>CM031236.1:335057746-336257746 GCA_018340775.1 Taxus wallichiana var. yunnanensis
GTAGGCAGACCCACGGGAAATTTTTTGGCACTTAGCCCTTTTGGGCAAAAAAAAACTTAAAGGAATTTTTTTTTCCATGAGCCCACATAGGATAAAGGAAAATAAATTGTTTAAGGCCCACACCAATTGGAGAGTGCCACATGTCAAGTCTACGTCGGTCGTGCTAAGGCGGGGGTCACAGGAAAGTTGAAGATTTTGGCTTTTTGGCGCAAAAACTTAAAGGCATGAATCGAACCCACATTCCCATTAACCAATAGGATGGCACCACGTGTCCACATCAACAGCGTCATGGCGGGGGTCGGGAAGAAGTTAAGTTTTTGCCTTTTTGGTTAAAAAGCTTGAAGGCAAGAAATGAGCCCGCAATCCCATTAGTGAATTGGGAAGTGCCACATGTCATCGGAGGAGCGAGGCACGAAGATTTTTTTGGAATTTTTCCCAAATTGGAAAAAGAGAGGAAAAGGTAGGTCTTCATCCCGTGGATCATCTAGAGGGTGCCACGTGTCTCGTGAGTGGCGGGCGCAGAGAGTTTTTGGGAAATTTTCCCAAATAGAAAAAAGAGAGAAAAAGCTAGTTCTTCGGCCCATGGATCATCCAGAGGGTGCCACGTGTCTCGAAGTGGCTGGGGCACAGATATTTTTGGGAAATTTTTCCAAAAGGGAAAATTTTAAAGTTTGACTCTCATTGACCCCAATTTTGACTCTATTTTTATGAGTTTTGCCCTAAATTTTTAGAAGGCCATATCTCTCAAACTAGAGCTCAGTTTTTCATGATTTTTGTGTCATTGGAAAGCTATTGAAATCCCATACATGATAGATGTTTCAATTTTGATTTTTAATGGAGATTTTTGGGAGAAAATTGAAGAAATTTCCTTGGCAAGGGAAAAATGTAGAACCAACCCCCAACCACCAAAATTGATGAAGTATGGCATCCGTTTCTTCTCCAGCATGGCTGAATGCATCGAAAAATGGATTTGTGTGGGTTCTCTTGCTGTTTTAATGAATAGTGTTGGTGTTTGGAGTTTTAAAATCAATTTTCCCATGTTTTTTTCCTTCCTTCAAGTTGTTCAGTGATAAAAGCCAGTTTTGGCTCATTTTGAAAAGGTTGTTCATCATTCTTCTCGCCTCTCCGTTCTTTTCTTCCCTGTGGTTGAAAATGAAGTTTGAACCTCCTCCCCTACTCTATAGTGGAATTATTTTCCTCTTACTTGTGAAATGATGATTTTGTACAAACTTCCTGGAGCAATAAAAACATGTTTTGTGATGCATTTTTCCATCCTTTCTTGTTTTTGGTTTTTTTCTTCTTACCTCTCTTCATTGCAGGTATTTGTGCATGTTTGGATGTTCATTGCAGGTTTTGGAGCTATGTTCATGGAGTTTTGGAAAAAAATTTGTGTGAAATCCATCTTTGGTCTATGATGCACTTGTCCATCCTTCCATTGCTCACCTCTCTTTATTTCCATGGGAGTTTTGATAGATGTTCAACATTTTCCTTCTCTAGTGTATCACCATTTTAGTGTAGGCTCTTTTTTCCCTTTTTTATTCCTCTCCTTATCTCCTTGGAAGTTAGATTAGGATTAGATTATCTTTTCTACACTAGAATAGCTTGTGGTAGGTAGTTTAGGAAGAGGAACCAACCTTCTCTAGAGAGCTTTCCCCATTTTCAAAGGTCCCACACTTTGGGAAAGCTCAATGTTGTACAATCACACCAAATGACATTTCCTTAGAAAAGTAGATTCATAGGTCATTTTGGGGGTGCTATGATTTTTTACTAACAGTTTTAGCACACCTAGTGGGACACTGGGGTTAGATATTTCATCTTCTCTTAGTGTCTCATGCAAAAACAACAAATCCAACACCACCGTGCACCACTAATAGTTTTAGCACACCCGGTGAGACCTTAGAGGTCTTCCACTTCATCTTTTGAAGTTTGGTGTGTTCCTATAAATATTTCAGCCTTTGGAGGCATTCTCAAGCACATCTAGAGACTCCATTTGATCAATAACTCCTTCTCTGAGTTGCAGACCTGTTTTCCATCCATTTCCATTCACTCTTCTTTCCATATCTTTCATTCTTTTCCATCATTCCATGAATTTGTTCAATCATGAATTCATTTCCATCATGGAATTGACATTCATAACAACAACAATGTTTCCCACATCCAACATGTTTTCCAAATCCTCCGATCAACATTTTGATCATATTCAAAACCAAAGATGCTTACCCATATGAGCAATACCAAAATCAGTTTGGCTATGAAGCATATCTAGAGCAAGGGTATGCATGCAATGATAGCAATCAAATGGAAGATGTTGGTCTATTGGAGAATATCCAAAAATGGAGTTTGGCATTGTGTAATCAAGAGCAACAAATGTCTCAAATGGAGGCTTTCAAGATTGGTTTCAGGGCACCTTATCCATGGGTTGGCCCTTTTCCAAGACACTTCAGCCCTCAGGAGAAGTTAGACTTCATGATTGAGATGCTGCCCCAACTTGCACAATGGGTAGTGGAGATAGAGGCCTATAAAATTGGTGCCAGGAAGCCTTGTCAATGGGTAAATCCTACACCATTATCTCGTTAATTTTCTCTCTACTCCTCAAGTAAAGACGATATCAATTTGGGTTTCAATTTCCAAGCTTCCCATTGAATTCTGCCCCATGTGTTGATTCCATTTCTCCATTCCCTAATCTTCCACCTCATCTCAATTCTTCTTGTCATTTTCCCCTCCAAATATTCATTCCCTCCAAAGAAACAAGAAGTTCCACCTCCTCCACCACCACAAAAATTACAAAACTAGTTGAGTCACAACCCACCCCTCCTCTTGCATTCCCAAATCCATGTTGGGAAGATAAAAATCAGAAAACCAGTCAAGGATAGAAAAAAGAGGAGCCTAACAAAAATAAATGATAGACAATCTGAAGAGTTGGGCTGCCAAATTTGGGATTACAAAGATCCCCTTGATGGTCAAACCAATGGAGGAGGTCAAGGTTAAAGAACCAGTGGTGGCTGAGGCCGAGTTTGCAGCAGAGGAAGAACCAAGCAAAGAAGGAATGATTAAGAGCTTAGTAAGCTTGGCTCTTAGATATGGGATTGAGAAAATTCCTTTGCTGGTGAAGCCTACAAAGGAGGCCAAAGATGAAGAGTCAATGGTGGTTAGGACTGATTTTGTTGCAGTAGAAGAAGAGCAAAAAGAAGAAGCATATCAGCAATCAGTTTGCTCAGAATGTAGTGTCCATGTTGGCACTCTACTTGAAGAAAATTCTGGTCTAATCCAAGCTACACAACCAGTCAACAAGGAGGAAGAACAATCAGCTCCAAGTCCCATTGAAGAGGAGAAACTGGAAGAAATCAAATCAGAATTGGAACTAGATGAAGGAAGCATTATTGAAGATTTTTTACTTTCATTTGAAGGGCCTGATTTGATTGATGAATCCATCATGGAGGTGACCAAAACAAATTCAAAGGCACTGAATCATGAGCAGGTTGCACAAGAAGTTACAGATTTCTCTCCCACTTCATCTCTCCAAAAATCTGATTTTTTGGATGAGTTCGAGCTGACAAGCTTCATGTTTGAAGATGAAGCTCCACATGGTGAAAAAATGCAGATTTGAAGGTCACCATACAAAAGGGAGAGACCTTACTAGCAACAAGACATTGAAGAGTTTGATTTGCCATCAAACTTAGAAGAATGTTTTGATGAGAAGGAGCCTATAGAAATTGTAACTTTTCCTTCTTCATCATTCATTCTTCAACCACAAGAACCTACTTCCATGGAAGAGAACATGCAAGCACCACCTGTAGTTTGCAACATGCCTCTTGAATCAAAGTTGGAAGAATTTGATCTTCCAAAAGCTACAATGGAGGAACTCCAGAGCCAACAATGTATTGTAGTAGGTTACAATAATGCAAAAGCAACTTCATTGGATGTTGCAATCAATAATGATGAGCTGCATATTATAGAAGAGTTCCATACTGCCATGAAGGAAGGAAAAGAGCATGAGGATTCCATCATCTCTTCCACACCATCCATTCAAGAAGGTCTATAAGAGGACTCCATTTTTGGAGTTGAAAATCAGAGAAATGGGCACATCCAAAGGACCAAACCATGCCCAATCAGGTACTTGGCTTCATTAGAGCCAAAGGAGGAGTTTCCAACAATAATGCTTACTTCCAAGCATGAGTATGAGCATCAAAGTACCAAGGATCAGCTGTAATACCTCTACAATCCAAATGTAGAGCAACTAAAAGAGGTCTCTAATTTGTTTTTAGTTGACACCTTGCTAATTTGGGTAGAAGACTAGCTTCTTGTTGATTTTCCACTCATCCAACCAGCCATGATCAGCTCTAAATCATTTGCATGGCTGCCAATTTTGAGGAAAGGAAGCTATTTTGCACAACCAGTTGCAGGCTTTGTTTAGCTTACCTTTTCTCTTGGTTAGAGTAGAGTAGGTAGGTTTTCTTTCAACAGAAGAAGTGATTTTGCACACTCTGCATGTTCCATTTGGAGCATGTATGATTTTCATTTTGTACATAGTTTTTGGTGTTATTTTATTGCTCTTGCATAGTCTATTTTAGTGGCATTTTGGTGAAGATAAACTCTAAGTTTTAGTGGGATTCCAAGTGGCTCGTGAGGTCATATTTTCGTAGTTGAGATCAGAGTTGATTATCAGGCTTGACTCCATGCCCAATGGATGCTTCAAAAGGCCACTGATCATTTATCTAGCAGGTAGATGACCCCTGAGAGTTGCCAAATTGTTAACCAAAATAAGCTCCCTCTTATTTTGGGTTAACTAGCTTCCTTTTGTTCCTTAGTCAAATTTTTACACATTTTAGGCAATCAAATTTTTTTGGGTATTCCTTCATCAGATAGGATTTTTCTTCCCCTTTCTAGAAAGGTAAGGAAGTCCTCCTAACTCCTTGTATTTTGTAAGTTATGGCTCGGTGGAGTTTGGAGGGGAAATTTTCCCTAGGTGGGCCCGCAGAGGTAAGGAGGAAATTTTGCCAAGGAAATTGGTGGGTAGGTGGACCAGTGGGAAAATATTTGGCACTTAGCCCTTTGGGAAAAAAAAACTCAAAGGAAATTTTTTTCCCGTGAGCCCGCAAAGGATAAAGGAAAATAAATTGATTAAGGCCCGCACTAATTGGAGAGCACCATGTGTCAAGTCTACGTCGGCAAAGCGGTGCAAGGCGGGGGTCAGAGGAAAGTTGAATATTTTGGCTTTTTGGCAAAAAAAATTAAAGGCATGAATAGAACCTATGGTCCCATCAACCAATAGGATGGTGCCACGTGTCCACATCAAGTAGTGCCACCACCGGGGTCGGGGAAGAAGTTAAGTGTTTTCCTTTTTGGTAAAAAAGCTCAAGGCAAGAAATGAGTTCACGATCCCATCAACGAATTGAGAAGCACCATGTGTCATCGGAGGAGAAGAATGCGGAGAGTTTTTGGGAAATTTTCCCAAATTGAAAAAGAGATAACATGGCAGGTCTTCAGCCCGCAAATCA
Organism: Taxus wallichiana var. yunnanensis; assembly: GCA_018340775.1. Lineage (NCBI taxonomy): Eukaryota > Viridiplantae > Streptophyta > Pinopsida > Cupressales > Taxaceae > Taxus > Taxus wallichiana. Next base: position 335,063,245 of record CM031236.1, read on the forward strand.
TCCAATGGGTGCCACGTGTCTTAGAGCGGTGGAGCGCCGAGAGTTTTTGGGAAATTTTTCAAAATTTAAAAAAGAGAGGAAAAGGTAGGTCTTCACCCGCAAATCATCTAGAGGGTGCCACATGTCTTGGAGTGGTGGGGGTGTAGAGATTTTTGGGAATTTTTTCCAAAGGAGAAAAATTTAAAGTTTGACCCTACCGACCCCAATTTTGACTTTGTTTTTACCATTTTTGCCCTAAATCTTCATAGGGCCATATCTTTCGAACCATAGCTCAGGTTTTTGTGATTTTGGTGTCATTGGAAAGATGTTGAAATCCTCTACATGATGGATGCTTAAATTTTGATTTTCGATGGACATTTGTGGGAGAAAATTGAAGAAATGTCCCTAAGACGGGAAAAATGTAGAATCGATTTTTCAACCACCAAAATTGATGAAGTATGGCATCCATTTCTTCTCCAAAGATGGCCGAATACATAGAAAATTTGATTTTTGAGGGTACCCTTACTGTTTTAATGAATCTTGTCGCAGTGGTTGGAGTTTTAAAATCAATTTTCCCACATTTTTCACCTTCCTTCAACTGTTCGAGCAATAAAAGCCGCTTTGGCTCATTTTGAAAAGGTTATTCATCATTCTTCTCTGCCTCTCCCTTCTTTTCTTCCCCTGTGGTCAAAATAGAGTTTGAACCTCCTCCCCTACTTTGTAATGGTTTTGTTTTCCTCTTACCCATGAAATGATGATTCGTGCAAACTTATGGAGCAATAAACAATGTGTTTTGTGATGCATTTGTCCATCCTTACTCGTTTTTGGTTGTTTTCTTCTTGCCTCTCTTCATTGCAGGTATTTGTGCATGTTTGGATGTTCATTGTAGGATTTGGAGCCATGTTCATGGAGTTTTGGAACATTTTTTGTGTGAAATCCATCTTTGGTCTATGATGCACTTGTCCATCCTTCCATTACTCACCTCTCTTTGTTTTCATGTCAATTTTGATAGATGTTCAACACTTTCCTTCTCTGGTGTATCACCGTTTTAGTGTAGGCTTTGTTTTCCCTTGTTTTCTTCCTCTCCTTATCTCCTTGGAATTTAGATTAGGATTATATTATCTTGCCTCGCAATGGAATAGCTTTGTAAGGTGTAGTTTAGGAAGAGGAACCAACCTTCTCTGGAGAGCTTTCCCCATTTGCAAAGGTCCCACACTTTGGGAAAGCTCAATGTTGTGTAGTCACACCAAATGACATTGCCTTAGAAAATCAGATCCATAGGTCATTTTGGGGGTGCTGTGATTTTGCACTAACAATTATAGAGAGCTTTGAAAATTCATTTGGAGTTGTTTTACCACATAGTATAGAAGACTAGTTTTTATGTCTTCAAGACTAGTCCGACCAAATGTAGAGATCAAATTTTGGAAGCCTTATGCCATGAATTGGAACAGTATGATAAGTGTATTAGATATTAGAATTTATGATATTTCCATTTATATTTTACTTTCCTCATTATGAATATATTTGAGGTATGCATCGTTCAATTCGTGAGGACCAAATTTAGAGATGATGAAACCAACCAGAAAATATTGCAAAGTGGTGCTTCTTGATGTGTTAAGTTTTGAATTGGCTCTCTTGCTGGTAAAATTTAATGAAAGTAGACATCCTAAGATTAATTTTGATATATTACTTGAATTATTATTTCACTAAATTAGGATATATTCCAGTGAATTGAGACTCCAGATTTCAAGTATTGGAAGAAATCCATCTCCGTTTTTGGGTTTATTGGATTCCATTTTTGGCTATACTAGATTCCATTATTAGCAATATTGGATTCCATCAAGAGAAATATCATATTCAAATATTGTCATTATTGGACTTATTCGAGTTATAATTTCTCTATTATTGGAATCCAATATCACTATTATTGGATTCTAATATCGCTATTATTGGATTCCAATTTGACTAATATTGGATTCTAATAGTGCTATTATTGGATTCCAAGTTCACCACTATTGTAATCCAATTTATAAATCCCAATTTTTGGATTTTAGTTTCACTATTTTAGGATTTATATTTTTTATTATTTGAATCCCCCACATAAGCCAAGTGGCCACTATCTTACATAAGCCTCACGGTTGCTATCTTCATAAGCCGAGTTGTTTCCAACTTACATGATGAAAGCGGGTGCTAGGTGAAATCAGCCTAGTGGGGTAAAAGTTACATCTTTTTATTGGCTGATTTGTACATGTGACTTGATTTTACTTGTGTTATTTGGCTACCTTTTTTCTAAATTTTTAGTATAAAAGTCATAAATGTTGACTTCAATTTTTACAACTAGTGGTACTATACTACACATTACCACTCATGGGCATTAGCTTATGCACATTCATTGGCTTCTTTCCCCTCTGGCTTTCAAAATCTATATAGCCTAGTGGCTATTATGATGTAGTTTTTTTCTTACATGCTAAAATTCAAATATTGACTCTAATGGGAGGCCAGAAGTGGGTGATCACACTTTAATGTGCGAGTGAGAACATTTCAACTTTGAAAAATTGTACTTGGATGTGACAGTGCTATCTCATCGTAGTGTAATAGATTTTTTGCCTCGTACATATACGAAGTGTGATTCATCACATAAAGAAGAATGATCCCTCTCATGTCGAAGTGATATCCATCGCACATTGAAGTGTGATACCTCACACAACAAAGTATGTACATTTTCAAAACGAAGTGCGAATTCACACTTGGAATAACGATCACTCACATATCAAAGTGTGATCCCTCACACAGCGATGTGTGATACCTTGAATGAAAAAGTACGAGCATTTTCAAGATGAAGTGTGAGCATTCACAATTGGAATAGCGGGAATAGGGAATAGATTTTGGGAATAGGTTTACATGGACTAAATCCTATCTAATTTATTATAACCACTATTGTAATCCAATTTATAAATCCCAATTTTTGGATTTTAGTTTCACTATTTTAGGATTTCTAGTTTGTTATTATTTGAATCCCCACATAAGCCAAATGGATGCTATCTTACATAAGCCTCGCATTTGCTAAATTACATGATGAAAGTGCATGCTAGGTGAAATTATCCTAGTGGGGTAAAAGTTACATCTATCTTACAACCACTAATATACATTTTCCTTTTGGCCACTAAGTTACATAATACCACAATAAGCCTAGTGGTTGCTATCTTACATAAGTGTATAGGTTGTTAACTTACATAAGCCTAGCGGCCACTATCTTACATAAGCGTATAGGTTGTTAACTTGTATAAGCCTAGTGGTCACTAATTTACATAAGAGTATATTCATCTAGGTGAAATAATCCTAAGAAATTTGAAAGTTACAATGACCTCACCGGTAGAAATTTTCATAAGCCCACCAACCGCTAAGCTACATAAAACTAGTGGCCGCTAAGTTACATAAGCCTAGGTGCCAAAAAGTTACATCATCCAGGGGTTAAATTTGATGGCCTTTTATACATGTCAAGAAATTTTTAGATGATGGTAATTTTACAATATTTCCCTTTAAAAAGTACAAAACAATAGTTATTTAAATACTTCAAATTTATATTTATTTAATATTTTATGTATATTATATATTGATATAATTTTTATATAAATATATTTTAAAAAAGACCATGATATTGTAAATATGCAAGTTGCATGTGATAAAGTCAACTACTTTTATGCTTTTCCATTTTTAAATCCTAAAGAAGAACAAAGAGTTAAGAATTACATTAAACAAGTTGTTTTGAGGAAATGGGTTTGAAAATTTATTTCCATAAGTAATCAATCCTTCAAGAAAACTACACAAGAATTGATCCCTCGCAAGGGTATTAATTATTGTTCTTGAATTTGTGCAAGGTATTGTTGGATAACTTCATGACCCCTGAATCGATATTTTAATTTGAACTCCTTTCCATGTATTTATTAGACTCCATACCTATATGACACTATCTATATCGATATCCGATGTTTCCATTGATTTTTGCCACCATTGCTTTTTCAACAAGCATTCCTTGTACCTTTCTTTTTCTATATTTCCTTTTCACATGGCTTCCCACAATGGTAACCTTATATTTTGAGTTTTTGTGTGAACATCTTGTATTATTTTTAGTTCTGCCTTGCCCATCCATATAGGTACATTATCATCAGCCAATCTTACTAGTATCATCTACCCAAAGATTCACATCCACTACTGGGTTGAATTCCTCTCAAGGTCTATCACAAATAGGTCCAACATATATATCCTTATTTGAAAGGACATTTTGACAATAATAAATATCCATGTTAAGACATGGCACACCCATTATTTGATCATACATTGCGCTATCCTGAATTTGTTTTGGCCAAAAATAATCTCTTCTCATCATGTTACAATTGACAAAGGGATTCTCTAGGGCACGTACAATATTTTTCCAATATGCAATCTTTGGAACATAGTATGATTCTCCACCATCTATTGAACTCTTTTCCCATTGTGTGATGTATGTTTGAATTCTCTCTGCATGTCTACCATCTCTTTGGGTTCTTTGAAGGGTGTAAATAGAGGATCCCCTTCAGGAAGGAAGGTTTCCCATCCACTGTTTTCAAGATCTAAATTTTGATGCTTTGAAATCCATGACATGCTTTTTGTCTTTGACATATAATTTAAACATCTTTGGTTTATCGATACCCATGATATTTTGGTCACCATCTAGCAAGTGTGGTTCTAAAATGGACTTAAATTCATACAATTACTCATTAAGGTATGGAGTGAATGTGTTAGAATCCTCTTGGCATGTTCTGTAAGTGTCTATTATTTGTGGCAAAGAGAATGTATCCAATTTGAACAATGTTGTTGATAATCGGCCAAATGTCCCATCTATTTCTTCATGTGTGTGACCCACTGAAAGGAAAATCACATAAACTATGTTGAAAACCCTTCTAGTTGTCATCATGAATGTAAATGAAAACAATGTGTGATTTTTGTTGTCACTTGTAACATTATCTAATTGCAAGTAGAGAGTTGGTGGTTATTTTCTAAATAAACTTAAACAATTACTTACAACATTAGTTTTATGAACACCCTCATTTTCCACTTGTATTCCTTACACTTTTCATATTTATCATTTTACAATAGTACATCATGTAATGGGTGTTTTGACGTCTCACTAATATATAAAAATAACCATACCGATCGTAAGTGGTTCTTATAGCTTCTAGATACATAGTGCCAATGATGTTATTATGAAGTTTTCTCCTCTCTTAACAAAAGGGAGACCAAATTTTTTGAAACCCCTCATTTGGTGTCCATGTGTTAGCATACAACGACCAAGGTGATGGGGAGATTAATAGCACTTCTTATTGATTTTTTATTTTTTGCATGTCCTTGGTATCGCAATTTTCATATTATCCATTTTTACATGCACAATGCTCAAATAGTTAGTAGATTTTTTTGTAGTTGTACTCTACGTGCATAATAAGTTACACGACAACTTTAAATGTAATCCTTATGACATTTCTAGCGTTGATCTATTTTTGCCAGTTTTTCTGGACATGAGGTCGCTACACATTTTTCTTAAGCTCTATGCACTTGTCACATTTGGTGAAGAAGTTGTTCTTGGTGATTGAAACATGGGAGAAATGTTCTTGCCATATTTTACTGAGATTTGGCTGTGACGTTCAAGGAAGGCCCAACAGTGAAAGGCCCTCGTTACACTTTTGTAGTATGTAAGAAAAACTATAACATGTAGGCAATAGTCTCATTGTTACTTTAGTACCATCTTTTCCTACTAAATGAGACATGTGTCGGGATATATGATAATTCCTTTCCACCATTTTGGCTATCAATGTAAAAGTTGAAACAATGTTTAGAATTTGTTATTTTTTTCCTACATTTCCATTTACCTGTCCTCCTCTCTCTCCATTAATCCAATATTTTTGTATTTTTAATAGGTGTTTTTCGTGATTCCATGACATCTGTTACATGCATTATGACATACATCCCTTCCTCATAACTTCAATCTATCTATACTATGTTATGAAGTTTGACCTTGATCACAACTAATAGCATTTGTGGTGAATGTATTAAGTACAATTTTTTTATGGAAGGTTCATTCATATCTAGAGTTAAATTCCAACTGTGATTGAAAGTGCTTAGAGATAGATTAGAGAGACATCCTTTCCGCAACAAGATTTTTCTTAACTTTAGAAAAAATTCTTCTCTTGATTTTTCATCATTTTCCATTTCCTTTGATGTACTAGATGGAGTAGAATTTACCTTTTGGAATTTGTAGGCATTGTAAGGTCTTTTTATCAAGTTTTCATTACTACTACATATGGAGGATTCATATTAATTTTGGTATACTAGTTAAGGCGATGGATATTTATAAGCACTCCACATTTCTACCAGAAACTCTTCGGAATTTCTTTTAGCCTTACTTACATAAGGTAACCATCTTGATGGTCCAACTCGGTTATCTAGACATAGGATGAGATATCCTTCGATATAGAGAAATCCTTGAAAAAGGGCGTAACTAATTTATCAACATGCACCCCAAATGTATTTCCATCTAATTTTTTAAATTGCACCATGTCTCCTTCACAGAAATTTGTAATTGTTGCTTTTGCAACAAATTTGTGTTATTTTGAACAAAAATGTATCAACTTGGCATTAACCCCCTTGAACTTCAAATTGAATTCATTGTTTGATGTGGCGGTTGTTTCTTGGAGTTCATAATTTCCATTCACACGAAGTACAGTTCTTGTTTCTAGATAAACTAAGTTTTTGATTGGCTAGGCAACTTTGTTATTGTGTTGTAGACTTGGATAGAAATCATTGCATGTAGTTATAATATTCTCCACAAAAACACCAAAGTGTGTGGGTCCCAACACCACTCCCAAAATCATATGTTGTTCTTGTACCAGGGATATAAAACCTTAAGCTATGTCACCATATTTTTTAGTACACTTATGTTTTAGCACCACATAGGTTGTAGCAAGTTCATCCCTATCTTTAGGATTTGTGAACCAATGTCTATCACTGGTAGAATTAAAACCATTTTCCTTAATAAATGTATCCTCAGATTCACTGCTTATGATGTTTTGAATGCCATCACCCCCCACATGTGAAACATTTTAAATCACATGCTTAGTCATTTTATTCTTTTCCCATGGGATAAAGTATCCCTTGTTTTTAATTTTTTTCATGGTTTCACAATCATAAATTATGTCTAACACTATCACTCGCCATTGAATATAATACTTATTATGATAATGAATAATCTATACCCCACGTATCTACAATGAAGTGTATCTTTGGATGGATAAACTAGTCCCTCTACAACTTTCACACCTTTGGATAGTAAATCCACATGTTCTCCTTCAAAAATAGAGTTCATTTTCAACTGTATCCATAAATAAATAGATAAAGTTAGTACAAATCACACTTAAATCTTTAACATTAGTATGGAGAATTGAAATCATAATGAGAAAATAAAAATATACATCTTATATGAACATCTTTAAAACCTCATTTAATCCAAATCTTTAAACATATAAAAAATTGTTGTACACCCTTTAGATCCCGCTATTGTGTGTGTAATTCTATCCATAAACCACATAGTGTAGGGGAAAGATTAGGATTTTTATAATGCACAAATTTCCTTTGTGCATTTAAATTTTGTTTAAAAATTATTTCTAAGGGATTAAAAATATGTACTTTTTAGTACAAATAAAATTAATCTTGGTCTTTTCTTGTGAATGAAATCATCTTTTCGAGATAGATGATGTGTCATCATTTTATTGGTTTCTTTGTACATGTGACTTGATTTTACTCATCGTATTGGCTACCTTTTTCTAAATTATTAGTATACAAAGTTATAAATTTTGACTTCAATTTTTACAACTAGTGGTACTATCCTACACATTACCACTCACAGTCATTGGCTTATGCACAGTCATTGGATTCTTTCCCCTATGGATTTCAATAATTTTATAGCCTAGTGGCGCTGTGATGTAATTATTATTTTTACATGCTAAAATTCAAATATTGACTAGAATGGGAGGCCAGAAGTTGGAAATCACACTTCAATTTGCAAGCGAGCACAATTCCAAGTTCAAAAAATCACACATGGACGTGATAGTGATAGCTGATCATAGAGCAAGAAATTCGTTTACCTCGTACATCTTTACCAAGTTTGATTTCCTCGCACGGTGAAGTGTGATCCCTCACACAATGAATTATGATCTCCCTTGCACATTGAAGTGTGATCTCTTGCACATCAATGTGTGATCCCTTACATGTCAAAGTGTAATCCCTCGCACAACAAAGTACGTGCATTTTAAAGATGAAGTGTAGATTCACACTTGGAATAGGGATCACTCGCATATCGAAGGGCATATTTTCACCTACCATTCTAGTAAAAAATTATCTATAGCCTAGCAGTCTCTTGGACTTAAATTTAGGGCCATTAATATTGTGTCGAAGTAAATTGTTCATGTATTTAATTCTCTAATTGTATAGCTATGCTTATTTTATGGTATATAGTTTAAGTTTTAGTCTTTATTTTATTAACAACGGTGGTATATTTTTTGATTTAATTATGTGTATTAATTATTTCTAAGCTTTTTATATCATACGTAATCTTTTAACAATATAATTTTAATTTTAATAATTTATACTTTATTTGATTAATGATGGTGGTATATGCTTTGATTCAATTATGTGTATTAAATGTTTCTAAGATTTTTATATCTTTGTTGCTAATAATTGTATATAATATTGAGTAGAAGTAACACATGATACGTACTTTTTTATTAATAATTCTCAATATTAAAAACTTAATTTCAATTAAAATTTGAAATTAAGTCTTAACCAATGTTGAATTGTAGTTTTCATACATTAAAAATTATGTTATAAAAATGTTACCTTAATTTTAGATCGTGCTTTTATGTGTATAATTTTATCGATAAACCTTATAGCGTAGGGGAAAGATTAAGATTTTTATAATACAATAACAATTACACTTTTTGTAAGGTTAAATGTTACATAATTAATATTACACTTCACTAAACATCAAATGGCCATTAAACTGTGTAATGTAAAATCCGCCACTTTAGAGTATATTTTTATTTTTTCGTCAGATCTTGCATTTAATATTAAGTGGTACAATGTTAAGTTTTAATCCTAACATCTATATTTAATGTGATAAAATGGAAAACTATATACTCATTTTGAAGGTGACCACACCAAAAAAGGAGCACATACACATATGGGGGAAGAACAAAGTTCTAGAATATTAAAAGAGGTAAAGCATTGTTAATTTATTTTGAATAATTTCAGTTTATACACCCATTTCATAGTGATTATAAATATTGTAGTTGTTAATAGGTAATTAACAAATTTTCAATGGTTCTCCACATGTTTTGATTCTCGTGATTTTATAGAGTGCGGGATCTCTTTTATATTTATTTTTAGAAAATGGAAAATGAAATTAAGTTTAGATAAAAGATGGAGTATGTAAATTGTTTCATTTGTGATTGTTTATAGTAATTGATAAATTTTTAGGACATGGAAATATCACCATTTTCCTTGTTTTCACGTTTCAAATCAAAATTTTTCAAATCAACTCCAAGAAACTATGTAGACAATATGGTTTTTTCAACACAACTAAGAAACTGTCATGTAAAGGACTTCTACGTGTAAAACTTAGATGGAAATAGTGTCTCAAATTTGCAAGAGAATACAAGTGGTACACAAAAATTGGGTCCTTGCATTCCACATTCACAAATCGATCTAAATTCTCCATATATTCTTGATTAGAAATTAGATAAAAACATTTTCAATAATCCATGCATATGAAAGAGATAGAAATAAAGAGGAGCTGATGAAAGAATATAAAGAAGAGTTGTGGTTAGAATCTAATGTGAAAACATTTATTACAAAATACAAAGAGGTGTATGAACATTTAAACTGTGGATATATTGGAATAAAAATTGGGGTAATATATAAAATGCTTTGAATTAAGTTTTTGGTAAAACATTCACTAGAAAGCAATGAAAATACAAGATGAATGAACATGTTGAAGAAAACCTTCAAGAAGGAGAAATAATTGGAAAACACAAAGACATCAACATGGAATTTCTATGAAGATATAGATCACATTACAGAAAACATAAAATTTTATTGGTTTTAATGGAAAAGAGAGGGTTAATATAAGAACTTCTACTTCTAAAAATACATGAGAGGGAAATCATAAATCCCTTCTATTAACATTGGAAATTTGGAAGGAGTAAAGATAGAAACCCCTTTGAATAAAAATGGAATTCAGAGAAAAGATGTGAAGAGAAAAAGAAACTCTTATGGAGATTTGAAAGAGGTAATCAAAAATACCATGCATATATTCAGTCAGAAATTGAAAGAAATTAATCAGGGAAGGCTTCAAATAGAGTGTGAAAGAATGGAACAAGAGAGAAAGCTAATGGAGAAAATATTGGATGTACAATTTCAAGTCGCAAGTATTTTTACTTAGGTTTAAATTACCTTTTTTTAAACCTAAGTAATATAGTATATTATTCATTCCATCTTAAAAAAAAAAAGATCATGTATTAGAGTTAACTAATACTTTTCTATGTTGCATTCTTCTTTTTTATTTCAGAACAATTCCAATGATCAATATCATGGGTTCACCAAGATCATTGACACACACATACGAAGATATTGTTTCTATAACAAAATAATTTTAAAATGATTTTTGTAAACATGTATATTTTTTTTTAGGATGATATGATAATTCAATATGTGATACATCAATTGAACCACATATCACCTGGTAGTTTAGTCACGTATGTAATACTTATATACTCTCTATGTAATTTATAAAAGATAATATTGCCAATGAGCATGGTGTTCTTGTGTTGATAATTTTGATATTATTTGTGCGTGGCATATATGGTTTATATTTGTGAGTGCTAGTATGTGAGGCATCAATTGAACCACATATCATTTGTATCATAGCCAAATTATGGAATACCTATATACTCACTATGTAATTTAAAGATGATAAAATTGACATTGAGCATGTCATTCTTTTGATGATATTGTTGTTAATATTGATAATTTTTGCGTGTGGCATATATGGTTAATATAGTGGTTCCCCTAAAATTAATTGGCCATTAAAAAAAAGTAAATTTCATGCGATATTCAAAATATGTGTGCCATTTGATAGCCATTAATTATCCATTAAATATATGGCGACGTGTGTCTTTTGTAAATCATGCGCCGAAGAAAGTGGCGGTTGGAAGTGTTTGTTCCATATAATTATAGATTTTCATTCATTAGTATATTTCAAGGACACTTAAATTTTGAAGCTTCATGCGAGAATAGTGGCATTAGGGAAAAAAATTATAAGTGTAATAATTCATTGGAAAATCATATCATGGTTCAATTGCCAAAATTATGAGCACGGTTTGTTTTCATGAAGGTGTCAAAAATCGGTATGCATTCTCACCTTTGCTCCTTCCAAAATTTTGAAATTCTATGTATGTAGAATATTATGTAGCCTTTTCAACAAAACCCTATTTTCTCTACTTTCAAGTAGTGAAATATGTCTATTCTTTAACACTCTTTGAAAAACACTTCTCAACTAATAGGGTTTGACATCATTTTTTCATTATTTTTGCCGATCCCTAAATGATTTGCTAAATATGTGTGTACCCCGCTTGCAAGTAATGTAAAACATGTTATGGGTATTTTTTTCATAAGAGGACTGAGAAATGATTTGTAAAATAACTGAGATGGACATTAATGATGACTGAAAGTGAACAAAATGGGTGTTGCTGAAAAGGATGAGGAAAATAGATTTTTCTCAGTTAGGGATGTTAATCATTTACAGCCTATCTTCTATAGAAATTTCATTTTAAATTAAATTGTAGTAATGAAATAATGATAGTAACTTCTAGAAGATGAAATAGTAATAGTAACACAAATAATTGTTTGCTTGTTTATAGTAATTGTTTGATTACTTAAGGAAATTGTTGGAAATAAAAAAATTTAAACATATATGTGACTGCCAAAGTGAAAATGCAAAGAGATCCATCCGTGTAGGTTCCTCTTTGAAAATGAGTAAAACGGGGAATTATAAAACCTACTATTTGAGAAGTTAGGATAAACAAAATTATGAATAATGTTTCACTTAATTGATATTTCTGGAAAGATATATACATCATTTAGAGATTAAAATTATAGGCTCTAGTTGTTTTAGTTAAATTAGCTAATGATATATTAACACTAAAAATTATAAGATTTCATTTATAATTAAAATGTGGAATTTTTATCTTCTTTTCAATAACCTATAATAAATAGTATGATAACTAGTTAAGGCTCGACACTCTCAAAGTAGTTCCTTACATAATATCCTTGAGTGTGCTTATACTCTTTTTCTCAAACTCAAGGATATGAAATTCTTTGAGGAAAGCATCTTATAAAGTTGTATAGTCTACGCAAGTCTTATCGTGGTCAAACTTTCTGTACACCATTTGTGTACGCCCTTATAACGTAGTAGTAAATTGGATTGCCCTACGCTTAAAATCCATGATTCCTTTTATGAACCACATTATTTCACACGTGTACGTGTTCAATAGAATCTTCTATGCCCCTATACTCTAGGAGATAAAGAGACATCTCCATGTAAAAATTTTGGGGTTGGTGTGGACCTTGCTCACCTGATCTAGAACCTCCTATGTTTCCTCTACCTCCAGAAACACCAGATCCACTGAAGCTAGAGCCACCTATACCTCCTAATCCTAAACTTGTAGTTGGGGTCAGACCAAAATATATACTTCCCTGTGTCCCAACAGTAGTACCGAACTGTACCCCGATAATATACAAAGTGTTACCACTCCTAGAAGAGAGGCTAAAAGTCTATGTGCCTAAATTTTGTGCGGATGATACACCCAAAAAGGTACTTCCATATAACAATGAAGTCATTTGCACTACCATCATTTTTCTTCTTATATGATTCACTCCTTCTCTCCCACTACTTGAATTAGCTTGTTGACTATTTTTTGTACTAGATACTGGAATATCAAGCGCAAGGGAAAAGTTTCAAGTGGATTCAGATGTGCACCTATGCCCTAGGTCATTTCTACTAGTGTGCTTCGTGTGAGTCCGAGGAGGGTTCCCTATTATGCTTTCCCAAATGGGGGAGTTCCAAATGCTCGTGTTCCACATCTTCTACATGAACTTTAAATCCTTCCCAAACTATCTCTCTCCACAATGCCATTCACTCTACAACCTCTTGTTGATTCTCTACTGCCTCTCGCACACCTCATTATACTTAAGCTACTTTTCCTCTCTCTTCCTCTCTATCACTAGATCTTCCATCTTTCACCAAGCCTACTCCGCCCCTTTGTGTGTGGTGGGGTTTTATTAGCCATCGGTTTACTCTCGAAGTTCAAGGTTACCATCAAAATTTTGATCATCGGTGGAATGCGTTGCAGGTAAGTTCCCCTTGGATATCGTATAAACTATAATTCAGCTACTCTCGAGCATGAATAAGTGGAAATTGAGTACTCCAAGATATAATCTGTTTCAAAACAGCATGGAACCACGTATCCACGGTGCAAGTCCAAATTAGATCAACATCATAAAGCATCTAAGACTCTTCCTATGTCCGAGAAAAGTGTGTAATATCTCCAATTCCCTTTAAACACATAAGCAACCGGCCACTCATATAATTCTACTGGAAAAATAGCAAAGAAGCTTTCATAAAAATAGTCATACTGACTGGTCCACCCACATGCATGCGTTAAACTCAAATCCTATGTTGAACCTCCATGCGTATTCTTCTTCTAGGTCATGTATCCACTCCTCAATGCTTCTTAGGGTCAACCAGTATGTCTTCATCGCAAACCATCCTAAAAACAACTGAAAAAGAGGTCTCGGTAACATAACCAATGATGTAACTTAGAATTCATTAGTAAAAGCCCAGCGCGATGGTACATCACTTAGCCTAAACGAGTGCTCACCGAAGCATGTAAAGGCACCATGCCCTCTTTATGGTTTTTGTTGTAGGATGTTATAATGATGAAGACTTAATGCATTTTGATCCATAATTAATACATCATTTTATAGTGCATATACAGATCTAGATATGAGAATAACAGATTTAAATGATAACCATAATGAAGTTAAGCATGCAAGAAACCATTATACTCAGGATTAATACTCTGATTTAGCCAATACACTCCATTATATAAAAACACAGAATACATAGAAGCTTCTTACAATAATATCATTACATGCTCATGCGTGTAACAATACTGACATCATACTCTCATAGTAATCTAGTTCTACATATAGATCTATCACTATATGATACTACACAGTTCATCACATATTTTTAAGGGTGGGGATTTTCCTTCACCACTTATCTATTCCCAAAATAGGTCGCATGCTGAAAATAGCCATGTGCCTTTACAATTACAGCCACACATGCAAGTGCACTAACAATAGATCTCTCCTAGTTAACTATTAGTCACAATTCTATCTTTAGCTCGCATTCATGTAAAGTGCTCCATAGTCGTTCTTCCAAAAATAGTTGATGTGTGTTGCGCAAGTCTTTTTCCTGTTTGTGTGCTCTGCATGCCATCTTCCAAAAATAGATCATAATCATGAAAATAGTTAGGTCTTGAATCTACCTCTGTCCTCTGCGCGTGATTCCTTTCTGATCCTCCCATGCCTTTGAACATGCTCGATATTCCACATGAATCTTTTGTATGCCTTACGCAAGTGTTAAACATTGTCTTCTCAACATTTTTCAATAGTATGAAAGTGTTAGGATAAAATGTGAAAGAAGAAGTATTTGTTCAAGATGTGTTGAGATCTCTAACTCCTAGATATGTTTTCAAATAATCTGCCATTAAGGAAACCAAATATTTGACTACCCTTGAAGATGGATTATCTTTATGGTACTTTAAATGCCTATGAGATGAGGGTGATTGATTCTAAACCAGCTAAGGAAGAGATAGCTTTCGAAATGGAGAAGATGGAAAAGCATAAAAAGGTCAAAACTAAAGATGCCTCTCAAGATCTAGATGATGAAGAACTATTTACCATGGTTACTATAATAATTTCAGTTGAACTCGGTACGCTCAACAAAGTAAAATTCCTTTCAAATGCTTTTCTTGTGGTAAAATAGGTCATTTTTCTGCTAAATGTCCTCATAGACATGATAAGAAAAGAAATAATGATCATGAAAGTGATCATGAGAAGAAAAATTAAAAGTATGATAAAAAGGAGTTCAAAAAGGGTGATTTCAAGAATAAGGGTAAGAAGAGTTTTCTTACCAAAGAAGAGTTTTCTTACCAAGGAAGAATTTTATTCCTTTGAAGCAAGTAGTGATGTTGATGGATCTGATTCTGAGAATGACTCAGATCATAAAGATTTAGGTGATGAGGTTATTTTCATGAAAAGGAATCCATAAGATCCTCTAATGGAGGTTCTACTTTGTGGGGAGATGTTATACCTGATTCTTGCAAGAAAAATGAAGTAGAAAATATTTTAAGGCTCAAGTTGACATGTGTTCGATCAAAACTAGAACATGTTGGTGTAGACACAAAATCACACACTTTGAGTCATTATTTAGTCTCGGTATCATACTATAAGAGAAAATATTAATAACTAAACCATGTCTTTGTCCGTTGTTCCATTTCTTTCTGTCATTATTTTAGATCTTGCACATGTACTTTCCCAGTTTATACTTTTATACTACATTTTTCTTATTTCGACTAGAGCACCCAACCAAGACTGGGCTACCCTAGGTGCACTGGTCCCCTCTAGGCACCCTAATCCTCTTTACACTTTCCTCTCACTTTTTTGTCACTTTTTATATATTTGATATTCTTAAATTTATGTGACCATAATGAGGGACCAAGCACTACGAACTTGTTATCACCACCTAATTTTGCATCCATAAAAGGAATCTATAGCTACATTTGCATCCATCTAGCTCCATCACAAGTCACACAAGGTGGGCTCATCTACATCACACTTCATAGGAGGGGAGTCTATTGTTTCCATGCACACATTTACTACATTATACATCTAGTTATTTTCTCGTTACTTCACAACGTACAACTGGCACAAGAGAAACCTAGGGAAAAATTACACACATACACACCTAAAATTACATTGGGTCTGAGATGTAGTGCAACACTTAGTGATAATTCCATCAATTTGGAAGGTAAGGAAAGTCTGACCCCTTCATATACATCTTATTTTAAGGATTTTGATGTTTTGTCTGGGTTTTTATAGGTGATTCTTCCATTGCAGATTTACCAGTGCTTCGATGATCACACAAAGAAATTTATGTGACAGAAGTGAAGAAAGGAAAACATCCAGAGACACTATAGAGGAATTTCCTATCCATTTCTATAGATCAGGGCACCCAGATCTAAGAGCAAGGAACCCATGCATGCCTTTATCCCTTTCTAGGCACCCCAGTCTATCCAGATATTCCATATCTACATCTTCTCATGCTACTATGAGATAGTTTCCTCATCTTATTCACCTGATCTACACTACTTTATAGTCTTGTGACATATTTGAATCAGCTAAGGATTTCTTAACCCTCTTTACACATTAGGGTTTCATATTCTCTAGCATATTTTGGGCATCATTTTAGTATTTTATTACTTCATTTATTTAGTTATTTTACTGCTCCTATAACATTATATTACACTATAATATTCATATTTTAGTTAATCATTTTTTTGAACCCACATTTGAATACTCTTAGATCTTACTTTTCTTCCATCATGGCTCCTAAGGTTTTTCAATTCTCTTTTCTTCAATCGATTTAAATGCACCCATCTTGTCAAGACGCTCTACAAAAAACCCTAGAGACTATGTATCTTCATATCAACATATTGCCTACTCAAGTCAATGTTATTTTCGATTGTCTTTCTAAGGACTCTCTTGATTCCAAATCCAATAAATCTATTTGCAAATCCATTCAAGCCCTTCATTATTTATTTCAAGATAAATTTCAGACTATGGAATCCACAATTACATCTCTAAAATCTGAAATCCAACAAATGAAGGATGCTTCTCAGGCTCATGTTTGTTCTCCTTCAACATATTATCTTCATTCTATGTCTTCTACATGTGTGCATATTAGTGAACCTCAAATATTTCCACTCCCCGCACCTCTCAAGTTTTCAATCAATGCTAAACAATAAGACATTCTTCCAAAACTCATAACTCATCAATTAATCAACTTTCCATCTACTCATTGTTATCCTCCTTATCAGCTTACAAAATATCAAGGTCTTCCATATTGCAATTATCATCAAATTAATGGACATAATGACAATGATTGTTATGCTTTACAATAAAGAATAAAACATCTTGAGTATCAATTTTTCATCTCATTCACCACACAACATTTTTTTACATGGTCCTCTCCACTTGGTACATCTTAATGAGTTCTTAAATCTAATTCATCTAATGAGCATCATACCATTAATTCTAAGGAAATTTAAGAGCCACCTAAGAAACCACCACTCAAAATCAATATAACCCCTGCTCTCAATTCATCTATGTCATCACCAAGTCAACATGAGAAGCCTTCTTGGAGGCCTTAGAGACAGAGATTAAATTGCTGAAGGTTGAGGTCAAAAACCTTGCCAAGCAAAAAGGCAAAAAAAGCATGGAGGGGGAAGGGAGCACTGACAATAGTCAGATTGATGACATATACAAAAAGCTGACCTCCTTAGACTCCCGCCTTGGGAAGGCTAAGACCAGACATGACTACAATATTGCAGCCTTTAGGGCCATCGAGGAGTTTATCGTGGGTCATGCCAAGAGTGTTTCAAATCTAAGCGGTGTCCCGGCAGCGCTTTGGGGCAATGATAAAGAGAGCAAGAGAACCATTGAGGAGCTCGATAAGATGGATGCTGCTCAGATGACCGCGTTAGGCATGTTTCAAGCTTGGAAAAAAGTCAAGATCAGTATTGATCAAGCGGCCAAGAAGTAGTCCTGGATACTTCTACTGCTCTTTTTGTTAATATTACTGTTTCTTGGCTGTCGTCTTGCTGTTTTTTTGCCGTTGTTTTGCTGTTAAGTCTTGTCTGTGTAGCTGTTTCTGGGCTACGTTGATTTTGTTGTAACTCTTGAGCTGTGCTACAGCTACTCTGCTCCTCTCTCTTATTCCGGCTTATAGGCCTTATTTTGTATTCAAGGGTATAGTCCCTTTCAAAAAACTATTTGCCAATATTAAAAACATGAGAAGCCTTCTTTAAAAATCAGCTCAACACCTCCTCCTCTCAATTCATCCACAACATTACCAAGTGAAATTACACAACCTCCTCTTAAGATTAGTACACCTTCTTCTCTTATCAAGTATTCTACAGGGGTCATCAATCCTACACAAACTCCAACCAATCACATTTTTCAAAGAAACTAATCCTACTGATGGCCAAGAAACATTTAAAATTCTTCCACCAATGCATGGTCCTACTGTTTCTTCAACCTACCATTGTTTTTTCCCTCACTCTTATCATGACACGATAACACTCTCCCATAATGACCATGCACCTATCTCATCACCGCATATATTTATATCATCATAGTACACCTAGGGAATCACACTTATTTCTCCCCCTAACATCATGTGACATCTCATTCTCTCATCGCTTTCTCCACATACTTACATATACATCTTAGCATACACATCTACATCGTCATTACCCGATGACACACTCTTGTGCTTCAGTTCACACTTTATTATTGAAGAAATTATATACACACAAACCCCACACACTCCACTATAAACATCGTGCATCTTCATACATTCTACACTTTGCATCCTACATCTTTTCATGCATTCATTTATACACATGCCTCACATACTACACCATAGTCACTACATATTTCACATTTTCACACACCATACACGTCATCTTACATTTTACATCCTAAACCTTACATATTACATATTATAACTTATATATACTATGCATCTACACATCTTAGGTCATCTATGCATCTCACATTACATACCATACACCCTACTATGCACATTACACATTTTCAACATTCTTTACTACGCATTGCACTCATTACCGATGACACACGCTTGTGCTCCGGTTCATACTTGATTGTTGAGGGAATTATCTACACATGAACCCCACACACTGCACAATAGACACTACACATCACACATCTTATATACATACATCCTACATCCTACATCTTACATCTACTATGCTACACATCTTAGGTCATCTATGCATCTTGTATTACATCTCACACACTCTACTTCACACATTACACATTTTTGCATATTCTCTTCTACACGTTGCACCCACTACCCGATGATGCACTCTAGTCTCATGGTCCATACTGGACTATTAAGGGTATACATCATAAATGGACCTCATCACCCTTACACGCTCATCATTCAATATTTTCTCATGCAACATACCTAGATTAAGTGATATACACTTTAGGCTACAGGGTCACTTCTTCATCACTTTCTCTTACATCATTTAGTGGTATACACTTTAGGATACATCACCACTCCTTTTCTATTCATCTTGTTGTGATATATGCTTTGGCTATAAAGTCATGCATACTTCATCTCTATGTTGTATATTATCACGACCCACTCATCAAGCGTGATACACAAAACAATAGTTTGACCATTTTTTTAATGACGCACTCTCATTTATGGTTAGTTCTTGACTCATTGAGGGGGAATACTAAATTAACCTCTTGCATACACTTCCATTCACTTGGGGGACATGTCACTCCTATCATTCACTTTGCATTACATGCCATCCATCCACATCATAATACATTTTATGGTTTCACTTACCATTGCTTGCACTTACTTTTACATGTTTGCTTTATTACATGTCTTAGATAGATATATTGTATGTCATTATCATTATCATACACACATGTGCGTTCACTTTATTTCTAGTTGTGATTACAAAGCTAAATAGGGGTACTATATGCAGCATGGATGCTTGAATACCAGTCCCATAATGGCTCCCGGAGGCATCCACATTCATATTCTACGGTGTGTTGTTGTTTCATTTTCTGTTCATAACACACTACTTTAGTTTATACATGCTTTGACATATGCTTTATCTTTCTAACATGTTAACTGGTGCTTCATGTGCAACATTTTCTATGCAAGGATATTTTCTTCCATACTTGTTTGTTACATTGTCTGTTATTGTTTGTTCTTATTTGTGGGCTTTTCCCTTTGTCTTGTGAGCACACTTGTTTATTTGCAGCCATCTCAAAATTGAGTGTCTTTCGAAACCATGAGTGTGTCCCATGTTGGCAACCCACTTTTTGCGGCTTACATTGTCTTCTTGGGTGTTTATATTGTTTTCTTATGTTATAGCTTACACATTCTTTGTTTTTCTTACACTTGTGTTCTACATGCTAGTTCATACGAATACTTGTTTTCTAGTTACCTTGTTTGTTTCTACCTTGGTTTCTACTAAGCAAATTCGCTCCCGTAAAGGGTAGAGTTTTGTTTTATGTGGTTATTCCTATTTTTGGGCTACATTCTCCTATCCATGACATTGCATGCACCCCAAAAGAGGGGGGAGTGATTTATTTTTACACACTACACAACAAAATACCAATATAATTTGGTTTTCAGTTATTTTCCATGACACAATAGGTTACACAACGAGTGAGTTTAGACCATTCTACAAAAATCCATACATAAAAATTTTACAGACAAGTTTTCCTAAACATTCTGGGGAGAAGTTATAGGTTAGATGATAAATCAAATCTTCCTCTCTACACTAATTTAGCCAAAGTGGCATCGATCACCCAAAAACCAGGTGGTACAAAGATCTCTTCACAACTTTCGGGAATCGATTATGAGGATGGAGGACACATCAGACTTATCTCCCTACACTTCTTTAGCCAGTGGCATGAGATCTCCCAAAAAACTCACATTTCACCGAAATTTATAGGATCCTTTCTATACCCTTTTTCTTATCAATGATTAGGTGCACATGTTCCTTTTTCATTTTCATACTTTCATTACATGCTTTTACATATATACATGCATTTTTACACATATACATGTGTATTTGACTACTTGATCATATTATCTTTTGTAGGTCCATCCATATGAAAAACAAGTAGTCAACAACACACATGGTGGGTACATCACACACATGATACTAATCACATAGGTAACATATTGGCATCTACACATGCACTTTCTCCCTAGGTTCACTTTCATCAATTTTTTCACTTTTTGCATTTTTAGTCTCCATGTTCCATGTTTTTATCACTTCGCACTTTGTCTAGTCCTTTGGAAAGCATTCTACATCCTCTACATGGATATCAAGTATGCATCTCTATCTAATTTATGTTACCAAGATTTCCTCTCACCAACATAAAGTGGGGGAAAATGTAAACACAAAATCACGCACTTTGAGTCATTATTTAGTCTTGGTCTCATACTACTATTCATATGGTTCTTAAGCGAAAAGATTAATAATTAACCCATGTATTTGGCCATTTTTTCATTGCTTTTTATCATTATTTTAGATCTTACACCTATACTTTCCCAGTTTGTACTTTCATACTACATTTTTCCTATTTTTGACTGGGGAGCCCTAGGTGCCTTGATCCTATTTACACTTTCCTCTCAATTTTTGGGCACTTTATAGCTGTTTGAGCTTTTTATATTTTTGTGGTCATCCTTTTCAGGGTGTATTATGAAATTAAAGAAATATAACCATATAAATATAAAGTTATGTGACCATAATGAGGGACCAAGCACTAAGCACTTACTATCACCACCTAAGGTTGCATCCATCAAAGGCATCTATAGCTACATTTGCATCCATCTAGCTCCATCACAAGGCACACAAGGTTAGTTCATCTACATCACACTTCATAAGAGGGGATTCTATTATTTCCATGCACACATTTACTACATTCTACATCTAGTTATTTGCATGTTACTTCACAAAGTGTAATTGGCACAAGAGAAACATATGGTACAATTACACACACATAACTAGAACTACATTTAGTATGAGATGTAGTGCAACACTCAGTGATAATTCCATCCATTTGGTAGCTGAGGACAATCTGAACCCTTCATATGCATCTTTCATTTTTAGGGTTTTGATTCTTTATCTTGGGTTTTGCAGGTGATTCTTCCATTACAGTTTACAAGTGCTTCATCGATCACACAATTTCATTCACATGACAAGAAGAAAACATAGCTGAACATCTAGTGACACTCCGGAGGAAGTTTCCTTGCCATTTCTACAGACTAGGGAACCCATATCTCATACCAAGGTGTCCACGGGCACCCCTATCCCTTTCCAGTGCCTCGGCCTATCCAGATAGTCTATATCTACATCTTCTCAAGCTACTATGTGATGATTTCCTCATCTTGTTCACTTGGTTTACACTCGCAACATATTCGATGATATAATTAAATCATCTAAGGATTTTTTAACCCTATTTTCACATTAGGGTTTCATATTCTCTAGCTTTGTTTGTTTGGGTATCATTTCAATATTTTATTACTTCATTTATTTAGTTATTTTATTGCTCCTATAACATTGGATTACACTAGGATATTTATATTTTAGTTAATCAGCTTAAAATAACAATAATAAATTGACTTCATAAGTCAAAGAGTGTGAGGAAATGATACAATAAATTTAAGTGAAACATTGGGTCATTACTGAAAAGCTTGATGAAATTGTGAGAAAGCTATAAATGCAAATGAGTAACATGACTTTTATCTTGTAATCTAACAAGGAAGAAGTTATCATCCTCAAGAAATAACTCTCGATGCTATAAATAAGATGAAATATTTTATAAAATTTGAATAGATTATTAAGGCTCTTTATAATCTCTAGAGAAATCAGAAAGTTACAGTAAAAAGATGGATTAGGATTCAAATCTGAAATTAAGGACAGTAAGGTGAAGCAAGAAGACCTAGTTTCATGTAAATAAGTAGGTGAACCAAGAACCAAGGAAGGAAATAAGGAGACCTACATCAAATACAATGAGAATACCAAGCCAATTAGGAAACCTAATGCTTCGAGGTATGAAAGATCTTTTGATGGTTATTGTTATACATATAATGGATTTGGACATATGGCTAAGGAATGTAGAAATTATTTTAGATATATTTATTCATGGAGATACCATAGAAGTGAGTGTGATAAATATGTTATATGCTACAAGTGCAATGAGCTAGGCCATGTTACTAGTGTTTGTTTGAAATATACATCTAGACATGTTGATGGGTTCAAGAAGAACAATAATTTGGTGTGTTATAGTTGTAATCAGTTTTTTCATATGGAAATGGACTGTAATTTTGGAATTTCAAGATAAAATTAGAATTTTCAAGGTCTTAGAGTTCAAGGAGATAGCTCTCTAAGTCTTAAAATGCGTGATAATGGACCAAGAAGGGATTGGGAACCAAGAAGAAATCATGATGCTTTATAAAGGGTAGTTGTTGATAGAAGACAAGTCATAACTCGAGTTCTAAGGAGATGGAGTTCTACAAGTATGTAATAGGGCTTGGGACCTTCTTTTAGGTATTCATGGTGTTCATATACCTCTATTATGCTTCTTAGAGGTGTAATATTTGATATGAAGAATGGAGTGAGGGGGAGTTGTCCGAGTCAAAGTGTGACTCCTCCAAGATGATAAGGTATGTCCTCTAGTGTCATTTAACATGTTCTTTTGGCTCAATTTGTTAGATTCAGTTGAGGAATTTCAAAATCCTCATCTTGTTGAAGTATAAGAATCTATTCTTGTGTATGTGTTTGCATTTGTATGATGTAAAGTTATTCTGATATGACTCAATATGTGAAAGGGATATTTTTTCTCACATTACTAATTTTTTTCTGTCATATCATTCATGAAAAGATCCTCTTTTAGTTTGAGGTAGTTAATTGATTGTGTTAAATGAGTATGTGGACTGTGGAGCCTCATGGTTTCAAGTCTGATTCATGTGGAATATATGAGTTTGTCATGATTTATAGAGGTAATTTTCAAGTATGTATAAGATTCCATGATGTATATGTATCTATGTTCTTGTCTCACAACGTTATTTGAGAAGGTCGTGAGCCATAAAAGTCACTTCACATTAAGAAGTATGTGTTGGTAATTATGAGTGATCTTGGTATGCATAATGGTATATGTATTTGTGAGTTATGTGTCAAGTATGTTAAGTTATGTTAATACATCTCAGAGAAATTTTGAAGACATTTTAATTCATCAATTTTGATAGATTGATTAGATCACCTTGGAGAAATGGGTCTATGAGTGTGTTCTTGGAAGGTTTCAATGCAAGAAAGGGTGGTTTTAGGTAATAAAATGATATGAATGACTCCAAATCATGAAAAACATTGCTCATAGTGCTATAAAATGTTATTACAATGGTTTTTGTCAAGATTAAGTTCATAAGGAAAACATTTGGGCATTTTTGTAGCTTCTCTTCCCTAATTATACCTTAACAGTGCTCATTTAAGTGGTATGAATGGAATGTGAAGTTTGAAGGATCAAATTTTGGAGTATGATTAATTTTTTTGAAAATATTCTAGACAAATAGGTCTTTAGTATTCAATAGGTTTGATTCCTTAAAGTTTATTAGATTCTTGGGATTCCCTGTCGATTTTAGGTTGGTTGTGTTTGCACTTAAAAGACCTAATTTGGGATGAGTATATTACAAGTTGAGTGTGTCCTCTATGGAGTGAGCTCTCAAAAAATTTGGTGGATTTTATATGGTAAAATGGGTGTTCACATCAGGTAATATTTCTCTATGAATGTTTGTATACCAAAATATATATATGAGTGATCCTCATTGTTGCATGGGTTAGTAGTTTGTGTGTAAGCATTTGATGATATAAATAAGGTATTGTGAGATTTTAATGAATTATCTTACTTTATTGGGCTTGTAGAATAATGTGAAATATTTTAGTAAGTGAAATTTAATGTTGTAAGAAGAAACGGTGTGATGGTTTGCAATTCATGTACTCTTGGAGCATTAGGAAAATGCCTTATCTTGCTACATGCCTAGAAGTAATCTCTAAGTGCTCAAAGTCTTTCCAATAGTTGTGCATGAGTCTAATTGATTCAATAGTTTTTTCTAAGTGAGAATAATTTTATCTTCATGTGTTATCTTGGTATGATCAGTAAAGGAAAGTGTGTGTAATCAAGGTAAAGTGATGCTCTGTGATTTGTGTTGAGCCTCTACAATGCAAAATGTCTACCTATAGGATTACAGTATGTATGAGACGCAGAGCATTATTTTCTATAGGTGTGAATAGTATAATATGCATATTATTGGTAATCCATGTATCCATCAAACTTTTCTATATGTTTTGAAATATGGATATCATTTTAAATCTACAAGTGTGTGTCTTGTTGATAGTGTATGGTCATTTATTTCAATAGTGCACCCTACAAGAAAGTAGGTGCTTAATTAGGCATGATGGATGATGTATCAAGGGGATAAAATGTTTATATTTATTCTTAGAGTTTATCAAGATGTTGGTTTGAATAAAAGCTAATAAGTTGGTATTTTTGAGTCAAGTTTGATTGTAAGTGATGGTTTTAGACCTCAATAGGTCTAATAGAATGTTTTAGTGTTAAAATGTTTCTCAGAGTTGTATGGATGTTTTTATATTAGGGGATTCCCTCTATCAATCATTAACATTTATTTTGGTACATTCATATGCTTGTATAATAGGACTCTTGAAAAATTGAAGCTAGTATTGGTGGTAAGTTGATTGTTTGATGATAGATAGTGCCACAGTGACAAGAAAAGTTGCTCCTAGAGGTGCAACTAATGCTCGTGTATGAAAATAGTTGTTCATGACAGGGGTAGTGCATGTGTGTTCTCCTATAAGGTATCATTCATGGATTATATGCATATGAAGTATGATTTCTCAATTTTATGCATGTCAAGATCAAAAGTTGTTGTATCTCACCCAAATATGACTATCAAAGTCTGAAAATATGCTTTAGTGGAAGATCTAAATTGTTCAAGTTGATTACTTGACAAGATACCAAGGTAAAAATATTTTTCTTACGTTGATCTACTATTTATGGTTGTACTCAATCCAGGGGGAGTAGTGGCATGCTTTTTAAAGTTGTGTATAATGTTCTAGGAGTCTTAAAGTTGGTTAAAATTGCACTAAGATGATTGAACATGGATCACGGTCCTAATGTGAGGTAGTGAGCAAGAAATTGTCTTGACAAACTATATATATGCCTAGAAAATATTGTGTATGCTTAAGTAAGAAGGTATGGTGGAGTTGTATGCTCATAAATGACATTATTGGCATGTTCACGGTGTGTTTGGTTTAGGTAGTGTTCTACTATAATGGCTTTGTAATATGAAAAAATAGTTTCGTAAGAAAATAACTAAGTTGTTCATGCCTAGAAGGAGAATGATGGGGTTTTGGCTCAAATAAAGGTATGATGTTACTTTCTTCATGATTTATTGACATGCTCAGATGTTTTAAATGCTTTTCCCTGGGGAGCATTATGTTTTTATGTTTGCAAAGATGCCAAAATCAGTTTTTGAGAAGAATATCAAGTTTGTGAGCTTGTTTGAAATCTTTGGTTGATGTTTCTAACCAAAATATGATCATATGAAGCTGATAAGTATGGATAAAATGTTAGTATAGGTACTCATTTGTCATTAATGTTAAAAGGGGGAGAATTACAAGTGGTTTTCCATCAATGACAAAGGGGGATTTTTGCATGTTGTTGCATGGGTGTTGTCATTGATGTAAAACCTCATTAATAAAAAAAGTGGGTGATGGTGTAGGGTCAGATGTTTCTTAGAATGATGATGACATGGATATTCAAGTATATTCTTGGTTACATAGGTTGATTCAGTGAGATTGGATTGTTCTAGTAAGCTTATTCATGTGACCTAGCTAGCCTAGGTAATGTTGCATGGTGGTTGGAGCTTCTTGGTGACTTAGGAAGCACGTTTTCATGTTAGAGAACATGTTTTGGGAGTTTTTTTCACTCCCATGTGTTACAGGTGCAGATACAAGTTGGTGACTATGTTTCAGGTGCTCATTTGAAGCAGGTATGGATGTTAGGAGGTATGAGATTGAGATATGGAGCTATATGATCTCATGGATGCATGTAGGAAGGTTTTTCATGATGTACTAGGTATTTTAGAACCATTTGGAGTTTTTTATTGATGAATTATGAGGTTATTTTAGTTGACCCTAGATTCTACAATGCAAAACCCTAAGGGCTAGTTATGCAAGTCTCAGTGGATGGAAATATTGAGAGGTTATTATGATATTATAATGATTGGAGATTTTATTAACGTGTTTCCTTTTTTGCAGGAAAATTTTAAGGGTTCTATGATGATAATTTTGCAAGATATGTCAGTTTTGGTGAATCAAGGTCAAGAAGAAGAGTATTTTTGGCTTGAATTATGTGCATTGAATGGGACATTTTGGATTTCAAGGATGTTTATACATTGAGTATAGAAGGTTTAAAAAAATAATGAGGTCATTTCATTTTCATATTTTTACAAATAAATCTTAAGAAGGTAAACAACTATTTATGAGTTTAAAATGTAGCTTGAAAGCGGCTTGTGATATTTTCTTCCTAAGTGGAAAGATTTCTTCCTAGTGCATGGATGATGATTGGAAAATATATATAACTCCTTCATATTTATAGAAATGTATGGTAGAGGTTATGGTGATGATTTTTCCCCACTTAAACATGTCAGTTTATTTTTTCCAAAGAAGTTGCAAAATAAATGGACATTATTATGAGTATGTGAGTTGTAATTGATGTCCAAATAGGTTTCAGGTCATGATGATGCATAAAAATGGAAAAGTGTTCCCTATTTAGGTTGACTATTCAAAGGGCAGTTAAAAGAAAACTTCAAGAAATGAACATTGCAGGAGCTACATGAGGAGCTCATGGTTTCTCGCATATGTGATATTTGATTGTGTGCCCACATTAATGGATGGTTAAATGGTTTTAAGTTTTGAATAATCAATATGAAATATGATTTGAATTTTGTAAGTATTGATTCACCCCCTCTCATTACATTGTTCTTCCAATACAAATATTCATTACAATTGTGAAACAACTGTTGTAGTCAATGTAATTAACAAAGGAGATCATGAGGAGAATTTTGTGGTGTCTCCAAATGTGAATTCAAATATAGAATTTAAAAGTGGTAAATGGTTTATGGCAACATTTTTTACACAACTAGCCTTAATAGGTGATACACATGATGTAAGAGAAGCCTTAAAGAAATGTAGTTTGTCTCAGACAACAATTGAACAAATCAATATATAAAATTACGTTTGTAATAATTATAATGTTCCTTTGACCATTTTCTATATGATTTTATTATTATCTAATGCTTAGAATGTTATTGATAGTTTAACTTATATTAGATTAAATTTATATTTAAATACATTAAATTTTGACATTCATGCCCTAAAAATTGTGAAAATGTTGCATGAGGAAATTACATATAAAATTGACTTTATACTTTAAATAATATAAAATAGAAGTGTGCAAATTTATCAGCAATAATATTTTCTTATTAAAATTTTATTGTTAGAGTATAGCCAAAAATATCACAACTATGGAAAATAAATGTATACTATAAACTATTATTTGATTTTGAAAATAATTGTTATGTATTGGTTGATTTTTCAGATCTCATTCCACATGGAAGGAATTTATTGGTTTTGAGGGTAGGACTATTTTTTGGAGTTCTAAGGATTCTTGAACTTAGATCATTGAACATCCATCTAGATTTTACATATTCATACTACCAATACTTTTTTTCGAACATTTAACCCTACATTTTTAAGATAACACAACAACATTTTGATATTGGATTGTGGTTTATATACTTGTGCTCAAGAGAACAACACGTCTTCATTTAAAAATGTAACTGGATATGAAATATAGAATTTTTTTTTTTGTTTGGGAATAATGCAATGTGAAATAAGAAATAATTTTTAATATCAAAGAAGGGGAACATTGTATCGGTTTACATTATAAACAAGCAAAAGGTTTTAGACAAGTACATTTAGACATATGGAGAAAATAATATATGGTTCATAAGTGAAAAACATGCTTTGTTCATGATAGAAAAGAATCCCTTTTCTTTGGATTGTTTCTAGATGGACATTTGACAAAATAATGCATTCTGATAGAAAAATATTTACACACTTATGTACATGGTTAAATCATGTGGGGCCACATAAAAATATGTGACATTTTTTGGAAACGTACAAAAAATAATGAGTGAGCTTAATTGATTTTGCTTGATACCATTACAATGTTTAACAAATATAATTAAATTGTTTAAGTTTTATAATCAGTTGAAATTCAATTTAACTTTCCATTTTTAGTTAGAAGTTGATTATTTGAATAATCAATTGAATTATTTGAATATTCAACTAGAAATACATTTGTAAAATAAATTGACATTTTTTTATGATGATTCATCTTTTATTTCTGACTAGAAAATTGATTATGTTACTTTATTACTATTCTTGGGCTCCAGACTGTCTATATTTTTCCTTAAAGGTAGTTGCAGACTAAGTTATGGACTGAGCTCCAAACCAATCATACTTCTAGCTCCAAACCAACCAAACATTCATCTCTGGACCATTCATACTTCCATCTCCATACCATATATACCTCCAACTCTGGAATAGTAACACTTTTATCTCCACACCACTTATACTTCCACCTCTAGGCCATCTATACTTCCATCTCCATAACATTAACACTTTTATCTCTAGACCATTCATACATCTAGATTCAGACAATTCACTTCCATTAGCTCTAAACTTTTCAAACAACTAATTGTAAATATTATACATTTTATAATAAGAGAATGAACATATGTCCATTCTAATAATATTGTTTGTTCTCAGAATGGGCATCTTCCCATTCTAAGAATATTTAGAATGAGTAGAATCTGAATATTATATGCAAAGTATTAATGTAACCTCTATTTTTCCTTTATATTAACTTTTTTTATACATTAGATTTATCTTAGATGTAGGACAACTTATAAATAAATAGCACACAAGAAATGTTCTAACATAAAAAGGAGTATTTACTATTTTTATTTAGACTATAAACTATAAATCCTAAAATTGAAATCCAAAATAGATGATATATAATTCTAAAAATCTCTAATTTGGAATCCAATAATAGTATATTTTAATGCCAGTATTTGATACAAATAAAACCAACACAAAAAATATTGGTTTTTAATATAAACTAGAATATGGACCTAAATGTAATGAAATTATGTTTATAGGAGATATAAGTACCACATACCCTCCTTATCCTTGATTTATTATTGATCCATTAAAAACATCTACTAAACATCTTCATCATATGGATCTACTTTAATAATATTATGAACACGTGAATTTTCCTCATGTAAGTAATAGATGTCAACACCAATTTTTTCAATCTATTAGTAAGAATAAAAACCATGGTATTTAGTTCCCCATTTTTCAAGTAGAAAATATGAGATTCCCTTAATTTGGGTATCTATTTCTTGGACACTTAGGTGATCCTCCGATAAAATGTTGTGTAATTTTCATTTATGGGGATGTGAACATAAGGTTCTATATTATATGTATAAAAACTTTCGACCTTGTAGTTGCTTTAGTGTCATGTCTAGTTTTGAAAAGAATGTGAGAAAAATATATCGATAGGTACCTTCCAATCTTAGCAAAGTGAAATCCCACAAAAGGAATAGGTCAATAAATGGAAAAAGTTTGATGATGAATATATCCTACGGAATTGAGAAGTTATGACATACATACAATATGAGGATTTAACCTCGAAAACTCCAATGGTTCCCACTCCAGCCTCATCCAATTCGCATTAATCCTTTAGAGAGTGACTCATATTCAAGACCCAACTCGTTGGTTATTTGTTTGGGAATCACCGAACTACTTTCCTTTGAATCAATCATGTAAGTGTGTACAAGGTTGTTAACTATAATGAGCTATACATAGAAGGGTGGTGGATTTATGTTCTTTCCTAGTTGGTAATCCTTTTATGGAAGTGTGTTGGTGAGAAAAACTTTTTTCTTTTCTTTAGATGGATCCTACGACATGGAAAGATTAGCCATGGTGGCTTGTAGAAAATATCTTTCTCTAGGAATAGTAAGAGATTCCCACATTGAAATGTTAACATTAGTTATTTTCATTTTCTGTACAATGTTGAAATGTGTACCCACAACCTTTTCCAATAGGGGAATGGCATTTTCCTTGTTTTTCAATCCATGGACTGACTTTGGATGGAGGAATCTCTACATTACATAGATTTCAATTACTCAGTAGACTTTGATTAACTTATGGATTATCCCCATCCTATAGAAATTATTTATTGTGTGGAATGATTTTTTTTTAGTTGGTCTGCATTGTTCCATTGGTTTGTAGCACACTACAGGTTTACTATATTCTACAAATTGCTTGTTGACACCGAGAATCTACCCAAATCTACAAAGTTATCTAAGTTGAGAATATAGGATTGGTGGAGTAATAGATGACGTATTTGAATCCTTTTCTCTTCTTTTTACCTTGCATTTCCATCTAAACTTGAAGAAGGTGGTTGATTTATCCCTGAAGCTGATTGTTTCTATAGAAATCCATTTGATAATTCACAAGTGAAGCATCACTGGAAACATCTCTTGATTAATCCCTTATAGTTTTTCTTATGTAAATTCATTTTGAGAGAAATATGCATTTTGAACCATAAAATATTGGTTTAGAATGCCATTTTGGTAGGCTACTTAGTTATGTATAAGATTAAAAGGGAAACACATCACATAATCTTGCACAAGATTATTTTGTACTAGAACCAAATCTTTATATGAGCTAGCTACATTGGGATTATAGGACTAAACATTATTTATAGGGTGATTTGATTTTGATTGTGAGGATTTTCTTGGAATGGTGGTCTATTTGGTGAAGGGTGGGATTTTTAGGTTAGTATGAAGGTTAATAAGATCTGAAACTTTGATCTTGCTACCTCTTCAAGGATACCAACTCATTCCCAAAATTTTGCAATCACTTCATGACTTCTTGTAACTCACTTGAAGGACATGTAGAGGTGGATGCATGCCTTGATTTATCCTCTTGGGGATGGAATAGGGGATAATCCATGGATCTCGTTAAGGCATGGATGTCCTTACCTCTTGAAAAATGGTCATTAAGGGTCTAGGAGCAAGTTTCAAATCCTAAATAAGATGTTTTTATAATCTAATAGAAATGTCATAGGCATATAGTAATTTCTACCCCCATAGACTGAATCATGATAAAAATGTCACTATTAAAATCTCTTAGATAATTATAAATTCATATTTAGGTATAGGTGTTACTGCGTTTAGGGATCATATCCCAAGTTTTTGGAATCGATGTTGAAATTAGTCATCATATCATTAGGTTCCCTCTTTGTCATAGTCATTTGCTCCACTAGTGATATATGGTTTGGATTATTTTCACAATGATTAAAATGAGCTTCCCCAAACTCATCTTAATTGGTAATATAATTTATTATCAAGCCCTTGTACCATTGTAGATATTTTCCCATAAAATAAGTAGCCAACAATCTAACCGTTAAATTATCATGTCTAACACGGTATACTAAATAGATGTTAGCAACATCTTTAATGTGTGTGTTTATCATTCTTATTTCAGATTAGTGAACTAGTACTAAATAAAATAATTAACTCCAAATTTCTAAGGGTTTAAGGTACCTCGAGATGGGATGATGATGAATATGGGTGAAAATGAGAGATCATTCTTCAAAGTGAGCTAAATGACAAGCAAATCATGTGAAACTCAACAAAAATGGATTAGAAGATTGATGGGTGGGTTACCCGACAAATTCAGTCCCGTAGTGAAAAATTTCGGGATGGATTTCAACCCACATTTTGATAAAGATAAAAAAATAATATATTGATAAATTGGATGTAGTAGAATCTTCAAACCAATACAAAAATTTAAATGCTAGATATAAGATAGAAATGTATATTTGATCTAAATGGAAACAAATTAAATCAAACCTAGGTGGGTCGATGGTGAACTAAGATGGAATGGTTCCATTCAATGGTGAACATGGAAGGATGAGAAGAAACTATAGAATTATATGCCCGCAATACCTCTTTATGGTGGATCGAAGCTGATCTGGATTTGGAAATGGATCTCGAGCTAAAGGTAGAACAACGTAAAACAAGATGGATCTGGATCTGATTAAAATGATGCAATAAAATTAGTAAAATGGTCGTGGATGTAATAATTTTTGATCTATTTGATAGAGATGAGGATGAATTTATGGAAATCAGAGGCTAAAAAAATAGATTTGGAGTTACTAAAGACAGGGTGATGGGATCTAAAGATTTGGGAAGTTGGGAACACATAAGTCAAATAGATGATAGGGAAGATGGAAAGAATAAAATGTATTAGTGAGATGGGTCAACAATGACTAGGCAGGTTCAATGGTGACTGGGAAACATCTAGAGCTAAATTGATGGAAATGGATAAAATGACAATCTGTAAATGATGATAGAGATGGGTGAATGTAAGAACTAGGCTCTCTCGATGACGGTAGAACCTATAAAATATGATGATGAAGGTTGGAATGATTTATATGGTAGATATAAGCATACAATATGGAAATAGTAATTCAAACCTCCAAAGATGGCCCAAGATCTCCAAGAATGGCTCCAGGATAGTGATAGCAACTACAGAGATACGTCAAAAACCAAAATAAAAATGCAAGAGAGATGAGAGTCTTCAAACTTTCCTCCTCACAAAAGGAGGGGAGGGTTGTATTTATAGGGTCAAAATTTACCTAGGTAGGTCACCTTTGGTGACTACAGAGATCCATCCATTTGGGTGGTAGAAACATTCCTAACTCTAGGGAAAATGAGCCTAAAGAGGGTAGATGAGGGTTTCAGGTGATAAGAATGAATTAGGATTGTCTAGGGGAGATAAATGGGTAGGTGGAGGGTGGAAAATATTAAATAAAGGAAATTTATGGATGAAAATATTAAATGGGAGCCTAGGGATGGAAAATAAGGAATTTTAGGGAGAACAAATAAATTAGGTGATGATTGAGATTTTGTTAATGACGATTAAATATAATTAAGATGGATAAACTATGGGATGGGTAAGATAGGATTAAAAGAGGAAAATAATAGTAAATTGGAATAATTGATATTTTAAATAGGTGCATGCATGCATGAAGAGAGCGAATGTGAGGTGAGTGGTTATGGTACAAAAATTTGGTGTCTACGTTTGCCCCCTTTTATCGAGTGGTTTGTGCAAGAAAGATGTGAGACAAAAACAAGAAATGATGAAAGATGATTGATGAGGAGCTCCCCCTCAAAATAGGGTTTGATGACACAAAGGGGGAATCGATCATGAATTTGAAAGAGATAGATGAAGGAAGAAAGGGTGGAAAGGATGAGATCAAGAGGATAACAAAAGATGCCCAGACGAGGACGAATGAAAAGATAAAATAAACAAAAATATGGTGGTGATTTTGGAATTAATTTAGTAGGGAACAAAGTACAACCTCAATGGAGATGACATTAATTTCCTATGAACCTATGATTTGGTGAAAAATACTACAAGATGGAGGGAATTAATGGGGACTGAAGTTTCAAATGAAAACTTCAAATATGCGCAAACAAATTAAAAATGGTTGAGACAAGGGTCACAAAAAGATATGGGGTGGGATAAAGTTAAATGTGATGTCCTTATGATAGGAGTAATCAAATAAGATGCATCAAGGGGGTTGGAGATGAAAAAGAGGTAAATCCAAGGTGCCCCTAGAGGTAACACATGGATGGCCAAAACAAAGGCAATGGTATAAGATACATATGGGACGAGAGTGGATGAAATATGATGAAGTTATAGAAAATATGTAACTTGATAAGAAGTGGAAAAAGATTAAAAATACATTTCATCAAATCCAAGAGTGCACATGGGATTAATGCTTTAAATTGGATTGGAGGTAAACATGACAAGGAACGAAATAAAGAAATGCATTTTCATTCAATACTAGGTGTTAACATAGAACCATCATTAGGTAGTAATCTCAAGGTTCATGAGGTAAAATATGCAAAGTGGACTCATAAATCCTATATTTATATGACACAAAGGTTTCAAATGTTACTTGTAGGTAGGAATATAAGTTCTCCTTAAGTAGGTGTCCCTAGGTATATCCGCCAACTCTAAGCAATATGACGCAAACTCGGTCAATGTAAGAAGTTTACTATGGATGGGAAAGCTAATCAAATGGGAAGATTTATAGGGATACTTTATTTGAAACTTTATACTTTTACTTTTAGAGATAGATAGAAGGTTGATCAATGCAGGAAGCCTTCATTGCCATGATATAAGATGTTAGCAATCCTTTGAGGGAGTGATCAACATTTTCATTTATGCTTTTGAATTTTGATTTTTACTTTGATAATTGACAGGGATAAGATATACATGATAGTTGTCCTTCGAGGGATCAGTATTTACTTTTAACACTTTTATGATTTTATGAATAGTTGTCCTTCAAGGAGGGAGCGGTCTATTTTTGAATAATATATGAGCATCTCATATTTTTTGAATTTTAATGGAAGAGCTAGGGATAGCTAATTAGACAACTTAGGAGTATATGTAAAGAGTTAAAGTGACAACTATGGACCCCTAACATGGTTCTAGTAGGTAAAAATGAGGGTGATGGGTGTAATGATCGTGGAGTTATAGCCAAAAAAGAAGAACCTATCCATAATTGATTTTTATGGTTAGAGCCATGGTGTCCATATTCAAGGTCATAACTAGGAAAGTGACGGTATACCACATAATTCCAAATCATTATGATAAAGGATGGAAGAGGCTAGAAATGGATGAATGCCCACTAAGATAACTAATTTCATGCTTATAGGTATGTTAATAGTAGAATGGATGCAAGTGAAATGTGTTAATAGGTTTCGTTTTTGTTTTATCATCAAGAGAAACCAATCGATAGGATCCAAAACCGTACTTATGCATAATAATGTAAGGTCTAATCTAGTTTGGAGAAAATTGTACACATTAGCTCCTTTCTAGAGTAGTAAAGTTTTTATTTTCTTTAACGATAAGGTTATGGATATTAAAGTTGCACTCTTTTAGGTGCTTTTAGATGGGTTAATTGATGGGATAAGATGATATCTTACATAGGATTTGATGAGATTACTTGAAAATGTGATTGCTGATAAAATATTGTGTTATTCCCCTAATATGAGAAGGTGAGGAAATATGTGTTCTTGGTGAGACAAAGATGTCTTCAAAAGTGGGCTTAGGATGAGATAAGGTAATAGATAAGTA
Organism: Taxus wallichiana var. yunnanensis; assembly: GCA_018340775.1. Lineage (NCBI taxonomy): Eukaryota > Viridiplantae > Streptophyta > Pinopsida > Cupressales > Taxaceae > Taxus > Taxus wallichiana. The sequence goes on from CM031236.1 coordinate 335,099,652, forward strand.
GATTGGATAAGATGGTATAACAAATCATATGAGATGAAGGATGAGTAAATTTAGATAGGATTGGGTGATACTAGATAAGGTAATGTTAGGGGTAAGAGAAAGAGAATTATACCTGATAGTAGATTGTTCCTAGAGTAATTTTTGGAGATTAAAATAAGTTAGGGATAGGGAAGAAGTGTCATATATGTCCATGGGGTTGTTTGATGGAGGAGTAGGATGGTCCCATGTACATGAGAGACGTGGATAAATAAGTAGATGAAAGAGATACTCCCAAGTGAAAGATGTTTCATTGCAATAGGTAACTTGGATACATATATGGATGAGATAGTGGATGTAGAGAGAGGTGTGGTAGGATTTTAGAAGGATTAGTGATGATGAATTTTGTTTTTTTGGATATGTGTTGAGGATTACGAGGATGAGAATGATTAGTAATATAGGTAGCATTGGTATGAAAAGGAGGACTGTCCTTGGGAGGCATAACACTCAGTGGAGGAATAACAACAAATGTCCTAGATGAATGATGGGACTTAGAGATTTGGTAGATGAGGATTTGGATGTAAAAATTAGATTGGTTATGGATGAAGTGGCAGACGTGGAGGATGGTGCCCCTCAATGAGAAATTCATCTTCCTCAATAAAGTTTTGAATGATGGTGTGGAGGGCTTAACAATTCTTAGTGTTATGTCCAATGGTACGATGATAGGAAAAATGACATTAGAATCAAACCATGATGATTTTTAGCCACATGGGTTAAAAGAATTGATAGGGGAAGTGTGATCACATATGAGAAAATTAAGCATTGAAATACCTGTGTAGGACCCAATAGAATGTGTTGAAGAAGAGGAAATGTTGGTTGTGGATGAATTAGATGAGAGGGATGATTTTTTCTTGTGAGGTTTGATGGGGTTTTTAATCAGATTTGCATTTAGAAGAAGAGGTGGATGTTTTCAAATTAGATGTAATTTTAAGAGGTTTTTTTGGTGTCATAGATTCAGTTTTAATGATTAGGGACTTGGATGGTTCAGAGTTCCGATTTGATGGTGGGAGTTATGGATGGTTTTAAAGAGGGATCCCATTTTGGTGGAGGATTAGGCTATTTTGAATTAGATTGGTTGATGATGGGTGCCTTAGGTGAAGGTCCCGACCCTAAGGTGGATGGAGATGATGTGGAATTAGATTGTTTAGGAGGCTTAGGATTAAGAGAAAGAAGTTGTATCTTTTTGTGAGGATGTGTGATATATTTTTGGATATGTATGTCAAGGTTCTTATACTTTGGATGTGAGGATTTTTCTTTGGCAAGAATGATGATGATTTCAACCAGGGGCTCTTTAGAAGTAGAACTAGATAATGTGGATGATGTTATGGATATTATAGGTGGAAGTGGTTTTTAAGTGACGTGTTTGATGAGATCAAAATCATTTGTAGATTGTGTGGATTTATGATTGTTTGATGTAGAGGCTGTTGTTTTTCTAGATGGGGTAATAACATCACTTGGGGTTGTCCTAAGTGGGGTTGTTTGTGTATATTCTTCAATAGATGATACATATGTGAGTGTAGGTTGAGATGTTGATGTAGGTATGGTCACGATAGTAGATGTGATTGGTGTGGAAGTAGGCATAAATGTAGGAATGGATGTTAAGGTTGGTAAAGATTTAGGTGTAATGGATTGTGATGTAGTAGGTATGGATGAGGTAGTAGGTGTAGTTGAGATGGATGTGGGTGAGGTGGTTGTAGATATGGTGGGTATAGATGAAATAGGTGTAGAAGTAGATGTAGATAGTGTAGATGTGGTATATATAGATGTAGTAGTTGGCATAATTGATATAGATGTGGGTGTAATAGTTGTAGATGTGATTGGTATAGGTGTGGATGTACATATTGATGATTTTTTAGATTTGGAAAAAAATGTCTAAAGTATAGGTAGATGTGGTACATAATGGGGTAGTGGATGTAGGCAATAATGTAGGATCTTTATTTATGGTGTTAATTATGTGAGCATTATGTTCATAAGATGTGGGGGTGGAATTTAATTTGTTGGTGGAAGATTAGGGAATGTTTTTTTAAATACATCTAGGGGATAATTAGGTGGTGCATTGGAATTTTCCACTTGGAGATCACCTTGATTTATAAGTCATTAGATGAGTTATTTGAAAGAACAATAGTTCTAAATGTCATGACCCTATATTTGGTGGTATTTGCTATAATGTTCCTTACAATACCATGTTGGTTTGGGTTGAAAATCATCAAAATTTCAAATGGGGAAAGTTGAATGAGGTGAAACACCATCAACTTGTCAAAAATGGAACTATATGATTCCCCGAGGGGGTATAGTTACGATGTGGTTTTGGATCTCTTTGTGGTAGATCCATGTGAAAATTGGGTTTGGATGAAGACTTGATTATGATGGAATTAGTAGAATTATTATATTTACCATGTGTGGAGGAATTATCAAATTTGGGTGAGGGCTTGTTTGATCAAAGTTTGAGGTGGCCTTGCTTAAGTGAAAAAGTTGAGAGTTTACGAGCCATAGCGAAAGCCTCTTCAATTTTTGCAATGATTTAATTTAGAGAGAAGAAGAGATGTGATTAGCATAATAAAGTGAGAAAATTTCAATGATATCTATTTGTGGAATGTATAATGATAGTTGGTTAATGATTTCATGCCATCATGTGATACAATCTATGATAGACTTATCGTCAAACTGTCAAATGACATAGAGGTCAGTGATAGTAATATTACATGTAATATGGATTGAGAAGTGTTCTAAAAATAATTTTACAAATCTGTTGAAGGAGAATAATGAATGTTAGGGAATGCCATTATACCAATCCAACACATGACCAGCTAATGGCATGGGTAATGTTTGAAGCATAAGGTCTTGGTCGTGGGCGATGAGGTAACCTGAATGTCTAAAAATGTGAAGGTGTTTTTGTGGATCCTCTTTTCTATTAAATTTAGAAAACTTGGGAAGCTCCCAATGTGGAGGACAAGGTCTGATGGGAATGGATGGATTGATAGGTTTGTTACATATATGTTCATATGAAAAGGTGGTCTTTGATCCTAAGGTAGTGGCTTCAAGATTATCCATTCTACTCAATAATGCTTTCATGGGATCGTTAGATGGATAGGGTTGAGAGGTTGAAGGATGTGTTTGTGATGCATATGAGGTATATGGGTTAGGTTGTTGATAAATTTGATATGTTTGAGGATGAGCAGGTGTTGGTTGAAGTGTTTAATAAGGGGGATGTAGTTAAATTGTTTCAATCGAATAGGTTATGATAAAGGTTGTTGTTGAGATATGGGGATGTGCTAAGATTGATGAGATTGAGTTGGTTGTTGAGGGATGAGATAATTTGATTGGTTTCTTGTAGTATGGGTTGGAATATAGGTCATATTTGGTTAAGATAATTTATTGGATTGGTTAGGGAGCATGTAGTGAAATTCATCTTGAGGAGGATGTTAAGGGTTTTGAGTTGATTCACATGGATGAGGTTGTGAAGTGGTTACATTGGCATGAACATGAAAATTGGAGATAAGAGGCAAGGTTTGATTATGTTTTTCAGATGGAGGAGAGAGTAACTGATACTCTTGAGATGATTGGATAGGGGCACAAGTGATTTTAGTAGATGAAGAGGTGATAGGGAAAGAAGAAGCAACACTAGTATTAATACGAGGTAAATTAGGTTCAATGGGCATCGGTAAATGAGTAGTTTGATGGGTTTGGGGGATTTTGGTGGATTTATAAATAATATATTATGAATGGAGATTGGATCAGTGTCAAGGAGATATTGAAACTATGAGCATCCATGAGGGATGGTAGGAGGTCCAAGAGTCTCTAAAGAGGGCAGAATGTATGGGGTGTAACTGATCTAGAGGAAATGGAGTGATGAGAGATGGAAGGATTGGTTTCCAGATGAGGATTATTTTTTATGATAGAAACTTCATGAAGAGAGAACATATAAGGAAGGGGCTAGGGGACCAAATGTGTGGTGCTCATAGGTGTAGAAGTGATGACGATTGAAGACGTTTCTTGGGAAATATCATCCGAAGTGGTGATATTATTGGATGAGGTAGATTGTTGCATTTTCTTGGCCTGAGAATGGGTATAGCAGACATGAAATAGAAAAACAAGAAATTATATAGTTTTTAATAAATAAATCAAGCAACAAAATTTTGATCATCTTGATTATTTAGAAAATGTCATAAAGAAAATAAAATGGAATTGAAGGGTGCCTAGGAAATGAAAATCTATGGATGGTTTTAGGTAGTTTTGGATGGAGTCCTTGATATACCCGAAGGTACATGAGGCAAAAATTTATGATGACTACTATTACGGGGCATGGTATTGGAGCCCGGCCCTCAATTCATTGTCTGCGGTGATAAGAGAGTCGAGTTTTTATCCAATATACCAATAGAAAAAAATGTGTAATGGGGCCAAAAAAATCGTGACGTATTTCCAATTGGGTGATGAAATCCTAATAGCTCCAATGAGTAGGATATGTTTAGATGAGTAAAAAAATTGTGTATTTTAGGATGTGTGTGATGAAGGTGTATGCAAAGAGTTAAACCCCCTAGTTAAACTATATTTCCAAGTAAATATGAAGGGATTTTTAGATCTGAAATGGAATGTGATGTTCGATGAAAACAAAAAACAAAGGATGCAATGCAATAAAATAAAGAGACGGGGAATAAAAACAAGGAATACCTAGACATCATGTTTCCTTTTTTATCTAAAATTTTAGTTTTTAAGAAATCAAACAAAATCCAATCCAAGAACTTGATCCAATGCATGCAAGAAATCAAGCATGATCTAACTCATTTTCTTTCATCGATATTAGTAGAAAATGGAAGAAAGAAGATGAAAAAAAAAAACAAATAATAAGACTTTCCTATAAACGGTGGGTCCCACAGTATGTAAGCTTGGATGTTTACCAAAATTGATCTTTCTTATTTCAAATTAGTGAAGTAGTAATAAAGAAAATAATTAACTCCAATTATGCCAGGGTTTAAGGTACCTCAAGATGGGTAGATGATGAATACGAGATCAAATGAGAGATTCTTCTTCATAGTGAGCTAAATGACCTCCAAATCAATTGAAACTCAATAGAAAATGGATTAGAAGGTTGATGGGTGGGTTTCCTTGAAAATTCAGTCCCGAGAAGTGAAAAATTCATAGGATGGATGGTATCCCACATTTTCATAAAGAAAAACAAAATCAAATATTGATAAATTAGATGTAGTAGAATCTAAAATGCTAGATATAAGATAGAAATGTATATATGATCTAAATGGACACAAAGTAAATTAAACATGGGTAGGTTGAAGGAAACCCGAGATAACATAGGTCCAATCAACAACGATAAGGAAAATATAGAAAAAAGGGCCTGTAAGATCTCTTATGGCTAGATTTAAAGCTGATCTGGATCTGGAAATGAAATTGAGTTGAAGCTAGAACACTATAGAACATGATACATATGAATATGATTGAAATGATGTAATAAAATCAGGAAAATGGTGGTGGAAGAAATATATTTTGATTTGGTCAATGATGACCAGGATGGATCTATGGTGATTAAAGGTTAAAAAGTATATCTAGAGTTGTAGAAAGATAGGATGATGGGATCGAAGATCTAGGAAGTTGGGAACACAAAAATCAAATAGATGATAGGAAAAATGAAAGAATAAAAAGTAGCAAAGTGAGATGGGTTGATAGCGACTAGACATGTTTGAAAATGACTGAGATAAATCTAGAGCTAAAGTGATGGGAATGGATAAAATGACAATCTACAGATGATGATAGAGATGGGTGAATGCAAGAACAAGGCTCTTTGGTGACGGAAAAACGTGCAAAAGATGATGATGATGGTTGGAAGGATGGAGATGGTATATCTAAGCATGAAATATGTAAATAGGACTTCAAATATCTAAAGAATCCACAAAATCTCCAAGAATGGCTCTAGGACAATGATAATACTCCAAAGATACATAGGAAACCAAAATAAAAATGCAAGAGAGTTGAGAGTCTTCAAAGTTACCTCCTCATAAAAGGAGGGGAGGGTTGTATTTATAGGATTGAAGGCGACCTAGGTAGGTCTTTGGTGACTGTGGAGAGCCATCCATTTGAGTGGTGGAAAGAATCCTAACTCGGGGAAATGGGCCTAAAGGGGGAAGATGAGGGTTTGGGTGATAAGGATGAATAGGGATGTCTAGGGGAAATAAACGGGTAGGTGTAGGGTGAAATATATTAAATAAATAAAATGTATGTATGAAAAGATTAAATGGGGTCCTAGGGATGGAAAATAAGGAATTTTAGGGAGAATAAATAAATTAGGTGATGATTGATATTTGATTAATGATGATTAAGGATAATTAAGATGGATAAAATAATGGGATATGTAAGATAGGATTAAAGGTGGAAAATGATAATAAATATAATAAATTAGATTTTGAATAGGTGCATGCATGTAAGAAGAGATAAAATGCAAGGTGAGGAGTAGTGATACCAAAATTATTGTCTATAGTGATCAATAGGTGTTGTAGTGTTCTCTTTAATGAAGAAAGGAACACTCTTGAGGGACACAACTAGAATGTCAAAATATTGGGATAAAATCAAAGGGATTCATCCAATAATTGTGATAAATTCTTGATTCTTCTAATAAGTAGTGAATGTGATGGGTTTTAGAACCCTAGAAGACAAAGTAATAAAGGCATACTAAGCAGAGTAGTAAAGAGAACTTTGTTTAGAGGTGATTGTGATCTATAAACTAATTTTCCTCTCCTTCTTCACATTGGTGAAAATTGTAAGCAGTCAAAAGGATCTCCACTATCTTGTCTTTTTTGAATCATTCTCATGAAACTGAGAAACGTTTTTGCTTAAACAAGTAGATATGGTGATTGGGAGTTGCAATGTGTGTTGTGAATCTTCCAAAGGTTGGATATCACCAAGATACACACCAACTCTTAGTGGAATGGAAATAAATACTTCAATCCCACCACACATTCTAGAGCTATTAACACACAAACATTACACCCTTTGAACTATCATGAATGAACATTAGAGCTTTTAGTGGAGCATGTGATTATATTCAAAGTGTGGGACTTTTCTCTTTTATACAACTCTATAGAGAAGTTTGATTCCTTATCTCCTAGCTCAACGCATAATAACCTAAACTATTCAAACTATAACTAATCCTAAAATTGATACTAAAACTTATAGGATCTAAAGTTGAGGGGAAGGTAAAGAGCTACAAAATGAAAGGATGGTGATGCACTAACACTGAGACAGGGTTCAAATCTAACTAGAAAGACATAGGAAAACCACACATGTGGATATTTTAATGGAAATACCAAACTTTAGAGAGAATGAATGAATAAAAATTAAATCCGATGGGGTGGGAGTGGTGCGGTAAAGTCACATGGTTGTGTGCTTGCCCACCCATGTTTAAATCCCCCCGAGCCACGATCCTCCTCGGAGGTGGTTTCACCACTAGAGGCTGCATCTCTGCTCGTGCTGACACTAGTGGTTACTCCTCGCTACTAACATTGGTGGATCCTCCTCACTGTTGATGCTGGTGGCTCTTCCTCTTACTACTAATTCTAGTGGCTGCTCCTCTCATTTCTGACACTGGTGGCTCCTCCTCTCACTTCTCCTCTTGTTCCTAATGTTGGTGGCTACCTCTCGCTTCTAATCGTGGCTTCTCCTCTCGTTGCTGACACTAGTGGATGCTCCACTTGCTGTTGACACTAGTGGATTTTCCTCTCGCTACTGATGCTAGTGGTTGTTCCTCTCACTTCAATCACTAATAGTTGTCCCACTCACTGCGGTCGTTGTTTTTGGTCGCTGCATCTTCACTATGGTTTCATGGTTTCTTCAATTGGGTTCCTAATAGTGTTCCCCTTCATTGTAACCAAGTTGTGGATCCTCTTAAAAATATTCAATTGTACAAGGATGTGGGTCCTTTCAACACACTCAATTTACCCTCAATTCCAAAAAAATGAATAAAAATTAAAGAAAACAAGTGGGTAAACATCCACAACAAATATAGAACATTTGAAGGGAAAATAACCATAGATTTATTACATTTATTAATTACCCAAGCTCATGTTTACAAAGTATAGGTTAGATTCCCCAAGTTAAATGTGAAGTTTCATATGTTTTAAGGTAATAATACACATTACTCCAATGAATAACATGTAAATTTTGCATAAAGGAACTCATAAAATGTGCCCAAACACTTACATTTATAGAATATGAAAATAGGAGAGAGAGAGATATGGTGGAAATTCAAATTTGGATATTTCACGGATGATTTTAACTCGCCACCCATGATCCTTTCACCATTAATATCTAGGACATACCACCATTTTCTCCAATAATACGCCATCACAATTTGAAGGTGAGGGTATGGGAATCGTGTTTATATTTAAGCCTAGTACGTGAGTTGGTTAGAATTTGAAATGAGAAAATTACACATTCTCTTTGCCCCCGAGATTTCATGATTATTTTCCTATAGCAATACCCCTTTCTATATTTCTTTATTGTGTAACTCAGCCCTTAGAGAAATGAAATGAACACAAATATTGCTATGTAATTTGAAGATCTAAATTGAACTTTGATGGGGCCTCTAAGGGAAACCCGGGATTGCGGCAAGGAGGAGCGATATAGGATCATAAAGGTAATCGATTCGATTGCTGCGTATGATATGCCGGGAAAATGGGAATTCAAAATAATCATTTTGCCAAAGCATTATCTGCTCTATGGGGCCTGAGAATTGCCCAGACTCAAAATATTCAGAACCTCATTATTGAAGGGGACTCCCTGAATATCATTAATCTCCTTAAACAGTGCTCATCTCCAAGTTGGAGCATCAAGGATTTTATCTCAGAGTCCATAAGTATTAGTCATACTTTCAATAACATCAGGATCATGCATACTTACCGGGAGGGTAATAAATTGGCGGATGCACTAGCTAATTATGGCATTAATGTTAACCTCACTGTTTGGGATAATAATAGCATCCCTAAGCAGCTTCAAAATAGCATTCATGTGGATTTCTATACGCAAGCAATATCTTGAGCTGAGTTATGATTATTGGGTGTGGATCAGCATCAATAATACTCCCACATGTGTTGACTTAAAGAATATGATTATGCAAATCATGTCAAATAATCAAGATAGTGTGAAATATATGGGGAATTCCAAGTGGAGTTACATTGATTTGAAAATCGTGCATGCGGGCTGCACTGCGTCTGCTAAAAGTTGGATACAAAGCTCCACGGAAACCGAAGATAGTAGTAATGTGATTGATGACAGGGAGTGGGCTATTCCCACATGTGATTTTCCGCAGGCTCAGATCAGCAGACACGCAGCCGTTCATGGGAAAAGCAACGGCTCTCATTTCCAACATTGTGCGGATTACAATAGCAAAAAGCAGACTGGCTTCAACGCTCACAAGAATTTGGGAATTTTTGCAAACAGTTAAGCACAGAGAAGATGGGGGGTCCCCCTTGCCAAATTGAGCCTAGTGCGGACCCAGACTGGAAGGATAATACTGAGATATGGAGCATACTCAGCAAGGGTGGCATCACCAACTTCATGGAGAAGCTTCAAGGGCATGATCAAAGCATCTCTGTGCATTTTGCAAAGGATTGGAAGGAGCAGACTGTGGAATATGGGGGGTAGAAGATCTTGGTCAATGAAGAACTTATTGCTGAAGCGACCGGCCTTGGCTTGGAGGGCTACCGTTTCTTTAACAAAAGGGTTGACAGAGATGTTGAAGAGAGGAGATTTGTGGAGGGATCTGAGAAGTTGATCTACGTTACAGCGGGCCTGCTTGTTAGCTTGATCCCTCCACCTTATGATGAGGTTACTCGCATGATGATATGGTTCATCTCCTTGGAAGGAAGGTTTGTCACTTTGTACTGCTAAGCACCTTATCTTTCTTAACCACTTCCATAGGAATCGTATGGTTTGTTTCCCCATTACTTGTTGAACTCTCTTGAGCACTCCATTTTGGAGTTTCAAAAGCATACCAGGTGGTTCCTTTACACCAAGGGATTATTTTTCTGCTACATAAATGTTGTCTTCTTAAGTATCCTGGTCTCCCATCCTCTCCTAGCTCGGTTCCCCCTCTGCCGGGTTCTGCTGCTGCCAGCCCTGTTTCTCCATTCTCTGCCCCGCCACCGCTGCCTGCCGCCAACCCCGCCAGTCATCCAGGCTTCTTCTTCCATTCCCCCTACTACTGCTCCCACCCCCCACTTCACCTCCACCTCGAATGATCAAGTTACCAGGGCTTCTAGAAAGCTTAACCTTGAGACTCTTGCTGTGGAGAAGGGTCCTCATGAAATTGAAATTACACATGACCTCCTGAATATTAGCAGTGCCAGTCCCAGGATGTGCATATGGAAAGCTCTTCAAAAAGGCTAGAAGCCTTAGAGGCTGATATGAAACTGTTGAAGGATGAGGTTAAGAACTTGGAAAAATAGAAAGGTAAGAGGAAGAAGGAGGAGGAGGTGGATATTGATAGCAGCCAGATTGATGATATCTACAAGAAGCTGAACTCCTTAGACTCCCATTTAGGGAAGGCCAAAACTCGACATGATTACAACATGGCCATCTTTAGGGTGATTGAGGAGTTCATTGAGCAACATGTCAAAAGTGTCTCCAACCTCAGCGGAGTTCCAGCAACACTTTGGGGTAATGATAAGGAAAGCAAAAGGACCATTGAGTAGTTGGATAAGACTGACACTGCCCACATGACAACTTTGGGTATGTTCCATTCCTGGAAGAATATCAAGACCAGCATAGACAAAGCTGCCAAAAATTAGTTGTAGATGCTTTAGCTGTTCTTGTATGTTTTTATGTTGTTTTTTGCGGTCTCTCTACTGCTTTTTTGTAGTATTTTTGTTGTTTTGTCTTGTTTGGGTAGCTATTTTTTTGGCTACTTTGAGCTTCATTGTCACATTTGGATTCTGATCCTTTTCTCTCTGGTTTTCATTCCTATTCTGGCTCCTAGGCCATATTTTGTACTCAAGGGTATAGTCCCTTTCAAAAAACTATTTGCCAATAATAAAAAAAAAATTTGAAGATCTAAATTGAAATATCCAAGAAATAAGCCATCTTCACTTTTTCCATGGAATTTTGAATGATTAGCAGAGTTTCTCTCGCAACATTAACTATTACATGCCACCACGGATCGTGACCTTATCGCACTAATTTTATATTTGAAAATCCTCGTAGATTAAGAAACTCGTGAGATAAAAATTCTCACTTATCCATTGGGATCTCATGTTAGACTCTGTCAGAGATTTCCATTTCTAAACTTGGACACTCACACACAACTCCTGGGTTCACACTTTTTCAGTTGCATTGAAATCTGTGAAGGTATTTCTCCTTCTCTATTTCCCATAAACTTATAAATCCATGCAATACTTCAATTAAAGAACATGTGGAACACTATGATATTTTTCGTGGTTCTTGGGCTTAGATGATTCTTGGTTGCACCGTGGACTTCAACTAATATATATATTTCCCATGGAGTTGAGAAACTCTACAAAAATACTTATATACATATCTATGAGGCTCAATAATTCTTTATCATGTGAAGGTGAATTTTTGAAACAACAACATTTCCTCATCCGGGTAAAATCTCACCTCCCTCTAACCTTGGCTTGCTGATTTAACATTTAGTTGAATTTGATCGTCACACAATTTGTATGATCCTTATAATTTCTTCACACCCATGGTGGCTGATCTCGATGTATGTGGAATATTTGAATAGTTAATGTTTTGTTCCATAGAGCTTAATAACCCACATAATAGTAAATTTTCTACAATAAGTCTCTCGCTTCTTTTATACATAGCCGATTTGAACCTTGATCTTTGAGAAGGAAGTATCCTTTGCCTTGAAATTGATGAGTCATACAAAAATAGAAAAGGGTGTGTGATTTTGTATAAGAGGTTGAATTTTCATCCTTAAAAACTACTACTAGAGAATATATTTTCAAATTCCTTAATATCCATATCATAACCCACTTTGGGGTTCCCTCTACAATTGTGACATACAATGGCTCATATTTTAAAAATCCCACTATCAAATAATTTTATGAAAAATAAAAGATCAAATACACATTCTATTCTCCTTATTAGCCTCACGGAAATGGTTAAGTTGAATCCACTAATATTACTATAATTAATATTCTCCACAAAAAATTTGACCATAGTGATAATGATTAACACAATAAAATGTTATATGCCCTTTGGTCTTACCGCACTAGCATTTTTACTCCTAAAAGTGACTCAATTTTTTCTCTAGTGTATGATACTAAGGTTATTATACCTCTAGAGATTGAAATCCCAACTTTATGCATTTTTCTTAAAATAATTCTCCAAGATAGTGACTATCGAGAGTGTCACTTACACAAACTTGAAATTTTAGATTCCCAAAGCATTTCAAAGAATTGGAATATCTACGCACTTATAAAGATTATATCAAATTTGATTACTGTAAAAAGTGTAATCCCATGAGTTCAATGTTGGCGTTTAGTACTCAAAGAAAATAAAAAGGATATTAATGTTGAATCCTCTCTATAAGGAAATTTTTTAACCCAATTGTCTTGGCCCATATGTTATTACTAAAAACTAGGGCAATGTGTCTATCATCTTGTAACCCTCCTTGGAAATCCTCTCAAAACTTCACATACATTAAGCAATATTAAACTTATATACTAACACCCTTAGGGGTGACCACCTTCTCCCCACATCATCCAATGACACATTATTGCCTTGGTTCATACTTAAATATTGATTTTTTTAAAAATAGAACTCACTTTGCACACACACCGGGGGAAATCCTTATTCCTCCATTCTTCCTTACTTTCTTTATATATATATATATATTTTCAAAAATCTAAAAACATTATCTTAGATCTTGATTGGATACATTCTTTCTTTCGCTACTACTATATGTTTTTCCTTTTTTATCATATTACTACGGTTCTTAATATGCTTTATCTTTTTTTTATACACATAAGAAAGTTCACATGGTATCTTTATGTGAATTTAGGTCACCTATAGGTTATTGCACGATGTATGATTCTTGTCCATGTCTATTACTAGTCCCACTAAAGATTGTGTGGGCATATACCTTTTCCTACTTCCTATTAGGCTCTATTCTTGCAATATTTCATAATTGTAATCCTATATTCATATATTGCATTATCACATACTATTTATCTTATCTAACATGCTAACGAGTGCTTCGTGTGTAGCATTTTCCTTGTAGGAATCCTTCCAATCATTTTTATCTGATTTTATTGTACTTTTTGTCACTATTTGTAGGTTATGCCCTATGTTTTCTTGTTACCTTGTTTACACAAGCCTTTGCAGCTTTGATTATCTTGTGACATCCTAAGTGGTGTCTCATGTATGCAACCAGCTACTCATAGAGTCCTTGTTTTTTTGTTTTCTTATATTCCTTTACTAATTTATTTTTCAATGTCCATTCCTTATTCGTCTCTAATAATTATATGCTAGCATTTTCCCTTTGTTTTTCTTGCACCATAGCAACTACCATGTGTAATCCATATTCCCCTATCGGATTCATATATTAGATATGTACATTAGTTCCATCCTTTATTGTTTCAATTTTTTTGCATTATTTAATCTCACACACCCTAAACAAGTAGGGAAAAACATTGGGTGTACCTTTTCACCCTCCCAATAGTCATAAAAAGTAGTTATAGAAACATATACAACATGATCATAACATAAATCATATATAAAATATGGCCGAAAATGCGAATTGGTCACAAAAACTCACTGTGGATAGAATTTCCTAGAATATACAAGAAATCCTAGGATTTATTGTCCCACATGGTCACTCCCTGTCTCCGGGAAAAAATAGTTACAGAGCAATTTTACCAATTGTAGAGTCATAATTTTCTCTAGTTTCAGTAGTTACACAACCAGTTTCAGATTGCAATCAGTCACTAATAGGAAATAAAGAAGGAACCAAATAAGGAAATGAAACCTAGGGCATATGAAGGATAGTGATATGCATAGTTTAACGTGTCACCTGAGGCATGTTACAAATTGGGTGTGTGATCATTTGTAGTGGAACTTATCCATAGGGAATCATTAATGGTTAGAGGGAAAAATAGACTAGTCTCCCAAAGACAATTTCCCTTAGTGGACATAAGATGCCTAAATATAAAGTTTACCATCGAGATGCTCAAATCCCTAGTTTGGCATCAGAATTCCAAATCCTTAGTATAATAAAATTAGGTTGAGAATTGATCACTCTTGACTCTCCTAACTAGCTCCTAGGCATCAAGGATACAAGTAGGAACAAATTTCTATACCTTTATCTTTTAGTATTTCAGTTTACTCTAACCCCTTGGTTTAACTTTTAATATACACATATCCATTTTTACATATTTTCCAAGTTAAATTTTAATTTCATTTACCTAGAGCATTGACTACACTTGTTTTCTTTTGCAAGTCCTATCCTATCCCAATGAAATAAAATCACATAAACAACCATGAAAAAAATTTAAGTACACTGGTAAAGGAAGGAGTTACAATGAATTATATACACACATCATCATCACTTCACACATGAAAAGGTCACCCCTATGACCCTTATCATTCTCTCTCCTCAAAATTTTGTTACATATTTTTCACTTTTTCATTTGACACGCTACTACACTCATTTAGCACATTCCATCTATAACTCCTCCTACTCACTTTGGGTACACTCCTCTTATATTATTTATACTAATTTAATTTCATCCAAATGGCATAAAAGGGGAAAATGTAGTCACTAAAATATGTACTTATTACTATTACATTATGCCTCTAGTATGTTGTTATATATAGGATATTTTTGTTTGGAAACTAGACACTAGTAACACCTCTTTGGTCCTTTTATTGCTTTATTTATCTCTTCTTATGTATTTTTCTAGAATTTTCATATTTATATTCAATTCAGATTGATTCGTGTTCTTATCTTTTGCTTTGTTTCTATTTTCTTATTGCACGATAATACCACCTAGATCGGACTATAGACACCTAGAATTCGGTCAAGCAATTTTAATACTTAAATTTCTCTAACCTCCTTCCCGTAAATTCACGAAACATCATCAATGAACCACCATTATCCCTCTATCATAGTTAATTAATTACATTTCAATAATTAATTATCCTTATTATCATTCAAAATTTTAATTAACGACTTTTCGTTAATTAACGTTCACTTCTACCTAGGTTAATTAATTACTACCACTAATCTAAATCAATAAATCACAATTTATTAAACCAATTTCCTCTCTTACTTCTCCAAAATCATACTAAATTTCTTCTAATAATATTCTATAAGAATACCCTTACTATTAATTAATCACCTTTGATTAATTAAACCCCCTTTCAACTCCCATAAAGTGCACATACTTTATTAAACATACATGGCCTTTATATTTCCTCTTTGGGGTTTATCCCACATTCATCAAATTGCTAGCTTTTCCTGAACTAGCAAGCTATATAAGAAACCCTCCTCCTTACCTTTCTTCTTACACCTTATTTTCCCTAGAGTAAACTATAGACATTTTGATCTTGAGCCATTCTCCATTGTAGGAAATAGCTTCTCCATCTTGCATCCATTCTCTCAAATTGAAGAGCATGGGAAGATCCAAAAATGGCCTTGTATCCATTTCTTGGTGAGATATCATCTTCAATTCTTGAGGAAACAACTCCATTTTTATTGTTAAAGTGATCTAAATAGGTTCATTTGTTAGTTATTGTTGGTTGCTCAAACATGCACCCACGTCTCGGATCTCAAAAGGGCCGAGGTGTCTGAGACCACAATGGAACTATCCCCAAGTTGTGGGACCTTGCGAGCTTGGGATGGATCTCCAGAGAAGGTCGGTTCCTCTATCTATTTCTACTACTACTACTACTCCTAGTGCTGAAAGGGAAAACTAAGCTATGAATGCCAAGGGACCAGGGAAAGAAGGATAACATGAAGTAAACTACACTAAAAGGTGATAGCACCAAAAAAGAGGGATGAATACTATCTATTTTGAGAAAGAATGACAGGGAATATGTGAGAGGAGGCTAGGCATGAGTAGCACAACAAGACACACATTCACCAAATCATCCTTATGGAACACAACCAAACATGGAACTGTAAGGGACCAAGTAGCACAACAATACACAATGTGAGAGAAAAGGAAAGAAGAAGTAACGCAAACACGCTAGGATAGAGAATAGTCACAAAACATGCTTCTATTACTTCCAAAATGCATAGAACTATTACAATGCTAAAGAGGCCGATATCCACATGCAAGAGCCAAACATGGAGGTCTACAACTCAAAATACATAAAATATGGAGTCCTTAGCAACATGCGTAAGGATCTAGAGTATCCAACATAACAAATGAGCCTTGCTCTTACATTTATAGATGAATCCATGGAGGAAAGAAGGATAAAGGAGGGAAAACCTAAATTTGAAACACAACCACCAACAGAAGCATTCAATGTCTACAAATCCACTTAGAAATCTATGATATGCTTCCCCATGCCTGTTTGGCATGTAAAGGAGAGCAGATCATGCTAAATTGGGTGGTTGGAGAAATCAAATTTACTCATCAATGTTTAGAGAGACGTTTTCCAAATTCTCACCTACCAGATCCATTAAGATTTGAAATTTGAATTTCTAGCACTGTAGCTGATGTCAACAACTTTCTGACAAGTCCAGGCACATGCCGATCTGAGCTCTATAGCTAATGATATGGATGTCAGAAGGTGTTAGAGTTGTCAGCATACATGAAACATGTGGCACATGCTGATTGGCTGGAATGATGGCCAAATGTATAACTATTTGTCATTTTTGCCATGTGTCAACCATTCATTTGTTGCAAGGATTTGGCACCCTATTGGCATGCACTAATAGGTTACATGTTGCATGCTTAAGCGCTTCACAAGATGATATGGAATAGAAGGGCACATGAGAAGAAAGAGGAAGGGGAGAAGGGAGCATGCGTGATGTGCTTGGGGAGAGGAATCAAACCGGTGAGCAGAGAATGTATGGTTAAGGCACAACTATTACAAAGTAATGGGTGTGGTATGCGAAGGGTCAAAGACTTAGGCATGTGGGGTGGAAAGAAACTGACTTGGAAGAAGGTGGGCACGTGGAAGGCAAGGCGTAAGAGAGAAGTGGAAGGGAAAAGGAATGGGGCACGTAGGTAAACTATGACCAAGGGAATGTGCCAAATGATTCTGGGCACGCGCAACTTCTTCAATAGATAACCTAGGGTCAGAATGTGTATGCAAGTTATCCAAATTACTAGGGGAGTTCTTTGGATAATAGTTTTGAAACTTTGAGGCCATCTAACTACTAGATGAAAGAGACCAGAAGCTTGAAGCATCCATTGGGCATGGAGTCTACATGAAAATGCCTTTTTATCACCTTGAGTATCATTTTTGCACCCTGTCCTAAATCTCACAATTGCTGCAGAGAAGCTCTACACACTAGAAGCAACAAAAGAGTGCACACATGAAGCACACGAGAGGAAAGAACTATGTATAGAAAAAAAAAATGTGTGCAGAGCACACTTAAAGGAATTGAAACTACTTAATATATACAATATGATGCAACAAACCTAATGGAAGGGTTTGAGATAGATCCCATTTACTGGGATTTGTAGTGCACTTCCATCTGGATGAGTTAACTCAAAAGAGTTAGCTTCTTTGCAGGACTTGATGATGTATGGGCCACTCCAAAGTGCATCAAACTTTGAATGGCCTGGTTTAGCTCTGTCAACATCCCATTTTAGGACCAGTCTCTAATTTTGAAATCTTGAGGTCTAGCTTTTCTATCAAACCATTTCTTTGTTACTTATAGATGTTGTTCTAGCTTTACCATGATAGATTTTTGAGTTCTTTAAGATGAACTAGACTCTGTCATCCTAATTTCTCTTTGATCCATGCCCTCAAATTCTAGTTATTTGTTGGGCAAATGCTAATGAATTTAGCTCTAGTGTCAAAGGAAGGGTAGCCTCCTTGCCATAGACAAGATTGTAAGGTGAAGTTCCTATTTCCTTTTTTATTGTGATTTTATCTACCCAGAGTGCGCGCACAAGACCTTTGTATGCCACTATCTTTGGCTGGTATTCAATGTGCACTTCATGATTCTGATTGGGTTCTTGTTTGTTGATTCTACCAAATTATTGCCCTGAGGGTAATAGTTGGAAGAATTTTTTAGGTAAATGCCCAAAATTAGAGCCCAATCAAGTGATTTTAGCACCAAGGAAGGTATTCACATTATCAGAGATAATGGTTTGAGGAACACCAAACCTTGTGACTAAACCTTTGAGAAAGTCAAGGATGACTACCTCAGTTGATTCCTTAAGCACGACAACTTCTATCCATCTGGTGAAGTAATTTGTAGCTGTTAGCACCCATTTATGTCTAGCACTTGAAGGTGGATTGATCATGCCTATGAAGTCGAGACCCCATTGCGTAAAAGGTTGATCTGCTTGGATTGGTTGGAGGGGAAGTGCTGCCAATATTTTCTTTCCTACAAAGAAAGTGCATTCCTTGCATTTTTTGACCCACCTATATGCATCTGCAAATAGGGTAGGCCAAAAGATACCTACCATTATGATTTTCATTGTTGTAGTTTTGGCAGAGAAGTGTCCACCAGAGAATCCATTGTGAAATTCTACTAACACTTTTTCATTCTGCGCATCATTGATACATCTTAACAACACGCCATCTAGATTTCTTTTAAAGAGAAGTCCATCAATCAAAACATAAGGAATAGATTACAACCTTATATGTCCTTCTCTTTGTTTTGTTCAAACCGGGAGGGTAGGCACCCTCGAAAGGAATGAGATCATGTCCTTCATCCAATCACACACATCGGGGTCTATGTTTTGTTCATGTTCTATGCACGGGAGGGCTTCATCTAGAAATAATGAAGCCTCAGGTTCGTTCTGAACATCCTCATCAATATTCCTATAAATTACACTACCTCTTACCAGCTTTGTGGCCTTAATAGCCACATCATATTCCATGATTTTGGTCACCCATCACGCTCTCTTCTCACTAATTTTTGCTCCCATGATGAAGTCTCTGACAGATGAGTGAGAAACTAACACCTTGATATGATTTTGGTGAGCATGCTCTTGAATTTCTTGAGCATGCATGATGGTGAAGACCTGCTTCTCCATGTGACTATACTTCAATTCATAATCCTTCAACATCTGGCTGAAGAATGCTATTAGTTGTTCCAGTCCTTGTTCATTTTCCTGTGTCAGGACAACAACAATGCTTGCATCAGCACCATAGGCATAAAGGATGAAATCCTTTGAGTAATTTGGATTGAGGAGTGTTGGTGCACAAGAAATTTATTTCTTGATCTTATTGAAGCTTTCTCTTCCTTTTGTTGTCCATTTGAAGGCTATGTCCTTCTTGAGCATAAGGGTGATGGGCCGAACTAGTCCTGTAAAGTTAGGGATAAAGCACCTAACAAAGTTAATCTTGCCAAGGAAGGACTGTAAGGCTTTTTTTCTGTACCAGAAGGAAAGGGCTAGGATGGCTGAAATGCACTCAGGGTCAATCATGATGCCATCCTTTGAAACCACATGGCCCAAGAGCTTGCCCTGAGCTACTACAAAATTACACTTCTTGGGATTAAGAGAAACCCCAAATTCTCTGCATCTCTCAAAGACTTTTTTCCAAGTGTGCATCATATGATCCACGCTCTACTTTGAGAAGATAGTTATATCATCAAGGTAAACCAAGATGAACTCATTGATGTAACCTTTGAAGGAAATATCCATGGCATCGTTGAAACATTGTGCCGCATTTGAAAACCAAAGGGCATTTTTGATATGCATATGTTCCCCACTTGGTTGTAAATGTTGTTTTGAATTGATCCTCTTCCTTGACCAGGATCTAGTTGAAACCCGAGTACCCATCTAGCATGGAGAAATTTTACGCGCCAGCTATAGTCTATAGAATATTCTCCATTAAAGGCAAAGGATAGTGATCCTTTAGAGATGCCTTATTCAAATCTCTAAAATCAACACAAAGTCTGATTTCACCATTATTCTTGCATACTGGAACCAAATTTGTAACCCAGGTAGAGTATTTGATAGGAAAATAATTTTTTCCTCAATGAGTTTGGATAACTCCTTTCTCATGAGGGGCTCTATCCTTGGATTGACTGGCCGTTGTTTCTATCTGATGGGATTTATGCTAGGATCAAGGTCAATGGAGTGTTGAGCAACACTTGGATCAAAACCTTTGAGGTCTTCATACTCCCATGAGAAAATGTCACTGTATTTTTGAGAGAGAGATGAAGGCATGTTTTTCTTCATGTGCACAAGTCATGTTGAGTAGTATCTCTTTTCCATGCGCATAGTAATGGGAGAGAAATCCTCTGTGTGGCACATATATATTTCTTCACCCTTGAACTCATCATCAAGGCTGAAAATTTTCTCTAAGGTGACCATCCCTTTAGGAAACTTATTTGTCTTCAACTATATTACTTGGTCACCATAGCTATCATGCAAGTCATCTTGCATACTTGATGAAAATTCAGCTTCATTCTGGATAAACTGGATGATCTGCATCGTGTTGTTGAACACTTTCTAGCTGGTGTTATTGTCTAGAATGGATGGTCTAATTACCATCTTAATGTGTTAAGTGTTTCCTTTGACAAAGTCCACAGCAAGAGAAAATTGTGAACCAAGCGTGGCCATTTGGTCGGCTTCCTTGTTCATTTTCTATGGGACTACCTACAGATTAAGAGCATCAAAGCTCTCAAGTAGATCCCAAACTCTATGTTTGTAAGCTTTAATAAGCTTATTCTTTGTTTGGTATTTTTGGTGACCTGGTGGATAACCAATTTTTGTCTCAAAGATCTGCAACACTTTAATTTTCTTCTTTTCAATAATAAGCAAACCATGCACCAACGCTTCATATTCTGCCACATTGTTAGAACATGCAAAATGTAGCCTATGCGTGAAGAAGAATTTCTCATCCTTAGGGGAAATGAGAACCACTCTGATCTCCGCATCATTTTTTCTTCGGATCCATCAAAGTATAACTTCCATAGACCAGTTTGAACCTTGTCTCCTATGAGTGCACATGGAAGCATAGCGTCTTCTTCTAGAATGCAATAAGTACCAAGCCCAGTTTCATAGGCTTCTAGTTATTTAGCATAGGGATCAAATTTTTGATGCCTCTCCACCCATTCATCAAGTACTAGGTTAGAGACAGAGGGTGGAAGAGACTGCTCTTTAGGAACTGAAGCTTGTTCTTCTTGGATAAGACAATTGGCTTGGAGAGGGGATGGAACATATGGCTCTACATGATAAGAAAATATAGGCTCAGCTTGTATGGTAAACCGGGTACCATACCTTGTCTTGAGAAACATATGAGACCAATCAGAAGACAAGTAACCACCCACTTTAGCAGTAAATTCTCTTGATAGACATAGGGCAAACAAAGGAGGTAGGTCAATAATTGACACATCTTGAGTAATTGTCAGGCTTGGACATGCATGGAGGGTTAACTCAAGATCCTTGATGAATCCTAAGGTGGTCACAATTGAGCCATCAAGTTGTAGGAATCCTTTAGACAAAGGGCTATATTTTAGACCTAAGACATCAGCTATCTTCTTAGGCATAACAGAAGTACTAGCACCTAAGTCAATCAAGTAGTTATGCACTAGGTGTTTTCCTATAATCAAGGACATATAGAAGGGTGGGGTTTTAGCAATCTTGCTTACTTGTTTCTCCTCTTCTTGGCATATTTTGACAGAAGCACGCAACTTCTACATAACTGGGTCAGTGCATGGAAGTTGTGCCAGAGCTTCATGCAGCAAGTCCCGTTGAGATGGAATGGTTAGGGCATCCCACATTATGACATTTATGTTTTTTTCTTCATCTGGTCAACAATGTTGAATGGAAGCCCTCTACCTTGTGCATTTGGGGAACAACATCCATTTTGGACTATTCGGAGTGGAAGCCTAAATTTTTTTAGCGAGAGAAGCTTGGCCCACCAAAGGATGGGCATGTGTTGCTTTAAAAGGAGCTTTATGCGGGACCTCCTGCATGGGGGGTTGAATATTTTTGCTGCAAGAGGTCTTGTATGATTCCCTTTTCTTATGAAGATATTCTTGCATTGTTGGGACTGTGACCTGTGTGCTAGACTCAACATTATTTTCTTATACCTTGTGTTGTTCGCAACTTTCGCGTGGTCTATTTGTATCTTCTGCAGCTTGGTTGATTGCACAAAATTCCTCTATGCCAAAGAACATCAAATTGGTCTCTGGAGGAGCTTCTAGATCTTCAGGGTTATCTGCTTCATGGGTGCTTGTTAAAGGCTCATAGGATGAAGCATTCTAGATCATGAAGGCTTGGGTGCGTGCATCATTAGCACAATGGTACTAACTATGAGGCATCTTGCAAGGGAAATTACCACTCGATTCTTTGCACCAAGTTGTTTGAATTGGGACAAGTGCTTGGCTTGTGCTAAGCACTGGAAGAGAAGGCGTGGGAGGGACAACTTGCAAAGGCAGATGTGCATTAGGCTACCACCTATCATTCTACTGGTTGGGGTGCATATCTTTGATTTCCATATTGATTCCGCCAAGGATGATTCCCTTGGCCATGCGCCGGAGTGGAAATGCCTCTATACACTTGTGCTTGCTACTTTTCTAGTGATATGACCTTGTTTGACAAATTTTTGATCAAGGCCTTCAATTCTTCATCTTCCTTGTGGTGTGCTAGAGAGTAGGATGTTGAGGCAACCGGTTGTGTGATTTGCTCAGGAGTAGGAATGGGGGCCATAGAAGGTTGGGGTGCTTGTGACATCTCTAGGAACATGCATGGGTGGTCTAGGAGCCAACTTTCCCACCTGAATGAGACTATTTTCTGCCCTTACTGCAATGTTATAAGTAGTTGGTAGAGTCCTACCTCCCATAGATTGGATCATAACTGAGATATCACTATTGAGTGCCTTTAGATAATAAAGGAAAGCATGTTGGGTTGTAGGTCTCACCATAAGAGGAATTTTGTCCCAAGTCTTCTGAAATTTGATGTTAAAATCAATCATCTACTCATTGGGTGCTCTCCTTATTCTTATTGTTAGTTGCTCACCAAAGATAGGTGGTCTGACTTGTCTTCAAAGTAATTACATAGAGTTGTTCCTAGCTCATCCCAACTGGTGATAGATCCAAGCCTCAAGCCTCGGTACCACTAAAGTGCTTTACCTTTGAAAGAGGTTACAAAGCCTGACTACTACATCATTATGTGTGATCAGATAGAATGAACACACATTCTCTACATCCTGGATGTGCTCCTGAGGGGTGACTTGATTCTCACCAGTAAAGTAAGGAATACTTTTGAGCGTGCCATTAGGCATATCATGTTGTATGACCAAGAGTAAGGGACTCCCTCCGTTAAAGTTCACAAAACTTCTTAGGAGGAGGAGGTGGTTGATGTGTCATTATAGGGCACACAAAGTTGTCTATTTTGAGGAGTTTAATGGGGCACAAAGTGCTAGAGATAGAGATGCGTGTGCGGGCCTTCTAGAGTAAAATTTTCTTGGGGATAGCTAGAGGTACTCAAAAGAGTCTTCAGTTGTCTGCACTTCTTCTTGTGTGCACTCTTCTCATGAAAGGCACTCAGGACTGCTAAAATAGAGATTGTAAAATATTGGGAGTCACCAAATGTGTTTGAAAGGAACCTCTTCAAAGGCTGAAAACACTAAGTCCACACACCAGAACTTAGAGATATGAAATTTAAGCTTTCAATGTTGGTCCCACAGTGTGTGCTAAAACTGTTGGTTTCTCAAACGTGTACCCGTATCTAAATCTCAAAAGGGCCGAGGTGTCTAAGACCATAATGGAACCGTCCCCAAGTTTTGGGACCTTGCGAGCTTGGGACAGATCTCTAGAGAAGGCCAATTCCTCTATCTATTTCTACTGCTACTACTGCTACTCCTAGTGCTAAAAGGGGAAACTAAGCTATGAATGCCAAGGCATCAAGGAAAGAAGGATAACATAAGTAAACTACACTAAAAGGTGATAACACTAAAAAGAGGGATGAATACTATATATGTTATGAGTAAGAATGATAGGGAATATGTGAGATAGGCTAGGCATGAGTAGCACAACAAGACACGCATTCACTAAATAAACCTTATGGAACACAACCAAACATGGATCTGAAAGGGGCCTTAAGTAGCACAATAATACACAATGTGAGAGAAAAGGAAAGAAGAAGTAACGAAAACACACTAAGATAGAGAATATTCATAAAACAATGCTTCTATTACTTCCAAAATGCACAGAACTATTACAATGCTAAAGAGGCCAATATCCACATGCAAGAGCCAAACATGGAGGTCTATAACTCAAAATACAGAAAATATGGAGTCTTTAGCAACATGCGTAAGGATCCAAAGTATCCAACTTAAGAAATTAGCCTTGTTATTACCTTTATAGATGAATCCATGGAGAAGAGAAGGATAAAGGAGGGAAAACCTAAATTTGAAACACAACCACCAACAAGAAGTATTCAATGTCAGCAAATCCACTTGGAGATCTGTGATATGCTTCCCCATGCTTGTTTGGCATGTAAAGGAGAGTGGATCATGCTAAATTGGTTGGTTGGAGCAATCAGATTTGCTCATCAATGTTTAGAGAGACATTTTCCAAATTCTCACCTACCAGATCCACTAGGATTTGAAATTTGAATTTCTAGCACTATAGATGATGTCAAGCATCTTTCTGATAAGTCCAGGCATGTGCCAATCTGAGCTCTATAGCTGATGATATGGCTATCAGAAGGTGTCAGAGTTATCACGTACACAAAACATGTGGCATCTGTTGATTGGATAGAATGATGGACAAATGTATAACTATTTTTCATTTTACCATTCATTTTTTGCAAAGATTCGTGCCTGTTCTGTTAGCACATGTCGACAAGTTACACGCTACATGCTTAAGCACGTCACAAGATGATCTAGCATAGAAGGGTGTGAGAGAAAACAAAGGAAGGTGTGGAGGGAGCCCATGTGACACGCGCAGGGAGAGGAATCAAAGTGGTGAGCAGAGAACGTATGGTTAAGGTACAACTATTACAAAGTAATGGGTGTAGCGCGTAAAGGGTCAAACACTTAAGCACATGGGGTGGAAATAATATTACTTGGAAGAAGGTGGGTGCGTGGAAGGTAGGTGTAAGAGAGAAGTGGAAGGGGAGATGGAGCAGGGGGCACACAGAAAACTACGACCAAGGGAATGTGCCAATGATTCTCAGTGCGCGAGCAACTTCTTCAATAGATAACCTAGGGTTATAATGTATATGCAAGTTATACAAATTACTATGGGAGTTCTTTGGATAACAGCTTATTAATCTAGATACTAAGAAATAGCTTAGCATTTAGTTTGAGATTATTCATGCATTGAAGAAGTTGTTTCTCATAAGCTCTTATCTTGATGGTTCTATAGTAGGTTTGATTATTTCTTTGAAGCTACTAGGTGTTAGATTCTTTATATTAGTATGGAAAATTTACATATGAACACATTTGGCACGCCTGGTGGGACAGATCCTTAGTCCCTTGCATTTGATTTTAAGATTTGTTGTTCTTTATCTCATTTTTAACTAACCCTTATTATGCACATGTGAAATATTTTGAATTCCTTAGGGTATTTTGCTAACTTTACATGTGTTGAGTTGCTCTTATAGGTTTAATTGTGATGGGTTGTTGTTAATTTTGGGCTAAGAGATCAAATTTTTAACCTTTTTGAAGTTACGTCATTCTCGCCATCTTTTTGATGTCATTCCGTACACTTACAGGTGTGAGGCTTCCCTACGTATGTGTCTTTAAGGTCATGTATCCATTGAGTAGGGCACACTACTATTATCAGGTCCATGTATGTGTCTTATGTGCCATGCAGTGTCACTTTTCTCGCGCATAGGTTGCATTAATACTTAACCCTCTATGTTGCTTTGTCATACTCATGTATCTACATTTAGGTACCTGTAGGTGCCTCTCTTGAAAAACATGCATCATATTATTTCTATGTAGTATGTTTTCTTATTAGAACTGTGCATATTGTTGTAGGTGCGCATTTTTATTTCTCTGGGCAAGCAGGTGTCCTGTTGTCTCGTGTGTGTTCTCAATGTTCTCATATGTAAATTTTCCATGCTAATCTAAAGAAGCTAACACCTAGTAGCTTCAAAGAAACAATCAAACCTACTATAGAACCATCAAGATAAGATCTTATGAGAAACAACTTCTTCAATGCATGAACAATATCAAACTAAATGCTAAGTTATTTCTTACTCTCTAGATTGCTAGCTAATAAATGAACCTATTTAGATCACTTTAACAATAAAAATGGAGTGGTTTCCTCAATATTTGAAGATGAGATCTCACCAAGAAATGGCTACAAGGACATTTTTGGATCTTCCCATGCTCTTCAATTTGAGATAATGGATGCAAGATGGAGAAGTTATTTCCTTCAATGGAGAATGGCTCAAGATCAAAATGCCTATAGTTTACTCTAGGGAAAATAAGGTGTAAGAAGAAAGGTAAGGAGGAGGGTTTTTTATATAGCTTTCTAGTTCAAGAAAGGCTATAAAATTGATGAATGTGGAATAAACCCTAAAGAGGAAATACAAAGGTGATGAATGTTTAATAAAGTATGTGCACTTTGTGGGAGTTGAAAGGGGGTTTAATTAATCAAAGGTGATTAATTAATAGAAGGGGTATTCTTATAGAAGCTTATTAGAAGAAATTTAGTATGATTAGGGGGATTTAAGAGGGGAAAATGGTTCAATAAATGGTGATTTATTGATTTAGGTTAGCAGTAGTAATTAATTAAGAATAATTAAATAACCTAGGTAGAAGTGAATGTTAATTAACAAAAGATCATTAATCAACACCCTGAATAATAGGAGGGCTAATTAATTAGCGAAATGTAATTAATTAATGAAGATAAAGGGACAATGTTGGTTATTTGATGAAGTGTCTTCAATTTACGGGAAAGAGGATAGTGTAATTTAAGTATTTAAACCGCTTGGCCGAATTCTAGGTGTCTACACTCACACCACATATATGTTGTCGAACCGCACATATGTAATTAGGGGCATGTTGGTGCTCTAAATTCCACATAGGTGTTACAAATTTCATATATGTGTGATCTATTGAATTTTGGGCACTATTTTCCAAGTTTGTAAGATTTAATCTTTGTTATTTATAACATCTCGCAAGTTTTGAAGCTAACTATTGTTTTTAGGATATATATTAAATCATGTATTTTGATAACTTGTTTGAATGAGTTTAATGAATGTCTTGTTTTCATTTGCTAGGATAGATTTGTGTATGCTCTTCCTCACACCTTCTAGGTGATCTTGGGAATCAGAAACAACTTTAGGCCTTTTTCACGCTTTCAAAACACTTCATTAAATTCGTGGTTAAGGGAATGAACAAAAATTTGGTTAAAATGATTTGCTTATGAATTTGAGTTACAAGTTTTTCCATTGGCAATATAGTAGGGTTAATCATTGTGTATGCTCTTCTCTTGCATCTTAGGACGATCTTGAGAATTAAAAACAACGTTTTATCCTCTTTCATGATGTTTTGATCATTTGGAAAACTATTAACCTTTGCATGCATGACAAAAATATGCTTTTCAAAGAATTAGGATCTAAACCAAATACTAATACAATTTTTTGTAGGTTGTCAATGGTGTACAAAACCACACTAATCTAAAAGATTAAAAATACCACATTCAAAACACTTTATTTACAGGTTTTAGTTAAGAGTTATGGCTTGTCTACTTAAAAATAGGGGAAGTGCCTTGGCATAAGCCGTTATAACCCATAAGGATGCCCCCAGGAACCTGAAAGTAGTCCACGCCAAGAGGGAACCTTGTGGAACAAGAAGCGGCCCACTTACCTACTTGACTAGTACACCATGGAAATATTAGAGATAAAATTATCATCACGTGACCCCAGTGAAATAAAACTAAACGCATTTATTTCTCATTGTATCAAAGGGGTAAAGTAAATCCAGGATACTCCTTGGTTTAATCAGTGTGAATTCCTTGGTAAACCTCACTCACAGAGATAATTTGTGACACCTAGAGATAGAACCAGATTATGAAGTCATTTTGTCTTGGTTCCAACTTGACCGACTCAAAGCCAATCATGTTTCAAAAATATTTCACAAAGTAATAAATTTTTTGGAGTCAAAACCTTGTTATTCAAACAAGGGGAGAGTCCATTAAAGTTTGAGCCAAGCGTCATTCATCATGAAATTTGTGAAGAATTACTTTGTCTTAGTTTTTCACTCGTCATAAGACAAGGTGAAACTTTTCCAAAGTGAAGCCAAGTATTTTTCAACCCCACTTGATCTACTCCTTTTCTTTCTTATTGATATTTTGGATTAAAATAAGAGAAACATACATGTGTTATTGATTGATTGTGTCCACCACTTTTTCACCCATTTACATGTGTCCTTGCTTGAGACTGGATGGTAACATTGAAAATGTGTTGGTACATCTTCTTATATTGATATCCATTTGATATTGATACCACTGTCAATATATTCATCATATTTAGGTTTGATTCATCATTATCCTTCCTTTGAAGTTTTATGTTTTTTCATCACTTTGATACAATTTCGATATGTAAACTTGTTCTAAGTGTCCTGGATTGCACCATTATGTTGCTCACATTTTAACAATTCCTTGGTATAATTTGGCCTTGTTTATTTTAAAACATTACCTCAAACCTTGAAAGGTTTTGTTGTTACTTTATTAATGTCGTATCAATACTATTTCGATACTAATATCTTTCTTTTCTGAAAATCTTGGTTAACGTATCCAAATGGTATTGTTTCATTGCTCACACTTCAGAACTTCCATTTTTGGGATTTGGGCCTTTTTGTATCTATATGAGCTATAGTGTACTATGATTGGAAGTCACATTAACCCCTTGTTAATACTTACACCTTTTTATCTTAAACTTGACTTAAGTGTTGACATTGTGTTGATCATATTAAGTCAAACTACCATTGAAAATCATTTGTATAGGTAGTAGTTCCTCATTGATTGGATTGGTTTACCAAACTTGTGTGATTGTTCCTTGTTCATTGGATTGTTCTAGGTTTTTAATACCCTTGATCGCCTTTGAAAAAAAAAAAAAAAAAATACTTCTTTCTATTCCCCCTCTAACAAGACTCGGCATCTAAATACTATAATGGGAAACATCTAACAAGCAAGGATCAAATCCTTTCATTGGTCACAATTTAGGACCCCTCTTCTCCATAACAAAGGAGACAAAAGACATGATTGATCATAGTGGTGATGAAATAGAATCACCTCAGGGTGATTTCGAGTTTGACCCCGCTTGTTTGGACGAATTCCTTTTTCTCAATAGGGATAGAGTACTTACACAAGTTGTAGAATTAGGTGCCAAAATGCCACATGAACATGAATTTGTTCCACCTACCAACAATTTCCATGAGGAAGAAGAGGAAAACATCCCCCCTTTATTGACATAGATGACATTTTAAAATAGGGACAAGCTTCTACTTCAAACCCTCAAAATGACAACGGTGTAGTTATAAATTACCACTTATCAAAATACCCCGCAAAGCTAGAGTGGAACATGAGCACACAGAATAACCTCCTCCACACAAAAACCAAGAAGGACCTCAAAATGATGAAGTCACTATAAAACAATAATCACAATTTATTAATAGACAATTATCTAATTTGGCTTCCCATGTGCGTAAAAACATGAACAAAGACGCACATCAAGAAAAACCTAACGCCAAGGATAGTGAAATTCACATTGAAAACCAAGGGGTGAAACATAAAAATATAGTATGGTATACATGCCAGCTTCCCCTACCAAATATCAACTCCTCACACAAGATTTACAATCCATAAAAATTATACTCATGACCCTTCAGGAAAATAATGTCGACATAGTAAAAAGTACCAATACGAAGAGCTATGTCCTTACCCCTTTGACAGAGCTATGTTACGTACACCATTCCCTAAAAAAATTTACTTCCCAAAATTTGATAAGTACAAAGGTAAAGGTGACCCATGAGATCATGTCAAAGAATTCTACATGGCATGCCAAGAAGTATCCTATAGTGACAACTACCTTATACGCTTATTCCCACGCAGTAGGGGTCAAGCTTTAGAATGGTTTCTTCACATACCTAAAGGGTCTATCTTAACTTGGCTTGAATTAGCAGAAATATTTGTATGAAATTTATCATTCAACATAGAAAGTGACGTTACCATGGTGGGATTTTGTAGTGCTGAACAAAGACATAATGAGAGCTTTGCTAGTTTCTTTTAACAATGATGGGGGTTAGATAGCCACTTCCCTTGTTCAATCCTAGAAAATAAATTGGTTAGTATTTTTCACCCAATCTAAATCCGGACATTTCTTTCCATTTACAAATGCATTGTGTTAATAAATTTAAAGAATTTATAGAAAAAGGAAGCCAAATAAAAAGGCTCGATAGCTAAAGGGACACTGAAACCCTTTTCAAAATACCAACACGCATCCAAACCTACGGGATAAACCAAATTTATTTAACAAAAAAGTTGTAGGGGATGGTATAACTAATTGCAAATGTATCCAAGTGGTTCAAATTGGTCCTCCTTTCAAACTTACTAAAGGACCTATTCAACCCACAATCAAACATTGAGTGTTCACTCCTCTCATAGACTCTTTATCCTCAATCCTAAAATAGTTGGACGTAGTGAACATGGTTCAATATCCTAACACAACTCCCTTTGCATATGATGCACCTAAACCATCATGGTATAGGGAAAATGAATATTGTGAGTATCATCACGTCAAAGGTCACAAAATAAAAAAGTGCCTAAAATTGAAACATTTTATCCATGATCTTATTGACAATGGAGAAATTGAGTTTGATTCACCTAAACCTTACCAAACACCCAATAAAAAAATGGTAATATTCAAGGAACCTTTACCTAAGGTTGATACATAGGTAGAGAAGAAGTTGGATTAAGGTCAATCTTCCAAGAACTATAAAGCTACCAACTACATTTACGCCAAAACCAAGTAATCCATTTATTCACTTATTGGTTGTGTTCTTTCTTTTAATTATCATGTAAATACTATAAGAACCAAGAACCAAGAATGTGCCATAAACATGATGTGCTCGCATTTTGATTCCAAAACCTCCTCTGCCTACCCCTCGAGATGGTCAATATGATCTCTTAGAACAACTTGAGAAGACAATGCTAAGATCTAGATCTTAGATCTTTTTAAGATATCCTTTATAAAATACTTCAGGGGTCAGGAGTGTCAACAAATATTAATCCTTTGCACCTCTAAGATGCGGTCACACATATTTCTCCTAGTGAACACCTTACTTTTATCCAAAGTGAAATTCCTTGTGATCATCATACACATAACTTACCCCTATACATTGAAGTTTTTGTTACTCGTAAAAATATAAAAGGGTGCTTATGGACAACGGGTTTGGTTTGAACATCTGTTCTTTGAATCTAGTTAAGCAATTAGGATGCATAAAGGAATACTTAGACTCACATATCATTACCATCACAACCTATGATAATGCGAATGTGAGTCGGTTGGTACTATAGTATTTCCTATGGAAGTGGGGCCTACATATCATGATACCAAGTTCCATGTCCTAGACTTGGAACTTCCCTACAAAATTATCCTTGGTCGCCCATGGATCCATGCCATGTAGGTCATACCATCAGCCTTCCTTCAATACATCAAACTATAGTATGAAGGTGTTAGCATATGGATTTACACACATGCAAATGACATGTAATAGTGTGGGAATGAAGTCCCTCCTCAATAAAGGCAAGGTTTCCTTTATTGGAAACCAAAATCGTATTTACACTGTACATTTAAAATTGTGTGTGGGGGTGTTTTGGAACATCAATGGAAAGAAAATGAATGAGGGAGATGGAATGAAATGAAGGAACAAAATTGAAAGGAATGAATGGGAGGAACATGAAAGAATTAGGTAAAAGAAAATCCTAATATTGCATGGAGAAGAATGATAAATAACTAACACAAATAAAATGGAGTTTCAGATCGTGTAAATGAGAATGAGTAAAGGGAACACACATGAGCAAGAAAATATCAGAGCTTGATCACTTTGAACAAGAACAACAACTTAATAATGTTGACAATAAGATCAAAGACAATATTTGCATGCAAGATTTAAACATCTAACATCTAATGAACATGAGAACATCAAATGTTACAAGAGACAATGAATGAGACACAAAATTCATATTTCATTAACTCCAAAATATCTTCACAAAGAACACAAATTTTCCTCCAGAAAAAAGATTGCACACAAAAATATTTTCTTTTCCTCTCTCAAAGTCACCCTTTCCAAATGAGCCCCTCACTTCCTTTTATAACCCAAAATTTGGTTATAAAGTAGTTAGGGTTTACATGATCATTAAATAGGTCACTTAAATGACTTTGAATTTTTCAACAAAATTTTACAAAGTGACATTCTTAGTTAACACCTAGTCCCAGTTATGTGGCACATCACAATCCTAGGTTAGAGCGCTCACCCGAAGCGCTCACCCGAAGCGCGCCGGGTCCCTCTTAAGAGTTGTTGTAGAGCAGAATGGTAGCATGATAAAGCAGTAAACATATATTTTTAGAAACTAATCCATCTATTCATCATTATACTGAACTAGATCTATAAGTGCTTAAATGTAAATCATCATGATAACAATAATATACATTGACAAAACATATCAGACATTGTTGTTTGGCCAATATTCTTTATATATTCATCGTACCAATAGTACAAAAGCTTCATACAATACAAACATGCATGCGTGCATGGATCTGTTACAATTATCCAGTCTCATGTACTCATGTATCTCTCATCCTTCAAAGCATGTGTCTCTATATATCTCTTACTAAGTAATTCATTACATATATATAGGGTGGGGAACTAGCCCTTCACCACTTAACTCTACCAGAAATAGGTCGCATGCTAATAACAACCACGTGCCTTTTACAACTATAGCCATACATGCAAGTATGCTATCTATAGATCGCTGATAGTTAACTATAGTGGTGGATCTATTCTTAGCTTATGCCCATGCAAGAGTGAGTTGACATGTTCTTCAAAAATCTCCACGAAGAGTGGTGTGCAAGTCTCGGCATCGCTTTGTGTGCTCCGCATGCCAATCTCTAAGAATAGACCTGATCTCCAAAATCAGCTAAGTCCGAAAGTTTGACTCTACACCTCCGCACGTGACGCCTTCCTATACCTTCGTGCCTTTGCTCCTGTGTTGTTCTTCCGTGGACTCTGTGTGCAAGTTCAACTAAGTGTTTTCTCTGATCAACATTACCCCACACTAATCTCATTATCACCCCAACAATGGCGATGTCCAAAACTTACACAAAGAATGGATAAATAAAGAATGGTTGAATAAATAAAGAATTTTGAATAAGGTATACACAACTAACAAAATTGTTCAAGCCTCAGGCCCCTCCATTTCATCCTGAAGTAGCAACTCTGGATATTCTTCTTTATATCTACTTCTAGGTTCTCCCATGCCATTAACGCCACTCCTGCCATCTCTAGGCACGTCTGCAATGATGGACTGCAGCTCTTCCATAGTGATTTTTCCTTGCTCATTTTGTATCACAAGCATTACGCTTGACATAGAGGTTTGCACCCCTCCAATACATCCATCTTTTGAGCAATGAGCTTTCCAAGCTCCTCTAACCTCTCCTTATGTGGTGCCTATGCCGCAGCTAGTCTCTCTCGCACTTTTTCTTCACCAGGATTAACCATTTAGTGTGGCCTAGGGTAGCATCCTTCATAGCCTTGTGGACTTCATTTTCCTCCTCCAATGTTTTCACCATGATCAGCGCATCTGGGGTTGTGCATATTGTTAGCGCATGATCAAATTTCTTTAGTTCATCATGGGTGGCTTGCAGTAGGCCTTCATAAGTAGCAATCTTCCTTGCTACTACAGCCTGCGCTTTCTCTGACTTTTCCCGGGTCCTTGGGACATGTGTTGATACATGCACCTTTTCATCCTCCAACACTAATGTTATCATTGTTTTCACATAGTGCATCGTAGAAGGAAATTCTTTTGGTACCTGGGATTCCAGATGTGGGCATACCTTTAGAACATCATCTCCAATTTCCTCTACCATATTAACAAAAGTGTCATATTTTCTTTTGATCAAGTCCTTTTCCTGTACTAGGCGTGCTATCTCCACATCCTTGGCTTTCAATTTCTCCATCAGCACCTTAATGGTAGCAGATTTATCAATGTTTCTTCTTGCTACTTTAGAAGATACCTTTATTAGAGCATTGCTCACCTGCTCATCTGACATCATCGTTGGCTTAATTGTCATGTGGCATGTTTCAGGTGCCTTCTTCAACCATCTTGACATGCATGATTCTTCACCGACATCAAAGTCTAGCTCATCCATATGTGTGTGCATAGACCATGAAAGTTGCTTCCTTGTGCGCAGAGTCACCTTGTCCTCATCCATGAGCGCCCATCCAAATAAATCCTTTTTCTCGATGGTGCTCTAAAACCAAGCATGAATAATCAGCTTTGGGTCTTCTGCATACCCCATGGTATGTGCCTTGGCATCCTCCCCTATTCGACGGGATCGGGCCCTCTGGGAATGGCTGCATCAAGGTTAGGAATACTAGATGTATCCCCACCCTTGTCCTGTGTAGCCTCTGATTGTTCCCCTTCTTCTCCTTCCATTTTCTCCTCCTTGTGTTGAGGCTCTTCTTCTGCTGGAGATGAAGGCACCTTCTCCTCAGATTCTTCTGTTTCCTCACTTAGCCTGAGTTTTCTTCTTTTCTTCTCCTCTGGCTCCTTCACTTGTGGGGTTTCTCCTTGTGCCCTTGTGTGCTTAAATACCTTCTTAAATATTTGGTCACCCTGCTCCTCCCCGTAACTCCTTCTCCCTGGGAAGTTTTATCATGTGCTCCTTCTCTTGGCCAGATGGTTACTTCCTCCTTCACACCAAGCCACCACTATCCTCGTGTTCTTCATCCTCTTCCTCATCATCTTGCTTGGGTTCAGAGGGCCTAGGTGCCAGAATGTTCTCCATAGTATGCTTCCCCTTTGGTGGCCCTAGAAGCATGAACTCATTTTCCACATACTTGTTATTCTCCATTTTGGGCTTCAGTTGGAGATATATAGCGTGGCCCCGATATCCACAATGGCCAGTGTTTCTGGCTTAATGCTCAAAAATCTCGAGATATTATTCTCATTGTATGCATTCCTCCCTAGATATCCATATGTCTTCCGTAGGGTGTGGTATTCATAGTCCACCTTGTCTGCATTAAACACTAACCTCCGTGTGTTGGTGAACCGATGAACTGCAGCTTGGAAGTATTGCACGGGAAATGCGTAAGGTAGTTTGCACTGGGGCTCCATGACCCATCTACCATTGGAAAGCATAATATAGAAATGTTGGTAGACTACAAATTGTACCTACTTCCCTAGGACCGAAGGAAAATCCTTGGGTATATGCCATTCCTCTCCAAACACCGCATGGAGCCTATCATACCACATCTCTGTGCGCTCCTTCACCTCCTCCGTCATTGACCCCTTACAAAGATACTTGTTGAATCATTCAGCTGGAGACTTATGATTCATGGGGTATTCCCATATGTTCTCTTTTGGGCCATCTGGTACCCCAATCTCCATGAAGACTAAACTTAGTAAGATACAGCCAAAACTTATTTTATTTCCTCGCGTGCTTCCTCTACTATTTTTTCTGCAATGAAGCCAACAATGTTATAAGTGGTTCCTTCTGACATGTGCTTTGCCACATGCAACCACATAGAATTAACTTGTGACCAACGTTCTTGGTCATTCAATTTTGTGACCAAGGTGTGTTGCTGCTTCTGTACTACTGGACAATTTTTCAGCTTGTCAATGTCCATTCCGCGTGGTCCTTTCTGATAGCCCAAGTGCTTTCTGTGTCTCCAAGATGGCACTTTTGTCAGCTAGGTCAGTCTTAATATCTTCACCTATTGCCCTTAATCCAAGTTACTATGTGGCAATAAGAATGGGTGTCAATCTTACCCTCCATCCTGCAAAGTAGAAAAGTCCTCATGGACTCGGCTCATCAGCCATCTATACAATGGTGCATACTTTCCAAAGTATGGGAGCTCATATAGCTGGTAGACACCATTCCCTTTTAGTAGCTTTTCCCGGCATCATCATATATTGGCATGCCATCCTTAGTTCACCTGTTCATTCGAGAAGTGAGCAGGTCATCTAATTTCTTCTGGTTTTCATTGGTCCGGTGATTATATTCACTTATCTTACTTCTTTCATCGTATGTGGGTATCCCATTCCTAGCCCACAATAACTTCCTCAGGTACTGCATTTTGGAAAAATTACTTTCCGGGGCCATCTCTTCTTCTTCTTCCACCACCACCTTCTTTTTTCCTTTATTGGTGTTGCTTTCTTCTTTGGTGCCATTCTTCTTTTTAGGTTTTGTTTTCTAGACCATTTTTTGTGTGTTTTGAGTAGTTTGCTTCAAACCCTAACTCGATTCAACCATGCCCTAATTTTGCAATCATGAAATCATGCACCCTAGCTCTATTCATTACTCTGCTTCATTCAAACCCTTTTCCTAGGGGATTCAAGCCCTTCCAATAAAATAGATCTATCTTTGTGCACCTGGTTGCTTGCTTTGTACTTTGAATCACTTTACTTTAGCTCTTCGCGTGTAGGCTCTTTGTCAAATTCTCATAGTCACAAGGGTAAAAATGAAATCACATCCCATCCTTATATAGATTTCTACTTTTGCTACATTAATTGCTCCTCCACCTACCAAATTCTCCTCATTTATGACCCATTTTTATCATTTCCACGTGGTATACCTTTCGCACCAAATGCTATAACCTTCTAGCGTACCTTTTTACCCTTTGTCACAGACTTCTCTTTTCAACGTGCACTAGCCCGAGTACCTCATCACTGCATCATCTCCTGGTAGTTACCATGGCCGCCGCTTACCTTGCGTTATATGTTCCATCATCCATCTTCATCCTTTCTTATCTTGAGAAGCAATATTTTGTCAGTTACCCTTAGCAACCTTCTTTCTCAACACCCACAACATGAAATCTTCACAGCATATACCTGAGAGTCACCAACAATCCACCCCACATGAAAAGGATGTGTAGTCCTCTCATGCATCAACATGCTTCATATTGTAGTTAGCTTCATGTGTGCAAGCAGTGCACTTATTACACAAACAAGAGCTAAATTGACAAAGCATAGTGATGATGAAAGAAATACATTAAGGAAATGCATAAAGGGAAACCTAATTTATCTGGCAATACTACCTTATTACAAACACCAAGAAGACTTATTTATAGTAGGGCTTCAACCTACTCCCGTTAAAGTAACCGGGAAACCTTGTGCCATCAATTGTTTCTAACTGGAAAGCACCTGACTCAAGTATATGAGTGATAACATATGGCCCCAACCAATGCACCTTGAGCTTTCTGGATGGTGCAAAAACTTGGAGTCATATAGAAGTACCATTTGTCCCACCACAAGTTTCTTATCCCTGATGTGTCGATCATGCCATGCCTTTTGGCGTGCTTTCTCCTATTTCTGACTCCAGCATGTGATGGCTCGGTGCTCATCTAGTTGAACCATCTTCTCAATCCATTCTTCCAAGGCTTTCTCATCAGCTAGACCTCCAAAGCGCATGTAATGCAAAGAAGGTAACATAAATTCTATAGGAAGAATAACTTCCATGCCAAACACCAATTGAAAAGGTGTGGCTTTGTTCAATCTTTTGTATGTTGTTCTATAAGCCCAAAGAACAACAGATACTTTATCATCCCAATCTTTCCTTCCAACATCACAAATCTTGGTCAATGTGTGGCTCAAAATCTTGTTAAAAGCCTCAAGCAGTCCCATTTTCCTGAGGGTGATAGGGTGTAGTCTTATGGTGGGCAACCATAAACTCATCTAAAAGAATTTTGTATTGTCTCATTTAAAAAATGTGTGCCCCTATCACTTGTTAAACTTAAAGGACAACCATACCTTGTAAGAACATTCTCCCATAAGAACCTTGTTGTTGTAGCCACTGTATAGTCCTTTGTAGGTGTTGCTTCTACCCATCAGGTAAGATAATCTATACAAGTGATGATATAGCATGTGATCCAGTCCTACGTGCGACTGGTGAAATAGGCCCGACAAAGTCAATTGCCCATTTCTCAAAGGGTTTTACACTTGTAATTGGGCATAGAGGCATCTCATCCCTTTGTCCTGGTCGACCG
The DNA here is from genome assembly GCA_018340775.1 of Taxus wallichiana var. yunnanensis. Taxonomy (NCBI): domain Eukaryota; kingdom Viridiplantae; phylum Streptophyta; class Pinopsida; order Cupressales; family Taxaceae; genus Taxus; species Taxus wallichiana. Next base: position 335,138,031 of record CM031236.1, read on the forward strand.
AGATGTTGACAATGGTCACATGTCTTACAATACTCTTTACAATCCTTGTACAATGTTTCCCACCACAAACCAACAAGTAGGATCTTGCGTTGTTGCATCACCTACATAGTGGCCACCTGCAATACCACCATGTGCTTCTTCCATTATATCCTTTCGTTCATGCTCCAATACACAATGGCGTAACACCTCATCTCTGCCTAACTTGTACAAATCACCACTGATTAACATGAATGGTGCCATGCGAATAGCAAGTTGCTTCTTCTCTAAAGCTTTCATGCCTTCTGGTGCCATACTAGTCCTTAGAAAGACAACAATGTCCTCCAATTCCGATGGGCATGCATTGTAACCTATACAAATTGCATGCATCAGGCATGGTCTCTTCTATTGTTTGTGCCTCTTCTCCTGATTGAATTCTAGACAAGTGATCCGGTCCAAGAATTGCTTTTTCCTGGTTTTACCACAACTGTAAAGTCAAACTCTTGAAATAAGAGTATCCATCGGCATATGTGCCCCTGTAAAATGGGCTTGTTCACCAAATACTTTAATGCCATGTGATCTGTATAAAACACAAATGGTGTAGCCAACAAATACTGATGAAATTTGTGCAAGGCATAGATCATGGACAAGGCCTCGCGCTCTGTAGTGGTATAATTTATGTTCTGCAGGGGTCAACTTCCTACTAGCAAAGAAAATGGGATGATCCACAATACCTTCTCCTGGTTGAGCTAAGACAACACCAATGGCTGTGCCAGAGGCATCCACATGAACATGAAAAGGTTTATCCCATGAAGGAAAGTGCAAGATAGGCGCGATAGTAAGTTTCTCCTTCAATATCTCAAATGCGCGCACTGCTGTGACTCCCCCAGTAGAATGTACCTTTTCCCCGAGAAATTCTTCCAAGGGCATGGAAAATTTTGCATACCCTTTTATAAACTTCCTGTAATACCCTGTATGACCCAAAAATCATGCACCTCATGCTGACTGGCTGGCACTTTCAAGCCTATGATGACTACAACTTTAGTTGGGTCAACCAACAACCCTTCCTTGCAGATAATGTGTCCTAAAAGTGTGCCAAAGGGAGTAGCAAAGATGCACTTCTTGATGTTCAATGAGATACTCAACTATCGACATCTTTCAAACATTAAGTGTAGATTGTCACAATGATCCTTAATTAGCCCATAAATGGTCCAATCATCAAGATAGACCTGTAAAAAGTTATGAATAAAATCCTTGAAGGCTTGTACCACTATCCTTGAAAATACAATAGGTGCATTCTTCAATCCAAAGGGCATCACAGTATAGGCAAAGCTTCCCCATTCAGTAGTGAAGGTGGTCTTCTCTTGATCTTCCGGGGCAATCCTAACCTGATGATACCCTGAAAACCCATCTGTAAATGAATATATCTCGCGCCCAACCACTCCTAATATTTCCTCCATGAATGGTGTAGGAAAGGGATCTGTAACACATGTTACATTCAACTCTCTATAATCAACACAAATTGAATCCTACCATCCTTTTTTATGCTTATCACCATAGGACTGACCCATTCTGATTCATCCAATGGTCGAATGATCCCAGATTTCAACATCTTGTCAATCTCCTCCTTTACTTTCTCACGCAAATTGGGATTCATCCGATATGGTCACTTCCTAACAGGTGCGCACCTTCCTTGAGCTTTATCTTCATTTCTCCGAGTGATATATGCATGCCTTTAAGTTCATGGTATCCTCTTGGGAATAAGTCCTCATAGTCTCAAAGTAACTCTATGATCTTTGCTACCTCTGATTCTAGACCGTAATCCCCAATTATCACCTCCTTAGGTTCAGCTTTTGTGCCTATATTGACCTTTGTTGTCTTCATAGGTTCATGATATGTGCGCGCATCTACATCCGCACTGGCTAACACTTCACGTGTTCCATGTGAATGATCCACATCCAAGTGCTCAACTTCCTCCTCATCAATTATGTAAACCATCTTCCCCTTATCTTTTTCCAGAGAAGCGTGCTCAAGTAATATGATATCATCTTCTTCATCCGCAAAATGTGCCCCTATCTCTGTCTCACCAAATAATTCCTGAATAAGTTCTTCCACTTTCCCACTGTCTCCCATGGTTAAGCGCTTGATAAAGCTTAAAGTTGTGTTCACTGGTGGTGTAGATGAAAAGAAGTCAAAAGTTTGGATCATCCCTATAGTCAAAGTTTTCCAATTGCCAGTGTCGTCATGATGTAATTCAGCGTATACATACCAAGCACGCGTGCAACCTTGTAGAGTAGAATAAAACCGATGCACCCAAAGTGAGGGTGGTAATGCTTCCTGTCCTACTATCAGAGTCTCTCACACTGCTGGATATGATGTTGAGTAGGTTGATCACCATGATAAGGGAAAATTTTTGTAGGTGCATTACTTCTTGAAAACCTGGTTGATAAGGTGGTCCCAATCATTCCCCATTCTAAGAGATTATCCCTGTGGACCACCCACCAGTGCGTGGCTGTCCCACCCAAAGTATATGACAACATATCTCATCGTTTAAGCTGGTCAGCCCAATTTGTTTCCATGGCCTGTAAGAACCCAAGCCAAATCTTTGGATCTAGTATAGCGGGTACTGAGTGACCTATACATCGAACAAGAGTGAAAACCCTTTTTGCAAGCAACCACATGCTTAACTTCATGCCCCACTAGTTCATAAGTGCCATGAGCCCAATTATCACAAGCAACACTAGTAGTATCATTGATTGATTGAGAATCTTCCCAATGAAGGATTCCTTCCTTAGATGGATCATGGACCTCTGGGTCCGAATACACGTATATAGATTTTGTTCAAGTCCTCTTCGCTTAAAGGTTCCACATATGGCATGGATTTCCCATCTCATCAATGGTATTATAACCCTTTCCTCCTTGTTCTCAAAGCTGATATACCCCTTGTTAAACCTCAAATCAGCATTGTTCGCATAACACCAAGGGCCCAAGCAAAGCTGGGAAGCTATCTGCTTCGCAAGCGCTAGCACTTCAAAGTCTCCTGTGAACTTGGCCCCTTGTATAGTGATAGATGCATCCTTCAAAACTCCTATGGGAGTAGCTTTCATTCTATTTTCCATGAACAATACATTAGATGATGGCTGCAATGGGGGTCTCCCCATTTGTTCCCATGCATCCAATGTAAGTACATTTACTTCCACACTGTGTCAATCAAAATATTGCTCAACAACCACCCATCCACAACAACATTCAAAGTGATCTCCTTGTCGTAATCAATGCTATCGGGGGAAGATTCACATGAAGTATTTGTCTTTAGTCTTCAGTTCCCATGCGTGGAGTATTCCCTTTCAACCAATTTCCTAATAAAGGAATAATATTCTCCTGGCGCAACATTCTACATACCTCTCTGATGTCATCAATATCCGATGGGGCCTGTTTTGTATCCTTGTGCTCCAATTTCGAGACTGCTCTTTCAAACCTTGTATCTCACCTTGAAGGCTTCTAAGGACCTCCATCATTTCTTGATAGACTTCTTTCTGATGAGCTAGATCTGGATACCTAGCATGCAAAACCTCCTCCCTAGTGATTGTCGGTTTTTGTTGCAACACCTCTCTTGTGCGTGCCACCTCAGCTCGTGTGGTTATCTTGACTATTACTACCTCAGGTTCTAGTGTTAACTTGGGCATCCACTGATTCTCTATCATGCATGCTGGATTCTAACCATCCCCGCGCCCTTGTTTTCTTGCTTGTGCTACTTACTGAGATGCTCATACAAGTCCGGACACTCTTCATAACTATGCCCCTTTCCACAAAATGAACAGAAATATTTTATGGGCATTCACACCTATAATGGTCAGGTGAACCACATGTATAGCAAGTTCCTCGAGGGAATTCACTCCTTCCTCCACCTCGGCCTCATCCTCCATATCCACCTCGATATCCTCATCCCTTTCATGAACCCCTTCAAACCTTCCATCATTCCTGTCATAGCACATTTTATTATAATCCCTATCCTGATGCTCATTCTTCCCTTTAGAATTATCAGCCACACTCACCTGTCTTACCCCAATATCAATGGCATCATGGATCTGGCCAATCAATCTATAGTCCTCAGTATCATGGGTCGTGGACCTACAAATTTTACAAAAGGAGGATACATTCTTTTCTTGATCGCGCGTTGTAGTAGGGGGAAGTGACTAGCATCATGATTCAAATGGAAAATCTCATAGTCCAACAAAACAATGAATGTATAGTTCTATGGGGGAAACTATCCTTGGTGTGGCCTTCCACTTCACAATCTATACACTAGATTCCTGAGCACATTTCATGAGCTGAGTTTGCCGATAATTTCTCTAACTATTTTGCCATAGCTGCTATCTGAGCTTCCAAAAATGGACTAACTCTAGTGTCAATACTCCCAACTACTTCAAGTGCGTAAAGTGGCTTCCAATGCTTCACGTGCGGGTTGGTATAAGTTTTATGTGATAGTGCTCTTTGAAATGGGGTAATCAATCCCCCAAAAACCATTGTGCATGCTGACTTGCATGAATGTCATAAGAGAGTTTGGATAGAAGTGTTTTAAAATGGGCATCATACTCACGTACACTTTCAGTAGTGCCTTGCTTTATATCCTTGAGTGTGCTTATACTCTTCTGCTCAAACTCTGGGATATGGAACTCTTTTAAGAAAGCATCTTTCAATGTTGCATAGTCAATACAAGTTTGATTGGGATCAAACTTCCTATACCTATGTGTGCGTGCGCACTGTAATGTAGTAGAAAATTGACTTGCCTTGCGCTCAGAGGCCGTAATACCTTTCATGCCACAATATTTCACACATATGAACATGTTCAACAAAGCATCCTCGATACCTCTATATTCTGGGAGATGAAGGGACATCTCCATATAAATGTTCTGGGGTTGTTGCGGGCCTTGACCACCCGACCCAGAACCTCCTTGGTTTCCTCTTCCTCCAAAACCACCCGAACCACTGAGAACTAGAACTACCCATACCACCCGATCCTCCTCCAGGATTTGGAATAGGGCCCATGGATGCACTCCCCTGTGTCCCAACAGTGGTACTATACTGGACCCCTATAGTCTTGTGAAGTAGTCCCTAGTTCAGAGGTGAATCCCACACTCGCGCGCTCATATTCTGTGTAGATGATGAGCCTAAAAATGTACCCCCAAAGAATAATGAAGTTATCTATGCTATTGCCATTGATGTACTTGTTATCTGACCTATTTTTGTGCTTTCACTTCCTAAATTAAAACTATTTTTACCTATTGTACTAGATACTAGAAAACCAAGCGCAAGGGCTAGGTCAACAGGTTGGCTTAGATGTGCACCATGGCCCTAGGTCATATCTACTGGTGTGCTTCCATGTGAGGCCGAAGAGGGTTCTCTATCATGCTTTCCTAGATGGGGGAGTTCCTGATGCTCTTGCTCTTCTTCCTCCCCATGAGCCTCAAATCCTTCATGAGCCATCTCTCTCCACAACACCATCCATTCTGTAATTTCTTGTTTCTTGCATAATTCCCTCGTGCACCTCATCATACTTCAGCCACCTCTCTTCCCTTTGCCATGCTGCCGCTAGGTCTGCCATCTTTCACCAATCTTGTTCCTACCCCCACGCATGGAGATTCTTTTAGCTTTCCATGGGTTTAGCTTCCAAGTTCAACGTTACCATTAGTATTTTGATTGCCAGTGGAATACCTTGCAAATACGTCCCTCTAGGATACCGTAGGAACTGGAACTCGCTACCTCTCCGGGCATGAATAAGTTGAAATTGAATACTCCAAAATATAGTTGTTTAGGACACCGTGAAACTAGGTATCCACGTGAGTCCAGCTCAAGTCAGCATCATATAGTGTTTGAAATTCCTCTGTGTCCAAACAAGTGTGTGATACCTCCAATTCCACTTAGATGCATATGTAGTCAACCATTCATATAATTCTACTGGAAAGATAACAAAGAAGCTTTCATATAAACTATCATATAGATTTTTCTCTACCCAAGTGCGTGCGCTAAATCTGGATCTAGTGTCAAACCTCCATGTGTATTCTTCCTCCAAATCATGAATCCATTCTTCAATGCTCACCAAAGTTAGCGGTATGTCTTCATCGTGAACCATTTTAAAACAACTGAAAAAGAGGTCCCGAGAAATGGAACCAATGATGTAGCCTAGAATTCTTAGTTAACACCTAGTCGCGCTGGCACATCACTCAGCCTAGGTTGAGTGCTCACCCAAAGTGCGCAAAGGTACCGGGTCCCTCTTAAGAGTTGTTGTAGCAGAATGGTAGCATGATAAAGTAGTAAACATATATTTTTAGAAACTAATCCATCTATTCATCATTATACTGAACTAGATCTATAAGTGCTTAAATGTAAATCATCATGATAATAATAATATACATTGACAAAACATATCAGACACTGTTGTTTGGCCAATATTCTTTATATATTCATCATACCAACAGTACAAAAGCTTCATACAATACCAGACATGTGTGCATGGATCTGTTACAATTATCCAGTCTCATGTACTCATGTATCTCTCATCCTTCAAAGCATGTGTCTCTATATATCTCTTACTAAGTAATTCATTACATATATATAGGGTGGGGAACTAGCCCTTCACCACTTAACTCTACCAGAAATAGGTCGCATGCTAATAATAGCCACGTGCCTTTTACAACTATAGCCATACATGCAAGTATGCTATCTATAGATCGTTGATAGTTAACTATAGTGGTGGATCTATTCTTAGCTTATGCCCATGCAAGAGTGAGTTGACATGTTCTTCAAAAATCTCCATGAAGAGTGGTGCGCAAGTCTCGGCATCGCTTTGTGTGCTCCACACGCCAATCTCTAAGAATAGACTGATCTCCAAAATCAGCTAAGTCCTGAAAGTCTGACTCTACACCTCCACGCGTGATGCCTTCCTATACCTTCATGCCTTTTCTTGTTCTAAGAAACTATCGCTGGATGAGAGAGTATATTAAGGTACCACAAGTTTTTTGTTAGAGGGTTTTTTCCCAATCAAATTCTTCAGTCAAATATTAAAGGTCAAAGTTGACTCTTCTGAAACTACTAGGAAAATGCAAGTGTAAAATTGTGAAAATCCCATTTGGTTTTAGCTTGGTAAAAATACAAAAAAGTCACCTTGGGCATCTACAACTTGGCAAGGGAACATATGAAGGTGGTAATAATTGAATGAAATAATTATTTTCTCTTGATGATCATCTGAGCTCAAAATATTAACTCTCAAAGTGAGTCACCTTAACAAGCTGAAAAACTGTGCGCGAATCGAAATCATGCAAATTACATTTTATTTGACTCCGTGAAAAATAACAAACAAAGTTTTGTACATTTTAATTTTTGTAAATAAGTACATGAATGTGGGAATAATTCAAAAACTAAACATTTCTCTTGACAATTATCTGGGCTCGAGATATGGATTCTCAAAGTAGGCCTTCGCAAGCTGAAACTACGTGCGGCAAAAACAAGCAAACTAAGTTTTTCTCGGGTTCGTGAAAAATATCAAATGAGGTGTTGCACATTTGAAATTTGGAAAAGGAGTACATGAAGTTGGGGAGAATTCAACGAACCAAACCTTTCTTCTTGACGATCATCCGACTTTGAGATATCGAGCTCCAAAGTTGATTACTTCAACAGATACAACCCGTGGCACGTCCTTTCCGCATCTATCATTTTCTTTATTAAATTCATTTTTCTCGTGTAAACATGCTATTGTTTGGACTGATTTATTTTATTTTTGCTTCGGGCTGGCATTGGCAGATCCTCGATGCGTATACGTCAAATTCTCCTTGTTTTTGCTTAGGCTTGCTTCCTTTGTTGCATGCATGGAACATGGATTCTTTCTTTTTGGGAACGCGGTTTTTATTTCCTTCTCCCAAAACAAATTCTTTGGACTATTTTTATTTATTTATTCAAAACTGATTTTTTCTCCTTTCACCTAAGTGGTGTCGTGGGCAATGTTTTATTGTTGTGTAGATCTTCTTTGAGGCGTAGTCTTCTCACCGACAATTGTGGATTGTTATTTTCTTGGATAGGTTTGGGAACAACATGTGTTATGTGTGGCAATGAATCTTTGGCTATTTCTTCCTCCCTACGTTCTCCCTTGGACCGTATTTCCTAATGTGTGGTGCTTGTTTTATTTCTTTACCAATGTGTTGAAACTTTGCTTCTTTCAAAACCTCGCTTGAGACTTTTCTTTTTCTTTAAAAATGTGTGGTGTTCTATCCTTGATGTTGGAAAATTTTGGACTATTTTGAAATTCCTTTTGGCTAAAAAATGCGTTTAAATTTTCTTTATTTCTACCTTCCTTTGGACTGTTATGTTTTAATTTGTTTGTTTTTTTACCCATGAGTTGAAACTTGTTTTTTCCTTTTGTTTGTTGTTTGACTTTACTTTTTCAACATGGATTCTTTTTGCTTTGTTGTTGACTATGTAAGAGAAAACAATTTAAAAACTCTCTCATCCTCCGAACAAGATTTGCTATTGACTATGTACCTTAATATACTGCAATAAATTGTTTGTTGTGGTACCTTAATATACTACGTACCTTAATATCCTTGATTACGTACCTTAATTTAAATTTCTTCTTGGTGGCCTTCTAACATAAGAGAAAATGTTGGATTCTCCCACAAACTGGATCCCTGAAGGCACAAAGGCTTCTTGCTACCAAACTCAAAAATATTCCATAACCAGCAGAAATGATGTACGTCATGGGCTATCATGGGTCCGGGTGTGGTGCAAATGAACAAGGAATTAGAGATCCTATTCCCACTCAATATTTCAAATCATATAAATATGGCATCAGCATTATACCTTATGGGGATCAGCCCTCAAAACCAATGCTACTACTTTTGAGAGTGAGGATATCTCTTCTAATTCAGATAGTGACATAGAGTCCTATCATAACATGTACAAGGATCTTACCTCTAAGAACCTTTTCCTATATACATCCATCCTTAATTTATCCCCTTCTATTCTAGCTTTTTCTCCCAGGTAAACCTTTTCCATCCCAATCTTGTTGACTATTACTAACAACTTCATATAATGATCGATCTCTTTGAAAATGATGAGGCAATCGTTGAATTCATAGGTATTCATGATACCATTTCGATCGGTGATCACAAGAAAGGTTTCTTCATCAACTTAGACACATGTTCATATTTCAGGGAGGAATATGAGATGTGTGGTTAGTAAAATTTAAAAGAAATCAAGGAAAAATTTCTTCTAAAAATACTTGGAAAAAAATAAAGTCCAAGATGCATAGTGAAAACATGTTTGAGGCTCTAGTGAATGAACAAATAAAAAATCAATAGACATACAAAGTGACCACACCCAGGGTGAAAATCTCATTAAGACACCCTTGGAAGAAGATCTCAATCTCCCCTTGATCCTACACACATGGAGGATACATCCAAGATTTTTGTAGAGGAGACCATTGATGTCAATATAGGAACAAAGGATAACCCTAAAATGATTAAATTAGGAGCTTCACTTTCGGAAAAGGAATAATTTACATTTGTAATGCTTCGGTGAGAATTTTTGGCATATTTTCATGGTATTATGTAGATATTATGAGTTTGGATCCATCATTGGTAGTGCATAATATTTTTGTGCACGGAGATATAAAACCCATCAAACAGAAGCTTAGAAAAATAGATCCACGTGTTCCCCTCCTAGTTAAAAAAGAACTAGAGAAATTTTTAGCAGTAGGTTTTATTCGACCTATTGATTACTCAGATTGGATCTCCAACATAGTACCAATGCAAAAAAATCCAATTGGTATCATAATATGTACATATTTTAGAGACATAAACAAGGCATGCCCAAAAGATGATTTTCCTCTTCCTAATATTAACTTGATATTAAATTCGAGTGCATGATATGAAATGTTATCCCTCGTGGATGAATTTTCTGGCTATAACTAGATCAATATTGCAGAATAAGATTAACACAAGACTACCTTTACAATCCCTTGGGGAACATTATGTTACAAATTTATTCCCTTGGACTCAAAATGATGGAGCCCCTTATCAAAGGGATATGATCGTGATCTTCCATGATATGATGAATGAAATCATGGAAGACTATGTGGATGAAATTTTTGGTAAGTCTAAAAAAGAGAAGAACATCCAGAAAATATTGAGGTGCATCTTTCAATGCCTCTAAGATTATAAGGTCCAGTTAAATCTGAAGAAATGTGTATTCAGTGTTCTATCGGGGAATTTATTAGGATTCATTATATTCAGAAGAGGAATTGAGGTAGATACAACCAAATTCACAAGCTATAACTGAAATTCCTTCATTGAATAACCTCAAGCAAGCGGTTGTGTAGTTTTCGGGATAAAATCCAATCAATCCATTGTTTCATTTACCAACTTGGGGATAAGTGCCATCCATTTACCCATTTTCTTAAAAAATATATTGCTTTTCATTGGGGTCTTGAATGCCAAAATCCTTTGATCTACTCAAGAAATATGTATTAATCCCCTATCCTTATGCCACATACCTAAGGAGATTCCGTGTTATTATACATCTCATCCATACAATCTGTTATTGGTGTGTTATTAGCTTAGTATGAATTGAGCCAAAAAGAGCGATCTATTATCTTAGTTGCGATTTGATCACATATGAGCTCAATTATCCCCAGATTGAAAAATATTGCCTAGTTGTTGTCTTTGATTTTCAAAATCTCCACCATTACATGCTAAAAAAAAATAATCTTATATCTAAGGTTGACATGTTGAAGTAACTTTTACCTAGACCAGCACTTACTATTAGGATGGCTAATTAGATCATCCTACTCAGTGAGTTTGATATCAAATATGTACATAAAAAATTAGTAAATGTACAGGTAATTGTGGATTAGTTAGCTGAAGCCCCTCTACCTAGAACATAACCATTGAGTTTGGATCTGTCAAATGCCTCAATTTTGTATATTGAAGAATCTATCATTTGGCAAGTACATTTCGATGGATCATTCACCTTTCATGGTTTGGGAACTAGTGTTGTACTTGTCACACATTCAGGGGACTTCATTCCTCAAGATTTTCATCTGAGGAAGTCATCACTGGGATGAAAATTGTTATTAAGTAGAATATTTGACAACTCAAAGTCATTGGAGATTCACAGTTAATCATCAAGCAAGTCAATGATGAATACAAATTCAAATATGATAATCTCATCATACAAGAAAATGGTGGAAACTCTCAAGGAATATTTTGTACACATTACTTTTGAGAAAATCCCAAGAACACAAAATCAGTCCACAGATGCTATGGCTATAATAGGCTCCCTTCTTTTTATTCCACTAGGGAATAATGATGTCATTCTTTGTTGAAAATCTATGAATTCTTATATATGACATGCCAGAGTCATGTCTAGTTTGTGAAGTTGTTGGTTCTTTTTCCCCATGGTATGAACCCATCTTTAACTATCTCTAGGATGGTACCTTCCCCTAATATTTCTCATCCTGAAAAATGGAACCTAATCCAAATAATAGCTCATTACACCCTCCTTGGAGGCACCCTCTATCATCGTGGCTATGACGGGAACTTTTTGCATTGTCTTAATTTAGTTGATTTTGTCCAAGTAATTAAAGAAGTGCGAAGGCGTCTAAGGAGCTCATACAAATGGAATGGTTCTAGAAAAGAAAATATTAATATCAGGTTACTATTGGCCTACCATGGAATCAAACTATTGCAAATATGTTAAGAAATTTTTATTGTGTCGGAAGAATGGAAATCTCATCCATGCACACAAGACAAGCATCTGATCCGATCACAACACCATGGTCGTTCTCCAAGTGGGAATTAGATATCATAGGGAAGATTAATCTAAATTCCTCGATGGCTACACCCATATCATTATTACAACCAAGTAATTTAAAAAATGGTTATAGATTTTTCCTCTTGCATATGTTACCGGTGTGCTCGAATTTCCAAGTTCATAATGAATCATCTCATCTTTCATTATGGCATCCCTTCTACCATTGTAGCTAACAATAGTTAGTCCTTTAAGAAAAATATTGTGAAATCATTACACTAATGATTTTACATACACCTAAATTGGTCTAATACCTATTTCCCCCAAGGTAATGGTCAAACAGAGGCCACCAATAAAACCCTTGTTCACATTATGGAGAAAATGGTAAGCAAAAGCGATCAGAATCGGCATCTATAAATCCATTCCACCCTCGGCTTACAAGACTTACATTCACAGTGCTCTTGGTGATACACCTTATTGCCTATTATTTTCACTAAGGCTATCATCCCATTAGAAATTGAGCTTCCTTCCCGAGAATATCTCTCAGATATTATTTAGACAAAGATGAAGACTACCATGTGGCTGGGACCGCAGAGCTAGATCTGTTAGATGAAAGACACATTCGTGCACTCAACCACCTAAAAATGTATTAGAATTGAGTGTCTCAGGGATATAAAAAATGTATCATACCTCTCCAATTTGAGGTAGGGAATCTCATACTTAAGGAAAACCAGTTCAACTTTGTGAAAGAAAGAGAAAAGAAAGGTAAGTTTAAACCAAACTAGTTGGGACCCTATGTCATCATAGAAAAATATGGATCAAGAGCTTACAAAATTTCCTATCCTAATGGAGAAGAGCTATGTGAACCCATGAACGCCATGAATCTCAATCGATTATATGATTAATCATGGAGCATATATTTGGAAAAAACAAAAAAGTAAAAAGATCAAAATACAAAAAAATCAAAAAAGTCGAGAAAAAGTAAAAACAAAGTAGGTCATCCAAATTTGAAAACCATGAAATTGTGGTGCTATGGGCAGGTCCTTTGGTGAAAAATGGTTTCGGCACCTTAGGAGGATCTGTTGTTCACAAGCATCTCACATATAAAGGGTACATTTGCTTTATCCGGCAGCCTAGTTTTCATGTGCATATGAGATTCCTATTGAGCCAATCCTTTCGAAGCCTTGATCCGACTAATCCTCCTCTTGTAAATATGTGAAGAGATTGCATTTTTACATTCTCATATGATGCTTTGGGGAATCTTCACATATTCACTTTCTTACACATAACACATGGCATCTACCCTTATACATTCCCACCTAACGCTAGGTGCATCCACATTTCTCTGTTTTCTTGTACACAATTTTGGATAACTTTTAGAAAATCACTAAAACATTCAAATATGCTAGAAAAAACCAAAACATTAGAAAACCATCTCATATAAAATGAAAAAACAATAGAATATTGTTTCAAAAATTCCCAAAAAATAATGCAGAATATCTTGAAATTGTTTCACAAAAACATAGTAGTTATTTCCTTGTTTATTTGTTTGTGTGTTTCTTGTTTTGTTTTCTTTCTTGTTTGTACATTCTTGTATAATTTTTCTTATTTTGTTGTACATTTTGTATAGTTTGTTGTTTAACATACTTCTTATATTGGTCTTGTCTTTCCTTGATTAGATAAATTTTTATTTGTTTATATTTAGTATGTTTTGCATTTTTGTATATATTTGTACATAGTTGTGTTGTTCGGTTATTTAGTGTGTACATTGTTAACTTTTTCTTGTGCTTTTTTGTTACTTGTACATTATTTTTTATCACATCATCATCTATATCATCACATCTAACATCACATGCATCATATATATCATCAATAATGGCTAAGCTACATCATCATGAAGATAAACATCCAACATGTATTCTAAGCTACTATCATCCTACCATATCACCAATGGGGCAATAGGGACCACATTTTTTCCCCAAACCAATATCAAAAATTTAAAACATGGAAAATCATAAGTATGTCATCAAAAATGTCAATGTCCATATATAATGTGTCTCTTTACATAATCACTAGATACAAAGTATGCCATCATGGGCATGGATCAAAAATGTGCCTTCATGTCGAGGAATAATAAAAAACAATACATATACATCATGTCAAACTACAAACTAATTGATTATCTATGTGACTGGATCATGAATGACTACAAACTAATTGATTGTAATTTGGAACCCTCGATCTACGAGCATGAATGAATGGTATAGAATCCTATAATATGTGGCCTCCCCAGTAATCAAGGCACACTCAAGAACCATATTTAGGTCTCATGATGTTGTCTTTGAGTGTCAGATAGTATCACACTCTACTCTGGCACTAGCTAACTCAGCTCACAACTAATCTCTCTCCACTTGTAGTTGATCTCTCTTAGATGTCAACTATTTTACCTACTACCTCAAGATAGCTGAGTCCCCATAACTCGAATGATCCATCTAGGAGGTGATGGTACTCTATAGGCCTCTCTCCATCCCCCACATGTTGGGATATGTTTTTGTGTCCCCATCCATCTCTACCTCCATATCCATCTCCACCTCCATCTCCATCTCTACCTCCTCCATCCCACCCATCCCTGAGTGGACTGTGTGGTGGACCAACTATGTGTGGTGGTGATAAAGGCACATGTGGTATCTAAATATGAATTTGTGGCATTTGTACATGAGGAGAATCCTATTATTCTAGGATCTAAGGGTCTACCTACTATGCAATGGTATCTGTACTCCAACCTATTACACTCGGGATCTAATGCTATGCAAAAATATGACCCTGTACACCCTAGCCCTATCCCTATCTTTGTACCTAGTCATGGAAACCATGTTTCACTAACTGTTGAGCTCTAGCTCTATGAGATATTCCTTATAACCCCTCTATAGTTCTTGTGACCCCTACATTAATGGTGGCTTGAGAATCATCAACCTCGGTGGGAGGATTGTGGTATACCATCATGTGATCTTCTATCTCCCCTAGATTTGAAATATGTCCTAAAGGTACCCATGGCTAGGGCACCATCTTCCTAAAACTATCTTTATCCCGACGTGGTCTAATGTGAGGGCCAATGTCAAATGTCTCTCTAGAGCGATGACCGTACCACATCTCATCGCTAGGGATACCTGAACTTGGTTGAACTATCATTAGATGTAATGCAATCTATACGAATTTGTAATATAATCTCATATCCTAATCAGAAAGTTATCAATTGCTGCTACACTCAACTTTGTAGCATCCTTGGGCCACCGATAAACTTTATAGGTGTGTCAAGTCACCATACGCAACTACAACTCATCAAATGTGTGTCGATAGAAATATGTATCTCTAATATTTCCCTACATTTCATCACCAACTAACACCCATCCCATCATCGAGGGCTCATCTCGGAGCATGATCTCAAAGGAATCTTGAGGGCAACCAATGGCAATATGGTCCCATGCCCATATCTGTAGAAGAGTAGTTGGGCCCATGGTCTTCTAAGCGTGGTACATAATAAGATGAATATCCCAATATAAGTGTGCTAGTATACACTGTCCCCAACAATATATCTCTCCATTGATCAATCCATGAATAACTCCAATAAGGCGCATTGGAAAGGAGGTACGTGTCTTGTCAAGCAACGAGAATGTTGTTGACAAGATCCATCACATATCTTGCTACATTAGATAGCCAAGTATCATCAAATTACTTGTATAACTGAACTTCCACACCCTTTTGGGGTATGTCCAGAGGCCAAACATCTCAAAAAGGAACTATGTAATGCATGTGTTGTCCCCATCATACTCTATAAGTTGACCTTGGATCGTAACTCTAAGAATCGCCACACATCCTCCAATGTGATGGTCATCTCACCAATAATGAAGTGAAAGCACTAACTCTTGATGTGCTATCTCTCAACTAAGGTTTTCAGAAGGCTATGATCCAAATTAATCTATGGTATCTGTGCCATGTACAAAATTCCAATCACGTCTAGAGTCATCTCCAGTTAGATCCGCTCATGTCGACTAAAGGTATCCTATAAAGAGTATAGCCTTTCATGTTGCTTGTGTGTTTCAAGATGGGTAGGTCGATCTACATGATCAAGAAAAATAATTTTTAACATCATTTATTCTAGGAACACGTCATCTAATTTTATTTTATTCATCCCTACATTCTTCTAAAATTCTCCTAATTTCTTCTAAGGTTTCCTAAAACTGACTTTCCAATGTCAACACTTTCTTTTAAGCATCTCGCATGCCCTGGTTATTCTTGTGCACCCTAACACATGTGCTCCCATTTCTACAACAACATGCATATGTTCACATATGTGTGCCACCTACTAACCCATAATGCAAAGTGTATCATGCATGTGCTCCCTTTTGATCATGCATGCCTCACATCAAAGCACATACACTCTTATGTACCTACCCATCCCTACCCTAGCATATGTAAGACCCTTTTCACGCACATGCACCCCTTCCCAGTACATGTGTATACCCTCCATGAATGCACACCCCCACCAACATTTGCGTGCCCCAAGAGGCATGCAAGCATTTTTACGCCATTTTCTAACTACCATAAATTCTAATAAATGACATAGAAATAAATAACATTCTCTACATACATGGGGTCCATCATTGGGATACTACCAATACTCTCAAATGGTTTCTCGTGTGTCTTGTTCAATCCTGAATTTGTGCCATCTCTCCCGCACATTAGAGTCAAATCAATATTAAAACTAATAGAGTTTGGTAATAATAATGATCTGCAATTATTTACCCCCATGGCCTTGTATATATAGGTTGCTTTGACCCCCACGTGGTGATTTTAACTTTTGCGATGGTCAAGGGAGATGATATGATTGGTATGTTTCCTTCTACTTTGTTCTACCACTTACGGTGATGATTATTTTTACTAAAAATCATTTTTCACACATTTTTGCTACGCCGGGACATTTTTTTGCTACCTAGCACCCCTTTCTTTTCCCTGGGAATATTTCTTGTTTCAAGCGATCTTATATACCATAATGCATCTAAAATTCAAAAATCCTAAAAATTTGCAAAGAAACCCAAAAATAAAAAAATCAAAAATAAAAAAATGGTAGAAATCATTTAAAACTCAAAAAATTGGTAAAAATCTCAAAATCCAAAAAATATCCAAGTGTAAAACCTAATCTAACATGTAAAGATGAGAAAAGAGGGTGAGAAAATGCATAGAATAAAACCTAAACAAGGAGAGGTGATGCACTACGAGGAATGTTAGACACTTGTTTTGCAAATCTAACAACCACATAGATGCAATACAAAACACTATGCAGAGTAACCAAACTACAATAAGAGATCAAAATAACAACAATGAATACATGAGAGGGTTGAGAATCAATCACAAACATATATATATTGCTCAAAGTCGATACAAGTACATATTGTGGCAAGAGGCAAAAACTGGCATTACAATCCATATGGGAGGTTTGAAAAGCTCCACAAATTCTCCTGCAAGCAGGGAAGAAGGGAGGATGCAAAACAAGAATGTCCGACCTGTTAAAGGAGCTCCTCTTTACAATATATACTAAGAATGAGAGAAGAAAGAGAGAGGAAAGTTGAATCTACCACAACCACTTCTAGATACATTTAAAATCATCTCATTATGGTAGAAGCGGTGGCTTTTGGCAAAATGGCGAGCTGTCTAACAGGAGCGGCGAGCTGTCTGCTGCATTAAAGTTGGTTGTTGAAGCATTACTTCTGTCTATCACCATGCGTCAGAGACATTTTCTTAATTTTCTCCCTCCAAATAGCACCAAAATGCAAGATTGATCCCAGAATCATGTAGAGAATTTCAACAGCTTTCCGTTGATATCAAGAACATGCAAATCCAAGCTCTGGATCGAAAGATATGAAGGTCTGAAGATTTAGGGCACAAAACAGGCAAGAACAGGTTTTAAAATCTTTTCCCGCGCTCTGCCATCTGGACGACACGTGGCAGGCTCTGATTCACTGAGCAATTCCCTCTCTCCACCTTTTCGCGGGCTTTTCTTGGGGGCCTCTTAAACATGGACACATGGCACTATTTCATTGGTTTGGATCAGTGCTTGAAAACTCGCCCCTTTGACTTTTTGGACTTTTTCCTTGGCGACACATGTCATTCTGTGATTCATCCACGGGCCTGCCGGATTTTTGCATCCACCTCGTCTTTTTGTCCCGGATGTCCCAAACTATCTGGGACAAATTCTTCCAGTTTGCCCAAAATGGGCTTCCACGTCCCCTTTCTGCCAGTGACACGTGGCGTTATCTGATTGGCTTTCGGCTCCTTCGGCTATCCGCGTCCCGCGCATCCCTTTGTCCCACTTGTCCTTGTGCTAAAATTTTCCATTTCAAGCTAACCGGCCGTACGGTTCGAACCCTTTCGTGGGCAAAGTGCAGTTGGTCGATTCTCTTCTCCCTTGGTAAGTCGGCTTCTCGCGCCTTACGCATCCTCTCCCGGTCCATTGTCCCGGATGTCCCAAACTATCTATTTCAGAAAGTTTTCCCGCGCACTCATGGCCCAGATGTCCCAGTGTGAAAGTTTCAGGTTCGCTGGTTTGGTCCGCGTACTCTTGTCCCGCTTGCTCTCGGTGAAGGACTTGGACAAATTTTCTTTCTTTCGGCCGATTCGGGCATTTCGCGTCCATTTGTCCCAGATGTCCCTTTGCTATTTGGGCCACTGTAGGCTTTTCGGCCGATCCGCGCCTTGACGTCCCAAATGTCCGACTATCCGGGGACTAGGACTTAGCCGATTTTCACAATTTTTCTGGCCCAAGCTTATTTTCTGCAACTTTCTCGCATTTTCTCAGAGCTTGTTCTTTTCGACCTAGACAGGGGAGTTAGAAAAATTTCTGAAGGGACCTTAGAAACATGATTTTTGCCCTGGATTAATCAATTTTCCTGGGACTTGAGAATTCTGATGTATGTTATCAATTCAACCCTGAGGGGGTGAAATTGGATAACAATTTGGCGACTCAACGGGGTCATCTGCCTGCTAGATGAAAAGACCAGTTGCTGGAGTAGTCCATTGGGCATGGAGTCATCGAATATTCTATTTAGGACCCTAACTGACTCAGGATGTGCAAGGAGGAAGATGGAATGTTACCAGATGAAAGCAAGGACTGCAAAACATCTCCACGGATAGCGAGCTGTGCCAAAGCACTTAGGGAAAACAAAGCTAACCTACAGCAAAACAATGTGCACAAGCACTTGGAGGAAAGAAAATTTAATCTAATATTTACAGAGGTAGTGAACTTCCCTCTAGAAGCAATGCTTGAGGTAGATTCCATTGACTGGAATCTGCAGTTCTTCACCATCCAATGAGGCCAATTGGAAAGCATTGTTGTTCTTGCACTTTGTGACCACGTATGGGCCACTCCAAATGGCATCAAATTTTGAATGCCTTCCCGGTTTTGCTCTATCCACATCCCATTTCAACACTAGATCTCCAACTTGAAAAGATCTACCTTTGGCCTTCCTATCGAAGGTCTTCTTGATCAAAGCTTGATCCTTTTCCATCGCTTGGGATGCCTGATTTCTGATCTCTTGCAGCTCCATCAACTCTGCATACCTCACCTCCATGGGCTCAAACTCAAGTAACTCCAGCTGCTTCATGAGTTCCAATGTTGGCAACTCAAGTGACATGGGCAAGATTGCCTCTCTTCCATAGACAAGCCTGAATGGAGAGTTACCTGTGGATCTTTTGGGAGTGATTCTATCAGCCCATAAGGCTGATTTCAGCTTGGTATGCCAAGACCTCTGATTCTCATCAAGAGTTCTCCTAATGATCCTCAGCAAGTTCTTGTTTGTAGACTCGGCCTGGCCATTACCCTGAGGGTAATAGTTCGATGAAGTGCTTAGGTAAATACCGTTCTTAACAGCCCACTCAGTCACCTTGGATCCAATGAATGCCAGTGCATTATCAGAGATTATTGTAGCAGGTACACCAAATCTGGTTGTTATCCCCTCATAGAAGTCTAAGATGTTAGACTCATTCGCCTCTTTGAGTGCTACTGCTTCTGTCCATTTGGTGAAGTAGTCGTGGCCGTCAAAATCCATTTGTGCCCTTGGCTTGAATTGGGATTAATGACTCCAATGAAGTCCAAACCCCATTGCATGAATGGCTGGTCAACTGAGATTGGATGCAATGGAAGGGCAGCAAGTCTTTCTTTTCCTGTGAAGAATGCACAATTCTTACACCTCTTGATCCATGCATAGCAATCACTGAAAATTTTAGGCCAATAATAACCAGCCTTCATGATTTTTAGAGCTGTCACTCTTGGTGTGAAATGGCCGCCAGCTGGTCCACCATGAAACTCTTCCAACACCCTTTGAATCTGACCTGTGCTAATGCATCTCAGCAGCACTCCATTCACGTCTTTCTTGAACAAAACTCCATCAACAATGGCATACGGAACAGCCTGCAACCTGAAGTGTCTCCTTTGGGTCTTGTTCATCTCTGGAGGGCATAGGCCTGTGCCTAGGAAGTGTATGATATCTTGGGTCCAGCAGGGAGTGGGGGAAGCATTGTCTTCTTCTTGATCACCACTTGGCTCATGGCTGTCCTGGACTGTTAAAACAGCCTCTTCCTCGTTGCATACTCCCTTTTGCTTCCCCAAAACCAGCTGCTCACACAGTCCTTTCCCTCTCACCAGCTTGGTGATCTTGATATCAATGTCATATTCCATGACACGGGTGATCCATCCTGCCCTTTTTTCATTCAAATCCTTGTTGAGGAGGAAGTCCTTAACTCCAGCATGTGAGACCAGCAACTGGACCTTGTTGTTTGAGACTAAATGCTTGAATTTCTTCAAGCTTCTGATTACTGCAAGTACATGCTTTTCAATAAAAGAGTACCTCACCTCGCAGTCATCTAGGCTCTGGCTGAAGAAGGAAACCGGCTGCTCATCATTATCTTTGTTCTTCTGTACTAGAATGGTGGAAATAGTGTCATCACCTCCAAATGCATAGAGGATGAAATCCTTGGAGAAGTCTGGGTTGATGAGAGTTGGTGCCTGAGAGATAGCTTCTTTGATTGCTTCAAAACTCTCCTTGCCTTCTGCTGTCCACTTAAAAGCCATGCTCTTCTTTAACATTTTGGTGATGGGCTTGACAAGGGCTGCAAAATCTGGGATAAACCTGCGGACAAAATTGATCCTTCCCAAGAAACTTTGAAGAGCCTTCTTGTGACTTGGCAATGGTAGTGCTCTTATGGCTTCAACCCTCTCTGGATCAATTGCCAGTCCCTTTTTCGAGACAATATGGCCGAGGAGCTTTCCTTCATGTGCGAGAAAGATGCACTTCTTGGGGTTCAAAGACACTCCGAACTTTCTACACCTCTGAAACACTTGCCTGAGGTGAAAGAGATGGTCTGCTGCATTCTTTGAGAAGACAGTGATATCATCTAGATATATCAGCACTATCTTGTTGATCAAGCCTTTGAATGCCATGTCCATTGCCCTTTGAAAGGTAGCACCAGCGTTGGACAGCCCAAATGGCATCTTCTTGTAGGCATAGGTCCCCCATTTGGTGGTGAAAGCCATCTTGAACTGGTCATCTTCTTTCACCATCACCTGATTATACCCTGAGTAGCCGTCTAGGAGAGAGAATCTCTCTGAACCAGCTACAACCTGCAATATTTGCTCCATGGAAGGGAGTGGGTAATGATCTTTGAGAGATGCCCTATTTAGGTCTCGGAAATCCACACACAGCCTGATTTCTCCGCTCTTCTTCCTGACCGGAACCAAGTTAGCAACCCAGCTTGAGTGCTTGATCGGGAATATAATGCTTGCCTCTATTAGCTTATTTAGCTCTTTCTTCATTAGAGGCTCAATGTGAGGGTTGACTGGTCTCTACTTATCTCTGATGGGCTTAGCATCTGGATCCAATTCTATGGTATGTTGTGCCAAATTTGGATCGAATCCTCTTAAGTCTTCATAGCTCCAAGCGAAGACATCTGGAAATTCTTGGCAAAGTTGTATAAAATCCGATTTCTCCTGCTCAGTGGCCACTTTACCAATTTGAAGTGCTTTGCCTTCCCCAACCAGAATTGGCTCTGAATCTTCTCTCTTGACCTGTATGTTAGCCTTTTCCTTACGAAACTGGTCGTTAGGGTTGAAGATAGACTCCAACGTTACTAAACCCTTGGGAAGCTTGTTTGTCCGCAGCTGCACTACTTGATCCCCATACTGCTGCTCTAATCTGTCCTGATTCCTAGCTGAGAATTCAGCCTCTTCTTGTAAGAAATTGACGATCTGCTGGTCATTCTCAAACACCTGCCAACTGACATTGTTGTCCGGCACTGAAGGCCTCACAATCACGTGGATGTTTGGCTGTACCTTGTCTTGTTGAATGCTTTCCATAATGTCGAAGGCTGCCCCTACTGCTGCAAGCCTGTCAGCAGCTTGATTCTCTTTCCTAGGAATGGATTCGATGCCAAAACCTTCAAAATCTTCCATGAGGTCCCACACCCTGTTCTTGTAGCACTTGAGTAGATCATTCTTGGCAGCATGTCGTCCCTTGACCTGATTTACAATCAATTCACTGTCCCCAAAGACTTGCAGATTCTTTATCTTTCTCTTGATTGCCCAATGCATCCCTTGCACCAAGGCTTCATATTCAGCAGTGTTATTGGAGCATGCAAATTGAAATCTAAAAGCTGAATAGTACTTTATTCCTTGAGGTGAAACAAGCATGGCTCCACCTCCTGCACCTTGCCTACTCCTCGATCCATCAAAAAACAGCTGCCATACCTCATTGTCATCGTTATGGCTTGGCTTGGTGATGCTAGGAACAGGTTGATTTTCTTCATGTATACAATAGACTCCCAGCTCAGATTCTTCTACTTCTTGATAGGGATCAAAAGCATGTATCTTGTTTGCCCATTCATCAAGAGTTAGGTCCGGGATACTTCCAACCTTGGTGTCAGCCTCATCAGTACTGGGGTGATCTTCTTGATCAAATGTTGAGCAATTGGCATTAATCTGACTTGGAGTGTAAGGCTCTATATGGAAGTTTGCAATAGGTTCAGACCTAATTGTAGCCTTAGTTCCATACCTTGTTCTAAACAGCATGTGAGACCAATCAGCAGACAAATAGCCTCCAATTTTGGCTGTGAAGTCCCTTGACAAGCAAAGGGCAAAGAGTGGTGGAAAATCTATGACTGATACATCTTGTAAAACAACAACATTTGGACATGCATGCAAGGTAAGACTCAAATTTCTAATCACTCCAACTGTTGCTATTGCTGTCCCATCTAGCTGCACTACCCCTTTAGATGTTGTTTCATACTGGAGCCCTAGTTGATCAGCTATTTGCTTGGGCATCACTGAGCTACTTGCCCCGGAATCAATCATGCAATTGTGTACTAGTTTATCCCCAATGATTAATGAAACATAGAAAGGAGGGGGCTTCAACATTTTACCTTGTTGTCCTCCATGACTTCCTTCAGGCTGGGCAGCATTTGTAAGCACTTTGTCTTGCATCTGAACCTGCTGATTTGAAGTTGGCCAATCCTTCATGGCAGCTTGCAGCAGATCTCTTTGGCCTGGGATAGATAGGGATTCCCACATTGATATGTTGACGTTTGTCTTCTTCATCTGTTCAATGATACTGAACGGGGATGAAGTATCCTTTTGTTGTCCCTTGGTTTGCACACTTACTCCTTGCACGTGGGCAGCAACAGTTGGCATTTGAGTTGGCCTAGGGGCTGTTCTTGGCTGCCCTTGTGCATTTGAAACTGGACTTTGCTTGCCAATTATTTGTGGAACCGTGGAAGGTTGTGGATTGGCTGGGGCTAATGGCTGTTCTTCACCCAGATTCCTCCTTTTTGACCTTGTGTTGGCTGCAACACCTTGAGAAACTGCCTGATTCATGCCACAGAAATCTTCTGCTTGCCAGTTCACCAATGTGGTGTCATTTGGGGCCGATTGCTGTTGGAATGTTTCTGGTTGTTGGCTATTTCCTTGACTGCCCTCGCCCTCTACACCAGTAGTTGTCACCATCAATGCTTGATTGAGAGCACCATTGAAGCACATGGATTGGTTATGAGGCTCGTTGCATGGAAAGCACCAATCATATTCCTGAGCAATGTTGTTCTGTGTTGGCACTAATGCCTTAGAGGCAGATATGGCATTTGGATTATAGGGCTGGAATGGTCTATTAGCGGGAGGCCTTGTTTGATTCACATTTGCAGCTGGATTAGGTGGTCTTTGTGGTTGGTATGGCTGCCTATTAGGCTGAGCTTGGGGTTGATAGGAAGGTCTGAAACCTTGGGCTTGTTGCCTTTTAATAGTAACCAGCTCATTTCCCAAATTTTGCAACTGTTTCATGACCTCTTGGAGTTCATTTGAAGCACTAGGAGATGAAGTGGAAGCTTCATTTGAACTCTGATTTCTAGGAGTGGGAACAGGAGCCAAAGTGGGTGCTTGACTAGTGCTTGGATTTTCTAAGTTTGGATACAAGGGCATGGGAGGCCTAGGAGCCAGTTTACCAGCTTGAATAAGATAGTTTTCAGCCCTAATGGCAATGCTATAAGCCATAGGGATTGTTGTGCCTCCCATGGACTGAATTAACATAGAAATATCAGAATTTAAAGCTTTAAGGTAATATAGAAAAGCACCTTCTACTATTGCTTGGATTGCCACTGGAATCCTATCCCAAGACCTTTGAAATCTGAAGTTGAAATCAGCCAGCTGCTCATTGGGGCTCTCTTGATAGTTGTCAGCTGCTCCAAAAGAGACAAGTTGTCTCCCTTCTCTCCAAATTGCTCGTGAAGTGCAATACACAGCTGATTCCAGTTTGTGATAGAACCAGCTCCAAGGCTCCTAAACCATTGTAATGCTTTACCCTTGAAGGAAGATGCCAGTAACTTGACAGCCACTTGCATTTCATTGATTTCATGGATTGCACAAAGGTTAGCAATATCTTTAACATGATCACCTGGAGTAGTCTGATTTTCTCCGGTGAAGTAGGGAATGTTCTTCAAGGCTGCAATAGGAACTGGATGTTGTGCATTGAGAGCAAGTGGGCTGCTGCCTGTGAAGTTGACGTAGGGATTGTTCTGAGCCATTCTAATCGGTCTTAAAACCCTTGTATACTGAATGAAAGGCCTGTCAGGTGGAGGAGTTGAGAGAGTTCTGTTTGGTGGAGATGGAGACCTTTGAATCCTTCTTCCTCTTTGCCTTCTTCTTGGAGATAACTGCAGGTATTCAAACAACACTTCTTCTTCTCCAACTCTTGACCTTGTGGTGATTCTTCTCATGAGTTTTCAGGCCTGCACTGCTGAAACCAGTTGATTCTTCCCCTTGGAGTCACCAGATATGCAAATAATAGCTCTTATAAGCAAGAAAACTGCAGCAGATGCATATCAACTTTGCTGCAATAAGAATGAGACCTCTTGGTCCCACCGGGCGTGCCAAAACTGTTGTTGCAGACTCACAGCACCCCTGGATGCAGATCAGGCTTCTAGGTTGATGTTCAGGCATCCAGTGTGATTACACAACATGGAATCCTTTCTCCAAGTGTGGGACTTGTAAAGATGAGAAAGGATTCTCCAGAGAAGGCTGGTTCCTATTCCTCTGTTCAGATGCACACAAAAATGCAGAGGGTTTACTAAAACCTAATCTAACTTGTCAAGGAGACAGGGTGAGAAAATGCATAGAATAAAACCTAAACTACAGAGGTGATGCACCAAGGAATGTTAGACACTTGTTTTGCAAATCTAACACAGACCACATAGATGCAATACAAACACTATGCACAGGTAACCAAACTGCAATAAGAGATCAAAATAACAACAATGAATACATGAGAGGGTTGAGAATCAATCACAAACATATATATATTGCTCAAGAGTCGATACAGTACATTGCAGTGGCCAAGAGGCAAAAACTGGCATTACAATCCATATGGGAGGTTTGAAAAGCTCCACAAATTCTCCTGCAAGCAGGGAAGAAGGGAGGATGCAAAACAAGAATGTCGACCTGTTAAAGGAGCTCCTCTTTACAATATATACTAAGAATGAGAGAAGAAAGAGAGAGGAAAGTCGAATCTACCACAACCACTTCTAGATACATTTAAAATCATCTCATTATGGTAGAAGCGGTGGCTCTGGAAAAATGGTGAGCTGTCTAACAGGAGCGGCGAGCTGTCTGCTGCATTAAAGTTGGTTGTTGAAGCATTACTTCTGTCTATCACCACGCGTCAGAGACGTTTTCTTAATTTTCTCCCTCCAAATAGCACCAAAATGCAAGATTGATCCTAGAATCATGTAGAGAATTTCAACAGCTTTCCGTTGATATCAAGAACGTGCAAATCCGAGCTCTGGATCGAAAGATATGAAGGTCTGAAGATTTAGGGCACAAAACAGGCAAGAACAGGTTTTAAAATCTTTTCCCACACTCTGCCATCTGGACGACACGTGGTGGGCTCTGATTCACTGAGCAATTCCCTCTCTCCACCTTTTCATGGGCTTTTCTTGTGGGCCCCTTAAACTTGGACACGTGGCACTATTTCATTGGTTTGGATCAGTGCTCGAAAACTCGCCCCTTTGACTTTTTGGACTTTTTCCTTGGCGACACGTGTCATGCTGTGATTCGTCCACGGGCCTGCCGGATTTTCGCGTCCACCGCGTCTTTTTGTCCCGGATGTCCCAAACTATCTGGGACAAATTCTTCTGGTTCACCCGAAATGGGCTTCCACGTCCCCTTTCTGCCAGTGACACGTGGCGTTATCTGATTGGCTTTCGGCTCCTTCGGCTATCCGCGTCCCACGCGTCCCTTTGTCCCACTTGTCCTTGTGCTAAAATTTTCCATTTCGGGTGAACCGGCCGGTTCGTGCCCTTTCGTCCTAGATGGCACAAAGGTGCAGTTGGTCGATTCTCTTCTCCTTGGCCGAGTCGGCTTCTCGCGCCTTTACGCGTCCTCCCCTGGATGTCCCGGATGTCCTAAAGTTTCTGCTTTCGGGAAAACCGGCCGGTTCACATCCTCCGCGCACTCACGGCCCAGATGTCCCAGTGTGAAAGTTTCCTATTTCGGCCGAACCGGCCGGTTCGGGTCTTCCGCGTACTCTTGTCCCGCTTGCTCTCGGTGAAGGACTTGGACAAATTTTCTTTCTTTCGGCCGATTCGGGCATTTCGCGTCCATTTGTCCAGATGTCCCTTTGCTATTTGGGCCACCTGTAGGCTTTTCGGCTGATCCGTGCCTTGACGTCCCAAATGTCCCGACTGTCCTGGGACTAGGACTTAGCCGATTTTCACAATTTTTTTGGCCCAAGCTTATTTTCTGCAACTTTCTCGCATTTTCTCAGAGCTTGTTCTTTTCGACCTAGATAGGGGAGTTAGAAAATTTCTGAAGGGACCTTAGAAACATGATTTTTGCCCTAGATTAATCAATTTGCCTGGGACTTGAGAATTCTGATGTATGTTATCAATTCAACCCTGAGGGGGTGAAATTGGATCTATCTCTTGAAAAATTACTTGTCTATACTTGTCTACTATCTTTGAAGTGGTGTCACTTATGCCACCCCAAAGAGGGGAAAATGTAGACACCTAGAATTCGGTCAAGCAATTTTAATACTTAAATTACACTAACTATCCTCTTTCCCATAAATTGATGACACTTCATCAATGAACCACCATTGTCCCTCTATCATTGTTAATTAATTACATTTTGATAATTAATTAGCCTTCTTATCATTCAATATTCTGACTAACGACCTTTCATTAATAAACGTTCACTTCCACCTAGGTTAATTAATTACTACCGCTAATCTAAATCAATAAATCATCATTTATTGAACCAATTTCCTCTCTTAAATCTCCCAAATCATACTAATTTTCTTCTAATAAGCTTCTATAAGCATACCCCTACTATTAATTAATCACCTTTGATTAATTAAACCCCCTTTCAACTCCCACAAAGTGCACATACTTTATTAAACATACATGGCCTTTGTATTTCCTCTTTGGGGTTTATCCCACATTCATCAAATTACTAGATTTTCTTGAACTGACAAGCTATATAAGAAAACCTCCTCCTTACCTTTCTTTTTACACCTTATTTTCCCTAGAGTAAACTATAGACATTTTGATCTTGAGTCATTATCAATTCTAGGAAATAGCTTCTCCATCTTGAATCCATTCTCTCAAATTCAAGAGCATGGGAAGGTCCAAAATGGCATTGTAGACATTTATTGGTGAGATATCATCTTCAAATATTAATGAAACCACTCCATTTTGATTTTTAAAGTGATCTAAAAAAGTTTATTTGTTAGTTAGTAATCTAGAGAGTAAAAATAGCTTAGCATTTAGTTTGAGATTGTTTATGCATTGAAGAAGTTGTTTGTCATAAGCTCTTATCTTGATGGTTCTATAGTAGTTCTATACTAGGTTTGATTGTTTCTTTTAAGCTACTAATTTTTAGCTTCTTTAGATTAGTGTGGAAAATTTACATATGAACGCAAGGATAGTATGCCCGGGTGTTATTGTCCTTCGGGCACTTCTATCTTATTTTCTTATTTTTATCCTTTTTAATTTTTCTTTTGCTTTTGGGTCTTTTGTTATCTTTTTTTCATGGCTTAGGTCATTTTTTGGTTTCATTATGTGCCAAAATTTAAATGAATAACTCAAACACACACACACACATACAAAAAAAACTAATAAATATTATGAGGGGTAATTTTGGGTTATCATTTCTATATCGACCACATACACAAGAGAAAAACAAGGTACTACATTTTGGGCTATATTATTCCCTACATATGGGAAGGCTATTATGAACTCCATATCACATATTATTGTATTGGGACAAAGTAGTTGTAGCCCAATATTCTTTGTGTTACTGTCACTAGGGAATCCTAACTCAAGGGACATAATTTCAATCACACACCATAAGAACTACATGTGGTTTGAAATTTAGTGCATTTCTCAATAAAAAGATCACATTGGGGTGACTGTTGGGGTCATCCTAACTCTCTCATATGTATTTTTCATTCATTCAAATATGCACTTGAGTCTTTTCTAGGTATATAGGGTTTATTTTGTAGGTACATGTGTGACAGAGAAGAAGTGCAATGAACCTGATGTGACCTATAGTGAGCTAAAGGCAACAAGAAGTGATACGAAAGAACCAGATCCTGAACTATCACACAAAAAATAGTTCCTAGAACAAATTCTAGCACCTAGGTTCCCATGTTCTCTTTTAGGTGCTCCTACCCTAAGATCATCACATTCTAGTTTTATAATTAGAGCTTTCACATTCCTGAATAATCTTGTTTAAGTAATTCACTAGCCCAATTATTAGTCCAAACCTACGGTGGTAATCTAAGTTGTTTTAGAAACCCTAGCTATCACTCTTGTTTGTACTTCTTTATCTATATTTTGTATGTTACTATTATTTTATCTATTTAGCAATTTCCTTATCTTAGATTTAATTTTATTAAATCATTGAGTTAATCTTGTATCAAAAAAATTTTGATGACATGTTGTATATTTTTTTGATGAATAGTATGCGTAGAAAACATCTTCTTTGAATCCCATAGAAGAATATGCGGTGGTAATTTTGGTGTGAATTCAATCTCCCACTAATATTCTTATAATTCTATAATTTTGGCCGAAGCTATAACATGATGTTATTGATTATATGTGTAGGTATTAAAATTCAAAGAATTTTCACATGCTATACACATCCTAACTCAAGCATTGCATATCATTGTCATACCCTGTCCATTTTCAACTTGGGGTTTATATTTAATAGGTATGTTCACACATGCTTCCATCAATGGACATAGAGGTAATTCCTCTAGCTCTAGTCTTAGGATTTATAGTCTAAAAAATTAGATAATTTGTAGGTAATGAGTCCCCAAAGTGATTATTTCAGATAGTGAGTCTTCATTTAAGAATGAATAAGTATGTGATTTATGTAAAAAAATCAATATATCACATCATAACACTGCCCTATACTATCATTAAACTAATATAAAGGATGAGGCTATTGAAAATATTTTGAAATACATTATCCTTAAAATTATAAAGGAAAATAATAGGGATTTTCATTTGAATTTTTTTTTCAGAATTTTGGGCATATATAACCTTTTTTTGCACACCAATAAGAGAAAATACATTATCCTAGTTCTTTCTTTTAGAGGCTATATTTACCTTATAAGTAGAGACCCATGTTCTTTATGTATCCCTTCAAGGAACACTATATGATGACGGAGATAGAAACACATGACTAGTAGTACCATAAACTTTTGATGATAAGAGGATTATATCTAAATAACATCATCAATTATATGTAGATAGATTATGTCAGCAATGTAACAAAAAAATCCATTTATTCCCAATCCAAGAAGGTGACTTGGTACTATGATGAGATATTCAGATAGATAATAAAAATTTTGAAAAATAAAAATTTAGACCTAAATGGATTAGGACCTATCAAGTTACTAAAGATTTAAAGAATGGAGCATTCCATTTTTGTACTTTTAAAGGTGAGTAGTTCGGTAAATCCATAAAATCATCCCACATTAAATATTTCTACATATAAACATTTAACACCCATACTTCCCTCATTACATTTTCTTAGCTCAATTTTTCCATTTTTTGGTACTTTAAAACTACTCATGTGAGGATAAATTTTACTATTCATACATTGGAAATACATCTCACATTTTTACATATGTACAATCGCACCATACACATTTCCTTATAGGACATGGAAAATATCTTTTTATAAGTAAAAATTTAATGTTGTTTATGATGATGTTACACCCTTATTAATTTATAGTGTTGTGTAAATGCACAACAATAAGAAGCATGTAATGTTCATTATAAGAGGTTATTATTAATCATTAACATCTAACATTAATTACTTAATATTATAATTACATATTAATACTTGAAATAGGTGATAAACATATGATATAAGCTCAAGAAAATAGAGGATAGATACAATTAGTTATACAAAGTGAAACATGATAGATTTGGGTGCACTATCTGGATAAAATGGGATTACTAAGACTAAAGATACTTCATTTCAAATATTGTAGCTGGAAATTGCATTGGTACAGAACTATACATTTCTACCCAAATTGATTGTATGGCCATGGAATAAAAAATTGGTCTCTTTCCTACTTAGAGTGTGGATCTATTATTTTTGTGCCCTTTTTTGTCTAGAAATGAATGTCATTGTCAAACCCTAAGTGTTTCATAGTTGTGAATCCATATAAATAATTTGAATAGAAATTTAAAACCTAACCATGTGTGGAATACCCTATAATAATTTTTTTGTTTGAGTTTAAACATAATTCATGCACCACCTATGTCATTGCATCTCTAAAAAAATTTCAAATGACACAGCTTTTCTACCTAGCATGTGATATCTATATAGATGTAGCTAGATTGACAACTTGAACTAATTTTGATGATGGTTAGGATGATTTTTCTCTTGCTATGAAATTCATTTATATTTTAATGCTTTAAGTGAGTAAAGATAGAATCATTGACATGTTTGAGTGCTTCAAAACTATACTAGTGACATCCCTAATATATGTGCACCAACTTTAGGAATATTTAGGGTGCTTTAATTTCCCTTTTTTTAGTATAAGAAATGAGAGATCATGAGAGTGGCAGATGAGTAAATGAAGTGATATTAACTCTATTATATAGCGTTCCTAAGGTAATATATTATGAAGGGACCAACCTAGGAGGATAAATTGAATCAACAAAGATAATATAATTGAAAGTAGAGCTAGAGGATGTGTGGGTGTAAGACCTTATAGGTCACCTAGGACTAAAAATTACATCCTTGCCATAGTATGTGTATTTAAATAGGTATATTTTGAATGTACTATGAAATATATATATATCATGATTAGAAGAATATAAATATCGATTTTATGAATTTTTATTCATAATGTGATGAACTATCAATGTGTAGGGATAAGAATGTTGGGAGAGAAAGAATAAGCTGTATTGTGTGGAGATAGAATGTGGATATATGTATTAGCAAAGGATAATTTTCATAACTAGCAATTTCAAAAGTAAAATTACTTAATTTGAGTGTCTATATTTCCCTTCTTTTAAGTATGAAATGTGTTGGTGTTGACATGCTCCATGATGAAACATGCAATACAAATTTTAGTTAATTTCCACATGTGCTAATTATTTGACTAGGTGGGCAGAGGTTACGCCTACGAAGGATTGTAATATAGCCACAATAGCAAGGTTCCTTTGGGAAAACATCATTAGCAAATACAGTTATCTATTAAGCTTGACTAGTGATAGAGGAACTCATTTCTTAAATGAGACAATCAAAATCCTATTGTAAAAGTTTATGGTACCATGCCATAAAACCACTCCTCATCACCCTCAAGCTAATGGCATTGTAGAATCTTTCAACAAGATCTTGGGAAAAACTTTGACAAATATTTGTGATGTTGGAAAGAAGGATTGGGATGATAAAGTATCATGTGTACTTTGGGCTTCTAGGAATACATATAAAAGGTTGAAAAAGGCCACACCCTTTTATTTTATATTTGGCATAAAGGTGGTAGTACCGGTGGAGTTATTTCTCCCATCCTTGTGTATTGTGCATGCAGTGGATTATCGAGATGAAAATTATATGGAATAATGCATTGAGAAACTAATGTAACTAGATGAGCAGTGCGTAATTATGTGTTTGAGCCAAAAGAATAAGAAGGTGTGAAAAAATTCTTGGAATGATAGGCACATCAAGTGCAAGACATTTGAAGTTAAGAAGATGGTACTTTTCTATGAATTCAAGTTTTTGTGCCACCTAAGAAAGTAAAGGTGCATTGGTTGGGAAATTTTATAGTAACCAAGATACTTGAATCAAGCACATGTCAATTGTAGGTGTTGGATGGCACCATGTTTTTGGTTACTTTAATGAGAGTAGGTTGAATTCCTACTATAAATAAGCTTCTTGATGGTTGTAATAAGGCAGTATTTCCACTTAGATTATATTTTATTTCATGTTTTATTTGTATTTTTCTTGTTTTGTGGTAATAAGCACACTTCCACGCATGAAGTTGATTACCATATCTTGAGATGATGTGTAAAGGACCACACATGAATTTAGTGTGGGGTGAACCAGTATTGCATACATGATAAAGTTGGTGTAGGTGTACATGTGATTGTATAAAGGTGTTATGTTGATTAAAATGTGTGCATGGGAAAAAGGAAAAAGTATCGCAATTCTTAAGAAAGTCGGTACTAATGAAAATGTATCGAATCAAGACCATGTGAGGAAAAGGCTACATAGTGTAATGTGAGGTAGGTAGCAATAAGATGGACTACTTGGTATAAGATGTAGAGGAATATGTGTTGTTGCACATGGAATCACACTCAAGGATATATACACCCTACAAGTAGTAGTATGTCGGGAAGGTTATGCCTATTGCATGTAGCAAAAAGTAGAGAAAATCATGGAAAAGAAAAGAGCATATTTAAAGATGCATTATGGTGGTAGGTGAGGAGATATTAATGAGATAAAAATTTGGAATTATATAAAAGGGGCACGAGAGAGAGTTTATTCTCACCTTACCTTGTGAATAACTTAAGTCTTTGAGAGTGTGTATTGGTGTGATCTTGTGCAAATTTACATGATAAATTGAATATATGAGCAACCCATATTTAGAAAGCACACGGCCTAGTTTTGGAGCTCCTTTGGGAATAATTTTGAAGTGTGGAAAAGGCATGGAGATTTTTTTTTAGTTGAGTATGGTTTGCGAGTTCTTTGAGCTAGGGTTTACATATAAGAGGTACATATAATTGGAGTTAGGGAATGAATTTGGTTGAAGAAGACCAAGGTGTGAAATAAGGTAATGAGGAAAGAGAAAATTATTGGGAGAAGGTGGTTAAGCATAAGTATTTTAGGAACCTAGGGCATAAAATCTTAAATCGATAATTAGATTTTTGTTCATTTGATGATATGGCACCAAAGAAGGCATCCACTATTTTACCAAAAGGAAAATAAAAAGGAAAAGGCAAGGAGAATCCCATAGTTGAGGATGCACCGGAGGAATGGTACTTAGAAATGTAGTACCTAGGTGGTATAATTATGGGGTAGTCATGGGTTTCCCACATCAATAAGATTAAGGTCGTGACTATAATCATCACTTAGACTCAAAAGAGCACAAGATATAAAATGAGATGATCCAAAAGAAAAATGAGAGGATAGATGATGGAAAACTCGATCTATGATGAAAATGGGTATAAGGACTTGGAGAGCATAGGTGTTCCTTAACTCTAGGAGATTCCTTATTTTAGAAAATATGACCACTTTTATAAAAAAATTAATGTTGTGATTTCATGAGGACTAATTTTATTTTATGGTAAGAAGGATGTGCCTCACCACGTAATTTATTAGAAGATCCATTGGTTTGAGTATTTGGGTGCTGAAATAGAAACCGACTTGGATGGTGATGTTGGAGTGGAGGTCACCGCCACTACTTTACATTATGAAAGAGGTAGTCACGTGATACACATTTTGAATATTACTCACCTCTTGCTATGAGATTTTCCACGCGATCGATCACCAAGTTGGGAGGGAAATAAAAATGGACTCAAGTACATAATATATGGCTCCATGTTGCACAGAAGATGGTTGATGGAATAGTATATAATATTTTTTCCTTCATTACTAAGGGGATCATAGAGGAAGCACATGCTAGAGTTAAAATCACTCAGGGAGAAATTATCCTCTTGATCATCTTCATATAAATCAAGGTACCGAGGGACCTAATGATAAGAATTAGAAGTATCCCCTAGAGAATAAATCCCCCGTGAAGAGATTCAGCAAGTATACCTATAACATGATTAACAATGCATATAAGTTAATTGTGGATAGATGGTATGGTACAGTGAATATACAAGACATTCAAACATGAGTGGTGCATTCCATGTGAGATGTCCTCGGTCTTAGAAGGAAAATAAGATTTTGCAAAGTATATCAACACATGTGCCTTGGGATATTCTATTTGAAGATTGGTGGAAAGATTCCTTTATGAAAAGTTCCCTTTACCTTTACAATGATGTAATTCCAAGAATCTGTAAACATATTTTCTGAAGCAAGCAAGTTGAAGTTCAAGGTGGATTTTGATTACCACAAATTGCACTAAAATTATGTATACCCTTGAAAGATATTTTATTTGAATGATATAAACATCAACTTTGTGACTTTAGTGATAGGCATTGAGGAGGTAACCAAATTTTATATTTACTTGAAGCCTAAGCTAGTAAATGGTAAGTATGTGAATAAATAAGACCTCACATTTCTAGGTCTACCTAAGGGAAGGAAAACCATGGGTATGAAAAGAATGCGCAAGGAAAATCCTCCCCGCCAATAATAAGAAGAATATAAAAAGGTGGTGATGAGGATGATAGTGAAGAAGAATGGCTAACCCTCCACCAAGACACAAGGATAAAAACAAAAAGAGTGCAAGGATTCAAGCCATAGCATGAGTATCTCTAGAGTGACCAAGAATTCACTAAAAATAAAAGTCTCAAAAAGAAGATGCACGTGAAGAAGAAACAAAAATCATTTCTAGTGAGGATACTAAGAAAGAAGAGAAGTTTGGTGAAGAGATACCGTTGATATCTCTGCTAATTCACACTTTGGCATATTCATATGAGAAAGAGTGAGACATGCACCATGAGGAAGGGTTATAAAATAATGACAAAGTAGAAGGGATGGAGAGGAATGATGCAAAATAAGGTCATGGTGAGCCCCCGAAAAAAAGACACATGTAGGGAGCATGAAGAAGGAGATGGCAATGATGAGCACAAGGTTGAGCATGAGGAGGAGGAAGAAATGGTTAAGTGTACCCTTAGAGGGGAAGATACATGTATGGGGAAGTGAGTGGTGTGTTTCACTCTATTATACAGAGGTACCTAGGGGATGCAGCGGAAAGGGGAGAAAGTGTATGGACATTCCCCAATTCCCCCACATGTAATATAATTATGACCCCTACAAAGTACTATGCACTTGATATCAAAGCTTAGTGGCCAAAAAATATATCTTTTTTTTTCATTATTTGACAAAAACGAGGACCTTCCATGCACTAGAAATATGCTCTCTTTGGAATATCAATAACACATGGAGGATCCGAGTTTTAGGTCAATGCGTAGGTATTCTCTAAAACTTAGATCAAAACATCCCGAGAAGAGGCTTTCACCATGGTCGACATGTATCTACTTACAGATGAACAGTGTGTAATGTTCTTAATAAAATATCATCGGAAGTGGGAATGTGTATTTTTATAAGGACTGCATGATATAGAGAGTGCACAAGGAAATGAAGGAAAAAGATGAAATGATTATGCAGTTAAAACATGAGTTTAGAAAACTGAAGGGGAGAACATGTGTAGCCTATAAGAAAGTAGAGTGAATTTTATACATTGTAGCTACCGCATATCATGTCCTCATCATGAATTCCAAGGAGTAATATGAAAGCAGTGTTACATTACATGGAATAATTTACATGGATTCTCTCTCACAAGAAAAGGAAGATAAGGTGACCAACATCCGAGGAGTTAGTTGCGTAGAAGAAAAACAGACAAGGAGCATCTATAGAAGAACATATTGTGTAAAATGAGGCACTAGCTACGAGAGGATAAAGAGGTTGTGTGAAGGGAGGAATTTTTATTTGATAACATATATGATTTCAATTAAGTCATGAGTATGATAGCTGATGGGGATGAGGTATAATTATGTAAGTTTTAAATAAAAATTAAGAACAATAGGGTGGAGTGAGAGAAAATGTTGGTAGAGGAAGAGTAGAAAAGATATTTAATAACAATTCAAGGCCTCACTTAAGAATAGATTAAAGGAAATATTCCCCAGATCGCATGCGGGATGGATGCTTTGGATGATGCGGAAAAGAAGCTAGAGAATTTGATCACGTGGTGAGACGAGAATATTGATGAGTTAACTCCTACAGAGGTCCCCGATATATTTTATGTTGCACTGTTAACACAACTAAGGATCTGAAAGGGTTGATGGAGTTATATAAAATATTAGAAAAGTAATTCCATGTACTCCTTTTGCCTAAAGAGACTTGATTAAATTCATTGATTATTTAGTGTAAGCCATATTCTTTCATTCATCTATTCAAGGCATTCTGAGCCATGAATTCTTTAGAGAGATATTCTTTAATTCGGTGTTTCCAAGGATGGATAGCATACCTAGTGTGGGGTAATGTTGACTAGATTATTTGCTAAGTATTTGATCAATAAAGAGGAAACACGCAATAGAGCACGCATAAGGGGGTAGAATAGTGCGTAGGAATTGTGCACCCTAGAGGTGTAGATTAACACATGTGCTACATGTATCCAGGGAAGAAATAATGATGACTTAGCCATTTTTCGAGCATAGGCTAAAAATAGAAAAAGTGGAGTTGGATTTCCACCCAAGTAAAGATCCAACACTAGAGGAAAACAAGGAGACTTGGTGACTAGGCAAGGGAAAAGAAAGCTCATGAATGGATCCATATAATAATAAGATTAAAGTAAGTTATATAAATAGGATAATCTATTATTAGTGGTGGTTGTAAAAATATGCAAGTTTTTACACATGACTTTTAGGAAAAAAATATGCAAACTATTTTTGAGAGCCCACCCATTATTAGGTCGGTGCATATGCGATGAAGGGAAAGTTTCCACCCCTTTATATTTTTGATGCATGCATTGCTAGTAAGACGAAGTTTATGAGCATGAAGTTATGTTTTCTTGATGTGTTTTATGGTGTAATGGTTACGCGCATGGTCTAGCGCACCATTATATTGAGTCTTATGTATTCGGCTTTTATTAAGTAGTGAACCTGGTTATTTATAGATAATTGTGGTTGGATAATGGTTATTGACATATCTGATTATGGTGTTTTAAGGCTTTAGTTAATCTTGGTTATTTTTTATATTGGTTATGTTTCCTTATTATATGTGTTTCCAAAATGGTATGAATATAATGGTGATTTACGCAGAAATGGTTTAATGTTTATTAATATTATTACTATTCATGCTAACTTCTTGTTAATTATAAAAAGGAGGGATGTGGTAGATGTGTGCACTTCAGGTGAGATTTTAGATCTATTTGAATAAAGTTTCAGCATGTGTAGCGGTTATTGGTAATAAAAGAGACTAAATTTATTATGTTATATAAAAATATAGCATGTACACAATATATTTAATTCATCATAATGAAGAAGTAGAAAGTAAATATTATAAAACAATAACACTTATATAGAATGAAAGAAGATATTCCCTAAATTATTCTAGTATTTAGTAATGCCTAGGCCAATACCTATCATTGTGTAACACTATTTCTAAGTATTGCATCAAGCTCAATATACCTCATGAACACATGTGTGAAAGGATCATATAGAAATATATGTCATCTATCAAATCATAGTGACAAAAACATATGTAATGTAAAGTGTGAACAACTCAAGTTATGTATATAGGCCCTAGTTTTATATTATTAAAAATATTTGAATGTTTTTGTATTATTGCATTTAGCTATGTACATGGAGAGTGGTAGTACAATATATAACCAATGAGACCCTCATGATGAGGTGAATTAGATATTTAATAATAGGGAGGATAAGGCCTCAATTATGCCAATTAATTGTGCTCATGTGTTGATGGGGTAGAAGAAATAATATGTGTCATCAAATTCCGAGAGGATAACTAGGTGGAATAGATTCGTTATAAGTAGTGAATTCCAAATAATACCTAAGAAGAGGACTAAAAATTGATATCCATTAGAGAAAATATGATCACTATAAGAATTATCAAGAATCTTAGGAGGGTAAGAGCCAATAGAGATAATATATGAAGCAAAAATCCTAACTGGAGACCAAGATTCTAGAATCACAATGGATAGAGAGGGGGTGGATGAATCATTCCTTACAAAATTAAATCATATTTCAGATTACTTATTCAAATAACAACATCAATTATCCAACCATTAATTTGTGCACCATATCAAATATCATTCATGTAATTAACCATGAACAAAATAATCAACAAAAAGACACAAGATATAAGTGGGAAACCCTAAAAGGGAAGAAAACCCATTGAAACACAATATTTATATTGATATGTTTCAAATATAGTGAAGCACCAACTCCAAAAGGAGGCTAAAACCCCCAATATGATCAAGCACCCACTGAAACACCTTATGAAAAAAGATATCTTATGTATTTCTTCTTCCACAACTGATAGAGATCACAAAATCACCTCACACTTCTTCAAACCCTTATTTAAACCCTAACTCTTCAATCTCTCACAATCCTTATCTTTCTTCACTTCTTAATTCATCAAAACCTTGCACAACGCTCACTTTCATTATTTTATCTATCATACACTTGATAATCTCTCAAATCATGCTCACACACCTACAAAACTCTCACACTCAGGTTGCACTTTTTGCACACACTCCACTAAGCTCACAAAAACACCCAAAACTTCACTTTAATAAGCTCTCCTTCATTAAAATTAAAAAAGAGGTCATTTTCCCTCCTTTATTTAAACCACGTCATCTTATAAATATCCCATATGAATCATTTTAATAGTCATATATGACCCAAGTATGTCATCCTATCCAAAAACCACTCAACATGCACTAACAATCCTAAAAATACCATCAATTGAATGAGAAAAATCCTCTAACACCAAAACTATTTTTTATTAAATCTTTAAAACTCACCACACATGAGTAATATGTCACTTAATCATCATATATTGTTTAAATTTACATGAACCAATAAAATTATTTCATTTAATGGCCCCACTGGCTCATTACCTTCATAAAACAGTTGTTCCCAACAACTCGATTTCACCTTTGGGCCCCAAGACCACCCAAGAACACCTAAAATATGGAATTTTACCACTCAATGGAAATATCATAACTTTAATACCACTCATAATAAAATTACACATCATGAAACATCCATGTATTTAAACCACAAATACTTTTTCCTTCTCCAAAATAAGCTGCCCAAAAATAGGTTTACAAATGCAACTAATATACACCCTTTCATACACTCTCGAGACCTCTAAATGGATAAAATTGATTCCAAATTCATCCCTATTCACTTTCTAGGTGATATAAATCATCAAAAATCCATTTCATTCTCTAACCAACTCAATCTTTCATCAAAAGAAGTCCTATCCTGAAAAGCCAAATACTCGCTTGTCCACAAATTGTCACTGGACAGAAACTCAAAACTCATTGTAATGAATCCAAACATATACCATTAGAAATAAATATGAATCATATTTCCATAACATATTATAAATCCTTCCAAATCCAAGTGGAAGGCCTTCAACTAAGCCAATCTTTGCAAACTACCTGAAACTACCCCAAAACTACCCTTTGACTAGTAAACATAAATGAAGCATACTTGACCATTTAATTGCATCACCATGACCTAAAATTCCTATAATCAATAAAAACTCACATAATCACCATAATGTTCATTTAGTTTGTAACTCCTTTGGAAAACCTTGTCCCAAATTGAACTTCTTCGAGACTCGATATGTTTGAGTGGGTCTCCTCATCACCACAATATTTACCATACCTTTGTGTAAACCTGGAGTAGTATTATACATTATACACTCATCACCCATGCACTACAAATCAATCCTAGCCACTTATGACTATTTTATCTCCTACCACTTTTGAGCTAGGGTTTTAAACTCATAAAACATTGTTGACCTTCTTAACATTTGTTCATAAAAATATGATCATTAAATGACCTCATTATTTTTTGAAAAATTAAATACTCAATTTAGAAACATCCCTTAAATCCACAAGGTCCCATGAAAATCACACAATTCAAGGTGAGCATCAGAAGACCCAATTCGAGATGGAAATGACCTTGTTCTTGACCCTATTTCACCAAAACTGACATAACATGCAAAATACTCATCATAAAAACCTAAAATTTTTCCCACATCACCATGAAATACCCTACATACATATCTAATCATCACCATGTCACAAAAATACTCCATATCTTTATCTAGTAAGACTTGCATAGCTAGCCCTTGGGGTTTTACATTATAAAGGCTAGGGTAAACTAAAATAACATCATAACACATCATAGAAACACTCAAAAATGTCCTAACATACCTATTATATCATGATTCAACTTCCTACATGCATATATGAGCTCATATAGCTCTATAAGTCACACCCATTCCTTGTAATGATCCTCATACCTTGTCTAAATGAGCATCTAAATCATGGTCACCAACCAATATCTTCCCCTAAAACTCATGTGAGTTCCCAATCACTCTCAAAACATAATCTCCATAATTCCATGATGCTTCTCAAGTTGCCAAGAATATCCAACCATGATACATTGTTACCTAGGCTAGCTAGGTCACCGAATAGGCTTGGAAGAACAAGCACCAGACCGAATCAACCTAATGTCATAATGAACACCTCTAAATATTCATGTCATTATAATCCTCAGCATGCTCTGACCCTACTCCATCACCCACTATTTCATTAATGGGGTTTTGCATCAATTACAACACCTAAAACCATAACATGCCAACACAAGAAGGGCGCGAGTCACTAAAGATAATACATGAAATAGAAGGCCTATATGGAGACCTATAAGGTAAATATATAATAGAGATAATATGTAAATTATAAGTCTGATCTAGATACCTAGGATCGAGATAGAAACTATATAAGTGTGAGTATGTAACTTAGGAAAAGGGGCCTCAAAGGGAATACCAATAATTATGAAAACTTTCTAGTTAGTGAATAATCTTGACACATTGGAGTATGATAGATGGGATATCCCTAACGTAACCAAGGAATACCTAAAATCATGTGACTCGGTCTAATATTATAGGTCACTAGAAATGGAACCTATGTAATAACAAATCTAATAATAACATGCAGAAGAATATGTCCAAAGGTGGGATTAGAATTGTGTCTAATTCTCTTATTAGTATAGCCAAGCAGATAGAGTATATTAAGAGTACATAGATTATGTTTTTTATGTAGATCAACAAAAACCCTATGTATACACACATCGTTAATATATACATAATAAAAAAGTATCTAATAAAAGAGTTTCATCTATATTTTATTCATCAATGATAATAAATGGTGAAAAATGTGGCATATGAATTATAGTTATAACTATTTCATTCGAGTAAGTGATCATAAAAATATGGAGGTGGTTGTTATCCAAAATGTACCCCTTGCTCATTTTGTGGCTAACTCCTTTCATTCTTCCCTCTCTTGTGCCTCAGTCATATTTTTTTTTTTCTTTTAGGCACTCAAAACTTTTTCGGAAATGACACCATTGGATAGAACTCTTTCTTAGCTTTCCAGAAAGGTAAAGTTTTCCTCTAACTCCATGTATTTTTGAAGTTATGGCTCGGTGGAGTTTTTGTGGGAAATTTTCCCCTGTAAGGCCCGCAGCCAATAAGATGGTGCCACATGTCCAAGACTCGGCGGAGGGCGAGAGGAAGACTTAGAATTTTACCAAGTATTTGGAAAAATTTTCACAAGGAATATTTGGCCCCGCAGATCGCGGCAAATTAGATTGTGCCACGTGTCCAAGGGAAAAAATTGAAAAAATTGACCAAGTGTTGGCACCATGGAAAATTCAGGAGGAAAGGCCCACGCCCAATCACGCTTTGCCACGTGTCCCTAGGGGGTCAAAATTTTGGAGCGCGGAGGTGGAGTTAAAATTTTGACAAAGTGTTGGGGAAAAAGGAAAAGGAAAATTATTGGCCCGTAGTCCCGCTGACCATTCAGAGCCCGCCATGTGTCCATGGGCATGCGAGCAAGCGGAGCGCGAGGAGGAGATTGGAAAATTTCCCCAAAAGGGATTGCGCAAAAGGAAAAATGTTTGCCAGGGCTTGTTATCCAAAATGTGCCCCTGCTCATTTTTTTGTGGCTAACTCCTCTCATTTTTTCCTCTCTTGTGCCTCGGTCATAATATTTTGCTTTTCAGAACTCAAAACCTTCGGAAATGACACCATTGGATAGAGATCTTTCTCACTGCCTAGAAAGGTAAAGTTTTCCTCCTAACTCCATGTATTTTTGAAGTTATGGCTCGGCGGAGTTTTTGGAAAAAATCCCTGAAAGGCCCGCGGCCAATGAGATCTTGCCACGTGGCACCTAGAGTGGTAGAGTGTGGGAAATTTTGGAAAATTTTCCAAATGACCAAAAAGGTGCAAAAATTTGAATTTTTGCCCTTGCCAACCCGATTTGGCCTGTTTTGTCCTAAAACTTCAAATGGCCATATCTTTCGATCTAGACTTGGTTTTTCACGTTCTTTATATTAATGGAAAGCTAGTGAAATTCTCTACAAGATTATGGGGTAATTTTTGCATTTTGATGGATTCGGAGAGACAAAATTGAAAAACACCTCTGGCACGTGGTCA
This sequence comes from Taxus wallichiana var. yunnanensis, assembly GCA_018340775.1. Taxonomy (NCBI): domain Eukaryota; kingdom Viridiplantae; phylum Streptophyta; class Pinopsida; order Cupressales; family Taxaceae; genus Taxus; species Taxus wallichiana. Next base: position 335,181,289 of record CM031236.1, read on the forward strand.
TGGACGAAATGACGTTTCAACCACCGTTTTTAATGAAGAATGGCTCGCATTCTCTCCTAGCATGGCTAAAAATGTCGGGGATGGGTGCGTAAGAATGCCCATCTTTGTTTTGAATGCATTTTAGTCAATGGTTGAATCCCTTCCATGTTTTCCCACATTTCTCTCTCCTGGGCTCGTCCCTTGCACTGTAAAAGCCAGATTTGGCTCATTTTCAAAGGGTTGAACATTTTTTGTGTATTTTAGGTCCCCTTTCTCACCTTGGAAGTGATTTTGGTGGAATATCAGACCTTTTCTAAGAGCTGTAAATTTATTTTGCCTCTCGGTGTGTTTTTAATGCAAGTGATTTTGATGATTAAAATAACAATACAGCCTCTGTGATTAGTTTTCATTCTCTTCTTGTGTTGTTTGGTTAATTTATGATCCTTCATTACAATTATCAGTTTGTGCATGAGGTTCTTTGTTGCATTTTTATGGACTGTGTCAATCTGCAGAAGTAAAAAATGCTCACCACTCCTTTGGTGCATCACCTATTAGCATTAGTTTTAGCTTTTTTGCATTCTCTATCTCTGTCTCCTTTGGAATTTAGGGTAGGGTTAGGAATATAGACCTCTGCAACTTGTAAGTGATAAATCTAACCAGAGGAATTAAGGAACTAGCCTCTAAAATGGAGATTCCTTTCTCATTTTGCAAGTCCCACACTTGGGGAAAGGATTCAATGTTGTGCAATCACACTAGATGCTAGTATGATCAAACTAGAAATATGATCAACATCCAGGGGGTGCTGCTGATTTGTAACAATAGTTTTGGCACACCGGTGGGACCTTAGAAGTCTTCATCTTCATTACAACAAAATTGATGTGCATTTGTTGCAAGTTTCTTGCTTTAAAAGAGCTATAAATTGCACATCTAGCGACTCCAAGGAAGAAGAATCAGCTGGTTTTAGCAGTGCAGACCTAAAAACTCATGAGAAGAATCACTACAAGGTCAAGAGCTAGAGAAGAAGAGGTGTTGTTTGAATATCTGCAATTATCTCCAAGAATAAGGCAAAGTGGGAGGAGAATCCAAAGGTCTCCATCTCCACCAAATAGAACTCTCTCAACTCCTCCACCTGGTAGGCCTTTCATTCAATCAACAAGGGTTCTAAGGCCAATCAGAATGGCACAAAACAACCCCTATGTCAATTTCACTGGTAGCAGCCCACTTGCTCTCAATGCACAAAATCCAATCCCAGTTGTAGCATTGAAGAACATTCCATACTTCACTGGAGAAAATCAGACCACTCCTAGTGATCATGTTAAGGATATTGCTAACATTTGTGCAATCCATGAGATCAATGAGATGCAAGTTGTTGTCAAACTCGGCATCTTGATCAAAAGTAAAGCTTTGCAATGATTCAGGAGTCTTGCCTCGGGTTCTATTCAAAATTGGAATCAGCTATGTATATCCCTCCATGAGTAGTTTGGGGAAAAGGGAGACAACTTGTCCCTTTTGGAGCGGTGACAAATATCAAAAGAGTTCCCAATGAGTAGTGACTAATTTTGATTTCAGATTTCAAAGGACTTGGGAGAGAATTCCGGTGGCGGTCAGGCCAACATCGAAGGTGCTTTTCTTTATTACCTTAAATCTTTAAATTCTAATATTTCTATGTTAATTTAGTCCATGGGAGGCACAACTATCCCCATTGCTTATAGCATTGCCATTAGAGCTTAAAATTGTTTGATTCAAGCTGGCAAGCTAGCTCCTAGGCCTCCAATGCCATTATTTCCAAGTTTAGAGAGCCCAAGTACTAGCCAAGTGCCTAATTTAGCTTCTATTCCCACTCCTAGAAATCAGAATTCAAGTGAAGCTTCCACTTCATCTTCTAGTGCCTCAAATAAACTTCAAGAAGTCATGAAGCAATTGCAAAATCTAGGTAATGAGATGGTTACACTCAAAAGGTAGCAAGCTCAAGGTTTTAGACCTTCCTTCTAGCCTCAAGCTCAGCCTAACAGGCAGCCATATCAACCCCAAAGACCACCCAATCTAGCTGCAAACCTAAATCAAGCAAGGCCTCCTGCCAACAGACCATTTCAGCCCTATAATCCCAATGCTACATCTGCCTCTAAAGCATTAGTGCCAGTACAAAACAATATGGCTCAAGAGTATGATTGGTGTTTCCCATGCAATGAACCTCATAACCAATCCATGTGCTTCAACGGTGCCTTGAATCAAGAATTAATGGTGACAACAACTGGTGTGGAGGGTGAAGGTAGTCAAAGAAATGACTAGCAACAAGAAACATTCCAGCAGCAATCAGCTCCAAATGATACCACACTTGTAAACTGGTAGGTAGAAGATTTTTGTGGCATGAACCAGACAGTTTCCCAAAGTGTTGCAGCCAACACAAGGTCAAAGAGGAGAAATTTGGGTGAAGAACAACCATTGGCCCCAAGTAATTCACGACCTTCTGTCACTCCACAAACTATTGGCAAGCAAAATGTAATCCCAAGCACACAAGGACTGCCTAAAATAGTTCCTAGGCCAACTCAAATGCCAGTTGTTGCTGCCCATATACAAGGGATGAATGTGCAGACCAAGGGATAGCAAAAGGATACTTCATCCCCATTCAATATCATTTATCAGATGAAGAAGACAAATGTAAACATATCAATGTGGGAATCACTATCTATCCCAGGCCAAAGAGATATGCTTCAAGCTGTCATGAAGGACTAGTCAACTTCAAATCAGCAAGTCCAAATGCAAGAGAAGGTGCTCACAAATGCTGCCCAGCTTGAGGGGAATCATGGAGGACAACAAGGTAAGATGTTGAAGCCCCCTCCATTCTATGTTTCATTGATCATTGGGAACCAATTAGTACACAATTGCATGATTGATTCCGAGGCAAGTAGTTCAGTAATGCCCAAGAAAATAGTTGATCAGTTGGGAATTCAGTATGAAACCATATCCAAAGGGGTGGTACAATTGGATGGGACAGCAGTAACAACAGTTGGAGTGATTAAAAACTTGAGTCTTACTTTACATTCTGTCCCAACGTGGTTGTTTTGCAAGATGTCTCAGTAATAGACCTTCCACCACTCTTTACCCTATGTTTGTCAAGGGATTTCACAGCTAAGATTGGAGGTTACTTGTCTGCTGATTGGTCACACATGCTGTTCAGAACAAGATATGGAACCAAAGCCACAATCAGGTCTGAACCTATTGCAAACTTTCACATTGAGCCTTACACTCCAAGTCAGATCAATACCAATTGTTCAAAGCATTTGATCAAGAAGATTATCCAAGCACCGAATGAAGCCGACACTAAGGTAGGAAGCATCCCAGATTTGACTCTTGATGAATGGGCAAGCAAGGTGCATGCTTTTGATCCTTATCAATAAATAGAAGAATCTGAGTTAGGAGTCTATTGCATACATGAAGAAAATCATCCTATTCCTAGCATCACCAAGCCGAGCCACAAGAATTACAATGAGGTATGGCGGTTGTTTTTGATGGATCGGGGAGTAGACAAGGTGCAGGAGGGGGAGCCATGCTAGTTTCACCTCAAGGAGTTAAGTATTATTCAGATTTTAGATTTCAGTTTGCATGCTCTAACAACACTGCTGAATATGAAGCCTTGGTGCAAGGACTGCATTAGGCAATCAAGAGAGGGATAAAGAACTTGCAAGTCTTTGGTGACAGTGAGTTGATTGTCAACCAAGTTAAGGGGCAGCATGCTATCAAGAATAATTTACTCAAGTACTACAAGAACAAGGTGTGGGACCTCATTGAATATTTTGAGGGCTTTAGCATAAAATCCATTCCTAGAAAAGAGAACCAAGCTGCTGATAGGATTGCAGTAGTTGGGGCAGCCTTTGACGTTGTGGAGAGAATTCAAAAGGACAAGGTATAGCCAAACATCCATGTGATTGTGAGGCCTTCAGTGCCGGAAAACAATGTAAGTTGGCAAGTATTTGAAAATGATCAGAAAATCATCCATTTCTTATAAGAAGAGGCTGAGTTCTCAGCCAAAAATCAGGAAAAGTTGGAGTAGCAGTATGGTGACCAGGTGGTGCAGTGAGAACCAAAAACTACCAAAGGGGCTTATTACTTTGGAGTCCATTTTCAATCCTAATGATCAGTTTAGGAAGGAGAAATCAAACATCCAAGTGAAGGAAGAAGATTCGAGTGTCCATCTCAATAGGAGAAGTCAAATCACTCCAAGTTGGCAAGATGACAAGCGAGCAAGAAAGGTATGAGTTTATACAACTTTTCAAGAATTCCCTTATGTGTTTGCTTGGAGCTATGAAGATTTGAAAGGTTTCAATCCCAAGTTAGCTCAACACACCATTGAATTGGATTAAAATACTAAGCCCATCAGGCAGAAACAAAGTCCAGTCAACCCCCACATGGAGCCTCTCATGAGAAAATAATTAAATAAGTTGATAGAATCAAGAATCATATTCCCTATCAAGCATTCTAGTTGGGTTGCCAACTTGGTTCGATCGATTCGGAAAGAGTGGGGAAATCAGATTGTGTGTTGAATTCAGAGATTTGAATAGAGCATCTCTCAAGGATCATTATCCACTTCCTTCCATGGAGCAGATTTTACAAGTTGTTGCTGGCCCCGAGAGGTTTTCACTACTTGATGGCTATTCAGGGTATAATCAGATTATGGTGAAGGAAGAAGATCAGTTCAAGACAGCCTTTACAACTAAATGGGGAACTTACGCATACAGGAAAATTCCATTTGATTTGTCTAACGCTAGAGATACCTTCCAAAGAGCAATGGACATGGCATTCAAAGGTTTGATTAACAACATAGTGCTGATATATCTTGATGATATCACTATTTTTTCAAAAAATACAGCAGACCACCTCTCTCATTTGAGACAAGTGTTCCAAAGGTGCAGAAGATTTGGAGTCTCCTTGAATCCTAAAAAATGTATTTTCTTAGCTCATGAAGGAAAGCTCCTTGGTCACAATGTCTCCAAAGAAGGATTACCAATTGATCCAGAAAGAGTTGAAGCCATAAGAGCACTACCATTGTCAAGCCACAAGAAGGGCCCGCCGAGTTTCTTGGGGAGAATAAATTTTGTTCGGAGGTTTGTCCCATTTTACAGCCCTTGTCAATCCCATCACCAAGATGTTAAAGAAAAGCATGGCTTTCAAATGGACAGCAGAAGGCAAGGAGATTTTGAAGTAACCAAAGAAGCCATCTCTCAAGCCTGACTCTCATCAACCCGGATTTCTCCAAGGATTTCATCCTCTCTGCATTTGGGGGTGATGATACTATCTCTACAATTTTGGTACAGCAGAACAAGGACAATGATGAGAAGCCAATTTCTTTCTTGAGCCAAAGCCTGGAGGACTATGAGGTGAGATATTCTTTCATTGAGAAGCATGTTCTTGCAGTAATCAGGAGCTTGAAGAAATTCAAGCATCTAGTTTCAAACAATAAGGTCCAATTGTTGGTTTCTCATGCGGGAGTTAAAGACTTCCTCCTCAACAAAGACTTGAATGAAAAGAGAGCAGGTTGGATTACTCGTGTCATGGAGTATGACATAGAGATCAAGGTCACCAAGTTGGTCAGAGGAAAAGGACTGTGTGAGCAGCTGATTTTGAGCAAGCAAAAGGAAGCATGCAATGAGAAAGAGACTGTTTTGAAGTTGCAAGATAGCCATGAGCAAGGAAGCACTCAAGAGGAAAATAATGGTGTCCCCACTCCTTGCTGGACCCAAATTATAATGCACTTCCTAAGCATAGGCCTATGCCCTCCAGAGATGAACAAGACCCAAAGAAGACACTTCAGATTGCAGGCTGTCCCATATGCCCTTGTTGATGGTGTCTTGTTCAAAAGAGATGTGAATGGAGTACTGTTGAGATGCATTGGTACAAATTAGATTCATAGGATGTTGGAAGAGTTCCATGGTGGACTAGCTGGTGGTCATTTTGCACCAAGAGTGACAGATCTAAAGATCATGAGGGCTGGCTATTATTGGCCCAAGATTTTCAATGATTGTTATGCATGGATCAAGAGGTGCAAGAATTGTGCATTCTTCATAGGTAAAGAGAGGCTAGCTGCCCTTCCATTGCATCCAATTTCAGTTGACCAGCCATTCATGCAATGGGGTTTAGACTTCATTGGAGTCATTAATCCCAATTCAAGCCAAGGGCACAAGTGGATTTTAATAGCCATGGATTACTTCACTAAGTGGACTGAAGTAGTAGCACTCAAGGAAGCAAATGAATCTAGCATCCTAGACTTCTATGAGGGAATAGCAACCAGATTTGGTGTACCTGCTACAATAATATCAGATAATGCATTGGCATTCATCGGGTCCAAGTGACTTGAATGGGCTGTCAAGAAAAAGATCTACCTAAGTACTTCATCAAACTATTACCGCCGGGGTAATGGCAGTGAGTCTACAAACAAGAACTTGTTGAAGATCATTAGGAGGACACTTGATGAAAATCGAGGTCTTGGCATACTAAATTAAAATCAGCTTTATGGGCTGATAAGATAACTCCCAAGAGATCTACAGGTAACTCTCCATTCAAGCTTGTTTATGGGAGAGGCAATTTTACCCATGTCTCTTGAGTTGCCAACATTGGAACCATGAAGCTTGATTGGAGTTGTTGGAGTTTGAGCCCATGGAGGTTAGATATGCAGAATTGATGGAGCTCTAAGAAATCAGAAATCAGGCATCCCAAGCAATGGAGAAGGATCAGGATTTGATAAAGAAGACCTTTGATAGAAAGGCCAAGAATAGATCCTTCCAAGTTGGAGATCTAGTGCTAAAATGGGATGCAGACAGAGAAAAACTGGGAAGGCATTCAAAATTTGATGCCATTTGGAGTGGCCCATACATGGTCACAAAGTGTAAGGACAACAATGCCTTCTAATTGTCTTCATTGGATAGCAAAGAACTGTAGATTCCAGTCAATGGGATCCATCTGAAGCATTTATACTAAAGGAAATGCTTCAACTGTACATATTAGTTTAGGTTTTTCATTCCTCCAAGTGCTTGTGCACATTGTTTTGCTGTGGATTAGTTTTTCTTTCCCTAAGTGCTTTGGCACAAGCTTGTTGTTCCTAGAGATGTGTTTGCAGGCCTTGCTCCATCAGGTGATATTCCATCTTCCTCCTTATAATGTTCTAGTCAGTTGGGGTATCAAACAGAGAATTCAATGACTCCATACCCAATGGATTGTTTTAGGCAACTGGTAACTTCATCCAGCAAGCAGAGGACCCCTCTGAGTAACCAAAATTGTTATCCAAAATGTGCCCCTACTCATTTTTTGTGGCTAACTCCTCTCATTTTTTCCTCTCTTGTGCCTCAGTCATAATATTTTGCTTTTCAGGCACTCAAAACCTTTTGGAAATGACACCATTGGATAGAGCTCTTTCTCAACTTTCCAGAAAGGTAAAGTTTTCCTCCTAACTCCATGTATTTTTGAAGTTATGGCTCGGCGGAGTTTTTTGGAAAAAATTTCCCCTGAAAGGCCCACGGCCAATGAGATTCGCCATGTGGCACCTAGAGTGGCAGAATGCGGGAAATTTTGGAAAATTTTCGAATTTTTGCCCGCTAACCCGATTTGGCCCTGTTTTGCCCTAAAACTTCAAATGGCCATATCTTTTGATCTAGAGCTTGGTTTTTCACGTTCTTTATATCAATGGAAATCTGGTGAAATTATCTACAATATTCCAAGGTAATTTTTGCATTTTCATGGAGTTTGGAGAGATAAAATTGAAAAACTCCTCTGGCACGTGGTCATGGATAGAAATGACGTTTCAACCACCGTTTTTAATGAAGAATGGCTCGCATTCTCTCCCAGCAAAGATGGCTAAAAATGTCGGGGATGGGTCCGTAAGGATGCCCATAATATTTTGAATGTGTTTTTGTCAATGGTTGAATCCCTTCCATGTTTTCCGCGTTTCTCTCCCGGGCTCGCCCCTTGCACTTGTAAAAGCGGATTTGGCTCATTTTCAAAGGGTTGAACATTTTTTGTGTATTGCAGGCCCCTTTCTCACCTTGGAAGTGATTTTGGTGGAATATCAGACCTTTTCTAAGAGCTACAACTTTATTTTTCCTCTTAGGTGTTGTAATGCAAGTGATTTTGATGATTAAAATAATAATACAGCCTCTGTGATTAGTTTTCATCCTCTGCTTGTGTTGTTTGGTTAATTTATGATCCTTCATTACAATTATCAATTTTTTGCATGAGGTTCTTTGTTGCATTTTTATGGACTCTGTCAATCTGCAGAAGTAAAAAATGCTCACCACTCCTTTGGTGCATCACCTATTAGCATTAGTTTTAGCTTTTTTACATTCTCTATCTCTGTCTCCTTTGGAATTTAGGGTAGGGTTAGGAATATAGACCTCTGCAACTTGTAAGTGATAAATCTAACCAAAGGAACTAAGGAACCAGCCTCTAAACTGGAGATTCCTTTCTCATTTTGCAAGTCCCACACTTGGGGAAAGGATTCAATGTTGTGTAATCACACTAGATGCTAGTATGATCAAACTAGAAATCTGATCAACATCCAGGGTGTCTTTGCTGATTTACAACAACAAGGCCCACGGTGAATGAGGTGATGCCACGTGTCTCGGACCGGTGGAAGGTGGGAAGAATTTAGGAAATTTTCCCAAAGGAAAAGGAAGGAAATTTCAAAGGAAAAATCGCCCCAAGCGCGACCCAATGGAATTGTGCCACGTGTCAGGTGGTGGCAAAAAACTCAACACAATCCCACATGGAAAATTCGAAGGGAAAGGCCCACAAAAATGAGGTTTTGCCACATGTCTGAGTCAAGAAATAGGATAAAATAGTGACAGAAAATTTAGGAAGACAGTCCGCTCAATCAATCACGACGCAACGTGTCCTCGAGATCATCGGCCCTGGGAATTTTGGAAAATTTTCCAAAGGGAAAAATAATGGAAAAAGAAGCATTAAAGGCCTGTACCCAATCAAAACCTACCACATGGCACCCAGAATGGCAGAGTGTAGGGAATTTTTGGAAAATTTTCCAAATGACCAAAAAGTGAAAAATTTAAAAAAAATTGCCCGCAATCCGATTTGGCCCTGTTTTGCCCTAAAATTTCAAATGGCCATATCTTTCGATCTAGAGCTCAGTTTTTCACGTTATTTATATCATTGGAAAGATGGTGAAATTATCTACAAGATTCTAAGGTCATTTTTGCATTTTGATATATTTTGGAGAGAGAAAATTGAAAAATGCCTCTGGCACGTGGTCATGGACAGAAATGACGTTTCAACCACCATTTTTAATGAAGAATGGCTCACATTCTCTCCCAGCATGGCGAAAAATGTCAGGGGATGGGCCTGTAAGGATGCCCATGCTATTTTACTATATTTTTGGTCAGTGGTTGAAGCTCTCCCATGTTTTCCCACATTTCTCTCTCCTGGGGTCATTTCTGGCATTGTAAAAGCCAGATTTGGCTCATTTTTGAAGGGTTGAACATTTTTTATGTATTGCAGACTCCCTCTTTCACCTTGAAAGTGATTTTGTGGAAAAATTAGACCTCTTCCAGGACTGTAACATGTTTTCTACCTCCCAGATGCTGTAATGTATGTATTTTGATATTGGAAATGACAATGCAAGCTTTGTGAATGGGTTTCAATCCTCTGCTTATGTTGTTTGTTTTCTTTCTGATCTTTCATTACATGTCATCAATTTTTGCATGATGTTTTTTTGCATTTCCATGATCTGTGTCAATCTGCAGAAGCAAAATGTTCACCATTCCTCTGGTGCATCACCTCATTAGCATTAGTTTCAGTTTTTTTTTTTTTGCATTCCCTATCTCTGTCCCCTTGGAATTTAGAATAGGAACTAGGAATTTAAACCTCTACAACTTGTAAGTGATATATCTGATCAGAGGATTTTAGGAACCAGCCTCTAACCTGGAGATTCCTTTCCCATTTTTCAAGTCCCACACTTGGGGAGAGGATTCAATGTTGATGCAATCACATTGGATGTCCAAGATGTCAACTAAAAGTCTCGATCAACATCTAGGGGTGCTTTGTTGATTTGCAACAACAGTACCACATGATGATTATTATGCACTTTTGAAGTATATTTTTAGTTTTATGATTAGTAACTAGATCTTTGAATATTTTTATCTTGGCATTATCATTAGTATGTTTCTAATATTTAGTAGGATCATCCTATCTCGATTACATTTCTATCATTAAGAAATTGTATAACATGATGAATCGTGATACATTGATTAGTGTGGTGACCAATACATCTATGATATTCATAATCATAATTAAAAGAAAAACTCTTACCATGAGGATTAATCACCTCAACCTTAAGTGGTGGAGGGAGAGGCATAATATTTCACTCATATAATTGTTTAAGAATGATAAGTGGAGTAAAACATAAATACATAAATTACCTTTGTGCATTTTTAACTATAACTTAGAAGGTTATATTATGACATTAATAGTGTCTTTAGTATTAGTGTTTCCTTTGAGGGTATATTTTTTTGTAAATTTGACATCATGTGTAGTAGAATTGCTAGCAACATACTTGATATTATTCATATGGAGTAACTTGGATTCATAGATGATCCAATGAGTGAAAATTATTGAGTATAATTGGTTCTTGTTAGGGTGAAAACAAGATTTATGTAAAGGGATCTTGAATTTTTCTATCATCTAAAAGAGTTCACATTTTAGTAAGCATAGTCTTGTAGTGTAAAACATAATCACTTATGTGCTCATTAGACCCTTGTTGTATTTTAGATATTTGAGCATAAGAAACTATGTCCTCAATATTGATAGAAATTTGTGTAAGAAATTGATTTTCCAAAGTGGTAAATGAGAAAATAGAATATGTGGGAATATCATAGAACCATTATAAATCAAGTTCCTTGAGAATTATAGGGGATAGGTTTATAAGTAATATATTGTTAAATATATATTCAATGTAAGTAACGTGAAATGATAAATTTTGTTATATGGGGTAACCCTTGCCATCATAAGTAGGAATATTAGATTAAGAGTAGTGAAACTAAAAGGAAAATGATAAGAAGCCACATTGGGTGTAATTAGGTTATGAAATAGTTGATCATAATCCATAGCATGATAATAAGTGTATTTATCTTGTTGTTATTATAAGATATGATCTTAAAAAGTGTGAATAAGGGTTTAAAGATCCTACCTACTAGAAGAATATTTATGTGAACCAATGTCACTACTATAAAGAGACCTCAAATAACACATATATCTCCACCTAGCATGTGATATTTATATGGATACAACTACATTGAAAATTTTAACCACTTAGAAAATGGTTGGGATGTTTTTCTCTTTCTAAAACATTGAGTTGGGATATTTAGATTCTTGGAAGTGAGGGAAGTTGAAATATTGAAGTTGTTTGAATTCTTTAGTACTATAGCACTAACTTTCCTATTAGATGTGCATCATCTTTGGGAATATTTATGGATCTTTTAATGCCTTACATGTTATTATTTATAATGAGAGCTCATAAAATTGTTAGGTGATTACATAAAGTGATATTAAGTTTCTTATATACGGTTACAAAGGTACTTTGTTATGAAAGGATGACATAGGAGGATAAAATGACCCAAAAAGATAATAAAATTAAAAACAAAGCTACATTATGTGTCAATACAAGATCGTATAGGTTAGCCACGACCATAAATTACATCCCGACCATATTGCATAGTTTTGAAGAGGGAAATTATGAATGTAGTCTAGAAGATGTATCATGATGAGAAGAGGTTAAATATTGATTTTATGAATTTGTATTCAGAATGTGGTCACACATTAGTGTGTAGGGATAAATAAGTTGGGAGATATATAATAAGATGTACTAAGTGGAGATAGAATGTTTATACTTATGTTAGAAAAGGATAATTTTCACAACCAATAGTGTCAAAGGTAAATTTCCCAATTTGAGTTTCTAAAAATAAACCTCATGCACCCTATTCCTTCATAATGTTCCTTATTTTACATGATTTCTACCTGCAAAATTTATGAGCTTTCGATGATGAATATTCCCTTTCATAAGTTCTATAAGGTAAAATATCTAATATCATAACTTGGATATATTTTCCTACCAATCTTGGTCGAAGTGATGAGCCCTTACATCTCACTAGTTATGAGGAGTTATTGGAGCTTAAATGTTCACCCGTTTCAGATTACAAGAATCTTATGTTTGAGAAAACATGGGACTATCTCCAAGTTGTGGGACTCAAACTGAGACAAACCTCTGGAGAAGGCCAGATTCCTCTACCTATCCCTAATGCTAAATTATTCCTAGGAATTGAAATGCAACTATATAACTCTACTCTAACTTTCTAAGGGGCTAGGGTGAGAAGGAGATGCATAAAATAGGAATCCTAATCTACATAGGTGATAACACCAGAAAATAAGGGGATGGATACATTCTGATAAGAGTAAAGGGAAGGAAGTGATAATGAAGAGGATTGAATATCAAACACAGATCAAAATCATTTCAGAATCTTCTTTCATGATGCACAATAGATAGAGACTTAGAAAATGATACATACAACACACATGCAAATGCAAGAAAGGAAATGAATGCAATAAAAGGAACAAGGGAAGAATAAGCCACAAGATTATATTTTATTACCCAAGATCATGCACAAACTATTACAATCACGAGAGGAAGATGCAAGTATTTTGAATCCAAATCCAAGGCATGCAACCCTTAGGACATACATGCAAAGTGCAAGAGAAAATCCTTATGTTACAAGATGCCCAAAATTCTAAAAGTATCCAACATTAAGAATGTGCATTGCACTACAATATATAGAAAATCATGGAAGGGAGAAGGAGGAGAAATTAGAAATACCATAAACCAACCCCAACCACTTTCATTAATCATTTGGGAAATAATGTCACTCTTTTTATCCATTGTTACATGCCTTCTTCAACTAAGCACCCATACTGCATTTAATGTTGGTGGTTGTACAACCTAGAGCTGTAATTTTTCAAGCTAGAGAAGCTTCCTTGACTCTTATCTCTTTGCCTTGATTTGACTCATGAAATCAGATTTGATTGCATAGAGAATAACAAAATCTGATTGAATATGCAAAGATTTGATAGTTGAATCAAATATTCAATTGATTTTTAACTTCCGAGAGAGTCACCATTTTGCTTTGTTACGTGGCTTCTCCATTTAGTGTTGTGTAGATTTTGATATCCATGGATCATTTCTTTGTATCACAAGCACCCAAGTTTATGCGGCTTTTGAAAAATTTCCACGACTTTCCCAAATGACATAACTTTCTTCTTTATGATCATTTTTCACCTTGTACTTCTACCTATCCGCAACATTGTCTATAGTAGCACAATTTTGAAAATCCAACCATGGAGCCATTTATTCATTCCACGTGAATTTCCCTTTTTGTGCGGTTTTTCTCTTCAATCCGTGGGATGCTAAAAGATTTTGCGGTTCTTCAAATTTTTCTCTAGATATCCACAAAGTCTAAAATTTGTACAAGTTTCTCTAATTTTACAAGGGATGCAAAATTGGGTAAAATTTTTGGTGACTCACAGGGGCCATCTCGCTTGCTAGATAGATGATCAGTATCCTCAGGAATCCATTGGGAACAAAGTTAGTTGATTGATTTAGTTGCTTTGTATTTGACTCCTTCACTTGATGGCAATTGATCTTTAACACCTTGAACTTCATTAACAGAAGCATCCTCTGAAAAACATGGAACCTGTGTAAAGATCTCCCAAGCAATAAAACATGTAGAAAGCACTTAGGGAAAAGAAAACTAAACTACCAATAAGACACTATGCTAAAGACACTTGGAGGAATCAAAATTCCTATCTACTATGTGTACAAGATGCATGAAACCTCAATGAGAAAGTTTGAGATAAATCCCATTAATTGGGATTTGAAATGCATACCTATCAATATCAGACAACTCAAAATAATTAGCTTCCTTGTAAGCAATAATGATGTATGGTCCACTCCAAATAGCATCAAATTTGGAGTGTCTTCTGGTTTACTCGATATGCATCCTATTTTAAGACGATATCGTTGACTTTGAATGTCTAAGGCCTATATTTTCTATTAAACCATTTCTTGGTTGAATTCTTATGTTGTTCCATCCTTAACATGGTGATATTTATATTTTCTTCAAGTTCACCATATTACCATTCTGATTTCTTTTTATCCACGCCTTCAAATTCAAGATGTTAAACTAATTCAAGTGAAGGAAATTCAAGTGACAAAGGAAGTCTAGATTCTTTTCCATATACCATTTTATAGGAGAGGTGCCAATGGCCTTCTTTGTTGTTATCCTATCTACCCAAAGAAAATTTTTCACTTTTTTAATCCACTACCTTTGATTTATGTTCATGGTTCTCTTCATGATTTGGATTATATTTTTGTTGTAGATTCCACCAATCCATTGCCTTGGGGGTAATAATTTGATGAATTCTTGAGATTAATCCCAAGATGAAGAGCCCAATCAAAGATTTTTGCACCCAATAAATCCTTAGTATTGTCATAAATAATGGTTTGGGGTAAGCCAAACCTTGTAACAATTTCTTCAAGAAATTCCAAGATGGATGATTCAGTGGCTTCCTTCAATGGTGTGGCTTCAATCCATCTAGTGAAGTAATCTATTACTATGAGAACCCATTTGTGACTAGTGCTAGATGGAGGATTGATCATACCAATGAATTCAAGACCCCATTTTACAAATGGCTGATTCACTGGATTGATGAGTGAAGTGCAGAGGCTGCCCATATTTTCTTTCCAATGAAGAGTGCACACTCTTTACATTTTCATCACCCACTTGTGAGCATCCACAAACAATGTAGGCCAGAAATATCCTAATTTTATGATCTTCATGGTTGTGGCTCTAGTAGAGAAATGTCTTCCGAGACAAACCATCATGAAATTCGGTCAAAACCCTGTCACATTTCTCACCTTCAATGCATCTGAGCAACATGCCATCAATGTTTCTTTTAAACAATACACCATCAATCAACACATATGGAAAAGACTACAACCTTAGATGTCACCTTTTTTATTTACTAATACCATGAGGATATATAGTATAAGAGAGGAATGTTATCATTATCTTCATCTAACTATCCTCAGCTATGTATTTATTCTTTTCGGGTTTCGCGTAACTTTCCTTTTCTAGGAATAAAGCAATTTTTGGGTCATTCCGTGCATCCTCAGCTAGTTGTATGCAGAGAGCATAACCTCTTACCAATTTTTTGGCCTTAATGGTCACATCATATTCCATGATCTTAGTCACCCATCCATCTCATTTCTCACTTATCTCTATTCCCATGATGAAATCTCTAATGTTGGGATGTGATACCAAAACCTTGACGCGTGGCTAGCTATAATCATGATTTTAAATTTCTTCAAGGTGTGCATGATGGAAAACACTTTATTTTCAATATGGTTGTACCTAAGCTCATAATCCTTCAAGGTTTGGCTGAAAAAGGATGCTTGGTTACTCCAAGCCTTGATCATTTGGTTAGGTTAAAACTGCGGCAATGCAAGAATCAACTCCATATGTATATAAGATAAAATATTTGGAGTAATCTGGATTAACCAACGTAGGAGCCTGGGTTATTTCTTGCTTGATTTTATCAAAGCTATCCTTCCCCTCCGTGGTCCACCTGAAAGTTGAATCCTTTCTAAGCATAAGTGTGAGTGGCTTTACCAAACTCGTGAATCTAGGTATGAAGCACCTAACAAAGTTAACCTTTCCAAGAAAATATTGCAAAGCTTTCTTGTGAGTTAGTAAGGAAATATCAAGGATGAAAGAGAATATTTTTGGATCAATGGAAATGACTTCTTTAGAAACAACGTGCCCCAAAATCTTACCTCTAGGTACTAAAAAATTACATTTCTTGGGGTTAAGAGATACCCCAAATTTCCCCATTTTCAAATACTTTCTCAAGATGACTAATATGGTATTTTTATACTTTGAGAAAATAGTAATATCATCAAGATAGACAAGGATAAATTGATTGATATATCCCTTGAAAATAATATCCATTAATTTTTGGAAGGTGGCACCCGCATTTGATAAACCAAAAGGAATTTTTGGTATGCATATGTTCCCCATTTAGTGGTGAATGCGGTCTTGTACTGATCCTCTTCTTTCACTTTGATTTGGTTAAGCCTGAATATCCATCAAGCATTGAAAATCTCTCAGACCCAACCACTGTTTGTAGAATCTACTCCATTGAAGGAAAAGGATAATGATCCTTGAGTGAGGCCTTATTTAGGTCCCTAAAGTCTACACAAAGCCTGATTTCACCATTCTTCTTTCTGACTGGAACCAAATTCACCACCCAAGTAGAATATTTAATGGGAAAAATAATTTTAGCCTTAATGAGTTTAGACAATTCTTTTCTCATGAGGGACTCTATCTTGGGGTTCATCGACCTTTACTTCTACCTGACTGGTTTAATATAAGATCAAGATCAATAGAATGTTGGGATTATAGCTAGATTGAATTATTTTAAATCTTCATAGCCCCATGAGAACACATCACTAAACTTTTGACACAAGGAAACAAAATTTTACTTTTCATGTTCATCACATACCTTTCCAAGAAAAAGTTATTTTCCTTGGGAAACTTCAATAGACTAATAGTCTTCTTGTTTTTCCGCCATGCTCTTTTTTGTACCTTTGAATTCATCATCTGGAATGAAAATCTTTTCTAGAGTGACTAATCCTTTTGGTAATTCATTTATTTTGAGCTGAATAATCTGGTCACCATAGATCTCCTACAAATCAGACTACATTTTGAAGAGAATTCAACCTCATTCTATATGAATTGGACAATTTTCTCATCACTCTCAAATATTTTCTAGTTGGTTGCATTATCAGGTATGGATGGCCTAACAACCATCTTGATATGTTGCATCTTTCCTTGAACCAGGTCTTCTGTAGTGAAAATTGAGATCCAAGAGCCACCATTTGATTTGCTTCCTTATTCAACTTCCATGGTATAGCCTGTAGGTTGAGAGCATCAAAACTCTCTAGTAAGTCCCAAACTCTATATGTCTATAGGCCTTTAATAGTTTTTTTTCATATCACATCTTCCGTGGACTTGGTTAATGACTAGCTCAGTATCTCCAAATTTTACAACTTCTTGATCTTTCTCTTTTTCAATCGATCAAGCCATGCGCTAATGCCTCATATTCCTGCCACATTGTTGGAATAGGAAAATTGTAGCATGTGGATGAAGAAGAAGAACTCTCTTCCTATGAAGAAATAAGCACAACACCCACACCATCTCCATTTATGCTTCTATAATTGTCAAAATACATTCACCATAAGCCATAAACTGACTCCTTATCTTCTTTGAATATTGTGGGCATAAAATATTCCTCTTACAAGACACAATAGGTGCCAAGACCAGTTTCATAAGCATGGATTTCTTCATAATATGGATCAAATTTATGATCTCTCTCAGCCCATTCATCAAACAACAAATCAAGCATGAGAGGAGGAGCAGGTTGTTCTTCTAGACTTGAAATTTGATCTTGTTGTTCTTGTATCAAACAGTTTGATTGGATAGGGAAGGTTCATATGAATCTATGTGATAGGAAAAGATAGGCTCATCTTGAATTGTGAATCTTGTGCCATATCTGGTCCTTAAAATCATGTGTGTCCAATCCAAAGACAGATAACTACCTATTTTAGTAGTAAAATCTCTAGACATGCAAATTGCAAACATGGGCGAGAAAGTCTATGACTGATATATCATGGGTTATCGTGAGACTCGGGAAAGCATGGAGGGTTAACTCAAGGTCTTTAACTACCCCCAAGAACATTCACAATTGACCCATCAAGCTGTAAAACTCCCTAGACACAAGGACTGTACTTGAGACCTAAGATGTCAGCAATTTTCTTTGGCATGACAGAAGTACTAGCCCCTAAATCAATCATACAATTATGAACTAGGTGTTTACCCACAATTATAGACATGTAAAAGGGTGGGGTTTTGACATTTTTACTTACTTGATCACCCTTTTCTTGATAGACATGCACCGTGGCATGTGTCTTCTACATTATTGGATCCACTCGAAGGCAATTTCTTGAGAGCTTCACATAGGAGATCACGTTGTGATGGAATGGCCAATGCATCCCACATAGAGACATTAACATTGGTCTTCTTCATTTTCTCCATGATGTTGAATGACATACCCACGGCCTTTTACATCTGCGGCATGCTACCTTCCTTCCTTTGTTGTGGCATTGTTTGATCATGTGGTTTAGGTGCAACAACAACCTTTTTCCATGGCATGCATGTTAGGAACCACATATCTTTGATATGTTTCCTACTTCACTCTATAGTTTCTCACTTCTACTTCAGTCTGCAGATTTTATTTCATTCCTCCACCATCTTTTCCTTTTTCTGTGACACTAATGTGATCCACAAGAGTTACCACCTGTGTTTACTGTACTCTTTTATTGTTTCACATGTTCTCAAAAATAGTCATATGAGGTCTACCAAAGCCACAAAACATTGATTTGAGTACACAGAAATCCTCAACTCTGAAAAGCATGAGGTTTGCATCGGGCACAAATTGCTTGACTTCTTCTACATCATGGTTTGGTGCTTCAATAAATGGTTCTTGTTGACTGGAAGCACCTTGAACCATGTAGGCTTGGAGATGCATTTCTCTTTCACAACCAATTTTGTTATGAGGTAGATTACATAAAAATCACCACTTTGTCTCATGTGCCATATTGTTTTGCAGTGGAACTATGGCTTGGCTTAAACTAGTAGCAGGAAGTGCCCATGGAGGAGGAATTATTTCCAATGGAAGATGAGCACTTTGATTTTTCCATCTGTTATTTTACTTTTTTTGCATATCTTTGATTAGGTTATTGGTTTTTATAAGGTTGATATCCCTGATTTGAAGATTTCCCTTGATTTTGATAATTTCTATATGATTGGGCTTGTTATTTTTCTAGGGATATAACTTTTTTTTTCAAGTTTCTAATTAGATCCTTCATTTCTTCATCCTCTTTTTGTTGTGTAGGGGTTTGTGATGTGGAAGCTATAGGCTACTGGATTTGGCTTTGGGAATAGGATCAATGGAGGGTTGTGCGGCTTGTGGAAATTTGGGGGATAATGGCATAGGTGGCCTAGGAGCTAATTTTCTATCTTGAATTAAACAATTCTCATCCCTAATGGCCAATGCATAAGCTACTGGTAGAGTTACACCTCCCATAGATTGCACCATAACAGAATATATTAGAGTTAAGAGCTTTCAAAAAGTAAAGAAATGCACCTTCAACTATAGGCCTGACAAGGACTAGAATTCTATCCTAGGTTCTCTAGAATCTGAAGTTGAAATCTGCCATTTGTTCATTAGGTACTCTCTTGATTATGGTTATCTGCTCCAAAAGAGACAAGTTATCAGCTCTTTCCCCAAATTTATCATACAAGGATTGTACAACTCATTCAATTCTTGATTGATCCCGTGGTTAAGATTCTAAACCATTGTAGAGATTTTCCTTTAAGTGATGAAGCCAAAAGTTTTACTACCACATCCATTTCAACAATTTCATGAATTGCACACACATTTGCAATGTCTTAGATATGGTCAACTGGAGTAGTGTGATTTTCTCCAGTGAAGTATGGAATATTCTTTAAAGTAACTATTGGGATAGGATTATGGGAATTCAAAGCAAGCAAACTGCTTCCTGTGAAGTTTAAAAATGGATTATGAGGTGAGGATTGTTGTAAATGAGCCATTGTAATGGGTTTGAGAACTCTAGTGGACTGTAAGAAAGGCCTACTAGGTGGAGGTGTGGAGAGAGTTTGATTTGGAGGAGATAGAGGAGATCTTGAATCTATCTTCCTCTTCTCTGTCTGCTTGGAGATAACTACAAATATTCAAATACGCCTTCTTGTCTTATTCTAGACTCGAGTTTGTATCCTTCTCATGAACTAGGAAGGATTGAGCCACTAGTACTACTGAAACCAGTTGATATGTTGAATGGATTCATCAGATGTGTTTCTACAGAGCCTCCAAAGGCTTAGAATTTTATCAAGATACACACCAAAACTTGATAAACTGGAAATATTGATTTAAAGGTCCCACCGGGTGTGCCAAAATTTTTGGAGCTCAAATACACACCCATTGGATTATTATAGGAATATGAGGTTTGAGAAAGCATGGGTTGTCTCCAAGTTGTGGGACTTGAACGAGATAGACCTCTAGAGAAGGGTGATTTCCTCTGCCTATCCCTAATGGTAAACTATTCTCCTAAGAATTTAAATGCAACTATCTAGCTCTACTCTAAATTTTCAAGGGGCTAGGGTGAGAAGGAGATGCATAAAATATGAATCCTAATCTAAAGAGGCAATAGCACCAGAAAATAAGGGATGGATACATTCTGATAAGAGGAAAGGGAAGGTAGTGATAATGAAGAGGATTGAATATCAAACATAGATCAAAATCATTCCTATAATCCACTTTCATGATGCACAATAGATAGAGACTCAGAAAAGGATACATACAACACATATGTGAATGCAAGAAAGGTAATGAATTCAATAAAAGGAACAAGGGAAGAATAAGCCACAAGATTAGGTTTTATTTCCCAAGATCATGCACAAACTATTACAATCATGAGAGGAAGATGTGAGTATTTTCTCAATCCAAATCCAAGGCATGTAACCCTAGTGACATACACACAACACAAGAGAAAAGCCTTATGTTACAAGATGCCCAAAATTCTAAAAGTATCTAACATTAAGAATGTGTATTGTAGTACATTATATAGAAAATCGTGGAAGGGAGAAGGAGGAGAAATTAGAAAGAAATCAAATCCCTAAACCAACCCCAACCACTTTCATTAATTTCTCTTGGGAAATAGGGCATCGTTCTGTTTATCCACTTCTACCCGCCTTCTTCAACTGAGTGCCCATAATGCATTTAATGTTGGTGGTTGTGCAGCCTAGAGCTACACTTTTACGTGTTGGAGAAGATTCCTTGACTCTTGTCTCTTTTCCTTCGATTTGACTCATGAAATCAGATTTGATTGCATAGAGAATAGAAAAATCTGATTGAATATGCAAAGATTTGATAGTTGAATCAAAGATTCAATTGATTTTTAACTTCCACAAAGAGTGACCATTTTGCTTTGTTACGCATCTTCTCCAATTAGTGGTGTGCATCTTTTGATATCCATAGATCATTTCTTTGTATCATGGCACCTAGTTTTATGCCATTTTTGAAAAAATTTGCAACTTTCCCAAATGACATAACTTTCTTCTTTGTGATCCACGTTTCACCTTGTATCATTACCTCGGTTTGTGGCATTGTCGATAGTAGTACGGTTTTGAAAATGTAATTGCAAAGACATTTCATTGTTCCATGGCAATTTCCCTTTGCCTCAATTTTTATCTTCAAATAGTGGGATGTTGAAAGCTTCCATGGTTCTTCAAATTTGTCTTCGGATATCCACCAAGTCTAACATGTGTACAAGTTGCTCGAATTTTACAAGGGATGAAAAATTGGGCAACAAGTGCCAAGGTTGGGAGAAATGGTCTCTCCCTAATGAGAACAAAATACACACACACAATCATGATGTAAAATGAGAGAGAAAAGGAAGCATCACTTAAATAAATATTTACATATATTGTCCATCTGTAGACACCCAAAATTGGGACGACACCCTCTACGTCCCCTTTTATTACATACCCCCTTACCATGACCCCTTTCACATATTTTTATTAATATAATTACCTATATTAGATTAATTATTACCTCACCCCTCCACCTCACCTTAGACCCATTCCAAGCCCATTTAATAACTAATACTGAGTCATCACTCCCCCTAACCAACTAAGACTTCTTCTAAACCTAATATTAATTTCCAACTACCTCTCCCACTAATTTCCTATGTGATTTAATGATAATAAAGACACCTAACCCATAACCATTCTTGACTCACACTAAAAAGGGAGAAAAAATATTATTTTTAGCAAATAAGACTATTTCTCTCTAACTGACGCCGGTTATTCCTTAGCCGCCGCACAGTCAAGGAACCGCTATCAGTTCTTTTAAATAAGAATTTTCAAATATTTTCTCGGGTTCTTCTTTTTTTTGGCATAATTTTATCTCACATATTTTGCATTCAATCGACACTATAATGATCAGCTAATCATAAGAGAATCAAATTCTCCACTAGAAACCAATTTACAACTTCATAAGCTTGAACCATTTGCATGAAGAAGTACTCAACCTTCATTGCTCTGGTACTAGATCTTGTCTTGTCTCTCTTATGGACACCCGCCAATCACCACATTATACCAATCTTTGGATCTCTGATAATTATTCTTAACCATGTTATTGATTTCATTAGCTTTGGTTTTAGATCCTTTATATTTTTTAATCACCTCCTTCCTCTCCCAGATACCTTTCGTATCTCATTCACGGATGCTCTACCCTTTCAACCACCCTACCCTTTGAACCACCCCTTCTACCCCTCTACCCTTTCAACCACCCCTTCTACCCCTATTGAGTCTTCACCTGAATTCCTACACCCTACCTAAGACCTCCTAAAACTCTCGTGTAAATTGAGAGAGCCCAAATCAACCTCCTTTCTAACCGGTGACCCACATCAATTCCCCAACCGACATTAGTCTTTATGTCTCCCCTCGGACCGGTGAGCTCATTCCTCCATCAAGAACTCTCCAAAATCCTCTTGAGACTTCACTCAAACCTTCTTTCTGCTCTTTGTCATACCTATAGACTATGACAACCAGCTATTATCCTAGATTTAATATTATTTTTATCATTTATATTAGATGTAGACTATTGTGTCATGTGAGATACCCAAATCATATAACTACAAAAGAGGATTTTCCATTTTATGATCTTTATCAGCATTAATTTTTATTAAGACATGGATTGATAACCTTCGAGGAAGCACCCTGCTTCTCGAATCTAGCTCACGCTAGGAAATCCACTAACCTATGCTATTAACTCTATTTTGTGGTCTTTCTTTTCTTCTCAGGTAGTCCTTCTAAGAAAAAAATGAGTTCTCTATAATCGGCTTGGTCTTCAACAATGGTGCACAACCTCTTCACGACCTCCAGGTATTCCTCATGTACCTTACCTTTACCTTTTAAATTATTTTGTCATATGGTACTCCTATGTGGTGAAACATTTTGGCACACCTAGTGGGACCCTCATCATTTGTGGGTTCCTTATATTCATTTAGGATTGCATTTATGATTGTTTCCTTTCTAAAATATTCACTAAATCTCTCCTTGGTAACATTCTTTCTTCTATTTTCTCTAAAAGTCACATTTCATTTGGTGCAAATTAAAATGAATCATTCTTTCTTCTTTCTTTCTTGCATTAGTGAAATTCATACTCTATTCCTATTCACTATTTCTCTCATCCAATCTTAATATTTCGATTTGGGTTTAAAATTATTACATTGCATCCTATGTATTCTTGCATTTAGCTCACATAGTCTAATTAGAAATCAAATATAATGGAGGTCATGACCAGTTGATGATTGGGTAATTAAGCATAGTCCACTTTTGCACACACTTTTCCAAATCACTCAAATAAACAACACATTTCTTAAACATTCCCCAAATCCTAGGAAGAAGCTATCAAGGATTTAAACACTCGTTGATAGTGGGCCCCGACCAGTGTTCTGACCGGATTTTCATATAAGAGCTTGGACATCATGTACCAAAGGGTATATTGAGGATTCCCTCGCTAAAAAATTCCTAAAACCATCCATATTTTTATTCTAGGTACCTTATATCCACTCCTTTATATATATTCACAGTCAATCCTAAGGCTTAAGCCATTAAAACAATAAAATCTTTTTCCTAGGATAACGTGTTTATTAGATTTTGCTTGTTTAATTTGTGAATTTCTTTCTTTTCTTCTATTATTTCAGGTGTGAGATTGTATTTCATCACTTTTCTTTCTTTTGGTTACACACTCAGCCATCACAATCAGTTAATTCTCGTTCTCTAAGTGTGTTAGATCAGAATTGATATACACAGCCCAGTTCTTAGCTTCTTTTGATCAAAATATTGCTTAGAAATTTCAAATTTCTTAATTTTAGATTTAATCTACCCTATAGACATTGGTTCCACAACTTACATCAGTCATTTCCTCTTACCAACATTGGTTCACCGATCGATATCGATCTCTCGTGTTTCTGATTTTCTATCAAAAATAATGAGCTACTTTCACCTTCCATACATTTTCGGAAAGAATTTTTTTAGTTTTTTCATTTTTACAAATCCCAAAGTACCTATGGTTTGGACTTGCCAACATGCATGGTCTATTTCTTTCCATGTAAGTTATATACCTTTTCCTTCTATCCCTTTGTCACCTTCCATTTCATCTCCAATGGATCCTAATTCTTCTGCAAATGTACCCGTAGGTGATGAGGAATTCACTAGATTCCTTGATCATAACACCAAGGCCTTGTAACATTACCTTGCTACTTCTTCCACTGTAACTCATCAGGTCAGCCCCTTTATGGAATGCCCACTTCCATGCCTGTCATTTCTACCATCTCTACCATATTGAGGAATGCTAATGTGGCCACCCAAACTACTCTAACATTGCCTAATCATGTTTCAAAACCACCTACTTCTCACATAACCTCTACATCCTTGACATCTTCTCTCCCACCGATATCTGCAGTACCCATATCCACTACCCCTATTATATCATCATTAGTATCTTATGTACCTATTCCTACACAACTGCCAATTGCGTTGACCTCTTCCACTCCATTTCAAAATTTGGTGGTCTCTATTCCCCAAACTCTTCCACATGTCACCACGAGGATCTTTCCACAAGCCCCTCCCACTTCCACCTTACCTCAAATGCAACCCATCACCTCAATTTCATATTCGGGGTATATCCCTCCTCATCCACTACTTCCTACATACCTACGTCTCAATTCACATACTCAACACCACCACATACTGGTATGCCTTTTACAACCCATTCATCTTATCAAGCCCCTTATACCTCAGGGGGCATCCCTTAATCAAACCCCATAGTGGATCTCATTAAAATGATGATGGATAAAATGTAGACACTTGAGGCCTCATTTTTAGGTCATGTAACGTCTTAACATATGATGAGATTTGTAATGAACCCATCCATCCCTCTATACCTATTCATCCATATCTCATGCAATGGGAGATACCTAAATTCAACCACTTCAACAGTAAGGATGACCCACAATAGCACTTGTGTTCATTTAGACACGCTTGTTACCTAATAGGCCATGATGATGCCTTGCTCCTTCATACCTTTCCCATGTCCCTGTTGGGACCCACCTTAGACTGGTACAATGCTTTTCCCAAGCACTCGATATTTTCCTTTAATCAATTAGCATATACCTTTCTTGATCACTTTTTGATAAACATTTCTAAAAAGGTCTCTATCACATATTTATATTTTATTCATCAATATGATGATGATTCTATCACTGATTTCATTGCATGGTGGCAAAGCCTAATCAATCATCTTTCCTTCTCTCTCCTATAGCTTGATCTCATAGAGTTGTTTACGAGGGTGTGTGCCAAACACATTTCCTCAAATATTCAAGTTCAAATGTTTCGTATGTTTGATGAGGCTTTTACCATGGCTAGGAAGCTTGAGATCTGCGCCCTTGAAGAAGACAAACTAAAACTACGTAAAAAAATCACCTTCAAATCAAACGATTCTTCTTCCAAACCACCCAACAACCATCCCAAGCCAAAAGGATCCACTAATGTGGTAGTTCTAAAATCTGGCCCTTCTCATCTAGCCAATCAACCTAAACCTCCTTCCAATCTCTCACCGGTGCAAAATTTTCAATATCGGTATGAACAAAAGAGTTACACTCCCATTGGGGAGCCTTATTCTTCCGTATTGGAAAATTTGTTGAAGGCTAGAGCCATCACTCTTCCTCCCATCAAACCACATACTTGGTTTTGATCCTTCTCACCCCACACCACTTGGTATAAGGAAAATGAATTCTGTAATTACCACCACATAAAAGGACATAGTGATGCAAATTACAAAACCTTTAAAAACATTGTGTAAGGAATGTTAGACAGTGGTGATCTTGTCCTTGACAACCCTAACGTGCTGCTAATGCAAACTTGGACGTTTTTAAAAAATATTTTCCTAACCATGCTCCTTCATCAACTCATGCTAGCGAGACGTCTAAAGAAGAAACTAATGTACATGTGGTTCAGGAAGTCTTTAATACAACGTCTGATCCTTCTATCTAGTATCCTCCTATAACATCTATTGAGGAAATATTCACACAAACTCCTCTACCCATAGAGGATCCCACCTCACCTGTTCCTTTACCCATAGAGGAACCCACCTTACCTGCTCCTTTACCCATAGAGGAACCCACCTTACCTATTCCTTTACCTCTAGAGGATCCCACCTCACCTGTTCCTTTACCCATAGAGGAACCCACCTTACTTGTTCCTTTACTTATAGAGGAACCCACCTTACCTATTCTTTTACCCATAGAGGAACCCACCTTACCTGTTCTTCTACCCATAGAGGAACCCACCTTATCATCCTCTCTACCCATAGAGGAGTCTACATTACCCACTTTTCCTTCTCCTCAACCCATAAAGGAGACAATTTTATCTACTCTTCCTATTGGTGATACCTCTCGAAGGTCTTCAAAGATCCCATTGCTCTTCTTACCTCACTCTTACCCACCGAGTCAGAGGATAAGACCTTCCCTGTCTTGTAGGCCTTAGATATCTTCACAGGATTTAACACCAAGTCATCGTCCTCTTCATCTACTCCAAAACCCTTCTCTCGTTTGGTTGACCACTTAGAGTATGTTGATTACACTACCCTTTGGGGATTCCTTATAATCCATGTTTCCACACAAATCCATATGTCCTCCCCTTATACATCGGCCATATATCCAAATATATTCAAAGTGACTAAAGTTATTATGCCCGAACTAGCCTCCATCAACACCCCCTCCACTTAGGCCTCCATCTACTCAAAATCCTACTACCAACTTAAGGGTTTTACCGAGTACTAAGTCTGTTACACCCCTTGTGAAGATAGACTTGTCAACTTCTTCACCACCAATCACAAAATCTACTCGGCACCTAAAAGGAAGACCCAACCTCTTAGGGCTCACACCTCGTATCCCCCACACCTTCTCACTCACCTTCACCTCTTGCATCCATCCGGTTAAATTTTTATTTTTTGAACACCATCTCCTTGGGACCTTTGACCTATCAACGTGATGGCGAGGTTCCCTCTTCCCTTCCTCTTATTTATCCTGACATGTTGGATGATGATACACCTTCTATAAAAATATTTCAATATCGGGATGATGATTATATTCGACCTATTTAGATGCGGAGGATTCTTATATTCAAAGGTTGTTACCCTCAAACGTAAACCATGTTGAATGAATCTACCATAGAAATCAACATTCACACTCAGAATGACCCATGAATTCTAAAGATAGGCCAATCTTTAGACTCGTGGAACAAGAATATTTCACCTCTTTTCTTTGCGATCATAGAAACGCATTTTCTTGGTCTTATAGTGATATCCTGTATTGACCCTAATATCATGCTTCACAATATTGTAACTAACCCTAATGCTAAACCCGTGAAATAGAAGCTACATAAAATGCATCCTTGCATTTCTCTTCTTATGAAAGAAGAAATTCAGTGCCTTCTCTTTGTTTCCTTCATCCTACCTATTGACTATCCACAATGGGTCTCTAACATTGTTCCCTGTCATGAAAGTGACTAGGGGACTTCATATCTGCATTGAATTTTGTGACCTTAACCTTTCCTATCAGGAAGACGACTGTAGACACTCAAAATTCATGCACTCATTTTTTAGCTATACCATTATTTCTTACAAAAATCCATACACTCACCACATCATATTATTATTATTAAAATTATACATTTATCACACCATTTAATCACACCATATTATCAAAATAATTTATCCTAAGTTTAATATTCCCGTGTATTCGAGTCCACTAGACCCCCTTCATTATCACATCTAATCCCTATACTAAGTCATATAAAATCTACACCCCTCATCACCCTCATCCTTACTCAATTAATTAATCAAATATATCAACTCCCCATATCGTAAGTCATATATTATACCCCTTTATCTTTATTTACTTAAATACATCGATATTTCATACCCACCAGTTAATCACACTACATTATTAAAATCATTTATCCTAAGTTATACACCATATCTCTCACCTTTGTCTAATTAATTAAATATATCCTTATTTAATTAAATCAACATCCCATATCCTAAACCCATTCTTATTTAATTAAAATTAATATCCTATCATTATCACACTTATCTCATGATTATCATTTCGTACGATTGATAAATCCTACTTAATCACCTAGAATCTTCTTAAAACTAAACATAAATAAAAAATAAATCTAAATTAAATCATATCTAACTAAATCTAAATTAAATCATATCTATCTTATTCAACCACTTGGAATCTTCCTAAAATCAATCAAAATTAAATCATATCTAATCTAAATAAATCATATCTAAATCAAACTAAATCAGAATCAAATCATATCTAGCCTATTTTTCAACCTCCTTAACCATTCTCCACCCAAAATCACGTGCAAATTATATTATAAAAATCCAAAAATGAAATACATAACCTCTTAACTATTTAATAACATTCCCATACCCGTATAACCACTTACAAACCCAAAATAAATAAAATCAAAATGAAATATTTAATTTCTCACCCATTTAACAATATTTCCAACACATATAATCATTTTTATAACACACTCCCTTCATTAAAATTAAAAAAAAAAATCTTGATTTGGGATGTTGTTTCAACAAAATTTCTATATCTCCCAGATTGTCGGTGATTCTCCCTTGTTGACAGAAACTATATAAAAATGAGTTCCAGGCCTTCATTCAAAAGGAATGAATAATGAGAGTTTATAGTCACTCAAAATTAGCCTTCAAAAGGATGTTCTTCAAAGCATCCTTAAGGAAATATCATTATTTTATTTCCCTCTTCATCCATGCTTCATCTCTGGAGATTACCCTCATTCAATATTTTAACTCTTTAAATCTTCTATTAGCACTTACAAGCTCCATCTCTCTACTAATCTCATATTTTCTAGCATTGTTTATCTAATGTAATCAAGTAATAATATTTCTTTGAATATCATTGTCTTACTCTCTTATTATTTGATCATTTCGTTAAGCTATCTCATTTGTTTATCAGCCTATACACATCTACGTAAATCATCAATGATTCCTCTAATCGTCAATGATTCACTAAATCATCACCGATCCTGTCTGCCTAGTAATTTACTACAACAACTTATCTTTCTCGATACCCGAGTTCAATCGACCATTACTCTTCCTTTACAAGTGTCCATCAATTCCGATCAATCTCTCATGAACCATTTACAGCATTTTATCATTTATCCAAATCAGATATATTATTCATCTTACCTTTGTAAGGGTATACAACCATCTACATCCTTTCTCCTTTGAGCCATACTTTGATTCTCAAACTCCCTTTGGATCGGGAACCACCATTAGACTAGTATATAACCTTAGACCACATGTCCCCATTTTTAGAGACATTACTACCTAATAGATTCACTCTTTTTATTAAGAATTTTAACCCCTTGGTGTTTCTAATGCAATAAGTGGGAAGTTCTAGGTAGTTTAGAATGTGCACATAGGATAGGAATTTCTTAATATTAAATTAAGAAATTAAATAAAGTGCACATGTAGTGGTTTATTAAATACTTTTTATTTAGAGGGAAAACATTAAATGTTTAAAACATTGGCATTTGCACCTCTTATTCTATAAGAAGGGGTCACATTTCATTGGATGAGCATGTTGATTGATCATTTGATTTCACTTCATGCTTGGAGTATTGGGATGTATGCCCATGGGATGTATGCCCTAGTTCTTGCATTGTGCTCTCTCATTTGGATCCATTATTGAAGAATATTGAAGATTCCATTGTTCTCTCTATTGTGCTCCTTTTGAAGTGTGTGTTATGTATTGTTTCTCCATTATAGGATTGGCGACTTGGTTCATGATTCCTCTTTCTTTTACTAGAGCTAAAATGACTTGCATGGGAGTTTTTGGCATGTTTTAGAGTCTTTTGAGCTATATCTACAATCTGATCTGATTTAGCATAATTTTGTGAGTATGTGTGACCATATTTGAGGGTTTTAAGAGTAATACAAGTGCTGGAATTAATTTATGTGCAAACAGCAATTTATTTTGCCCTAGGCGACTTGCTATTTTGACTATTTTGGGAGTTTAGCTACTGCTGTTCTAATTTGGTTTGGTTCATCTTGTTCCTTGTATTTTTCCGAGTCCGAGCATATCTCATTTACCCAAATCGGAGTAGTTTGGAGGAAGATATGAATTTTTAAAGATTGCAGCAGACTGGGGTTTGATTAATAATTGTTTTCAGCTGTGTATAATCAGATTTAGAAATTTGATTTGTCTATAAATTATTTCTAAGCAAAGGGAGTGATTTTGGAGTGTTTGGAAGCTTGTGGAAAGCCTAAAATATTTTTATCAATTTTTTTCTAACCCTAGTGACTAGGTTGGGATTTTGAGGGCTGTTTTTGAAGGGTTATAGTGGTTCAAAAATCCAGATTGGTAGCTCATTGGAAATCCCTTGATTTATAGAAAATTCTTCATTTTATTTAAAGAAAAAATATTGAATATTGAGCAAGTTATGACTTTTCTAAGTTTTAGCTGTTATGGTGCATTTTTAATTAATTCACTGCTGCAATTAATTTCAGATTTGAAGTGATTAATTTCCTAACTAGTTCTCCCATCTAATCCACCACCTTGGCTCACTCCAACCCCTTTTTGGGTTGTATTGAAGCTAACATTGGATTATTTGAGGTCAAACTAGGAGGGTTTAGTCCTTCTAGAGTCGATTCAGCGAATTAATTTGCATATTTGGATAATATCCCAAAAGGGGATATTACAGTGGTATCAGAGCTTCCTTTCTCTATTCGTGTGGGTCATTTGTGAATGCAGGATTTGTATTTTCATATTTGTATGCAGAGATAAGAGGCTGAGTGGAACCATGGAGTTAATGAGTGAAGGTGGTTTGAAAGAAAGGATCATCAGGGTTGGGAAGAAGCTTAAGCGTCCACATCATTCTGAGGATGCCTTGCTTAAGGACTTGGAGGAAATAGAAAATTGTTTGGCCATGGTCAAACAATCAGATAAGTATATGATTCAACCATTGATGTTTCAGTTGATTAAGCCTAGGATCTTTTGGCATGAAGATGTGAGAGTGAAAATTATGGTTGTTACTTGCATTCTTTGAAGTCACAAGGGTCACACTCCTAATCGCCTCTACAATGATGATATCATGAGAGACATTTTTGAACACATGGCTAGAAGTTTTCAAGGCCTTTGGAATGTCACAAGCCCTTATTACAGCAACAAGGTAAAAATTCTAGAAACTATGGAAAAGGTAAGATCTTGTGTATTGATGTTAGATCTTGGTTGTAATGATCTCATCCTTCATATGTTCAAGGTGTTCTTTGGGGTCATATAGGATAATCATTAGAAAAGGTAATGGTTGTAATAAAAGTATCATGTCTATGGTGATAAATGAATATGATGATGTTCCTCAAGATTTGTTGAAGGTGCTTAAGGAAGAATTGAGACAGGAGGCATCATGCATTTCTCACACCTTGGCAAAAGGTGTCATGAATCAAATCAAGATGAAGACATATATGGCAGCCAAGTCTTCATAAAAGGATATGGGAATGGATCCTCTAGGTATGAGTTCTTTGATGCATAATAATGGGATTTTTGTATCAAATACTTGCACCAAATGTGAAGGCACAAAAAATTAGATACTAAGGTAATGGATTATTTAGAATCTGATTTGGCTAATGAGGATGATGAAGTTGTTGATGAACATGGGAAGCTTGGGAGTGCTTTGAAGAAAGATGTGTCTAGTCTTGTTGACTCTCTTGTTTCTTCTCACCAATGGGAAAAACAATATTCAGCCATTCACTTTGGGGAGCTCAAGGCACAAGTGGTAATCATGAAGGCCTTCCAAAATAAGGGAATTACATGGACCACATATTACATGGTAAGAAACTCACTTTCAGTTTTGATACAACAGTTATATCTTGGCAAATTTCAACTCTTGTGGATTGAGCATGGTTCAAATTTCAATCATGATAGGGGTTTTTACCTAGGTGATGTCATCCCTCAAAGGTATGAAGTCATTCTTCACAGTATTGAGGCCCATTTAGAGTCATTTCATGCACTTTATCTTGCTGTTATGAAATTTGTACATGATGGGCTATCACTTGGACATTTGATTCTTGTGTTGTCAAAGGAAAATTTGGTAAAAGAAATATGTGGGATGGATCTTGTTGACATTGCTTGCATGGCTACAAATTTTGGGGCTTCTACAAAGAGTTTGAAGGAGAATAAGGGCCATGGTATAAGGTCTTCACATGATCCATATTCTATGATTCTTATGGCAGCTAAGGAAGAAGAACAAGGGGCAGCCAAGCATGGGAGAAGTGACCTTCTAAATGACTTGGTAAGTGATAAGGTAAAGCTCAATCATGTGTTGCCTATCATTTTACATGCAAATGAGATTGGGAGATGGCATAAGGATACAAACATGGATTCTATCATCATGAGGGGTATGTCATTTCTTCACATGAATGTTTTGATGTCTTGCACATTGGGATCAAATCTTCTACTTTCCCTATGCCATGATAATTTACAACTTCTAGCTTTTGAAGGAAGTATTGGGAGCATAGAGTTTATCTTGGAATATAAACAAGGGAGATGTCATCTTGCTGGCCCAAGCAAGAAAAAACAGGTGCACATTGAGTACTTGCTAGAAAATGACAAGAAAATTGAATATGTATTGTTGGAGTTGTTTCCCATGCAAGATGGGATTGTTGTATCCCATATTTTCAGTTTGATAGCTTCTAAAATTGTTGCCCAACACACAGGAATTGATATTGGGATGATGACATGGAAGACTAACTGTTGCCCCATCATTTTGGTATCTAACATCGTCATGATCAGCCCCTTAATTCCTTTTACAGTTCATATTTTTGATGTTCACATGATGATGTGGTTATGGGTGTTTGTTTGTAATTCATGCATGATTGATTGGGAAGGGCCAAGTCTGATTTTTGATGATAAATGGCATGACTACAGTAGAGTATGGGACTGCATAGCAGTTTGTGGGGGCAGCCCATGCATGGAAGAAAGTTGGGCACCATCCAAGCCATGGAGATACCAAAAAGAAGCAAGAAGAGTGTTTTTTAACACTAGTTTTTCTAACACATTTGTTTCATGTGCAAGAATAAAGATGCATGAGAAGCAGTTGTTGTCCTTCACTTTTCACGAAGGCATCATTGAATGGGTCACGAGGGAGCTTAGCCAAGCTCATTCTACCCTTGGCCCCACACTTTATGATGAAGACACTACCACTTGGAGCTACTACTATGGAGTTGATCACATGCATACTTGGATTGTCACGAGGGAAGCGAACAGGTTCTTCCCCATGCTTGGGCATTTGACCGGCACCGGTTCGAGACTTTGGAGGCACCACCTCACATCTCCTTCTTGGTACATGACACATGGAGATATGAGAATGCTATTGCTTGAGGGCAAGCAATCTTTGAGAGGGGAGGACTGTAATGTCCCCCTTTTTAGAGACATTACTACCTAATCGATTCACTCTTTTTATTAAGCATTGTAACCCCTTGGTGTGTCTAACGCAACAAGTGGGAAGTTCTAGGTAGTTTAGAATGTGCACATAGGATAGGAATTTCTTAATATTAAATTAAGAAATTAAATAAAGTGCACATGTAGTGGTTTATTAAATACTTTTTATTTAGAGGGAAAACATTAAATGTTTAAAACATTGGCATTTGCACCTCTTATTCTATAAGAAGGGGTCACATTTCCTTGGATGAGCATGTTGATTGATCATTTGATTTCACTCCATGCTTGGAGTATTGGGATGTATGCCCATGGGATGTATGCCCTAGTTCTTGCATTGTGCTCTCTCATTTGGATCCATTATTGAAGAATATTGAAGATTCCATTGTTCTCTCTATTGTGCTCCTTTTGAAGTGTGTGTTATGCATTGTTTCTCCATTATAGGATTGGCGACTTGGTTCACGATTCCCTCTTTCTTTTACTAGAGCTAAAACGACTTGCATGGGAGGTTGTTTGGCATGTTTTAGAGTCTTTTGAGCTAGATCTGCAATCTGATCTGATTTAGCATAATTTTGTGAGTATGTGTGACCATATTTGAGGGTTTTAAGAGTAATACAAGTGCTGGAATTAATTTATGTGCAAACAGCAATTTATTTTGCCCTAGGTGACTTGCTATTTTGACTATTTTGGGAGTTTAGCTACTGCTGTTCTAATTTGGTTTGGTTCATCTTGTTCCTTGTATTTTTCGAGTCCGGGCATATCTCATTTGCCCAAATCGGAGTAGTTTGGAGGAAGATATGAATTTTTAAAGATTGCAGCAGACTAGGGTTTGATTAATAATTGTTTTCAGCTGTGTATAATCAGATTTAGAAATCTGATTTGTCTATAAATTATTTCTGAGCAAAGGGAGTGATTTTTGGAGTGTTTGGAAGCTTGTGGAAAGGCTGAAATATTTTTATCAATTTTTTCTAACCTAGTGACTAGGTTGGGATTTTGAGGGCTGTTTTTGAAGGGTTATAGTGGTTCAAAAATCCAGATTGGTAGCTCATTGGAAATCCCTTGATTTATAGAAAATTCTTCATTTTATTTAGGAGAAAAAATATTGAATATTGAGCAAGTTATGACTTTTCTAAGTTTTAGCTGTTATGGTGCATTTTTAATTAATTCACTGCTGCAATTAATTTCAGATTTGAAGTGATTAATTTCCTAACTAGATCTCCCATCTAATCCACCACCTTGGCTCACTCCAACCCATTTTTGGGTTGTATTGAAGCTAACATTGGATTATTTGAGGTCAAACTAGGAGGGTTTAGTCCTTCTAGAGTCAATTTAGTGAATTAATTTACATATTTGGATAATATCCCAAAAGGGGATATTACATCGCATCATTCACTTTTCCTTTTCATTATGTGTTATATCATTTGTCATCATTTTATCAGTTGTTATCATTTTATCATTATTTGATCAATTTATCAATTTATCATTATTTGATTAATTTCTTAAATGTGGATTGACATCCTTTCAAGGAAATTCATTGACTTATGGTGGTGGCCTCTATCGGGAAATCCGCCATATTTTTTTAATCTCGTTTTGTAGTGTCTGTGATTACAAGTTTTCTTGGAAGGATAGAAGCTAATTCATTTCTTATACAGAGCACAATAATAAAACATTGTCCATACACATCCATGAGTACCTCTAAACCGCGTAATATCAAGGTTTGGTAATTTTCATCTTTTTTATTATATTAAATTGAAGAGGTAAAATTTACTCTAAACAACAACTTTCCTCTACCAAGAATTGACCAACTAGTTGATCTTGCAGCCGGCCATGAGATGTTATCTCTTATGGATGGTTTTTGGGTTATAATCAGATATTACTTGCTCTTGAATATCAACACAAAACCACCTTCATCACCCCTTTGGGGACCTTTTTGTCATCATGTAATTCCTTTCGGTTTAAAAATGTTTGTGTTACCTATCAAAGACGTTATGACTTATATCTTCCATGAAATCATACACACAACATATTGGAAGACTATGTCAATAACCTTCTTGGTAAGTCTAAGCATCACTCCAAACACCTATTCATCCTTAAATTTATGTTTGACCACCTTATCCAATATTATGTTCACCTTCAACCAAATAAGTACATTTTCGCAGTTCTCTCGAGTAAGCTCTTTGGTTTCATCATCTCTTTGTGGGGTATCGAAGTTGATCCCGTTAAGATCAAGGAAATTATTGACATGCCTCCACCTACTAACCTTTAGCTCATGCTTATTACATACATGGAGTTGGATTTCATTCATAAAAGTTTTGTCAAAGGACAAACCATCACAGATCAACTTGCAGATGCTCCTCTTCTTGGGAATCAATCCTCAAACTTTGATTTTCCCAACGAATCTATCACCACCCTCTCCACTGATGATATTGTTTATCAAATGACATTATTCTTTGATGGATCCAAATGTCACCATAGGGGAGGTGTGGGGGTCATCCTCATTCCTCTTGATGGTGAGCCTATGCCACTATCCTTTAAACTAGACTTTGATTGCATAAATAACATAGTTGAGTATGAAGCTCTTGTGTTAGGTCTTCAAACTGAAATTTCCCTAGGTGTTTAATCCCTTAATATCTTTGGTGACTCTCAACTGGTTGTGAATGAAATCAATTGTTAATACATGTGTCATAATGATGACCTTTAAAAATATAAACATCATGTCGACCTACTTTTGACCATGTTTGATCACTACCTCATTCAAGCCACTCCACGATCCACTAACAAATTCACAGATACCATGGCTTTTCTTTCTTCTCAAATACATGCCTCACCTTCGGACTCAAAAATCTTTGTCACAATACAATGGTTGTAGTTTCCTTCTTATATTATCCCCGGCCTTAATTTTTATGTAGCATCGAAATCGACCCACATGACATTTGGTATAATTAGTTCATTTACTACCTCTCGCTTTCAATCCTTCCTCCAGATCTCACTCGCAATGGATGATGAGCCTTCTAAAAAGTGTCTCTCATTATGTCATCATGGGAGGTCTTCTCTACAAATGCAGCTTTAATAGTATCCTCCTGCGATGCCTCACTAGTTCTAAAATCCTATACACCATCAAATAAATTCATGATGGGATTTGTGAGGGACATTTTAGTGGCCTTGCTATTACAAAGTGTATCCTTCAACTCATATACTATTGGCTAACCCTTAACCAAGACTGTTGTGACTATGTTAAACATTGTGTGAAGTGTCAGCATGTTAACCTTCATCATACTCCTAGTCACACCTTACAAGTCACTAGAGACTTTTGGCCCTTTTCTCAGTGGGGTTTGGATCTCATTGGGGAGCTTAACCCTAATTCCTTGTAACACCATCGCTAGATCATCATGGAGTTTGAGTATTACACTAAATGGGTGGAATCCATCCCTCTCATTTCTACTAAAGATGAGAAAATAGTCGAATTTATCAACCACCATATCATTTTTCACTTTGGTGTTCCTCATCGCCTCATCACTAATAATGAAAACAATTTAAAAACAAAACCATACACCAATTGTGTGACAAATTTGGTATTCAAATCAGTTTATCTTCACCATATTACCCACAAGAAAATGGTCAAGACAAATCTTCTAACAAAACTCTCACCAAAATTCTTATGAAATTGGTTGACGACACTGGTAAGGATTGACACATGCACATTCCTTTCACCTTATGGGATTATTGTACCAGAATTTACACCTCTACCACTACCACACCTTTCTCTTTGGTCTATGGTACAGAGGGTATCCTACCTCTCAAAGTCCAAATTCCATCTCTCTCGTATATATCTTAAAGATATGCTCTTTGGTGATGATTTTCACCAAGAAAATTTGGCACAACGTGAGCTACTGGAAGAACATCATTTAAATGCTCTAGATCACATCCAAATCTACCAAAGTGCATTAATCTTGCCTATGATAAACTCATTCAAGAACAAACATTCAATATCGGAGATTTTTTCGAAGGAAAATCAACATTTTACCAAAATGGAGAAAAGTAAACGAGGCAAGTTTGCTCCTAATTGGCTTGGATGTTATATTGTCACCTATACCTATGGATCAGGACCTTATTGTTTATCTTCTCTTGAGGGTAAACCCAAACCTGAGCCCCTTAATTCCTTTCTTTTTGATCATGCTATTATTGAATAAAGTACTATATCACTTTATGTCTCATATATGTTCATCCTTTGAGCAAACCCATCCTTCCACCTACATCTTTTAAGGACCAATGATTCAAATAGAATTGTGTGATTATCCATCACCATTAAGCCTTATCTTGAATATGAGTAATATTTCTCTACTCATGGCATGATTCTCATGGATAATTTTAGTCCTTTTCAGGATGGATTCTCATAGTCATTCATCACTTGAAATCCCTCTTTCATAGCTAACATTTTTTGTGCTATGGTTTTTCCTTCATAAAAAGAGGCTTATACTCTTTTATAGTATTTTCCATGACCATAAGTCCAAAATAATGCAAAATTTTTGGGATAAAAAAATTCTACTCCTTGATTCAAACTTCTCGCACATAAATGATTCCCTCAAATGAACATTTATGTCTCTCTATTACTGCTATAAGTATATTTTTCCCTCAAAGGATAGCTATAATAAGATAGCCACATGTTGTACTCAGTCTATCCAAAAAAATACTAATATGTATTTGTTAAAACAAAAATTATCTTAGAGCTTCCCGCATCGATCAACTTCACGAAGACCTCAAGGATACACTACTATTCATCCCAATATATACTTCCCGCATTGATTAGTCTATGAATGCAAAATAAAAATGCAAAATCAAAAATCAAGAAAAATACAAACTTTTGGTCATGGAATTTCTTGTGCTAGTTTTGGGTATCTTGCAGAAGGGGCATGTTGTCCCACAACAAGGTTACACTAAACAAACCACTCCACCCTACCCTCTTTTATTTTCTCCTATCTACTCAAGGGACATGGCACTCATGCGACACTTTGTGATCATGAAACTTCTTTCAACCATAGACCTATCAATCATGCAACGTCTCAAGGGGTTTATGTTCATAAGCCTATTTGGTATGGTTGTTATGGTCCTTGCCAACTATGGAGCATTTCTCTTCTTTTCGGTTCCCCTTTGTCTACTTATTTCT
Organism: Taxus wallichiana var. yunnanensis; assembly: GCA_018340775.1. Lineage (NCBI taxonomy): Eukaryota > Viridiplantae > Streptophyta > Pinopsida > Cupressales > Taxaceae > Taxus > Taxus wallichiana. The sequence goes on from CM031236.1 coordinate 335,220,228, forward strand.
TCTTCAATAGGATGATACCATTGACATCACATATCTTGGTTCTATTCTCGTCTCACCCACACCTATCCTCTCTCCCACCCCATAACTAGTTTCCATAATATCAATACATTAGAAATTAAACCAAACCAAAACATCATCAACCATGCCTACATCTAATTTCCATAATATCAATACATTAGAAATTAAACCAAACCAAAACATCATCAACCATGCCTACATCTAATTTCCATAATATCAATACATTGGAAATTAAACCCAAACCAAACAATAACCATGCCTACATCTAGTTTCTATAATATCAATACATTGGAAATTAAACCCAAACCAAACCATACATCATCACCATGTCTACACATATAATTTCCATAATATAAATACATTGGAAATTAAACCAAAACACAACATTATCAATCATACCTACATATAATTTCCATGATAACAATATAATGGAAATGAAACCAAATACAATGAGATATAAATACCATCATCTATATACTAGAAAGTCTATGTGTCAATACACTATATACACAGATATAAATAAGTCTCTCAAAAACTCTCATATACAACTCACCTCTTGGCATGTAGGCCAATATATATAAGTCATAAATCAAAAATCAAAAACAATATCCATCATCTCATTATTTTTGGGAGGTCCTAATACATCTACCACTCTCTCATATCCCTTCACTTGGCCTCTTTCTCTATGCACTAGTCACCTCTTATTGGCCCTGCCCATGAGTACGGTGGCTCCAGGACCTCTAACTATGTGAATGTGATCTTCTAGCTACCTTTTGTGTTGTAATGGTAGAATATCTAATGATAGGGATATCAAGCTCTGTAATATTATCCTTATATTATCTAGCCTCACCACCCAACCTCCTTGTATTGGTCTATCAATACAACCTATAGTGGTGGCATCATTCCACTACATGTATTTCCCGTACCTATGGCTATCGACCATGTCTTGGTCCCTATACCAATGATTATGGACCCTGTACCTAAGAGGTAAAGGAGGGGTATCCACGTTTCCCCATTGTTATCATGTTCTTGTGTTTCCACTAAATGTATCTCGTAATGTGGCCACATGTGCTGTAAGATAGTAACATGGGCCTACAGGTCCCGTAACTGCCCCTGTAGCCTATCTCTCTAACTCGATAACAAGTGGCCACATCGGGTTGTTACGGTCTAGCTAGTGCTACTTGTAATTGTGTTCTCCACCACTACCTATACCCATCTATATACCTAGAATCATCTACCATCTCATCGACTACCTACTTCTCCACTCCTTTTGGTGGTGTTGGTTGTGGAAGAGGTAATGGCCTCTCCACATCATCTCGATGGTACTGTGGGAATGGTTGGGGCACATCCTGATGTAAGTTAAACTTTTTCTAACCTGATCTATGGGTATGAGTGTGATCTCCTCAACCCCGTGCCCCTTCATCTATCTCAAAATTTCTATACCCTCCATCTCCTCCTCCATTCCTATGAACTCTAGGTAAGTGAGGTATGTCCTCCATATAATATCTATGGGTGATAGGCTATCTAGTACCCACCGATAGTATGTAATATCCCAAGTCACCCAATTCAACCTTGCCTACTCTCCTATCATCACCCACCACTTATATCATGCCTTGTATACATCCACATGCAACCTCTGTCATGGTAGACCTAGCAAAAGAAGGCACATAATGTGCTCATATGCCCAATAGGGTAACATATATGTGCAATAGAGACTGAATCATCGTATCCTCATGTAAGCCCAAATATCCATGTACATCTAAACCAAGTAATTTGGTACCCATGTAAAACAAACCTTGTCAAATACAATGTCCTCTAGAACTCCCATTAAGGCCTGTGGAAACCTCCCACCCTCTAAGTTGGGAAGGGTGAAGCAATTGATGACAACCATAATCGACACTGAAATATGGGTCTCCCGAGGATGCATCGCATTCATTGCACCATAATTTTTAATCACACTATGGTATGTCAGCTCTGTCATATTCGTCCCAAACACCATAATCATATGATCTACTACATCTGTAGATGACACCTAATAAAGTAGATCCCCAATGATTGAAAGTCGTAGAATCCTATATATATCCTCTAATGTGACGTTCATCTCTCCCATTGATAGATGAAAGGTGTTAGTAGTTGGGTCCCATCTATTAATGAGGGATACCTTCAAACTATGTTCTAGTACAATCCTCATGTACCTCCTCACCACACCTAGCCCAACTTCTTACATGTGCTCCCACTCCTCAAAAATGGTGGGTCTCATATATACTAGAAGGGGCAGAAGTTGGTCCCTCATATTCATATGTTTCCTATTCTGCATCATCAACACCCACACAAGTTAATCATTTTCCCTTTCAACTTTCTATTCAAAACTCGACCTTGCCTAATATTTACCATGCCTTACCTAGACCATTCACCTTCACCCAACCTACTTACCAAAATCATATTCTTCCTTGTCCTATGGGAGAACTACATTGTCCTGAGGCCCCTTTTATAAGGGCTATGTAGGTAGCACTTAGAAGACATGGGGTATTTGGAGGTTAGCTCAGCCCACTCCATTCCACTATTTTCCCCCTTTTCTTATCTTACCTATCTTCCCTCCCACTAGTTCACCTATTGACCTACCTAACCCCATCCCTCCCGAAATCATCCTATAACATCATATTTTACCCAAACCCTTCCCTAAGACTTCTCTTTTCCACCCTACCCAACCTGAACAACTCCTTATGGATACTTAGGGGAATGTTTTCCTTCACCTAGGCCTTACCCATGACCTTACCTATATACCTTCGCCAACCCGAAATCACCATTGTATGACAATAAACCTTGCTTACTCTCTCTAAAATGTGATAATGTTACCCATTTTATTTATCCTACCGAGCTTACCTCTCCTTATTTTTGGCATTTATCTTAACTAGACCAAACCTTTTGGTGTTTCAGAACACACCTATACCCATTCCTGCACCTAGCCTTGTTATTTTTCTAGGATCACATCCTATACCTTGGATACCTAGACCACATCACCCTTGTTTGGATAAACTATCACCTCTTGAAAAATTAAAATTTTTGTTCTCTTCAACCTTGTGCCTTGTTACATTTTAAGCGTTTGCGTGCATTTTACTACCTCCACCTTTTGATCACCTTATCATCATTATTTCCTATACCTTCACATAACCCCATTTTTATCACCTACCACCTTATCAAACCCATCACCGATTCTTCCTTCCACTACATCAGTTCCTAGTTTGAGGGGGATAACCTCCACCCATATCTAGGGCATCAACTTCTTGTTTTTTTCATCTTTCGTTCATTAAACAAGCTACACAACAAAAAGGGGCAAATGTAGACACCCAAAATTGGGACAACACCCTCTAGGTCCCCTTTTATTACATACCCCCTTATCATGACCCCTTTCACATATTTTTATTAATCTAATTACCTATATTAGATTAATTATTACCTCACCCTCCACCTCACCTCTTTATCTCACCTTAGACCCATTCTAAGCCCATTTAATAACTAATATTGATTCATCACTCCCCTAAACATTAGAGACTTATTCTAAACCTAAAATTAAGTACCAATTACCTCTCCCACCTATTTCCCATGTGATTTAATTAGAATCAAGACTCCTAACCCATAACCATTCTTGACTCATGCCAAAAATGGAGAGAAAAGGTTATTTTTAGCAAATAAGACTATTTCTCCCTAACCGATGTCGATTATTCCTCGGTCGGCACCAGTCAAGGAACTACCATTGGTTCCTTTAAATAAGCATTTTCAACTCTTTTCCTAGGTTCTTATTTTGTTTGGCATTCTTTGATCTCGCATCTTTGGCATTCAATCGACACCCTGATGATCAACTGAGCACCAGAGCATCAAACTCTCCACTAGCAACCAATCTACAACTTCATAGGCTTGAACCATTCACAGGAAGAAGAACTCAAGCTTCATTGTTGCAGCACTAGATCTCGGCTTGTCTCTCCTATGCACACCCACCAACCACCACCTTCTACCAATCTTTGGATCTTTGATAAGTATTCTTAACCAGGTTATTGATTTCATTATCTTTGGTTTTAGATCCTTTATATTTTTCTAATCACCTCCTTCCTCTCCTAGATACCTTCTATAGCCCATTCACCTAATACCCTACCAACCAGAACCACTCGTGCTTTCAACCACCCCTTCTACCCCGTTGATTCTTCACCTAAATTCCTACACCCTACCTAAGACCTCCCAATACTCTGTGCAATCACAAAGATCCCAAATCAACCTCCTTTCTACCTTTGAAACTCAATTACCCCTACCGTGATTAGTTACCCAACCAATCCTAGCTATAACCAGTGATCAACATCGGTTCCCCAACCAAAGATCTGCCTCTCGTGTCTGGTATTTTCCCCTCATACCAGTGAGCTCATTCCTCCACCTAGAACTCTCCAAAACCTCCCAAGACTTCACTTAGACCTTATTTCTACCCTCTTTCATACCTATAGACCTTGACAACCAACCATTCTCCTAGATTTAATCTTATATTCATCATTTAGATTATATTTATACTATTGTGTCATGTGATATACCCAAATCATATAAATATAGTAGGACTTTCAATTTCATGATCTTTATCAGCATTAATTTGTATTAAGGCGTGGATTGATAACTTTTGAGGAAGCACCCTACTTCCCAGATCTAGCTCACACTAGGCAATCCACTGACCTATGTTATTAACTCTATTTTTTTTTGTCTTGTTTTTCTTCTTAGGTAGTCCTTCGAAGAAAAAACTGAGTTCTCTATAATTGGACTTGTCTTCAAAAATGGTGTGTAACCTCTTCATGACCTCCAGGTATTCCTCATGTACCTTTCCTTTACCTTTTAAATCATTTTTACATATGGTACTTGTATGTGGTGAAACACCATCATAGTCTTTTTTGATGATCTGACACCTCTTAATGGTGGTACAAAGTTGTTATATGATAAATATATTCTTACTCACCTAGGTATTTCCCTCAGTGATGATCCCATGTTTCTTATTATTAACAAGGGTAAATGATTATTTGGTCACTAAAATATTTTAAAATCAAAGTAATATAATGTAAAGTACATAAAAATATGAAATCCCAAAGGTTTTATAGAATCTTATGATGAAAATATTGAGTTATACCTAAAACCCTATTTTTTCAACCAGTTGACCATCCATAAATATGAGTTTAGAGAAATCATATAAAGTATAATTTTTTGAACTTAATTATGAGAATCCTTCAATATAAACTAAAGATATCATTTACAGCATTAACATTTTACTTCTCTTAAGACCTACACAATCATTTCTTTTCCATATTTTACACCTATATTCATGGTTCTTATGTCCTTGTTATTACATAACCCCCTCCCCCATTTCAAATTAATTAAATTTTTAAGAAAGGACCCTTGTTGGGACCTTGAAATGGAAAAGTAATCGAGTTTCAAAGGGTTGTGGTGCATGGAAACAGGTGCGAAGGCAAGCACGGAAGTAAATTTTGGTGATGTGTGAAGGCTTGGGCCCATGCAAGGTGGATTCGGGACTTAGTCACTTTTTTAAGAATGGGTAAAGCCACAATAAAGGAATGGATGGAAAGGTGACTAGATTCAGTTATGGATAAAGGTAAAATATGAAAGACTTGCAGCTCAAGGAAAGGATATTCCAAGGCATCATTATGGTTATCATAACAGGATAAAGAGCTGAGTTAGTTATGGTTTATTTGGCACCTGCATGCGAAGATACTCGAGTAGGGAAAGACATGATGACAATTGACATGTCTTGGATAATGATGAAGTGGTTAGAGGAGATTCCTTCTAGTTCCTTCTTTTTATTTTTTTTGCATGGTAATCGATATAGTATGTATGTGTGTATGGAGAGTGAGAGCTAAGGGAAGCATGGGGCTAATCTCTGTAATGAAGCAATTGTAGAGAATATATGGGGACTTTGTAGTTTTATTAGCTCCATTCAAGGATACTTTAATGTATTTGGCTACTTTATTATTAATGAATCAATACAATGGATTGTTCTAAACATCTTATTCATGGATCTTGATCCGTATACTTTATTTTATGTTTTTGGATCTAAACCCTTATGTTTTTATGATGATCATGGTTTGGATATGTTTTCATATAGGATAATAATGTTTCCCTTCCTATTATGGTGCATTCTTATGTGGATTTGAGTTCCTTATATCTATTATACAATGCATGTATCTATACATGTGAATTACTCATCCATTAATGATGAAAATTCTTTAAAATCTCACATAAAGGAGGGGTTAAGTGCCTGCGCATGCCTCGGGTGAGTACCTAACACTAGGTGTTAAGCCAATGCACTTGGGATTTTAAGGGGTTAGGGGTAAATGAGACTAAATTTTGGTTCCGTTGTTGGGACCCTTTTTTAATTTGTTACAATAATGGTGAGGGATTTGAACACTTGACCTTGGACAACACTGAAACTTGGCTTAAAAACACGAAAGATGAGTTTTCTCATAGATTCAACACTGGATCAAAGTTTGATGCATGTAAATGGGTAGAGGAGCATCTATATCATGATCTCTATGAAACCTTATTTTTTTTTTTCCGATGGAACTGTATGAATGGTTATCATCATATGCACTGAGGAGAATTTGGTTCTATCAACCTCGTGTGTAGACTTCAAAAGATTATTAGAGGTTTTGTGATGTTGATCTAGTTTGGAATCATGTTGTTGATCATTGGTGGAAAGGTGTGTTAAATAGTTACATTTTGGAGTATGTAATCTCCACTTATTCTTTCCTAGATTTTGTTAGGTTCTAGTTCTTGTGAGAACCTAGAGGATATTTCTTGTGTGATTTACCTTTAGCCATCAATATATTGATTGTAACTGTGATTTTAGAAGCATTTCCCATGGCTAGCTAAACTCCCACTAGGCATGGGGCATGGAAGTTGGTGTGGTGAGAGATGACAGATCCTACTGTGGAAGCAAAGAGAGAAGAGAGGAAACTCAAGTATAAGGAATCTCAAGAAATGGAGTTGGAGAGATAACATGAGGTTGGTAAAATGATGGATTTCTGGAGGCATATGTTGTAGGAAGGATTTGAGGTTCACATGGAGGGCATGGGACTTGAGTATTCTATGATACCCCACCTTGGCAAGCATGGGAGAGAACCCCCCTCAACTTCTGGTGATAGCTCATCATATAGAAAAGATAAGGGTCATAGGGGAACATATAGACCCTACCTAGAGACCAAACCCTTGTGCTTAGTTTTCCAAGTTCTGATAAAGGTATCACTAATCCAGTTGGTTTTGGAGTTGGTATGTAATAAGAATTGAGTCGATATAATTATTCTTTGATTTCTATGGCCACGTAGATGTTTCCTATATTTGGTTGTATCCTTTATGAGGTCATTTCAGCAAGGTGGGGGTACTCGGATATGGGCATTACATCGAGAGTACTTCTATTTCACAAACCGTTGGAGCTCAGTTTAGCTCAATGGTGGGAACACAAAGTAGCACCACTTCAAGTCCTGTACCTACTACAGGGGGAGGATCTGGTGGATCTGGGAGTTTAGGAGTGAGTGGATCTAGTGGATTTGGTGGGGGAAACACTGGAGGAAATCATGGTTTGGACCTAGTGGATAAGGACCACAACCATAGCAGCACGTGTTCTATGAGATGTTTCTCCACTTTTCAGATTACAAGGGTGTTGAGGATGTTGCGGAGCATGTTCATAATTGTTAATTACTATGGCGTGTGAAGGGGATCACTATCCCGGAGTAGAAGGTAAGACAATTTACAATGATGTTGTAGGGGCACATGCGCCATAATGGTACTGAAGTATGACCCACATCAAATGGTAGTGGATTATACTACCTTGCGTGATTCCTTCCTTTTGGATTTTTAAATTCATGAGTTTGAGAAAAAAGCATTAGTACATTGAAGGATATCCAGAAATGTATGACAGAGTGTGTGTGGGAGTATGACACACACTTCAATACTTTCTTATCCAAGTTTTCCTATGACATTCATCCATCACAGCATGCTCAATGGTTAGTTGGGGGCATGATAATGCCTTTAAGATGAGTGTTTTCACATAATACTTTCATGGATTGGCACAAGGCCTTGGAGGCTGCTTTGCACATTGAGGTTGTCAGGAGTGTTGACACAAGAGTGAGTCCCTTTTTGGAAGCTCAGATTTCTTCCATGGCAAAGTAGATATATAAGTTATCTGTAAATTTTAACGCATGAGGTTCATAGTGGACTCTAGTGTATGTACTATGAAGTATAGGGACATACAAAAGACAATTTCCCTTAGAGGTCGGTGTGTGCCATGGTGTTGGATCGTGAGATTTTTCATATGGAGAATGATTCAAGTAGATGCTCATTGTTGATGCACATGCTCTATAATAATTTATCCTATTATTGTAATATTTGTACATCTACCACCCATGATACTAAGGATTGTAGATTAATAGACTAGATCCATGATGTCATTGATACTGGTGTGTGACAGACCAACATTGTGAGTGGTTCTAAGGATGAGGGTCATAACTATGAAGGATGCATGGATGGTAGAGGAAGAGGCTTTCGTGGAGGGTTTAGAGGCCGTAATGGTCATGGTGGAGGAAGAGGAGACTTCCCCATGGAACTTGTTTCAATTGTGGATCTACAGAACATTATAAGTGTGAATGCCTAGACTTGTTACAATGCTCATGGTGTGGGAAGAAGCATAAGTACAAAGAGTGCCCAGATTTGTATAGTCACATGGTTCAGAATCAAAAGAAGTATGATAAGGGTGCGGGGATGGTGAGTGTAAAGTGCATTGAGCCATTGTACATCCCTAAGGTGATGTCTAATACAGATTTGGATCCTATTTTGGTAACTACTCGAGTTGAGGTGGCACACACGAAGGAAATTCCAAAGCGAGAGGCATGCTATTATAAGACAGGAGGTACTACATGGGAATTACCCTAATCTAACCTACCAGAAAGAGGTGTATCAAGAGACTATGGAGTTGATTAGGAATCTACAAGAATACCTTCAATGTTTGAAGGAGAAGTCACAAAATTAGAGAAAGAAAAGGATGTTAAAGCTCCTCGAGGGACGTAGATGATATTAAGGATGTGTGTAATATGCTACGCTAGGATAACATCATTCCCTATTAGGATAATGGTTTAGATAAAAAGTACCACATGCTAGAGGTGGGTGCAAGAGGCATATCTTACACACTAACTTACCCCCTCATAGTTTGGACTATTACAAGGGGATCACATTGAATGCGGTAGTGGATGGATGGCTCTTGAGTAATATTCTTATTGAGATGGACATAGAAGTTAATGTCCTCACCCTAGATGTATGAAATCAAATGGGGAGACCACCATTGCAGCCATCTTCGAATGTGTTTTTCATGGCAAGTAGGACTAAGGCCACTCCCCTTGGATTTTTGAAGAATGCTTACATAACTATCCAGGGAGTCAAGTTCACTAGGGATTTTTAAGTCTTGGTGATTCTTTGAGGAGGATAGCTTCCTAGCATTACTTGGGTGCCCTTGGTGCTATGCAAACAATGTTGACCTACATTTCAATAAAGGCTACATCAGTTTTGAGAACAAGGAGGAGCACATGATCATTCCACTAAGCGATGAACGGTATGTGCTTTATGTGGAGTCATTAGGTGAAGAAGACTTAAAATATATATATGTGTGCACCATAAGGGACCTAGAGTTTGTTCGGCCATCAAAGGAAGGGGTCATTCATTGGGATGATACATAGTCTATGAGTGATACAATGAGCATTACTTGTGACAATTGGGTGCATGGAACATATGAGTTGATTGGGAGAGAGATGAAAGGTAATGTGGCCTGAGTAGTCATGGCGTATTCGATCGAGTGCACACTGGGAGGAAGACGATTCTAGAGCTATACTAGCAAAGGTAACCTTGATACCTTTTTGCACGTGATGGATGTACATCGGACCTGTGAGATAGAGAGTAGGAATATTCTCATTTATACCTTATGTGGGATAGTTGCACATTGATGGATGTCACATTGTGATAATCTTATGGAGTGGTGCGAGGTAAGGGTCGCATTCTCCATTAGATTTCTAAGAAGTAATGCACCTACTGGGATACATGACTATGATGGGAAGGGGTCCGCCTTGTACCATGTTCAAGAGTGTGAGAGGACCTAGAGGGAAGGCCTCGGAAGCCTTTCCCCCTTCCTTGTGGGTGCACAAGTTCTATTCCACCTTACAGGGTTATGTGCATTCATGGTATGTTTATTTGGAGTTGTGGAGACAAACATGAAATTGGAAAGAGTTAACATCGGTATTATTCAGACCTTTGAGTACTTATCTTCTAAACCATCAGTAAATGAGGCCTTGCAAGTGATCAAGCACCTTACATTGGGAGATAGTGCTAAGGTGGAGGACATTGTATTAGAATTATTGGGAGAACCTGATATGGGGGCGCACCTTGAAGAAGAGGAACCGGATGAAGTGCAGTTTGAGTGTGCCTACCTAGAGAAGGAAAAAGGAAAATTGGTATACATGATTAATGATGAGGAAGTGGAGAATGTAGATGTTAATCAAATAAAAGTTATGTTTGAAGTATTAGATAATGTAGATGAGAAGCCACACACTTACTATGAGACATTAAATACAAAGAAGGTTAACATTGGTATAGAGGAGGAACCAAAAGAGGCCATTATTGGAGATTATTGGACATATCAAGAGGTGTCAAATATTATTGAGCTATTGCACGATTTCCAGGAATTGTTCCTACATGGGTACCATGAGTTAAAGGGGGTTCATCACTCTCTAGGAGAGATATAGATCAAATTGAAGGAAGGGGCACGACCTGTTAGGAAGAGGCCTTATAGAATGAACCTGAATCATCATGTGAAGGTTAAGGAGGAGATCAATAAGATGATAACATACAATATCATATAAGCCACTGAGGAGTCTGAGTGGGTTAGCCCCATCGTAATCATCATCAAAAAATATGGGAGAATACATATTTTTTTTTACTATAGAGACTTAAATTTGGTGTGTGTTATCAATCCCTTTCTAACCCTATTCACTAAGGAGATCCTGGAAGGAGTAGTCAGGCATGAGATCTATTTGTTTATATATGGGTTTATGGGATATCACTAGGTTTGAATTTCCATTTTGACCACTGAATGGGGAAGTTTTGTGTATAGGGTCATGCCTTTTGGATTGAAGAATGCACCTATTGTGTTTTCGTGCATTATTGTTCAGGTGTTTTAGGACTTCATTCATAAATTTCTCCAAGTCTACCTAGATGACTGGACGGTTTATGGATTAGTAAAGGATCATTATGACAACCTGAGGCTAATGTTTGAGAGGTGTGGGTAGTTGATCATCTCTCTGAATATTAAGAAATGTATCTTTGCCACTCCTTTTGGCACGTTACTTGGTCATATCATTTGTAAGGAGGGTCTATTAGTGGATCATGTGAAATTTTTGTAATTTTGAGGTTTGAGGAACCCACCAATCAGAGTATAGTGCATGGATTTATAGGGCATATGGGATATTATAGGAAGTTCATCAAGGGCTATGCTAGAATTTTCATGTCATTGGAGGAGTTGTTAAAGCATAAAGGAAAATTCCATTGGGGTGAGGCACAACAGGTGGCATTTGATACATTGAAGGAAAAACTCACTACTATGCCCATCTTGTGCTTTCCCTCTTGGGATAGGCCCTTTCATGTACACATGGATGCATCAGGGATGGTGATTGGAGTGGTCTTAGCACAACCTAGAGAAGGTATTGTTGACCATCCCTTGTGTTTTGCTAGCAGGAAGCTAACTCCAAAAAGATATAATTATACTACCATGAAGTGTGAAGCATTGTCAATAATCTATACACTACACAAATTTAGGTAGTATTTAGCTGGCAACACCTTTTATTTTTTACACAGACCATATAGCCTTGAAATATTTTGTGAACAATCCCATCTTGCAAGGGCACATATGTCATTGGGTATTATTGTTTCAGGAATTTGAATTTACAGTTGTGGTGAAACTAGGGAAAAACAACTTAGGACCTAATCATTTGTCAAGGGTTAGTTCAAGTGAGGATGCACAAAGCATTGAAGACACAATGTCAGATGCTTAGTTATTAAAGCTATAGCATGCACCTCTCGATTTGGAGGGCATTATCATCTATTTACGAATGGGTGTGGTGCCCAAAGGAATGAGGATCTTAGAGAAGAAACAACTTGCCATTCACACCATGCCCTACATGTTGATTAGTGGAGAATTTTATAAGCTAGGATAGGATGAAATTTTTCACCGGTGTGTGCTTGAACATGAGCACGAAGCTATTATGGAAGAGGCTCATGGTGGTATTGAGTGGACACAATCTTTGGGAGAGATAATATGCACAAAGTTTTGATGGATGGTTTATGGTGGGAGACCTTATATAAGGATTACGTAGAGTATTCTAAGGGTTTTGACCATTGCCAGCACCTTAGGAAGCCTGGGCATTGTGATGAAATGTCATTAAGGCCTATCGCCAATGCAAATTCATTTGAGAAATGGGAAATTAACTTGTTATGCCCTATTTCCCCATCCACTTGAAGGATGGGTTCCTGCTACATCATCACTTGCACAGAATATCTTACTCAGTGGGAAGAAACAATTCCTACAAAGGATTACACTATAACCACTATAGCTAGGTTCTTATGGGAGAATATAATTAGCAAGTATGGATTCCTGTTGATTTTAATGAGTTATAGGGGTACTCATTTCCTCAATGAGACAATTATAATCTTGTTGGCAGAATTCATGGTGGCCCATCACAAAACTACCCCTTACCACCCACAAGCTAATGGGACAGTGGAAGCCTTTAACAAAATTTTGAGTCACACATTGACCAAGATTTGTGATGTTGGGAGACAGGATTGGGATGACAAAGTCTCTATCATGTTATGGTCATATCAGACAACCTACAAAAGGTTGAACAAATAAACACCCTTTCAACTAGTGTTCGGCATGGAGGCTATATTACCTATTGATTTATTATTACCCTCCCTACGTATTATGCATAGAGGAGGTTTGCTAACGAACAAGTGCTTATGAAACGTATTGACAAGTTGATGCAGATGGATGAGAGATGTGTCATAGCATGATGGATTTAGAGAATGGAAAAGTCCATGAAGAAGGTGTGGCATGATAGAAACATCAAAAATAAGAAGTTGGAAGTTGGGAAAATGGTTCTCTTTTATGACTCAAAGTTTTTGCACCATCCTAGAAAGTTTAAAGTACACTGGTTGGGACCATATACTATCACTTATATACTTGATTCAGGCACTTTCCAGTTACAAGTGCTAGATGGCACAAGGTTGCCCAGTTTCTTTAACGGGAGTAGGTTGAAGCCCTACTATAAATAAGTCTTCGATGTGTTTGTAAATAAGGTAGTATTGTCAGCTTTTTTCTTGTCCTTTTTGTTCTATGTTTTCTACTTGTTGGCACATCAGTAGATAAATACATTTGCATTGATTTCATGCGCAGAGGACTACACATGATTTTTGTGTGGGTTAGATTGGCATCTACTTTTGAAAAACATTATCACATTTCTAAGTAAGAAGAATGATTTATGCAGAGGAGGTGTTCAAATGTGTGCTTGTGTAGTGAAGGTGTTTGAATTTGTGTCGTAATAAAGGTGTCTCGGTGAAAAATTTGAGTTGAGTATAGACCACGTAGAAGAGAAGAAATGATCACGTAGTGTAACATGAGGTAGGTAGTGGTATAAGGGACTACTTGGTGGAAAGTGCAGAGATTATTTTATTCGGCATAGTGAGGCACGCGAAGGTCTATGGTTATGACCTAGTAATGCACAAAGGGAATTCATGGAAGTTGACTTAAGTTATAAAATAGAAACTTTAAGAACTTGTGGGTCAAGGACATTGAGGTTATGAAAAATATAAATAGAGGGTAAAGGTAGTCATTTCGACTACTTTGCCTTAGAAAATTTTTGTGCTCCCAAGCTTGAAGTGCGACAAGGGTTTTTAGAAGAGCAAGGTAATTGTCACAAAGCAGTAAATTTGTACAAGTTATGGTGTGATCTTGCGGTTTAGAAATAGGGAAGAATATAGTAGAACATGAAGGGGTTGTGTGAGAGAGAAGCATGGAATTTGTCATGCTCGGGAAGATGAAGGAAAATCTAGATGCACCTAGGGCACAGAGGAATGAGAGAGAAAAATAGAGATGGTACCAAAGAAGGGTAGGAATAAGAAACCAGTGGTGGAAAAGGAAGATCCCATTGAATTTTATTTAGAAATGCAATACCCTCCGGGGTTATTAAGGTAGAGAAGTGGAGCTCAAAGTTATACAGTGCAAAATTAGTGAGTTCAACCATAGAACCACTGACCACAACAAATTGATGTGGAACAATCTATACAGGGAGATCTGAGGGTTAGATGAAAAAGGAAACCCTAAGGTCGACGATTCGGTGATGGAGGAGTTACAGAAGACTAGGGTTTTGCATCTTTAGGAGTTGTCATTTTTTTTAAACCCACACCACTCTTTAGATGGTTGATGTCGTGAGAAAATGAATAATTATTCTACTTTGTAGGTAAGAGGATGAGACTCACAGGAAATTTAATCCATAAGGTAATGGGCCTATAAAACGCTAGTGAGGATATGGCCCTTGATTTGGGTGCCACTGCGAAAGTGGAAGAATTATAAAAATAATTGAACTATGAGAAGGGGAAGGGATCAAGATAGTGTGGATCTTCCAAACCCAGCATTGAGAGTTGCCTCCTGACTCATTAGTTGTAAACTAGGAGCATCGAAGAGATGGACGCACATTAACAAAAGGTTCTTGTACGTTGCCTATAGAGTTTCTAAGTAGTCTCACTGTAGTTTTGCACAATTTATTATGGATAGTATCATTGAGGAGGCGCGAGTGGAGAATGACTTGGGAGAAAAATTAACTTGGGGGTTCATACTATTATTGATTGTATTCTAGGAAATTGGTGTCCCAGATGGACCAGAAGGTAACATGTGGGTTTACCCACCAACGCACCCATCTCTTGATATACAATTTAAGAAATTCACTTGTGAATGTTCCATCTCAAAAACTTACAAGGCATGGATTAAAATGTGGTATGAGAGGCTAAGTAGAGATTTTGAAAATGAATGGCACATCCCACATGAGCTACCACAAATTTTTGGGGACCAAGTGTAGTTCACTTTTACACAACACTTATATTTGGCACGGTTCATGATGGCCAAAGGAGAATTAGGATTGTGGCACAAAATTTTGTTTACATTTACTTCTAAATACATGAAGTGCACCATCAATCAGCTAAAGGAAATGTAACAATTGACCTTTGATGTGGATAAGGTGGATGATGATGTGCATACCCTACGCGTGACCTATAGATATAGCTTGAGGACAACATACGTGGAGACCTTAGAGCCTGACTTTCAGGATCTACACCCATAGGTCAATGTTACCATCAAGGGCTACATCCATCGGGTATTTTTACATCTATACCCCAAGATGCGGGGAGGATTTGAGGTGGAAATCAGAGATGCCACCTTCCCAAGGCCACGTGAAGCACCAATCCCACTGATAAAAGTGGTCCAGGAAGATGAAGAATTGGTTGTGGAAGAAGAAGAGGGTAAAGGGAAGTTATAAACTTCCTCAAAAATAAAATACTATACGCACCGAGGTAGAAGTGGGGGCAAAAGTACATCACAACCAAGCAATACTGAGGAATCACAAGTAGAGTGTGAGGTAGACGAGTTACCGAAGGTGAAGATCTAGAGAAGAAGAAACAAATGGTACATGATGGTTCCAGTTAGGCAACAAAAACATGCTCGGAAGAAGATACCACAACCTTTAGGGAGGAACTTGAGGTTGATATCGAGGTAGAAGAGAAGAGAAGGGTGGAGGAAAACACCAAAGAAGTCTTGTAAATATCCATGATTTAATCAAATAAGAAACAAAACATTACACAATAAAATAATAAAACCAGAGATATTGTAATTCATTTTGGACAAATTAATGGATAGATTACATATAAATAGCTCAATGAACTCCTATAAGTAAGGAGTCAAGGCCAATCTCTAAGTCCTCTCAATATCCCAAATATCTCTCAACTATTACAACTATTTTACACACTCATATATTATTTTATATATATTAAAAACTATTACTACAAAATAACCCAAACCACTCCTAAGTGTTCACACTATGAACAATATTTCAGAATATGCACCACCCCCTTAGTGTGAACATGGGGAAATCTATCTCATGTACCTGCTCATGATCTACAAAGAAATGAAGGTTTTTAATGAGTACCAACAAATCAAACAATATGAGGTTTTCAAAGAGAACCTCTAACTCAAAAAATGGTTTTCTAGTGGAACCAACCACTACATAGCAGTGTACATTATTTTTCTCACATCATTGTTTCTAACTTAGAGGGATTACAAAATAGAAATTATGCTCATGCAGGAGCTTTAAACAAGAATGTTACTTCTATTCATTATTACAACATAAAGTAAACACACCACACAACAAAAATAAAAGGTCACCAATACCATGAAGCAATCTATTTGTTGGTGACTAACAAGAGATTCCAATTTGCCTCCATCCTCCATCCTCCTTTTGTTTAAGATCATATTATTCTTCATTCACAATTCAGCAAAGGTTCTTGTTCATTAATTTCATTTGTATTTTCACCTTCCAAGTGTGAAAATTTAATCCATTGAATTTATCTAATGGAATTTCCAGAATAGGTGTCGAACTCAGTCAAAAATGCACCCTTATAATAAAATTTAAACATTGAAAGTAAATTTTTCTGACATATTTGCCAAAAATGGAAAAAATAATTTTTTTGTCTAGTAATAGAAAACACAGGATCAATGTGTAGAGATAAAAATACACATTTTTTAAAAATGGCACATTAATCTGAGTTACCAGCTGAAAGTTATGGCAATTTTAAGTTATAACTCCAACATCTTCCTGGACCCTTTCCAAATTTGGAAAAAGATTTTCTATGTTCTATTTTTTTATCTACATCCAAAAAAGGAAAGAAACACAATACCTCTATCACTACAGATCCAAATATTGCAAGAAGTCACATCGCAACCAAGTATGGATTCACCTAAGTGAAGCATCACCATTGTTGGTAGATAAACATGCAGTCATAGATTTGATTCCAATGAAACACGCAGTCATGATTTGATTCCAATGAAACAAATTCATTCCAGATCTAAATGCCTCACAAAATCCTATAGGTTATCATTGTGGTCTAACCCACTCTGATACCAAATCTTGTAAATATCCATGATTTAATCAAATAAAAAACAAAACATTGCACAATAAAATAATAAAACTAGAGATATTGTAATTCATTTGAGACAAATTCCTAATGGAGATATTACATATAAATAGCTCAATGAACTCTTATAAGTAAGAAGTAAAGGTTAATCTCTAAGTCCTCTCAATATCCCAAATATATCTCAACTATGAGTTGTGCATTACAGTTGTTTTGCACACTCATATATTATTTTATAAATATTAAAAACTATTACTACCAAATAACCCAAACCACTCATAAGTGTTCACATTACAAATAATATTTCTGTACTCACTCTATTTGAGAGAATGAGGGAGTCTAGTGCGAGGGTCTTCTCCTACATAGCCCACCAAACTGGAGGAAGAAAATAAAGGAGAATCATTTTTCATAAAGGAGGATAAAGGATTCATTCAAGGTCAAAGAAATAATGAACAAAAGGCAAGGCTGTGAGAAATAAGTGGGTGCTTATGTCCCCACATATGGACTTAATGGAGAATCTTACAAAGGTGTTGTGCACAATATTTCAAGGTACCCTCCCCACAAAGAAGCTACATGCATGGGATATTTTGGATCAGAGTGGGGGTGTGATGAGAACAAGGAATATGATAAGTTAGAACCTACATTTCCATGTAGAGGAACTTGAGTTCGAGGTCAACGATCACGCGATTGAGACCATTCATCTGAAGAAGAAGGAAGGAGAGACATACAAGGTGGTAGACCCAAACCACCTCACCAATGAGAAGGAATGAAACACACTGTAAAATATGTCTTCTGAGGTGGTAAGACATGGCTTGTATGTAGGGGAAATCATTTGAACCTTGCTAGCGGATAATAAAGGGAAGGAGAAGGAAATAGAGATATTACGCCAAGGGTTAAAAGGAGAGAAGGTGCGAACCAAGGAGGTGTATGATTGGGTGGGCTCCCTGGTTAAGAATATTTTGGGGCAATGTCTGGTGTTGGTAAGCCAGCTCAGGACAGACTACGGTGATGAAATGGAATATCTAGAGGACCTAGTGTGGATGTTTTTAGTCAACATCAAGGATGGCATGGGGCCTACCACTAAAGATCTTGCTAAGGAGAAAGAAAACAATAAGTTATTTGTGGAATCTCGATCACTGATTTGGAGGACTTACTAGGCCAACTCAAAGAGGTAGAGATACTAGCAGATAGGGTTTTGAAAAACTATCGGAAGTGTGAGCCTATCATTGATGTGCAGGTAGTAGAAAAGAAGGCAGCCCTCAAGGCCTTTAGGAAAATGTCCCTACTAACAAGTCTGAGTGTGCACAATTGATAGTGGAAACAACAACACGAAGCATAAAATAAATACCAAGCACAAGAAGTTAGAGTTCTGAGTTATTAAACATCCGGACTCCATTACCAAATGTATGGATGAGTTTGAAGGTCTTGGTGCAGAGCTAGTGGTTCTAATTTAGTAGTTGAAGGGGAAGGTAGAATAAATCATGCCGGATCAAGTACCGGTATAGCAGGAGAAGTTCCAAGGAAACAATTGACATATCTGGAGGCATGGAAGAAGTTGAAGGGGGAAATAGATGTAGAATTCCCGAGTTGCTCCAATTGATTTTGTAGGTGGTGATAGTGCAAGTTCTTTTTACCTTAACTAATTTTATGCCAATGAAGCTTTGTTTGAAAGCATGAAGTATTGTCATGGGTGATAATAGATTTAGTGTGGGGTGATGTTGGGCCCTTGAAATGACCAAGTACCTAAGGCACAAAGGGTTGTGGTACACGAAAACATGGTGCAAAGGCACATGCAGAAGTAACTTTTGGGGATGCATGAAGGATCATGCCTAGGCAAGGTGGATTTGGGACTTAGTCACTTTTTAAAGAATGGGTAAATCCATGATAAAGGAACGGATGAAAAGGTGACCAGATTCAATTATGGATAAAGGTAAAATATGAAAGACTTGCAGCTCAAGGAAAGGATATTCCAGGGCATCATTATGGTTATCATAATAGGATAAGGAGTTAAGTTAGTTATGGGTTAGCTAGCACCTGCATGCTGAATATACTCAAGTAGGGAAAGACATTTTAACAATTGACATGTCTTGGATAATGATGAAGTGGTTATAGGAGATTCCTTCTAGTTCCTTCTTATGTATTGTTTTGCATGGCAATCGATATAGTATGTATGTGCACATGGAGAGTGAGAGCTAAGGGGAGTATGGGGTAATCTTTGTAATGAATCCATTACAGAGAATATATGGTGAATCTGTTGTTGTATTTTCTCTTTTCATGGATTATTTAATGTATTTGGCTACTGTAATGTTGATGAATCAATATAATGGGTTCTTCTAAACATCTGAGTCATGGATCTTGATCTGTATATTTTCCTTTATGTTTTTGGATCCAAACCCTTATGTTCTTGATGATGCTAATGGTTCAGATCTATTTTCTTTCTGTTATCACAATTTTTTCCTTCTTATTATGGTGCATCTTTATGTGGGTCTGAGTTCCTTTGTATCTGTTATACAATGCATGTATCTATGTATGTGAATTACTCATCCATTAATGATGAACATTCTTAAAAATCTCACAGAAAGAAGGGGCTCGGTGCCTACATGTACCTTGGGTAAGCACCTTGCACTAGGTGATAGGTCGGCGCACTTGGGATTTTAAGGGGTTAGGGGTAAAAGAGACTACAACCCTCTTTGGTTTAAAATAAATCGGTGAAATTTAAATATCTACCTTTGGTCTTCATATTGACCTTATTTCACCTAATTCTTTGCTCATTACTCGTATCTTTAATTTACTTAATATTTGCACTAAATTAGATTAATTCTTCATTCTTAGCTAAAATTAAGCACTCACACTTCAAATTTAGTACTCATACTTTACTAGTAAAAATTTCTTAGCTAATAAAAATTTTACTTCTCTTTGCACTTTATAAGGAAATAATTCACACCGTTAAGTGAAAGAATTTGAAAAATAACTCATTCAATTTTTAGACTTAGGTGGTTCGGGTTAAAATCTATGAAGGTTTGAAAAATGCAACATTTCACCGATCGAAAACCTTATTGTTCTCGTAGAAGTGGAAAAATCGGTATTCTATGGAAGTAAAAATCTTAGTGTTCTATGGAAGTGGAAATATTTATTGTTACGTAGAAGTGGAAAAGTAAGTTTTTGTGGAAGTGGAAAACTTAATGTTCCGTAAAAGTGGAAAACTCGGTGTTCCACAAGTTATAAAATCTTAGTGTTATGTGGCAATGAAGGACTTAATTTTTCGCAAAGTTTACAAAATTAGTACAGAAAAGTAAGGTCATGAGATAAATGGCCACAAAATAAGAAACAAGATCCACACAACACTATGAAGAATGATAAAGAAATTTAAGTATAGGAATGTTTGATAAGCCATAGAACAAAGGAACTTAATGTTTTTTAGAAATAAAGAACTTAGTGTTCCACAAAGTTTACAAAATGGAGAATAGCATAACATCAATGCAATAAAATCAATTCATGTAACAAAGGATTAGGAATTTTTGGCATTGCAAAGAAGAAATTTTAAGTTTTGGAATGTTAATAAGGTACAGAATAAAATAATTCCACGTAATGAGGGAAAATATGAGGGAATGTCATGGGACATAGAAAAGGTTATGCAACACTATAAAGAAAGAAAAGTTGAGCAAGGAGAAAAGTAAAGAAATCTATGCAAGTTTGAGAAGCCGAACAGTGAAATAATATAGACACACCACATAACAAAGGAAATTTGTTTGGTGAGGGAAGGCCACATAACATATGAATGCCTTGGGATAAAGGTAAAGGATATGTGTCACTATGAAGAAAGAAAAATTAAGCATGCAGAAAAGTAAAGAAATCCATGCGCAGGCTTGAGAAGTTGTAGAGAAAATAACAAAGAAAATCCATAAAACAAAGGAAAGACACATAATAAAGAAAACCCATAATATAAAGGATACGAGGTCATGTGGCATTATGGATCAAAGTAGAGTGAATTATAAAAAGTAAGAAAGAAATTCTACATAACAAATTAAATTCCACATAACAAAGGTAGAAATTAGGCGGAAAAATCCAAGAAACAATATGGAAATGTGAATTTGTAATACAAAGGTATTTTTGTGAGATTGTTAGGAATCGTAAAAATGTCATATCTTTTGATCCAAATCTATGTTTGACATGATACTAGTGTCATTCGAATATTTCTTTAGAAATGGTTTTGTTCTTAATGGGAAGTAACCCACAATGATATATCCATATAATTATCTCTTAAGAATATTTGGGACTCTAGGTGGCATGTTGGCCATGTTCTCAATAATCATCATAACAGCAATTAGTTATGATCTTTTGTATAAATTTATATGTCTTGGTAATATTATTTTTATACAATGGAATACTTACCAAAATAGGGTAGTAAAATGAGGCCCTTTTGTATAAATATATGTACTTGTTTGTAACAAGGGGAGGTTCTTTTTATTAATGAATGTCAGTTGGTTTAAAATTTAGCATATGCAAATTGAAGTTGTATATTTTATCATCTCTTGTTTTTTATTGTAGATTTGGGTGTATAGGATTGTTGATATTTATTTTATATATTTTCTTTCTTTATGATCTTTAAATTATTTTATTGTAATTTTAAACAAACATGTCATAGTAGGTTGTAAATTAGGATGATCAAACAAATGTGTGTTTAGGAAATTTAAATGATATGTCTAAATCACAATTTGTCTATTTTAATCTTGTTTGAATCTATGTATCAATAACATATAGATTTAAGTATAAACTATATTT
Source organism: Taxus wallichiana var. yunnanensis (assembly GCA_018340775.1). NCBI lineage: Eukaryota > Viridiplantae > Streptophyta > Pinopsida > Cupressales > Taxaceae > Taxus > Taxus wallichiana. The sequence continues at coordinate 335,242,335 of CM031236.1, forward strand.
TATGTTCCTGGTAAATAAGGGGAAAGCATGGAATTTTATGTTATTATATATCAATTTCTTGAAACATAGGTTGTACAATAATTAATTTTTTCTCTTCCTTAACTTCATTTTTAGTTTTCTTTTGAGTAACACCCTTTTAGTTAGATTAGATTTAGGAATTCTTGAAAGGAAAATTTAGTGAAGAAGGTGCAGGGAGTGGTGCTAGAAGGATTTAAAATATCTAATAATTAATCTCCATTTATTTAAAATACCAATTCCCTAAAGCTCATGCATTGAGTTACAATTTAACTCTAAAACGAGGACATAAGAGCCTGTCATTCTCCTCCTTTTGACATGTAGTATATACACATCAATAGGAACAAGAGTAAAATTTGGTGTTAAAAGGAGGGAAACAAATCTATTGATTTATGAATAGTCCTTTGTACTAACATATATAATTTGTTGAAATCATAGTGTATATACATTTTCTTTAAAATTATCTTGAATTCAGTCATTGAATTATGTATATGTGTTATATTTAGCAATAATTGTAACTAGTTCTTGCTCTTATGCAAGATTATCTCATATTTTATTGAATTCTCATAGGAAACAATGCTATGATAAAGGTAAATCAAGGAATCCAAAGTCCCCTCCAAATAATATGGAGAATGGTATGTCATTGAATCCTCTCAAGTTATCAAATTCTTCTTTCACATTATCCCCATAATGTCTTGGTTGGCTAGCTCTTCCATTAATATCACTTATCCTTTCCATGACTTTCCAAGAAACCCATATAAATACCTTCCAATATTTAATCCCATCAATAGTATTTCTATTGAAGAACATATCAAGACATACAAATCATATTTAAGGCTCCTGAATGTAATACATAAATATGTATCTTTTAGGCTCTTCACATTCTCACTTATAAACACAACATATGATTAGTTCTTATAATCTACTAGAAGATGTAATCACTAGATGGAAAGGTTTCCATGATATGTTAATTTCTCAGTTGAGGAGAATCATGAGTCAAGCAAGTATTATATCAAAGGTTTAACACCTTGTAAAGGGATAATAAAGAACCCATCCGAGATTGTAATGCCATGTTTTGGAAGGTCTATAGTCGACTAGCCAACCATACAAACCCACAAATGATTTGTCACTAGAAATTTATTAAAAATGTTTTAGATCATATGACCTTAGTATTCCTAATGAGATATCATAATATTAACACATTATCTTCCATGTATGTTGAAGCCATCCAAATTGATTAATGATGCATCCTTAGGGATATGTTTCCTTTTCTTTCAAAAATCCACATCTTAAACAATTACCTCAAGATAACCAAAAATTTCTAAATCTTGTATAGACACCAATTCGAATATTTTTCCCATCGATTACATAGCCCCAAATTAGAAACAAATATTAGTTAATCATACATCATTAGTTAAGCAATAGGAAATCCTTGGTCCCTATCAATAATAATACCAATTGGATTCTATTCAAATAATTATAATAAAACTTGGCCTAAACTTCCTAAATCTGCAAAGCTAGATATGCAATCTTGGAGAAGGTAACCCACATAGAAATTATAGTTACCAGAGATACAATAATTATCCCTTCTATAAGAATAAAAACAATCAGATATAATCCTCCCAAAATAAAATGCCGTATATACATTTTTGTGAAATTACTTTACCAAATTGGTGTAGGGTCCACAATATAGCTAAACATGGTGAATTAGATTGTGTTGATTTTTTCTATGCTTTTGAAGTATTTTAAAATGAGTTAAATAACTATGAAATAATTTTAAATGAAAATGATGTTTTCAGTTCATCTAATCCATAAGATAATGTAAAACCATCTAGTACTACTATTATGGTAAAGACATAGTATTTTCCCATGCGGGAGGTTAATGAACCGAGAGGAAAACATAAATGAGGTGCATACATTCCAATAGTATAAGAAGGAAATTACGCATTAATAAAAAGGAAAAATGAAACTACGTAATTTCCTCCAAATTCTAGTACCACTCTACCATAACCAAAAACTAACAATGATCCTTCTCCTCTAAGAGGAAATGATCCTTATCCATAGGAAGTTGTCTAAGGTAGGCCTAGAATTTCAAATTACCCTTTCCAATTAAATAAAAATTTATTGAGAGTCTATTTTTTTGAGGTGGATGTAAATTTCATTTTTATATGCTTATTTTTATGATTTCTTCACATATATACAAATAAGGTATATATTTTCACAAATTGTGTATATATTTATTAACAATTATTTACAAAATTATACGGTTTTATAAATTTTTAGCATGTCATTGTTTACTTTACCACATAATTTTTTTACCAGTATTATATGGTTAAAATAAATAAATGGCCCACATTTTGTAAATTTCCAGCCTATTCTTAGGTATTCCTAAAAAAATTTACAACATTGTAGAATATATGAAGAAAACTAAAGAAAACATTACTTTATATAAATTGGATCGGATCATAGAACAATGAGATTTAGTGTTATATTATTTAGCTAAAATCCCTCTAAAGAACCTCATAATTCCTCTCATGGTAGTGTTTCCTTATACAAAAATAAATTTTAAGTCCCAAATTTCCTATTAACTATTAGGATATTTGGAAAAAAAAACCTACACAACCTCCTGGTTGACTCTAGAGCCTATACCAACATTATGCCCTCAAGAATATGTAAGAAACTTGGCTTGACCCCAATCAAAGCGACGGGGTGGTGGTCCAATTAGATAAGTACAAGCTATAAGTAATAGGAGAAATCCTTTATGTATATATGTAGTTAGTCTCGATCCTAGGATCCAATAATTCATTGATATTTAGGTTGTAGAAATCCTAGAAGCTTATGGTATGTTGTTAAGTAGGGATTGGTCGAAAGTCTTAAATGCATACATGTCTAATGATTGTTCCCATATATGGTTGACATGGAGAGGTATCCCAAATCAGATCAAGATAGAGAGAGAGTCCAAAATTAAACATATGATTACTAAGTATAATACAAAAATGAAGAAGTCAATTTTCCACGACAAACATTGGGGTTTATATATTAGATATGGAGAAAACAACGATATCAAAATAAAACCCATATACCTCGAGAATATGATCCCTACACTTTAATGGGGATTTCTATAAACATGGATTTGAGGTAGGAATCAAATTGAAAGGCATGTTATATAAATGACTCTCCTAGTTATTTGGCTAACTTGTATACATATTCTGGCTCTCAGTTCCCCATTGAAGGTTACGCACACTCAAGCTCAATTAGCACAACTCCTTGGTTACAGTTTCCCCTTGGTGCCCCTTCTTTTTCCTTGAGTGCCCTTATGCACTTTCTATTCTCTCCTTCCATTTTCCTCTTCCTCTTTATTCCACTCCTCCCTTACGCCCACCTTCTGCGCTTTCTCCTTCTTCCTAAGTAGCTTCTTCACCCTGTGTGTGTCTCAAACTTGCTTCAATCAGCTAACTCCTTAGCCCTCTCGCATGCCATGCCCATCACTTTGTAATAGTTGTGCCTTCACCATACATTCTCTACTCAATATTTTTCTTCATTTTCCCTCCATGTGCGCCCTGCGCACCTTCCTTCTGTATTCTTCTTACACCTCATTCTTTCACACGTGTCCCCGCGCCCTCCTTTCCACCCTTTTTTGCTAGGTCATATTTTTTCATGCTTGAGTGTACCATGTGCAGCTAGCCAATGCATGCCAATAGGGCACTGAATCCTTTCAAAAAATTAGAAAGTGACATGTAGCAGAAATGAAAAATATTTACACAGTTGGCCATCATTTTAGCCAATACACGAGTGCCACTTTTTTATTGTGTCGATGACTCGACATCTTTGAAAATCATATATTTTGCTACGAGATCTCGAGATCGGTGCATGTCTAGACTCATCAAAAATTTCTGACATCAACTACAGTGTTTAAAATTCAAATTCAAATTCTTTATGGATATGGTAGGTGAGAAATAGGAAAACATATCTTTAAGAATTAATGAGTAAATCTGATTTCTCCAACCACCCGATTTGATATGATCTTCCCTCCTTCAACATGCCAAGTAGGATTGGGGAAGATTTTTTTAGATCTATAGGAGGATTTGTAGGCATTGAATGCTTCTTGTTGGTGTTTATAGTTCAAATTCAAGTTTTCCCCCTTTCTTCTCTTCTTCCTCCATGGATCCATCTATAAATGTAAGAGATAGAATCATTTTTTATGTTGGACACTCTGGATCCTTACACATTTTTATAAGGACTCCATACTTTCTTTATTTTGAGTTGTATACCTCTAGATCGGCTTTCGCGTGTGGATATCAGCCTCCTTCATCATTGTAACAGCTCTTTGCATTTCTATAAGTAATAGAAACATCATTTTGTGACTATTCTCTATCCTAACATGTTTGCATTCCTCATTCTTGTATTTTTTTGTCTTTGTGTTTTGGTTGTGCTATTTCAGGTCCCTTGCAGTTCCTTATTTAGTTGTGTTCCATGAAAATGATATGGTAAATACGTGTTTGGATACTCTACTCATTCTTGGCATCCTTTCATGCATTTCCTTTCATTTTCAGTCAGAATAGATAGTGTTCATCCCTCTTTTCTATTTTTATTACCTTTTAGTGTAGTTTCCTTTCATTTCATCCTCCTATCCCTGGTACCTTGGCATTACTAGCTTAGTTTCCCCTTTTAGCACTAGGAGTAGTAGTAGCAGTAGAAATAGATAAGAGGAACCGGCCTTCTCAGGAGATTTGTCCCAAGCTCGTAAGGTCCCACAACTTGGGGATGGTTCTATTGTGGTCTCAAACACCTCAACCCTTTTGAGTTTTGATACACAGGTACACGTTTGAGAAACCAACAGTTTCTATCATGCCTAGTGAGACCAACATTAAAAGCTCAAATTTCATATCTCTAAGTTCTGGTGTGAGGACTTAGTATTTCAGCCTTTGGAGGCTCATTTCAACACATCTGGTGACTCCTAAAATTTTAGGATCTTTGTTTCAGCAATCCTAAGTGCCTTTCATGAGAAGAGTGCACACAAGAAGAAGTGTAGTAGTTGAAGATTATTTTGAATATTTTTAGCTATCCGCTAGAAGAGTTCATTCGAGAAAGTCCACATGCAGCTATCTCTCATGTGCCACCCCATTCAACTCCTCAAAATAGACAACCTGCATGCCCTATAATAGCATATCAACAACCTCCTCCACTGAGAAAATTTGCAAACTTTGCTAGAGGGAGTCCCTTACTAATGGTTGTGCAATATGATATGCCAAATAGCATGCTCAAGAGTATTCCATACTTTATTGGTGATAATAAATTCACCCCTCAAGAGAATATCCAGGATATAGAAAATGTGTGCTCACTCTATTTGATCACACATGATGATGTGATCGGAGCTTCTTGTAGCCTCTTTCAAAGGTAAAGCACTTTAATTGTACAGAGGCACTGAGACTTGGATCTATCACCACACAGGATGAGTTGAGAACAGCTCTTTGTAATTACTTTGAAGATAAGTCGGATCACCTATCCCTAGTGGAGCAATCGACAACAACAAGGAGGTTTCTAATGAGTAGATGATTGATTTGAACATAATATTTCACAAGACTTGGGATAGAATCCCTCTTGTCATAAGACCTATATCCCAACATGCTTTCTTGTATTATCGAAGGCGAGTCAACAATGATATTTCAGTTATGATCCAATCCATATGAGGTAGGACCTTACCAACGGCTTATAATACTGCAGTAAGGGCAGAAAATAGTCTTATTTAGGTGGGAAATATAGATCCTAGACCGCCTATGCCCTTGTTCCTAGAAATTTCACAAGCACCCCAACCTTTTGTAGCCCCTATTCTTGTTCTTGAGAAAATTACGCAACCAGATTACCTCAACATCTTACTCTCCAAGCAGTAGCAGAAGGAGGATGAAGAATTGAAGGCCCTCATTAGAAATTTATCAAACAAAGTCATATCGTTAGAAAAGCAACATGCACAAGTGTATAGAGGAAATTCTAATCATGTGCATGGCTAAAGCAATCAGCCTTGGTAGAATCAATATGAAAATCAAATATACGCACCCAACCAGAAAAATGATAGATGGCATCCCAATGCACATCTACCCTTGCAATTTTTTCCTCCCGCACCTTATTTTCCAGCACCCAATGTGATTCGTGTGCTTGTTCCACTCATAAAAATTTGGCACAAGAGTCAGAATGGTGCTTCCCTTGTAACATTCCTCATATTCAATACCATTGTGCCAATTTCGTGCACACCCAAGCCTTTATGATACAAAATGCTTCATTTTGTGAGCCTTCAACAAGCACCCCTAAAGTAGAAAATCTAGAAATACCAGAAGCTCCTCCAGAGACAAATTTGAATTTCTTTGGTGCAGAGGACTTCTGTGCAATCAACCAAGCCGTAGAAGATACAAAAATACCGTGCACCCAAGTTGCATACAACACAAGATAAAAGAAGATAATGTTAGAATGGGCACGTAGGTCATGATCCCAAAGAATGCGCACCTCCTTTGGTAGGTCAAGCATCTGCTCTAGCTAAAGTCTAGGCTTCCGCTCCTAAATAGTCAAGAAGGGATGTTGTTTCCCAAATGCATAAGATAGGATGCCTTCCATTTAGCATTGTTTACTAGATGAAGAGAAAAAACATAAATGTCACAATGTGGGATGCCCTGACCATTCCATTTCAGTGGGATCTATTGCATGAAGCTCTGGCATAACTCCCACATGTTGATCTAGCTATGTAGAAGCCACGCACTTCTATCAACATTTTCCAAGAAGAGGAGAAACAAGTAAGTAATTTTTTAAAACCCCACCCTTCTATATGTCCTTAATCATAGGAAAACACCTAGTGCATAATTGCATGATTGACTCAGTCTTATTACTTTTGTTATGCCTAAGAAAATAAATGATGTCTTAGGTCTGAAATATAGCCCTTTGTCTATAGGAGTCATGTAAATTGATGGTTCAATTTTTGCCACCTTAGGACTCATCAAGGATCTTGAGTTAACCCTCCATGCATGCCCAAGCCTAACTATTACTCAAGATGTTTCAATCATTGACCTACCTCCTTTGTTTTTTCTATGTCTATCACAAGAATTTACTACTAAATTGGGTGGTTACTTGTCTTCTTATTTGTATCATATGCTGCTCAAGACAAGGTATGGTACCCGATTTACTATATAAGTTGAGCCTATATTTTCCTATCATGTAGATTCATATGTCCCATATTCTCTCTAAACCAACCGTTTAATCCAAGAAGAACAAGATTTAGGTCTGAGGAGTATTCTCTTCCACCCTCTATTCCGATCTAGTACGTGATGAATGGGCAGAGAGACACCATAAATTTGATCCCTATGTTGAAGAAGCTGGAAGCTTATGGCTGGGCTTGGTACTTATTTCATTCTAGAATAAGACGTTATGCTTCCATGCACGCTCAATAAACACAAAGCTCAACCTATTCTGTGGAAGTTATACTTTGATGGATCCGTAAGTAGAAACAAAACGAGGGTAGGAGTGGTTATCATTTCCCCTAAGGACGAGAAATTATTCTTCACACATAGGCTATAGTTCACATGTTCTAACAATATGGCAAAGTGTATGAAGCACTTGTGCAAGGCTTACTCATTGCTGAGAAGAAGAAAATTAAGATGTTGCAGATCTTTGGGGACATAGAATTGGTATCCACTAGGTTACCAACAAGTGCCAGACAAATAATAAGATTCTCAAAGATTATAAGCATAGAGTTTGGGACCTACTTGAGAGCTTTGATGCTCTAAATCTATAGGTGGTGTTATTTAAAATAAGTAAGGAAGTTGACCAGATGGCCGTACTAGGTTCACAGTTCTCTCCTACTAAGGAATTTTTCAAAGGAAACACTCAAAGCACATGAAGAAGGTGATCAAACCATCCATTCCAAATAACAACACCAACTGTTAAGTGTTTGACAGCGACACGTAGATCATCTAGTTTATCCATAATGAAGGTGAATTATCATCAAGTATGCAAGCTTACTTTCATAATAGCTATGGTGACCAAGTGATACTGGCGAAGACAAACAAGTTGCCTAAAGGGTTGGTCACCTTAGAGAAAATATTTATCCCTGATGATGAGTTCAAGGGTGAAGCAAGGTACATGTGCACCACAAGAGAAGACTGATCCTTAGTCACTATTGCACACAGGAAAGAGTTACTTCTCAGTAGGACTTGTGCACATGAAGATAAACTGGCCTTCATCTATCTTTGTCAACAATACAGTGATATATTCTCATGGGAGTATGAAGACCTCAAAGGTTTTGATCCAAGTGTTGGTCACCACTCCACTAACCTTGATCCTAGTATCAAGCCCATCAGACATAAGCAATGGCTAGTCAATCCAAAGATAGAGCCCCTCATTAGGAAGGAATTATCCAAGCTCATTGAGGAAAAAATCATTTTTCCCATCAAGTACTCTACTTGGGCTGCAAATTTAGTCCCAGTGTGCAAGAAGAATGGTGAAATCAGACTCTGTGTTGATTTTAGATATTTGAATAAGGCATCTCTAAATGATCATTATCCTTTGCCTTCAATGGATTAGATTATGCAGACTGTAGCTAGTGTGTAGATATTCTCCATGCTAGATGGATATTCGGGTTTTAGTCGGATCTGGTCAATGAAGAGGATCAATTCAAAACGATGTTCTACAACAAATGGAGAACATATGCATATCAAAAATGCCCTTTTGTTTGTCAAATGTGGGTGCCACATTTCGGTGTGCGAGGATATTACCTTCAAAGGTTACATCAATGAGTTCATCCTGGTTTACCTTGATGACATAGTAGTCTTCTTAACGCAAAGTGAAAATCATATGGCACATCTAGAAAAGGTCTTTGAGAGATGTAGAGAGTTTAGGGTATCTCTTAACCCCAAGAAGTGAAATTTTGTAGTGGCGTAAGGCAAGCTCTTGGGCCATGTGGTTTCAAAGGATGGCATTACAATTGACCTTGAGCGCGTTTCAGCCATCCTAGCTCTTTTCATCTTGGTGCAAAAAAGGCCCTACGGTCCTTCCTTGGAAAGATAAATTTTGTTATTTGTTTTATCCACGACTTTGCAAGACTAGTTTGGCCCATCACTTTAATTCTCAAGAAGGACATAGCCTTGGATGGATAGTGGAAGGAAAAGATAGCTTCAACAAGATCAATCAAGAAATTACTTGCAAGCGCTCCAACACTCATCAATATGGATTATTCAAAGGATTTCATGCTTTATATTTATGGCAGCGATGTGAGTGTTACTACTTGTCCTAACACAAGAAAATGAATAAAGGCTAGAATAATGAGTCACTTTCTTTAGCTAGACGTTGAAGGATTATGAAGTAAAATATAGTCACATGGAGAAGTAGGTCTTTGACATTATGTACACACTCAAGAAATTCAAGAGTATACTCACCACCAATCATATCAAGGTGTTATTCTCCCACTCTTTTGTTAGAGACTTCATCATGGGAGCAAAAATCAGTGAGAAAAGAGCACGATGGGTGACCAAAATCATGGAGTATGATGTGACTATTAAAGCCACAAAGCTGGTAAGAGGTAGCATACTCTATAGGAAAATTATTGAGGATTTATAGAATGAACACGAGGCTTCATTATTTCTAGAAGAAGGTCTTCCACACGTAGAGCTTGAGTAGAATAAAGACCACGATGCACGTGGACTGGATGAAGGACATGATCACATTCCTTCCCGAGGGTGCATACCCTCTGGTCTAAAAATGCAAAGAGAAGACATTTGAGATTACAAACTATCCCTTATGTTTAGATTAATGGAATTCTCTTCAAAAAGAATCTTGATGGTGTGTTGTTAAGGTGTATCAATGGCGCGTGGAATGAAAAGGTGTTAGGAAATTTCACAATGGATTCTCTGGTGGACACTTCTCTGCCAAAACTATAGTAATGAAGATCATAATGGTAGGTATCTTCTGGCCTACCCTGTTTGCAGATGCACAAAAGTGGGTCACAAAATGAAAAGAATGTGCTTTCTTTGTAGGAAAGAAAATATTGGCAGTGCTTCCCCTCCAACTAATCTAAGTGGATCAGCCTTTTGTGTAATGGGGTCTCAAATTCATAGGCATGATCAATCTTCCTTCAATCACTGGACATAAATGGGTGTTGATAGCTAGATATTACTTCACCAGATGGATGAAGCTTTCACGCTTGAATAATCAACCGATTCATTCATCCTTGACTTTCTCAAAGATATATTCATAAGGTTTGGTGTTCTCAAACCATTATCTCTGATAATGCAAAATCCTTCGTTGGTACTAAAATCATTTATTGGGATATAACTCTAGGCATTTACTGAAGACTTCTTCCAACTATTACCCTCGGGAAGCAAGTATGGCGAGAATCAAAAACAAGAACTTGATCAAAATAATGAAGCGTATAATGAACATCATCCAAATACAGTGGCATACAAAGGTCTCATGCGCACTCTAGGTAGATAGAATCATAGTCAAAAATTCAATAGGAACTTTGCCTTACAAGCTTCTCTACGGTAAGGAGGCTACCCTTCCTTTGACATTAGAGTTGAATTCATTAGCACTTTCCCAATAGCTAGAATTTGAAGGCGTGGACCAGAGAGAAATCAGAATGGCAGAGTTGGTTAATCTTGAACAATTAAGGAACTTTTCCATGATCAAGATAGAACAACATCAACAAGCAATAAATAAATGGTTCAAAGAAAGGCTAGGCTTCAATATTTCAAAGTTAGGGACTTGGTTTTAAAATATAATGATGTGAGCTAAACCAAGGCATCATTCAAAGTTTTATGCACTTTGGAGTGGCCCATACATCATCAATTCCTACAAAGAGGCTAACTCTTTTGAGTTGACTCATCTTGATGGAGGCGCACTATAAATCCTAGTAAATGGGATCTATCTCAAACCCTTCCATTAAGTTTGTTGCATCATGTTGTATATATTAGAGTAGTTTCAATTCCTCCAAGTGTACTACGTGCACATTGTTTGTTTGTATATATTTATTTCTTCTCATGCGCTTCTTATGTGTGCTCTTCTCCTACTTTAAGAATGTAGATTTTATCTCGGTGGTTACAATATTCATACAGAGTCAAGAAATGATCTTCAAGTGACTACAAGGGAAGTTTCACGATTGCATAAATAGACTCCATGCCCAATGGATACTTCAGGATACTGATCTTCTTCATCTAGTAGGAAGATGGCCCCGAAAGTCACCAAAACTATTATCCAAATAACTCTCCTAGTTATTTGGGTAACTTGTATACATATTCTGGCTCTCAGTTCCCTATTAAAGGTTATGTGCACTCAAGTTCAATTAGCACAACTCCTTGGTTACAATTTCCCCTTGGTGTCCCTTATTTTTCCTTGAGTGCCCTTGTGCACTTTCTATTCTCTCCTTCCATTTTCCTCTTCCTCTTTGTTCCACTCCTCCCTTGTGCCCACCTTTTGCGCTTTCTCCTTCTTCCTAAGAGTCTTCTTCACCCTACGTGTGTCTCATACTTGCTTCAATCAGCTAAGTTCCTGGCCCTCTCACATGCCACGCCCATCACTTTGTAATATTTGTGCCTTCACCATATGTTCTCTACTCACCAGTTTGCTTCATTTTCCTTCTCCACGCACCCTTTTGTGCCTTCCTTATGTATTCTTCCCACGCCTCATTCTTCCATGCACGTCCTCATGCTCTCCTTTGCTCCCTTCTATGCCGAGGTCATGTTCTATCATGCTTAAGTGTACCACACATAGCCAGCCAATGTGCACCATTAGGGAACCAAATCCTTACAATAAATCAGCAAGTGACACATGGTAGAAATGAAAAATATTTACACTTGTTGGCCATCATTTCAGCCAATACACATGTGCCATGTGTTTTACGTGCACCGACAACTCTTACATCTTTTGATAGCTATATATTTTAATACATATCTCATATCATCACATGCCTAGACTTATCATAAAGTGCTACCATTAGCTAGAGTGTTAGAAATTCAAATTCAAGTTCTTGGTGGATCTGGTAGGTGAGAAATGGGAATACATCTCTTTAAGCATTAATAAACAGATTTGATTGCTCCAACCACCTAATTTGATATGATCCACCCTCCTTAAACATGCCAAGTAGGCTTGGGAAGCATATTTCACATATCTACGGGCATATTGTAGGCATTGAATGCTTCTTATTGGTGGTTGTAGTTAAAATTTGATTTTTCCCCCTTTCTTCCCTTCTTCCTTCATGGATTCATCTATAAATGTAAGAGATAGACTCATTTGTTATGTTGGAAACTCTAGATCCTTATGCATTTTGCTAAGGACTCCATAATTTCTGTATTTTTAGTTGCAGACCTCTAGATCTAGCTCTCGCATGTGGATATCAACCTCCTTCATCATTGTAACATCTTTTTGCATTTAGGGAAGTAATAGAAGCATCATTTTGTGTCTTTTCTTTGTCCTAACGTGTTTTCATTCCTCCTTTCCTTTTCTTTTGTATTGTGTGTTGTTTGTGCTATTTCAAGTCTCTTGCAGTTCCTTATTTAGTTGTGTTCCATGAAAATGATATGGTAAATATGTGTTTGGTTGTGCTACTCATGCCTAGCCTCCTTTCACGCATTTCCTTTCATTTTCACTCAGAACAGATAGTGTTCATCCCTCTTTTCTAGTGCTATCACCTTTTAGTGTATTTTCCTTTCATGCCATCCTCCTATCACTGGTCCCTTAGCATTATTATCTTAGTCCCCCTTTCAGCACTAGGATTAGTAGTAGCAGTAGAAATAGATAGAGGAATCGGCCTTCTCTGGAGATCCATCCCAAGCATGCAAGGTCCACAACTTGGGGACAATTCCATTTTGGTCTCAAACACCTCTTCCCTTCCAAGTCCGAGACGCAGTTTCACATTTGAGTAACCAACAAAGCCCAAAGAGATAAAAATATCATGCCTCATAAAAATACAATTTCCCTACACCAACAAATTGGATGGGTATGAAACTTTAGTATTAGGACTCCAATTCGTTGTTAAACATAAAATTAAAGAGATAAAAGTTTTTATAGATTTAGAATTTGTAGTCAAGTTAGGAGTAAGTATCAATGCAAATAGTATTATCTCTAGATTTAAAAACATAGAGTCTAGGATTTTATTCAATAATCCAATGTGGTTAACATTTTATTTTTCCCCAAGAAAAAAACCAAGAATTTTATGTATTGGATACTTTTATTACTTCTCTCATGCCCACCCGAGAGTTGAAGGAAATAATGTTATTGGAAATGTTCCACACTCCCTTAGTACCGAGACAACATAGACCACTTTTAGGATTCAATGATGACCATTAAATAATTCATTTTATGAATATTTTGGATGCTTTTGCATATGTGATCATCTATGAAAAGTATATGAATGACTTTACTCAAGATGACATCTTGAATCTTAATGAGGAAAAAAATTCCCAAAGGCATGACAACCCTTAAATAGATGTTTGATCTAGATCAACAAGGTTGGAACATTGTTAATCCCAAAGCTAATTATAAGGATTATACTTAGATAAATATTAGCACTATAGAATGGACCAAATTTATGAATGTAGATTTGGAATGTTTGGATTATGATAGGAACAAGATAATAACTCTAGTAAGAAATTATAAATATTTCATAGTTTGATCTTATGGTGACTTGAAGATGTTTTATCCTAGGGTTATCACTCATACTATACCACTAACGAGAAGGAAACAACCATTTTAGGAATAGGGAAATATAAGTAAACTCAATTTTAGAACCCCTGATTCATAAGGAAATAAAGAAATTAATAGCTACTGGCATAATTTTTCCCATTAGACACTACTTGGGTGGCTAACCTAATCCTATTTGAAAAAATATTGGAGAAATAAGACTATGTGTAGACTTTAAGAAATTAAATGTTGCCTCAAAAAATGACATTTATCCCCTCCCTTTTCTAGATTAAGTCATATAAATAGTAATTGTATTTAAGATGATGTCTTTTCTTGATGGTTTTTCAAGTTATAACTAGGTGTTAGTAATAAAAGAAGATCAAATCAAAACAACCTTCACCACCAAGTGGGGAACATTTGCATTCAAGAGAATTCCCTTTCACCTAATCAACACCAAAGAAACATTCCAAAGGATTATGGATTAGTATCATCATCTATATGGATGATATGACCATGTTTTTCAAGAATAGGATGGACCGCATAGGAAACCTATAGAAATTTCTTGAAGGATGTAGAATTTATGCCATTTCCTTAAATCCAAAAAAGAGCAAATTCTATGTAACAAAAGGTAAATTACTTGGCCATATACTCTTACAGGAAGTTATATCTATTGACCACGATAGGATTAATGTTATTTCAAACATCAATCAAATAAATAGTAAAAATAATTTAAAGTCTTTCTTTGGTAAGATCAATTTTGTGAGGAAATTTATTTCTAGTTTTGTTAAAATTTTCATGTCATTAAATGTTATGCTAAAGAAAAATGGCGAATTCAAATGGATCATTGATGTTGATAAGTCTTTTTGAGATATCAAAGAAGCAATATCACAGGCACCGGTTATGATCATTCCTTACTTTATCAAGGATTTCTTCTCATATTTATGTGCTTTTGAACACACCATTGTTGTTTTACTTACCCATAAGATAATATATAATGAACATCTAATTAGATTCATTATCACCAACTTGAAAGATGCACAACTCAATTATTCTATGATGGAAAAAAAGATTTTCCCTAATAAAAGTAGTAAATAAGTTCACCCATTATATAATTAAGAAAAATTACATTCAATTTTCATAGATCTATCCATTAAATTAATGATGGGATAAAATGAGTTGGGTGAAATTAAAGGAAAGTAGATGACAAAGATACACGAGTTTGATTTATAGATCAAACCAACCAATATGGTCAAAGGTCGATGCTTAGAACAACTCATAGTAAACATAGATCCAAGGATTGACATAATGCAAGTGGATGAAGGGAATATGTAGAAATATGAATGGTATAACCATTTTATCTATTATTTACTATATGTGACATGTACACTGAATTAAATAGAGAATAAATAAGGGTATTGAGATTGATGGCATCCCACTTTATGATCAAAAAGGAATCTTATATAGAAATAATTATGAATGTAACTATTTGAGGTATTTCTCTAAAGAAAAAGCTACAGACATTATGTATAGTTTCCATGAGAAGTTGTGAAATGGTCATCCATCAAGAATAATAATTTCTCAAAAGAATCTAAAGGATTGTTATTATTGTCCAACGGTGTTAAAATTTCCTTATGCTTATGTGAGAATATATCATTGATGTTAAACCTTTACTAATATATAAAAACATATAGCTATGCCATTGTAAATAATAATTGATAGTAGGCCTCTACATATTGGGGTCTCAATTTCATTGGGATTTGTATACACCTATTTTTACGCTTTCTATTTTCATACCTATTACTAAAAATTTATCTTCCAGGTTAGAGGTCACTAAGGAATCTATTTTCAAGAATGGATTCCTAAAGGGACTCATTGGGATAAGGGTATGGTTATTCATATAATCATTGGGTTAGGGATGATACATGGAGAGAGAATAGCTTTTGGTCCTATTTATCCACCTGTTTTGCTATTTTATTCTTGATTTTCTTTACACCCTTCGACACTTTGTTTCCACCATGACCATATTATTTTTGCATTCCCTTTGTCCATCATGACACGTTGCACACACCCATTTCTTATTTCCCCTCCCTAGTTGATGACATCACCCACACGGGTGATTGTGTCAATGCTATTTCAAAATCTTGGTCGACACCTTCACCCATGGGCGATGGCTTCAGTATAAATTCTAAAACAAAATCTTCAAAACATATGACATAGCATAAAATTACACATGAATTCATAGTTATCTCTTCTCTTGTGTGCTAACTTATATTTTCTCGCTCAACTCTTAGATTTCTTGCATCTTGACTCTTGGCTTGGAGATTCTTCTTGATTATATTGGTTTTCTTACACTTTTGGGTTACCTATCTTGAGTTAAGATTGGATTTTTCCCATTCGTACTTGAAATATATCCTCTCTTAGTGTATGGTCCTTTGGGAAATACATTCATCGGTGACCACCCCCAACGGGTAAGTACTCTAACTCAACTTATCATTTTTTATAGATTAGTCTCCTATATTTTCTTATTACTTTATGTTAGCTTAGTATTTTATGCACATGCTAGGTTAGAATATTGTCTTCAATTATTTATACTATGTTACATACTTTAATTCAGATTAGCATAGATATTGCACGCTTATTTTGTTATTAATCACCCCCATAGTTTCGATACCTAAAAATACTTCCTTCCCTTTTTGACCTACGGCCTTAGAAACCTTAGGTTTTCCTAATGTAAGGGTTACCACCCTTTGGGTATGTGATATTATCATTCCCTGTACCACCTTTGAATTCTATCTCTTTTGTTTCGGTCTTAGTGTGTCTCTTACTCGGTTGCCCAATACCCTAGTTGAATGGATGATGAGAGTGCATGTTGTCTAGACACATTATTTCTTGTCATACATCCTTGGTTAATCCGAGCGTGAATATTTATTTTATACCTTATGAACAAGTATAACTCGATAAAAATAGTGATTTTTAGTTTTACCTTGTTTCAAACCTTAAAAATTCATAAAAAAAAATTTCCAAGATGCCATGGCCCCTATGTCAATTATGTGCAGGGTCAAACCTATCTGTTATGTCCAAGTTTCATCTAAGATGCCTTCATCCCCTGTGTATTCCCTTTTACAGGTCAATTCTATTGGTATCTTATAATTATGAGATTCTTTTGGGCCAAATCAACACTTCATCATGGAGTATCTGGGCTTAGGTCTCTCCAATTCTAATTTGTAGTCATTTCTTGAAACCAATCATCCATAATCCAATTT
Source organism: Taxus wallichiana var. yunnanensis (assembly GCA_018340775.1). NCBI lineage: Eukaryota > Viridiplantae > Streptophyta > Pinopsida > Cupressales > Taxaceae > Taxus > Taxus wallichiana. Next base: position 335,259,266 of record CM031236.1, read on the forward strand.
TCCTTTCTACTCATATTTTTATGTTGTAGGAGCCAATAAAAATAAGTATAACACCTTGATAATAACATCTTAGCTGATGTAAAAGAAGAGGATAAAATTGATGATACATTTGATCTTCCACGATATTTAAAAATTCGTTGACAAGTTTCCTCATTACAAGGGGAACCCAAATAAGTAATCCACAAGCATCTTCTTGACTTTGTATCTGAGAAACTTGAAAATAGGGTAGATAGTGGTAAGGCTACTCTAGGAGGCTCATCCGAGAATGCATCTGGTTTACGATCCTACTAATCTCATCCTTGACTTATAGACAAAATGGGCCAGCAAAAAACTGTTAATACAAATCATCTTCTCCAAATCCAAATTACCATGGTTCAAATGGTTTATCATCCTATCCCAGGATCTGGAGGTGCAATTCCCCCTCTCTTACCTAATGGACCTAATAGGGAACCTCATACCATTCCTCCTATTCATAACATAGTTTTTCGGTCATTCCAACAAAAGCCTCTAGTGCCCTATATTACAATCATGGATATTGGAGGAATTTCCCCTTCTATTTCCTATGATGCATCAACCAATCCTTCTCTCCACATCAAATCCTTTGGTAATATTTATAAAGAATGGATTAAAGTTAATTCTTATCCTATCACTAATATTTTAGATAAGGTGTTATAATAACAATGGACTCATAGTGGGGGTGAATAAGTCATTTAAAAAACTAATTCTATTCCATTCATAATTTATTATCATTAATGAATCAATCAACCACTATACCATTCAAATAAAGCATGTACAACATCCACATAATCAATATAACACAATGAACACAATATATAAAGTGGGAAATCCTCAAGGAAATGAAACCCACTAAACCTCTTATTATATTACACAAAAAGGACTCAAGTGAATATTACACATCACATGATATTTGTTTAGTGCGGCGCCAACCCCACAAGGAGAAAAAATATCTAGTTTAGTAGAGCACCAATCCTATAAGGAGCACCAACCCCTAATTTAGTGATGCACTAACCCCACAAGGAGGATACAACTCCCTAAGGTGACCAAGAACCAAATCAGCCATCTAAAATGCTTGATCACTTGAAGATATGTTACTATGACAAATGATGGTGATCGCAAATTTAGTTCCTCTCTCTCAAAACATTTCTAAAACACTCCTTCCTCGCTCAAGTCTATCTCTCTTCAAGCTGATTTATTTTTTCCCTATCTCACCATTTTATTCTTCCTCTTTAGAAAAAAATTACAAACTCATTTACCTCTCATTATATTCCTTCATACCTCTTTGAAGATCAAAAATACCCCGTAGGTCGCTCAAGATTTCTTACAAGCAACTAGTTAAAATGATTCTTTTAAATGTTTCTTGTGGAGAAAAGGAAAATAATGCAATTGAAGACAATTATGAGGAAAGATGAAAGAAAATATCAGAAAATTAAAAAGTGGATGGATAAACAAGAAGAATAGGTGATCAAGGAAATGGTACTCGTAGAAGACAAGAATGGTGATGAAGAAGTGATAGAAACATTTTTGGCTTCTCTTGAGATAGAGGAACATGATGATGGTAATTATCATATAGTGATAGAAGAATAAGAGTTCAAAAGGATACAAGATGATGTGATTTCATGGAAGGAATAATCTAGAGGGGAAACCAAGCCTCAAATTTATGATTCTAAAATTGTGTACAAGTGTTTGTTTTTAGGTATGAAGAATGAGAATTAATTCTCCCAAATATAAGCATTGAAACTTGAGATGAGTGATGAACAAGAAGATAAGGAATGAAAAAACAAGTGACAAGTGAAGAAGAGTTGTTTCAATATAATATGTTTGTTTATGAAAGTTTGGAGTAATTGAAAGTGGAGATAACAACCTTGGATCATGCCATAAATCAAGTGGAATCATGTAAATAAAAGACAAAAATTAGTTCAAGAAAAGAGGAGAACATCTCCTCGAATTTTATTGCAAGAATTTGGAACAAGAGATTGAAGAGCTAGAGAAATAAGAGGAAAGTTCCAAGTATGTACCAGAAAATAATGAGGTCCATGTGGAAGAAGATAAACTCATAGGTGAGTACCAAGTCCAATAGGTAGGCTTGATAGTTGAAAAAGAGAAGGATGAAGTGGAAGAATCTTATGAAGAAGCTCCATTAGAAGAATACCTCAACTATGAAGAAAAAGTGAAGAATGAGAACAATAAAAATAATAGGATTGAAGAAATGAAAGTCGAGAAATATGAATATGGAGAGCAGGTCAAAGAAAAGATGAAGATGCAAAGAAACTCAATGAAGAAGAAGAAAATCAAAATATCTAGAGCTAAAATTTTCTTTCCCGGGAGTATGATGTAGGAGAATCACTCCTATCTTGTAAATAGGACTTACAACATTAAAAAAATTCTTGAAAGTGTGCATGTAGGTTCTATGGTTCATTTACGAGTCATTTAGAGATGTTAGTTTTTCTCAAGTCTTTTAGAATTTTGCATTTTGCATTTTCCCTCCAAACACAAGAAAATTTGAACTGTGAGGCCATTTTGGATTGTTCTATGAGTTTTAATGTACCTTATGGGTCATTCATGGAATGTTAAGAATGTATTAGGACCTATAAAGGTCTAGAATGCTTGATGAGTGTTTAAAAGAGGTTAAGACTTGGGGTTCTAACAAATAACTCTAATGATTGGTCAAGTACAATCATGTGACCAAGAGGTCTCAAGGTTTTTATTCTGGTTGGGAACTAATTGAGTGACCATAAATTTTTATGATGTAATTTATTTTCCTTATTCCATTCGAATGTGAATCAAATTAGAGCTCTATGAAGGTTTCAATTTTATTGTGTATACTCTTTGTGATAGTTTTTAAGACATATTGTGCATGGTGAATGTTTTTTTAATCCTATGCATACATTATTGATAGGAATTATTAATGGTAAGAAGGATTTTATTAAGTATTTGTTTTGTTTCTTGTGAGATTTTATTGATTTGTGAAGGTTTGTGTAATATTCCTTTAAGTACTTTGTACCAAGTTGTGTGTATTGTATGAATAGGGAAAGTTGATGTCTAAGAGGAGTGGTTTTAATCAAGAGAAATATAATTAATTTTGAGAATATTTTTGGTACCTCTGTATATTGGATTTAATTATATGTTGTCTTATACGTGAATATTTTACATGGATCATTTTGATGAATTTATACCAATGTTCATAAAAATAATCAGATCACTCAAGTTAGTTGGAATGAGGGAAGTGTAAACTTAAGGAATATATGAATGGTGGGAATTTTTTTATGGTAATAAAACCCTAGTGAATCTTCATAAGTCTTCACAGTATAGGAAAATCTAACATTTTATTAAGCGGCCCTTAGATAGACATTGGAAACTCACGTTCTAGAAAAGAAGAGTATTTTTGATCAACTTCAAAGTGGAAGAAAATATCAATCCTCACCGGTAGGATATACATGTGGAGGAGGGCCATTGAGACCTCGGGTAAATTTTTAGTTCTTGAAATGAAGTTTTGTTTATCTTATTGTCAAAAACCTTCTACCGGGTTCGTAGGAAACATTGTTAGGGTTTAACAAGGATTTGTTATTTGAGAACCTTAATGGTGGATTTAGGTTATGAAATTTTGGAAAATTTATCATAAAACATTCCTTCCATGTATTTTTGTGGTTTTAAAATTTGATCCAAACATATAACTCACATAGTTCATGATAGTGGTATTTCAAACTTGTATAGTTTGAGGAGATCTAATGGGAGACTTATTTGGAGAAAATTTTGCGAATTAAGACCTTGTGAAACTTTACACATAATTAGAATCCCTAAATGGGTTCTATAAAATTTCCTTACTTTTACGAGTGAGAGAATATAACAAAATTTACATCAAGAAAACACCACAGGTAGGGCTAGTAGGAGCCTAGGAAAGTGAAGAGAGGATAAGGCGATAACTTCATCTATTTTTTTATTAAGGGAAAATAGTTTTGAAGGGACTATACCCTGTATACAAAAGGGCTCAAAAGCCAGATAGTAAAGATGAGAGAAACAGCCCAAAGAAGGGCAAAACAGTCAACCAAGGAGGGCTCAACAGCCAAATATTACAATATAAGTGAAAAAAGGATCTAAACATACAAAGATCCAAAAATAAGAAGGAAAGATCAAAAAGAAACCAAAAGAGAAACAGCATATAGAGCTCCGCCAAAAAATAGCTCCAGAACCACCAGATGACAGCCACATCGCAGCCAAAAAACAACATCACAACAACCCGTTACTTGATGGCTCTGTCAATCTTGGTCTTGATAGCCTACAGCTGACATGAAGAAGGCAATGGCAAGTGGCCTGAGAGGAGTCTTGCAAATCCGCTTGGGAAATTGCAATATCCCTTTTCTCTTTAGGGCCCCAAATGTCCTCATTAAGCCCACTTAAACTGCAGACACTATGGACATGTTGTTCAATGAAATTATAAATGCTTTTGAGGGCAGAAAATATGTTGTCATTACGGCTTTTAGCATTCCCCAATCTGCCATCTAAGGACTGTAGCTTCTTGAAGACTTCAGCAATAACCCCCTCTTCCTCCTCACTTTGAAGGATTCTTTTACCCTTAGCTCTTTCCATGTTTTTTATAGCCCCTTTGAGCTCTTGTATCTCCTTTTCTAATCTATCCACCCTGTCCAGCAATTCCTCCTCCTTGGGCTCCTCCACCGGCTTGCTAATATGCAGGAGGTTTTCAACAAGTTCCAAGTCTTTGTGGCTCCTTAGGACCCGTTGGGAAGCAGGGATTTTAGCTTTAAGGATTTTTCTTTTCTTGCTGGAAACAGCATCTTCATTCTTTCTTTTTAGCAGGGGGGAGTGGAAGCAGTGTGGGTAGGTGGAGGTATGGAGGAGGGAGGTGGGGTAGGATTCACGGGAGGGCAGCTGGAGTAGTGGCGGTGGATCAAGAGGATAAGTCCCTGGTGCAAAGGGACAGCCCTAGAGTGGCTCTGAACTTCCCTTATAGATTTCTCTAGAGAGTTAATCAAATAGTGAGGAAAGCTGATAATGTTATTTCTACGAAAGTGATTTAGAAATATCAGATGCTTTTGAGGTATAGTCACAAATCTTCCTTCAAGGGTAACATACCTAACCACCATTTTGGCCAGCTCAGCAAAAGGTTCAGGAATCGACGCCACCTTGATGCCAGCGGTCACAAACTCAAGATTCTCCCCCTCTTCCAGAAATTTCTTGGTCTCCACCTCCCTGTCCACCTTCTTATTGAAGAATTTGGTGCCTTCCAGGTTGAGGCCCATGATCTGAGTGATGAGCTCTTCCGTGATTTCCATCTCCATGTTACTATATTTGACAATCCTATTCTTCCAACCCTAGGTGAATTTGATAGAAATGTCTTGGTCGAAGCCTTGGATCCTTTCAATGAAATTAGACAGGCCCCCGATTTGTAGGTAATCCCAAAGCTCCATGTTCTCTTTCCACTTAGGATTGTGGGTCGGTTCAATTTTGCAAGGCGGACCCCCCATGTTTCCTCTGTTTCTTTTCCTGTTCTCAACGGTAAAAAAGCTACCAATGTGCGAGACAGGAAGAGATTTGATTTTGATATTTGAATCTTTCCTTTCCATGAAATTAGGTTTAATTATTATGCTACACTTGTTATTATTGCCCCGCTCCTCGGCTTTCCTCCTATGCCAAAAATGATGATAGTCTAGCCCACACAGATCGCATCAGTCATCCATATCTTTTGTGATGTCATCATCATGTACTTGAGGATCCGCACATTAGCATCCAAATTACAGCCGTTAGTAATGATTTTCACTGCCATGTAGATCAATGATAATGGCTTTATTGACATGAGTGGGCAAAACATCCCCCCTAAGCCAAGTTTGAAAGGAATTATTAACACCAAAGTTAGCCAAACTGTCAGTGACCCTATTTCCTTCCCGATAGGTGTGGGTGATTTGGACATTTTCAAAGCTTTTGCATATATCAATAGCTTCCTCAATATAATCCCCGATAGACCCAATTTGGGGTGTTTCTTTTTATTCAAAAGATTGATAATATTTAGAGAATCACCTTCAATTATAATATTTGGAATATTTCAATCTCTGGCAAGTCTTATACCCCAAAGAGCCGCCATGGCTTCGAAATAATGATTAGTCTGTCTGCCCATTTTCCCAGAAAAAGTAGCGAAAAAATAGCCTCTTTGATCCCTAATGATTCCCCCTCCACTAGAGTCACCCAGATTGTCTTTTGAGGCCCCATCAAAATTTAACTTGTGCCAATCAGTGGGAGGTTTAATCCATCTGACTATTTTTTTGTCAGTACCACTGTTATTTCTATTGACAGTGGCAATATTCCATTCAGTCAGGATGCATTCTTCATTCTCCGGATAAAGTCTATTTTTAGGGGGTTTAAATCTAGCAATATTATCTTGCACAACAATGATAATTTCCTTATAGACTTTGTTACAAGCATGTCTATTGTTTCTGAAAATACTATCATTACGAGCCTTCCAGATTCTCCACATAGTGTGGGGCAGAACAAGTTGCCACAGTCTTTTCACCATGCAATGTTTAAACGGAGAGCCCCATTGCTCCCAAGCCTAAAGACAGGTAAGGGGAAAAATCCATCTCAAATTAAATTTTGCAAAAACAAGCTACCAAATTTTGGAAGCAATCTCACAATGGAGGAATAAATGTTTTATATCTTCAGCCTCTTTCTGACACATGCAACATCTATTCGGCATGATGAATCCCTTCTTGATGAGGTTGTCATTAGTTAGGATCTTGCCATTAATAATTAGCCACCAAAAGAAGTTCACTCTAGGGGTTAGCTCCGGCATCCATAGCTTGTGCCACTTAATTTCGCTTTCCATGGATACAAAGAAAGAATTATATCCTGATTTAACAGTGTATTCCCCATCGAAAGAATCTTTCCAGATGAGCTCATCCTTAAGGTTTTGATTACTTATATGGATTAGGGAAAGTTGATTATGGAGAGATGCAATATCAGCCTGTATACTATCATTCTCCACTTTTAGTTGTTTCCATTTTCTTTTGTTTCCATCCCTCTCAATGTACCCCTGGATTTTGTGCCCATACTTTGTAATTAAGCTGTCTTTAATATGATCAAAAGCAGAAATCCAGTTAGAATCCGTCCATTTACCGGTCCAAAAGTTTATGTTTTGTCCATCTCCAAGATTCTAGCTATACCCCTGAGAGAGAATGTATCTGCTGCGTAGAAGGTTGTTCCAGAAAATAGAACCACTTGGAAGAGACTGATCATATATGAAGGAAATCTTGTTTTGGTTTGAAAGATATTTGATCTTAACCATCTCTCTCCAAGGTCGTGCTCTTTCATAAGCCTCCGTACTAATTTTGCAATAAGGGAAGTACTCATATGTTTGATATCTTTGATTTCTAACCCCCCTAGTCTCTTAGGTTTACAAACATGTTCCCAAGCCATAAGATGATATCTGAATCTATCCTCAGTACTGTGCCATAGAAAGTGTTTTTGAATCTTCTCAATATTGTTCATCACTGTTGTAGGCATGCGTTGAACATTGACAGTATGTAAATAGGCAAGTTTTGAAGCATGCTTTTAACCAAAAGGCACTTACCTACACTTGAAAGGACTGCTCCTTTCCATCCAGCGAACTTTCTTTGAAATCTCTTAATAAGATCATTCCATACCTCCACAGAAATCTTGCCAGTACTTAAAGGTAAGCCTAAGTAAGTAGCTGGTAGAGAATTAATAGTGCATCCTAGAATATTAGCAATCTTTCTTTGCCTTTCCCAAGGAGTATTGAAGAAATAAATAGAGCTTTTGTCAAAATTAACTTTTTGTCCCGAGGCTTCCTCATAAAATCTAAGGACAATTTTGATAGCCTTTTCCTCAATAATAGAAGCCATCAAGAGCAGCAAAGTGTCATCGGCAAACTGCTGATGAGAGGAGATTTGATTACCAGTAGTTGGAGGGAAGCCTTTTATCATGCCAATGTCAATAGCTTTGGAAATAGATCTGCTTAAATTGTCTACCATAATAATGAATAAAAGAGGGGAGATTGGGTCACCTTGTTGTATACCTCTATTCTTTGCAAAAAAAACCCACAGTTCCCATTAACAACCACGAGAGAATCTAGAGAGATACAAGAGTGGATGATTTTTCTGAATTTGCTTTGAAACCCAAACTTGGATAAGACCTCATCCATGAATCTACAGGAGACTTTGTTGAAAGATTTATGCATGTCCAGTTTGATGGCCATCCCCGCCTTTTTACTTTTATCCATAGAATGTATAGTTTCATGAACCATGATAATTCCATCTTGGATAATTCTTCCCTGGATGAATCCGCTCTGCTGTTGTGAAATGATCTCCATGAGAATAGGTTACATTCTAGTGGTGAGAATCTTTGTGAAAATCCTATAAATGACATTAACCAAACTAATAGGCCTGAAATCTTTGAAGTCTTTTGCATCCAACTTTTTGGGGCAAGCACAATGTGTGTATTATTTAGTTCTTTAATGAGATTTCCCGTTCTGTAAAATTCATTAACAACTTTCAAGAGATCTTCAGAGCATATTTCCCAACATCTTTGGTGCAGATGATTATCGAGAAGCCATCTCGGACTGGAGCCTTATCCCCTTCTAAAGCAAAAACAACCTTTTTAATTCCTCAATGGTGACAGTTTTGAAAGACTTTTAAATCTCTCGGTAGGTAATAGATTATTAGGAATGGAGTCTAATAGATAACTTCATCTATTAAAGGAGTTAAGACATGAAATTTAACCCACGCCTCAAGAATCCTAATGGGTACTTAAAACAGGTTTCACCTTTACGAGATCCCATACATATTTTTCTATTAATGAAACCACCAAGAGCATTTGTATGAGAAGCACTAGAGGGCAATTTTAGTGATGATATGTGAGATTGAAACTATTAATTGATTTGGTTCACTTTGATGGATAAATTATATTGGTTAGAGGTATAGGAACATTAATAATTGATTTGGTAAGCATATAGGGTCATAAGATCAATGATTTACTTTATTTGAAGATTCTTATCTTGCAGGAAGGAGCTAGTTTGAAGGCCAATGAGGGCAGTTTTGACAAAAAAAGATAAATTGTTGATTCCTTACGCATGATTCCCACTTGATGATTGATTTAACATCGGATAAGGTTTATAAACAAGGTACAAGAAGGATTAAAGCTTAATTAATCATTTTAAGTCAGATTATACTCAAGAAGGGAGAGTTTAAGCTAGGGAAAGTGAGTAATTTTTCTTGTTAAGCATTGATTTTTTGGAAATTTAGGGTTAAGATAACCATTGTGAGTTTTCATATAAAATTAGGATCCGCATCATTGATGACAACTTACAAACTCATTAACACCTCTTACACATTATAACAACCATTTTTGACCTCATGAAGTCCTTCAAAACCTTTGGGCATCTCATACTATGATCATGCCTACTAGACCATGCCCCAAAAATACCTAAAAACCATGCTACTTCACCCAAGAAACAATCACCAAATAAATACATCATTATGACACCTCATGGAGACTCACATGACACCGTGACACCCTTTTCCATCTATGGTCTTTGAAATCAATAACAACTACTAGACACGGTGGCCAACTATCTCCCCCTTTGTCATTGATGACAACCACATTCAAAAACATTGATGGAAACCATGATTTCAAACACATATAAAAGACCTATTTTCATGTTTATGATGTAACTCTCCCCCTTTTTATCTATGACAAAGGCTAAAATGATGAAACAACATGAATAATGAATACAATGCATAAGGAAACTTACTTACCTACACACAGGCTCCCCCTTGGATTATACCCTATTTTTCTTGTCTTCTACGAAGAAAATATGATACATGTCACTAAAACGATTATACAAATGAATCCCCTATATTTTACTCACCAAAATTCATCTTCATATATGTTATCCATTTTCTTCTATGTTTATACAATGTCAAAAACACTAAACTTTGTCTCTAATACTAGCATATCATCAATTAGGAATAAGATCCCTAAACCACATCTTCAAACCAAATTTTCTAAGATTCTCAATGTACTAGGATCAAATACATATCATAAACATCCTCTTATAGCTCGCCCTACCATCATGACACCATATACTAAAAATATATACAATAATATGTGTTCATACCTTATTCACATATCATGGATAACATTTAAATCAAATATCACAAATCTGAAGTAATGTTTGAGTGTATTATGCCTCCTTTTCTTGAAATTATAATAGATAGAGCACATGAATTTCTCCCCCTAAAACAATAGTCTTCATCACATTTTTACTTGTAAATACATGTCCTTGTTTTATGGTCTTGAAAATATCTTCAAGATGCATGTACACTCAGTCAAACATACCTTGATTGTGTCATTCTACCCTTCCTATGATATTAATAAAATTCCTCACTACCACATATCTACTTAATACCAACACTTATTAGTATAACAGGACTTCATAAACATTATGAGTCTTCTAGATATTTTTTTGATATGGTGGGATATTTCAAAATTTCTAGCAATCACACACAGTCCCCGAGTCATATTGATCTTCTTCAAGAACTATACCTGAAATCCTAGTTTCTTAACATTGTTTAAGAACATAAAAACCTAGATTTATAAATATTAAGCCCAATAAATAATATATAACCTTGATACACACCTTCATGAATTAAACACATACCATATCCTAGTTGATAATCACCTCTCGATGAACCAATATAGATAACCCTTTTTGATAACATAAGTACATGGAGAAACTTTCACACTCAAGACACGAGTAAATGCATGACATGGTCGTTCTTGACAACGCAAGTGACCATATATGGATTTGCAATTTTTTATCACTAAAAACTTCAATTTTGACCTTAATCGTCCCGACACTTTCCTTTTGGACTAACAACTAGATCATAGACCAATTCCTTTATATGACTATCACAACCTTTGTGCAATAGGTCAGACCAGTGAGACACAAAATATAACTTTTCAAGATATGAATGATTATTTTTCTTATTTTTTAGACCTCATGAGAAACCCTTCATAACTAAAGGATATAATACAAAAAAATATTCAAATCCGATGTTTTACAATGATATATAGTCATGACAAACCATATTTCATCTCGATTTTTCAGAGCATTCTATCCTCGAGAGGAGTATAAACATTGTCTCAAAATTTATAGGCACTTCAATGATAACCATTTGCCAAAAATAACTTTGAGACCAAATAGACTTTTATACAAGCTCAAACTATAACAAATTATTCACAACCTAACAAAACTCACAATAAAAGAATACGGACCTACATACACTTTATTGTTTTCTCATAAAGAAATTAGAAACCTATTTTTGTTTCCCATACCACTTCAATAGGTCTTCATGACCTCTGTCATAGAAAGCAATTCTTCTTGAATAATTATCCACAAATTTTCGTTAAGTCTGATATAAGACAGTGAAATACATAATCATAATTTTGATGAATCAATAGTAGTATGGACCTTGAAATTTAATGGTTTATCTATATTCCAATAACCCTAATTATCTTGTTATAGCTCAATATCTACAAGCATATTCATAGATCTCAAAAACACATTAGATTGTCAACACACTTCAACATTGTTGCATAGTCATTATATACCTTAACGTGACTTGTACCCTATATTAGCGAGGCCTCTTCCTTCTTTATGTCACTTCCATGACAATACAAATATTCTAGACACCTTGACTGTACTGTAATGTTGTTATTTTTTCTCCATCCTCAAGGAAAGTTATACATCTTGATAGTAATTCTAGATCTTCTCATAGTTCCCCTTAAGACCAATTACACACTTTTATTTAAGCACTCATTCATCATTCATAAAATGATTACTTCAAACTTAAGGATAGTTTAAGGAGAAAACGAAATTTTTAATGTTGATTCTCAAAGATACTTCAACCTAGCAGAGTCCCCCGATGTTTCTAAGTACATCATACATGCTCAACTATACTTGAAAAACACAGGACCTCATACACATCAACATTATCATTTAAGAAACTTATATGTTTGATTAGATCATCATATCTTGTGTACTTCCACACAAAAACTCCTTCAATTTCTTCATACAACACACGTGGACCAAGAACAAATTTTTACTTGACTCTTCTTCTTAAACTTGCACCTTTCCTTAAAGCCTTGTTTGAATGTTTTTTCTGATCTAAAGTTTATTTCAATGATCAATATACATTAATGAAGTAATTTATGGACGCTCATTATCATATTACAGAGTTACAGAGTCTACTTCTTATAATAAGTTACCATTTTTACAAATATCCTTTGGCACATTTGGTCACTTGTAGAAATCCTCATTTATGATAGAGGAGTGTCATAATTATCATACATATATTATTTTTGATGAAATTAGTCCTTATAAACATGTGATAAGAATTTAATTAGATGATATATTATCAATTCGAGCCATAAACACCTCCATTTGGATTCTAAAATAATAAAATGAGCTAAAGAAATACCTGAAAGTGTTTTTAATTAGCTCAAGTATGATGAAAACTTCATAAAATGTAAATTCCTTTATTTCATGACTTGAACCTTAATCGGTTTATTTGTATGAATCCATTTTAGAATCCCAAGAATTCATTATGAGGTATATAGAAAAGAAACTCAAAATTTTACACAAACCACATGAGGGAAAATTTTAGTTGCAAATTTTGTAAACTCATGAATATTAGGGATTTTGGAAATTGGAAATGGAAAATTTTCAGCAATCGGTTGCCACCCAGTTCACCTAAAATTTTGGCTGAAAATTCATTTGTATGGGTCAGTTTTCCTACTATTTATATGTAAAAATTAACTTATGCATGTATTCACCAAGGTATACATAGCACAGGGGGTTGTAGGGGGTACTGTTTAATACATACATATAATAAAGGCTGGATGTCTATCCAACTTAGGTTAGATAGACAACCATTGTCTGTCATCCAACCTAGGTTGGACGGAAGACGATGGATGGTTATCCAACCTAGGTTGGAAGGTCATCCATTTTTTTCATCAAACCTAGATGTCTAACCTAGGTTGGATGGAGCATGGATGGTCGTCCAACCCAAGTTGGATGGCTAGATTGGATGACAAACAATGGATGACCTTAAAAACCAACTTAGATGGTTGGGTTGGACAAGAGAAAATGGATGACCATCAAACCTAAGTTAGATGGTTGGGTTGGACGATAGATAATGGATGTCTAGGTTGGATGACAGGACAATGGGCGGTTGGGTTAGGCAGGTAGATAATGGATGGTTGTCCAAACCATGTTGGATGGATGGATTAGACGAGAGAAAATGGATGGCCATCCAAACTAGGCTGGATGGATGGGTTGGATAGTTGATCGCCCTTAATATGGGTTGGATGGTCATCCATTGTGTATCATACAACATAGGTTGGACACCTTCCAACCAAGGTTTTATGGTAGAAAATGGGTGGCCATCCAACCCTATCATCTTTTCCACGAAATAGTTTTTCATACATTCACCATTGATGCTAAATTCAATTTTGGAGATTCGTCACCAATTCTAAACTAATTTTTCATAGGGGGGTCTTAAAATGAACCTTGAACCACACCTATACCATTTCTTACAAATATGGGTTTTTCAAACATCTAAGAGACTTCTAATCCATACAATGTTGATTCCTTCAAGAATAATTTTAATTATTAAATCTCCAATCTTCATACTAGTAGTATCTTGAATGATGATCACATGACTTCAAATTTAATCCTTCATAACCTTCAAATCATTTCAAATATCTTATCATCCTTCTTCATTTATTGAAATACCACAACTCAATATAACAAACCCCGATCTTTTTATGATTATATTTAAAACTCGTATTACAAATTTTCAAGTTACTAAATTACCTAATCCTTTAAACCCTAACTATCATTTTCTAAGTATACTCTTATTAACACATTATTATTGTAACACGAGAGACTTAAAGTGACTTCATTCATTTACTTAGGGTATATGAAATACTAAATAACCTTGATATGGCTCCTAGTAGACCTTTCTCATACTATATTACATTGTAAGCTCCTATAAACATCCATCAAGGACTAAAAGGATTCATTTGAGACCATAAACTTACTTTTTCAATATTGACCACTCTTAAGACCATTTACCATTATTTATGACTCTAACAGAAAGGAAGGACATGACATCACAACTCATGATAACTTCGGACCTTTTATGAATGATATAGGACCCAAACACACTTATACCTCTTATGAAGACTCTTTATAGCATAGACTTCATGTAATATCATGATATTATAATAACTTTCACATTCATACCTTATTTTGAGCATAAAATTAGTTATAATCATGAAAATAACAATAGAAATTTAGATACATTTTGGTGAAGAAACACACCTTTCATTGATGTTAGCATAATTAGGAAACATCTCCATGTAAATTATAACCATCGCAAACTTTAATGAGGTCTCGAAACACTATAAAATTCTTCAAAACCCTATCACCAACTCAGAAATCTAACAATCGGGACTCTAAAATTTCAAACCTTAAGAATAGTCAAGTAACATAACTTATAAATTATGAATTATCACAAAGCATATTCAAACCTCTTATCTTCTCAAGAAAGGGTGAGTGTATTTTAGTCAAGCATATGTTACTTTCTTCAACTTTTGAATCCAATTATTTGACTTCATTTACATGAATAGGCTACTTGGCATCCTTGATTGAGCTTGATTTCTCTTTAAATATCTTTAGAATCCATACTTCCTTAGTGTTGGGAGATTAAACCTTCTTTACTTGCCTATATGATTCATGAAAGAAAAACCTTGCAATATGACCCTTGTGATGACACTTATGGAAAATAACCTCTTGCATATCTCTTGACTGATGACTATTTTGATCTCTTTTAATACTCTAAGGGTACACACAACTGAAACCTATAATCCCATTATCTATGACCAAAACCATTACAAGCATAAAAATAACCATGAAATTTTTCATACCTCATAGCATTTGGTTGTTTCATGGAGTTAGGCTTCTTGATATTGACTTTGCTTGCACCTGCATATCTATTTTGATCTCTATTTGAACTAGGACTAGCATATTCTTGTCTTGAGTCATCATCTAGAGCCTTAGATCCCTTCTCATAAGATTCCAACATGTTAGATACCTACTCTAATTCTGATCTCAATGACCTCATTTCTGATTCACATCTGATGCATTCATCTTCTTTGTTCTTTAGGGTTTCTATCTCCTTCAAGAGCTTGACACACTCTTCCTCCTTGGACTTGAGATCAACAGTCAATCCTTCAACTTGAGATTTCATTTCCTTGATGATTGGCTTAAGCTTGATATTTTTCAATATTTGATGCATTAATTTAGCATGCAAATCTACCTCAACCTCTTTATTTCCAAGATCACCATACACACTACCATAACATGGCTTGGAATTCAACTAATTGCACTCATCTTCTTTCAAATTCAGATCTGAAATTACCTTCCAATTGAATTTTGATATAATTTATGGTGTCTCCATTCTCTTTAGCCATCGATCTCAACTCCTGGTTCTCTTTACTTATTTTCTTTTCCATATTGTTCTTCTAAGATCTCCTCTAAGTGGTTAAACTTGTTTCATAAGAACCTAGCTCGATACCAATTGTTAGAATAACAATGGAGTTGGGAGTGGGTGAATTAGTCCTTTAAAACTTTAATTCCATTCCATTAATCATTTATTATTGTTTATGATTCATTTAACCATTATACCATTCAATAAAAGCATGTACTACAACATCCACATAAGTAAGATAACACAATGAACACAATATATGAAGTGAGAAACACTCAATGGGAATAAAAAGCACTAAAAATCAGTTTATATTACATAAAAAAGGGCTCAAGTGAATATTAAACATCACATGAGAGTTTTTAATGATGTACCAGCCCCACAAGGAGCACCAACCCTACAAGAAGAACTAGACCCTAATTTAGTGAGGAACTAACCCCACAAGGAGGATACAACCCCATAATATGACCAAGCACAAACTCAACCACCTAAAATTGTTGATCATTGAAGATATTTTTCTGTAATAGTTTATAGTGATCACAAATTCAGCCCCCTCTCTCAAAACCCTTCTCAAACACTCCTCCCTCCTTGCTCAAATTTATCTCTCCTCCAGATGATTTATTCTTTTCCTAGATGGTAATTTTATTATTACTATTTAGCACATAATTACATGCTCATTTTCCTCTCATGATGATCCTTCATACATCTTTGAATATCCAAAATACCCCTAGGTTGTTCAATCTCTCATACAAGCAACTAGTTCAAATGAGTCTTTTAAACTTTCCTTTATACCTGTTTCTTCCCTCCAAAACATGTAGGTCAGCCTTCATAGTTAAAATATCATGAAAAAATAATAATAACATCATGAGGACATCAAAAACTCGACCATATATGTTGTTCATATCATAAACAACTCAAAAACACTCATTTGGGACACAAGAAGCCCAAATGCACTAAAACAAGCCAACTCACCAAATATGAATGAAGAAGACCAAAAAAACTTCACCGAGGCATGGAATATTCTAACACATATTATATAATAACTCAAAAACATCCATAAACCATGTAACAACTCAGAAAAATCAACAAACCTCATGAAGCCTCTTGAGACCATGCTCAACCAAACACCCTCAAAATTGACCTCAAAGAACATGTCATAACTTGCTCATACCATAGAAAAAACTCAAGTGTTATATATCATTAGAAATATATTGGAACCAGGATCATGAAAAAAATCAATCTTTCTTTGACCATAGACTTCTCAAAACTTCCGTAAAAGCGCCTAAAAACTAGTCTTCATAAATAGGGAATACTTTATACTTTATAGGCACAACCATGATCTGAAATCATCATGGAAATGTATTAAAACTCCCATGATTTAATAAATGGTAAATTATTCAATATTTCTAATGGTAAAATTTTACACAAACTGATAATTTCCTTAAACTTTCCTTTTTAGATGGGGCCCAAAAATAACTAGAACCTCTAAAATACATCATTTTAAAGTAGAGAGAGTCCTCTTCATTATAAAATCATCATAATAGAAAAAGGAATAAAAAGTAGACATGTAAAACCATTTTTCTGTAAGCCACTTTCAACCTAGGTTTTTGGGAGGGTTTCAAACCTATTTACTTTCTCAATGATCATTCATAAAAACATGGCAATTAATCCACCTCGTTATTTTTAAAAATAATCACAAATGACCTAATTAAATATGCAAAACATATCATCTCCACATTCAAATCATATAGACAACAAGCATAAAAGGTCAACTTTCAACACAAAAATACACCTTTGAAATCTCATTTTTGGAAATAAATTCATATCTTGAGAAAATCTCATCATATTGACCGAAACTTGACTTGAAGTGTTGGCGGAGGTTAGGTACAAGCTATGAAGTGATAGAGATAGCCGTGAAGTGATAAATATATCTATGAAGAGAATGGAGAAGCCGTGAACAAATAATAAAAAAATTCCAAAGACCACAAATCCGTGATATAAAGAAGGAAGTTGTGAAATACAAAGTAAAGCCATGAGATGTGGAGTGAAGCCACTAAAGACTATAAAAATCTGTGATATATGGTGTTGGTACCCAATTTTTTTTTCCTTTTCGGATCTGAGCGATCAAAGATATTGCATGAATCTTGAAGGTAGATAGATCATGATGTATGTTGTTTTGTAGCTGAGGATGTGATCTAAGCGGCACTCAGTTTGTGGAGAGATGGATAGCACTCAAATAGGACTTGATCTTGTCCTAACTATTTTAGGTTGTGTCTTTCAACCAAGGTAAGAGAACCTATTTTGTAACCATAAAATGGTGAAGGAGATGAAGATATCCCTCAATTTGTGTAAGAAGGAGATGAAGATATCCCTTAATTTGTGCAAATAGTATGAAGGGGCCTTGGGAAAATATGATCAACACTCCAAATCTAACTTTCACAAGTTGTCACTTCCAGGTTATGGAGATAATTTCAACACAAGGCAAGGGTTATAGAAGACTTTTTGAAATCTGATCTATTCTGCATACTTTAACAAATGGATTTTGATCTTTTGTGGGTATACAGAGTCAAAACGGGGTAGTATGGGGTAGGATTAGTTGTTTAGAATGATTTTTTTAGTGGGATATTGACAAGACAAACTTGACTATGCCAGATATTTGGCAACCTCTACAACATTTGAACAACTATCAGATAAAATGCTTTAAAACATTCAGAATGTTCTTTCAACTAGAAGAGATACACAAATGGAGGCATAGGTTTGCACTCTTCACACAATCTTGGAGACCTCAACATAAAATCTTGAGTTAAAGGACTCAATTAAACATCAAAATATCTGATCAAATCACACCTAAGGTACCCCCAAAGGCTTACAAGAAATATTTATCAAAAAATGAAGGTGAAGTGATTTTAAGCTGCTTATTTTCAATGCCAGATGAAAGCTCTTTGAAAAATGAAATTGTAAATTCCACTAAACTATCAATAAGGATGAGATCTGTGTGATTCCTAAGGATTTCAATGCAAGATTGCAACAAGAACAATGAAAATAGTTTTTAGACATTTAAACATGATATAGCAGACATCATATTGCCCAAAATAACATAGATTAATTCAAAATCTTGTTAGATTCATCAGCAGGGGAGAGTTTTAGGAACAATCTCAGAGCTGTGTGATGGCTATACACTTGTAACCAACTCAACATGAATGAAGATCTAACACAGAAGACATTAACTAGGTTTTTGGAGGGTTTCTTAAAAGATGAGCTTCTCTCAAAATTTCTCATAATTTTCAATTTCCCAACCCTTTGCATGTCTCAAAACATGCATTATATATCTCTATTACATTTGATCCTTCTTTCCCAAGAAAATAATATCTTATGGCATCTTAGTTTGTTACAAATTCACTCATGACTTGCAAAAAGGGACATCTAACAAAAAAACATTCAAAAATTTGCCAAGTGCCTCAAAAAAGGTGAATCATTGCAAAATTCCCATCATTATCCACTATAGAGGCACGTTTTTCATCTTCAAAGCATATAGACCCCCTTCCTTTCATTATTTCATCCTTATCACTCCAAAATTCAACTCTACAACTTTTGGATTTGATACTTCACGTTTTTTGATGGGTTAGGGAAAAAGTTTATTCCAAAAACATCTCTGATCTTCAAATTGATCCACAAAACCAATTGCATTGGTCCTTGCAGGCACAAACGACACGAATTTGCCAAAAAATTGATCAAAATCAATGCAAAAAATGCATTTCCACACTTCCTGGAGAAAAAATGGTGGCCAAACTGAAAAATGCACAATTGCCATTGATCTGCCTTTCTCCCTTCAACTGGGCCCTCCACGTGTCACCATGCGATTGGAAATGGGTTTGAGATCAATTTTTGACATTGTAACACTTTTTGGAAAAATGCAAAAATTTGACATTTTTGTCGCCCCTCCGCCCTTTGAAAACAAGCCTGACACATGTCCCAAGGTGGGACCTATTGGAATTGCAGCTTGATTCTACACATTTCCACCTTTTTGGCAAAAGGAATTTTTCATTTTTTCCCAAAAACCCGCACCTCCGCCTCTGTCCTTGACACGTGGCGATCACTGAATCACTATGGGCTTGTGTTTCTCCTTTTAAAATTTACTCAACTCCTCAAAAATTTCAAAATTTTCAAAACTCACCGTGATCCAGATCCAAGACTCCCTCTTGCATTGTTTTTGATACATGTCTCCCTCTGATTCATTGCGGAGCCATGCTTCAAATTACCGCTTTAACTCACTTTGCCAAAAGGTAATATTTCCCTTTTTCCTCTAGTGGTCCACATTCCCTTCGCCCGATCCGCCACGTGTCCACTCTTGATTAGCCTAGCAGACCCACGGCCTTTTTCACAACTTTTGCTCCCTTTCACCAAAAAGCAAAAATTTCTAAGTCCTCTGCCAACCTTCCATCCCACTTTTGATGAAAACATGACATGTGTCCACCTCACGATTTTCTAAGGGCCTGCACTTTGTGAAGAAGGCGCCACGTGTTCCATTCTATTTCGCTAAGGGCCTACACTTTGAAGCCACCACATGTTCCATTCTAATTTGTTGTGGGCCCTAGGCATTTTCTTTATACTTTAACTCTTTTTTCCAAAATTCCTTAAGGCATAAAAAGACCCGCCCGTCTACCTTCACTCTACTTATGACACGTGTACCTCCTCTGGGGCCTGCAGAGCTATGGGGGAAATTTGCACTTTTTCCAAAAACACAAAAAATGTTAAGTCTTTAGAAATGACCCGCTGATCCTTGTCCAATTAGAACAAGCCACGTAGGAGAATATTTGTGAGCTAAAATTTGATGGGAAAAGGATGCCCGTATGACTGTCAAAAGATGTAAAATTTTCCAGTGATGCCCTAGAATGCTGAAAATGTAATTGATGGGCAAATGACACCGTCGCCTCGATCGTCAAAACATAGAAAATGCCAAGGATGCCCTAGAATTTGATTTTCTCGCTAAGGATGACAAATTTCATGAAATTGAACCAATTGAAACATGTTTTAAAGCATTTTTTATCATGGAATTGGATTTTTGAGGGAAAATAAGTATAAAATGATCAATTTTAAACTTCCATGATCGGGAAAAAAGGAAAAATGGCAAAGGCCCACGGATTTTGAAAAAATAGGGCACAAAACATGGAACACATGTTGATTTCATTCAAATTGGGACAAAACAACAAGTTTATGAGAACTTCAAGGCATTCAATCTGGAGGAAAAGTTACAGACCACCAATTTAAGAGAGAAAACGTTCCAGAGCATGCAAACCAAAGGAGAATTTAGGGGGAAATGGTATAAGCTCAAAAATGGCACCAATATCAGCTCCTGCTTGGGGATGGGCACTCCCAATGAGTGCCACAAGAAAAAAATAAGTAGACCAAGTGCCAAAAAAACCATTGGGCAACAGAGTCAAAATTGCAGAGCTAAAAAACTAGATCCAATAGAGAAAAAAAGGCTACCAAGAACCGGGCAAACCAAAAACCGACAAAAATAGCAAAAACAAAGCTACAAAAAGCAAAGACTATACTCTATATAAGTGGTGCATACCTAAAATTTGGGGATTAATCCAAGAAATTATTCAAATTCCTGCCATTAATAGGTAGTTCAAGAAATTCCCCATCTAAGTCTTTGAAAAAAGTTATTTTCACCAATTCTGATATCAATGGAGTAAGGGTTCATCCACAATGCATCAAATTTACAATGTTTTCCTTATCTTCATTTCTACTATCCCATAACAAAACCATATCCAACATTGAAGGCTTTAGGAGTTACCTTCTTTTCAAACAACCTCTTTAACTTCTCTCTAAATCGACATGCCTTTGGTGGGATGCTCTTATTTCTTCATCCACTCAACAATCTGATTAATCCTTGCTTCATATGGACTGACCTCTTGATCTTCAAGTTGTTGAACAAACTAAAATGAAGATAATTTCAGATGTATAGGTAGAAAAGCTTGATTTCCATACACCAACTCAAATGGTCTCTTACCAAGTAGCTCTTTTGGTAGTAATTCTATTGCCCAAGCTACAAATTTCAGTTGTTCACCCCATTTTCTCTTGTTCAACTCCAAGGTTCTCCTAATGATCTTCAATAAGCTCTTATTGTTAGACTCAGCTTGTCCATTTGCTTTAGGGTTATAGTTTTAAGCATAAGTCAGATTGGTTCCAAACTCCTTGCACATTGACATCAAGGGCTTAGCTCTGAAGTACATGGCATTATCAGCAACAATTTTTACTGGCACACCAAATCTACATATGATGTGATTCAACAAGAAGTCCATAACAACTTGGTGTGTTGGTTTTTTGGTGGGGATGACTTCCACCCACTTAGGGAAGTAATCTGTGGCTATAAGGATCCACTTATGTCCAAAGCACTAGAAGTGTCTCGAAATCTCACCAATGAAATCTATCCCCATTGTTTGAAAGGAGATTCAATTGATGCAAGTTGCAAAGGAAGGAGCCTAAAGCATTCATTTTTCCAAAGAAACGCTGGCAGCTTTCACATTTTCTAACCAGTAAGGTTACATCTTTGAAAAGAGTAGGCCACCAATAACCAGCTCTCAAAACTTTGTGTGTTGTAACCCTTCCAGCAAATTGTCCTCCACAAAATCCCCCATGGAAATCAACAATTATTTTGGGAGCTTCATCTTCAGTTATAAATTTCAAGAGGACACCTTCAGGGTTCTTCCAAGCCATCCCAAAGTCAGTGATGATGTATTTTTGAGAAGCCATCTTGAGGGCTCTTTTCTAATTTTTATTCAAATGATCAGGGAAGCATAGGTGTCTGAGGTAAAATATTACATCCTTGTACCACTCAGAACTTACCAACTTCTCAAGAACATCTACCCTTTCTTCCTCTACTTCATTCACTTCCATAATCTGCAAGTCACTCTCAGCCATGAGCTTAACAAGACCCAAACCTCTCACCAAATTTGTGGTTTGGATGTCCATATCATACTCCTATGGTTTTTTCACCCATCTACATATTTTTCTTGATACCTACATCTCGATAAGATGTCTTTTACCATGGTGTGGGGAACATAAGCAACAACTTTTGAACTTAAGATATAAGGCCTAAAAACCTTTGTTGCTTTCACCAAGGAAAATGCTTATTTTTCCATGATTGTGTACTTTAACTTAGCAACTTATAAAGCCTTGCTAAAGAAGGCAATAGGCCTCTCAACCCCATCTTCATCCTTTTGCAGCAAAATAGATGCAATGGTATTTTCAGAAGCAAAGGAGAATATTTGGAAAGGCTTCTTGTAATTCAGAGCTGCTAAGACAGGTGCATGTTTAAGTGCTTCTTTGATTCCTTCAAAAGCCTAAATAGCAGCCTCCTCCCATTTAATAACTTGGTCTTTCTTTAACATGCATGTAATAGGAAGAGTCAATTCAGCAAAATTAGACACAAACCTTCTAATGAAATTGATCTTCCCAAAGAAGGATTGGATGCCCTTCTTTATTCTTGGAATTGGAACCTTGATGATTTCTTCTACCCTCTCAGGGTCAATCATGACACCAGCCTTTGAAACAATATGACCAAGCAACTTGGCCTTTTGCACCCCAAAATGACACTTCTTTGGATTCAAAGAGATTCCAAATTCTCTACATCTGATCAACATTCTTTCCAAGTGCTGCAAGTGATCTTTTTGCTCCTTGAAAACACAGTCACATCATCCTGATAAACTGTAATGAAGTCATTTATGTAACCAGAAAAAGCAACATCCATTTCTCTTTGGAAGGTAGCTCTAGCATTCATGAGACCAAAAGGCATCCTTACATAAACATATGTTCCCCAAGGAGTGGTAAAGGTAGTTTTAAATATTTCGACTCCTTGACAATGACTTGATTGTAGCGAGAGAAACCATCCAAGGTGGACAAAATTCAGATATAGTTACTAATGCATCATGTTTTCCATGTTTGGAAAAGTATAATTGTCTTTCAATTAAGCCTTATTCAGATTTCTGAAGTCTACACAAAGTCGATGTCTCCATTTTTCTTTCGACCGGCATAAGGTTTGTAACCCAAGATGAATACCTTATGTAATTTGAATGATCCCTCCCTCCTCTCAGTTTCTTCAATTCATCTTGCATTTTCATGGAGAGGAGTGGATTAATTGGCCTATGCTTTTTCTTAATGATTTTTCATTTGTTTTAAAAGGAATCTCATGCTAAAACAAGTCCTCTCTATATGCTTTCAGCTCTGAATAAGACCAAGCAAGACAGTTCTGATATTTCTTCAATAGTTAAACATAGGACATTTTTTTCTTCTTTGTTTAGATTTCTTCCCAACCAAACTTTTCCTTATTTATCATTAGTTCCCAAGTTATGTTCTTCCACATCCCTTGAGGTAGACATGTTTCTATATATGATGCAATTAGCATTGTCAAAATTTGACTCAAGTGCAACAAGACCTCTAGGAATGGTGTTAGTTTTCAATTGGATGATATCCTTTCCAAACAAAGTCTCTCTTCCTTCAGTCACACATACCATTGGTTCTTAATCAATACTCTGATTTGTAAACTCACCTTGATTTTTAAGGACCTTTTCACTTGAGAATCATCATTAAACACTTTTCAATGCTTGATGTTTTCAAGGACATCTCGGCGTAGTTAACACTTCAATATTGTACTCATAATAAGGTGAAATGGTGCAATTTCCAAATATTGACCCCAACATTTTCAACTTGTCAAAAACAGCATTCAAACTTCTGTCATGATGCACAATGTTGAAGGAATCAAACATCTCAATTAGATCCCAAACTGCATATTTGTACTATTTCATCTCGCTGATTTTTTATAGCATACAATTTTCTTATTTGTTTGAAAACTAGCTCTGAATCTCCTTTTGCAATGATTTCCTTGACACCATACTTCCATGTAATTCTCAAACCTAACAACAAGGATTCATACTCAGCAATGTTATTAGTACATTCAAAATTAAGCTTGAAGGAAAAAACAAACTCTTCCAAGCTAGGAGAAATCAAAATTATACCAGCACCATTTCCAAATTTGGAGCAAGCTCCATCAAATAGCAAGGTCCAAGGAGAACCTACCTATTCAAGTAACTTTGACTGATCCATCTTGTGCTCCTTACCATCAACAAACCCAATAAAATTATCAACATCAACATCAACAAATAATACTTCATAAGAAGCATTGTTTGGATCCTCAATTAGATGCAACATCTTCTTTTCTCCATATAATTTTACAAGGATGCCTTCAATGGGAATGGTGGAAAAATACATATCCATTTAGACACTCCCTCCAACACTTGCATCCCACTTTCTTGACAAAAGCATACCCCATTTGGCATGGCAATCAATAATCACAACATCCAATTTTAAATTCCTCCCAAGATAAGATGCAAGTTGCACCACCAAACACTTCACACAACTAACTATCGGCACTTCTCTTGAGTCCATGGCAGTACACTTTCCATAAGTTGTTGTCACTTTTATATCCAACTCATTCATGACTTCTAGAGGCATGACATTACATGATCCACCGAATCAAACATACAATTGTGAAGTAATCTATCCTTTATGATCAAAGTGTACAGAATGGATCAACATTCAATTAGGAATCAACCAAGGATGTCCCCAAGTATACCTCAATTGTTTCTCCAAGATCCTCCAATGTTGGTGGTGTTTCAAGGTTTGTAATGATTTGAGGAGTTTCAACAACATTTACATTTCTTCTTGGGGTACTCTTCTCCTATTTCAATCCCAAGTACTCAAATGCTCTCTTCTTGTGCTCAGGAATCCTAAGCAACTCAATGATTGGAACACTCACTTTGATTTGGCTCAATACTTGGGCTATGTCATAGGGAACACTCTTTAGCAAGGAAACATTAGAATGGAGACAAGCAGATTCATTAGATGGCATGAGATCCTTGGCAGTTTTGGCATGAGGAGGACTGTAATTTTGGCTTGGAACAGCATAGCTTTTGGCAGGTGTTTCCCTTCTAGGAGATTCTTTGGGAATACTTGTAAGTAAGGGTGTTTTAGGTTTGTCCTGAGGCCCAGCTCCCTTAATAACTTTTCTCCTAGTGTTATGGTCTTTCTCTTGAGCTACAACAACATTCATCAACAATTGTCTATATTCCTCCAAAGGGATACCACCATCATACTTCTTAATTATCAAAGCTCTTGAGTATTCAAATTCATTGTTAGGAATTTCAAAAGCTTGCACTAAATCAACTTCAAGAGCATGAGAGGAAGAAATACTTGTACCAATTTGATGTAATCCTAAAAATTTACATTTGTCCTTGCACTTATTACATTAGTTGATTTTACTCCTTCTTGTGAGCTTGAAGAACAGCCCACCATGGAGATCTCATCATCACTACCATCATCATTATTAGATTCACCATCTTGCTGCTCCACTTCACATGGAGGATGAGGCATAAAAATTCCTATCACACTAATCAATATCAATAACTTCCTCAACAAAGCAACCCTAGTAGTTAGGGGATCAAGTAACATTCTTCCTTCACGTGCTTGGGGATGTTTATTTCTAGACCCCGTGGATCCTTTCCCTCTATCATCAAATCTCTTATCACCCCTAGGATGATTGGAAAAAATTTCATGGTTTTGTGCTTTTTGCTGACCTTCGAAGTCTACCCAATTCCCTTCTCAACTCTTACCAACTTGTAGGAAATCTCTTTAACACCTGCCAAATTTTTAACCACTTCCTCTAAGTCTACACTCTTGCTTGCTTGACGCAACATCACGGTTTACCAATTTAACTCCATCTCTCTTAAGAGGTTTCCCAACAACCTTGATATTGTTCTCAATTTGAAGTGCCATGGTGAAGGCTTTCCTTAAATTGGTAGGGTTCTTGTCTCTTAAGTAATAGGCCACCTTCTTATCAAATGTATCTGCATATTTGATTAAATAAGATTGATTGCAAGGCCTCGATTAACTAGAAGCCTTCTAAAAGTTTTGTTAAACCTTGTGTTGAAGTCATGAACTGATTCATTGGGGTTTTTCTTGATATTCTCAAATTTAGACAAGAGAAATCTAGGATCAGCCTTGTCACCATATTGCAACCTAAATGCATTGTTCATCTTAGTCCAAGAATCAATAGAATTATCAAGTCAGATCCTTGTGCCAATCCCTTGCATCCTCTTCTAGTGTTTGAATGAAAAATTTAATATACACATCTTCATGCTCAATCTCAAAGTCCTCCATCATATTAATAAAGAGTTTGAGATGTTGATCACCTATTATGGCATTATTCCCTTGGAACTTTGGCAATCTACTTCTAACATCTTGTGGGACAGCATTTGGGTAACCATCCATTCCTCTAAAGTTTATAGGACCAAAGGTGTTAACAACAAATGGAGGTCTAGGCTAAGCCATATTGTTTTGAGGTGGTGATCTTGGAGGAGAAACATAATGATGAGGAGTGAGAGGTATTTGGGGCTCAAGAATGTGGTTCACAAGATTGGTATTCTCTAGGTGCTGATTTTCTTGGAAATTTTTATTTGAATTGAAGCACACAGGTGCAGATTGAGAAAAGAACTTACTAGGTACAGTAGAAGGACCTTCACTAGTTGAGGTAAAAAAATTTGTGAGAATATTACTTGAATCGAATCACTTTGGAAGAAGAGTGATAATCCTCAACAAAATTTTGATCTCTCTCACCAATGGATATACCTTTGTCGATGTCCGACCTTCAAGAACCTTCCAAACTTTTCTTTCCTCTAAAATTATCTTTCCCAATTATTGAAATAACTTTCTACTTGGGTCCCTCCCGAAGAGAGATATTATTCCTTCCAGCTTTTACAGAGATTAGTAACACCAAAAAACAAATGACAGAAAGCTAAGACACTAGTATTTATCAAGATCAAAACATCATGGAGTCACCACTAAGGAATTTCACCATAGTTGTGCAAATGCACTAAAATTCTCTGTCAAATACTTATGAACACCGAAAATCATGCCAAACTTTATAGATCGGACCTTCCTTTTCTTGAATCTATCAACCAAAAATGAAAATGAAGTGCAACAACTACTAGAAACTGATAAAGTTGCAATTAAAACTTATATCTTGACTTATCCTTATAAATCTAATTATAAAATGATGCTTCAACAATGTACTTGCATGTAGCATTTGTAAGAAACATTACCAGGGTTTGACATGTATCCAAATCTCTTAAATATTTTTAACAACTCCTCAAAAATTGTGCCACGGATGTTGGTACCCAAATTTGTTCTCCTTTTTAGTCTAAGCATCAAAGATATTGCATGAAGCTTGAAGGCAAATAGATCATGATGTATGTCATTTTGTAGCCAGGGATCTGATCTAACTGGCACTCAGATTTGTGGAGAGATGGATAGCACTCAAATAGGACTTGATCTTATCCTAACTATTTTAGGTTTTGCCTTTCAACCAAGGTAAGAGAACCTATTTTGTAACCCTCAAATGGTGAAGGAGATGAAGATGAAAGGAGCGATAACCAGATCGTACCAAGCTAAGAACACAGATGTTAATCAAACACCATGATCAATAAGATGAAAGCAATTCACGAATAACTTTACATAAAACCTTTGCAAATAAATGAGAAACGATATCATATATTATTATGGAACTCAATATAATACATTGAGAATGGGCCTTGCTTAAATAGGCAAGAAATAACAATCTAAGAACTAGTCAAGGTCATAGATCAAGCCATACATCAAGGAAATAACTAGTCAATAACATAGATTTAGGAGAGAACTAGACATCAAGGATCTAGTCAATACCATACATAAAGGAAAGAACTATACCTAACAACTAGATAATATCTCCTAATATCTAAATAAGATAAAAGAAATATCCACATACATAAGTAGGTGAGGATAAATACAATAAAGGTAAATAAATTACCTAGGTGAACATGAGCTAAGGTAAATACCTACTCTAATAGAAGATATCCCTCAATTTGTGCAAATAGTATGAAGGGGCCTTAGGAAAATATGATCAACACTCCAAATCGACTTTCACAAGTTCTCACTTCCAGATTGTGGAGATAATTTCAACACAAGGCAAGGGTTACGGAAGAATTTTGAAATCACAGTGCATTCGCATACTTTAGCAAATGGATTTTGATCTTCTACGGGTATACAAGTCAAAACTGGGGTAGTATGGGATAGGATTAGTTGTTTAGAATGATTTTTGGTGGGATATTGACAAGACAAACTTGACTATGCCAAATATTTGACAACCTCTACAACATTTGAACAACTATCAGATAAAACGCTTCAAAATAGTCAGAATGTTCTTTCAACTAGAAGAGATACACAAATGGAGGCCCAATTTTTCACTCTTCACACAATCTTTGAGACCTCAACACAAAATTTTGAGTTAAAGGACTCAATTAAACATCAAAATCTCATTTCAAATCATGCCTAAGGTACCCCCAAAGGCTTACAAGAAATCTTGTCAACAAATGAAGGTGAAGTGATTTTAAACTACTTATTTTCAATGCTAGATGAAAGCTCTTCTAACAAATGAAATTTTAAATGCCACTAAACTATCAATAAGGATGAGATCTATGTGATTCCTAAAGATTTCAATGCAAGATTGCAACAAGAACAAGGAAAATTATTTGCAGACATTTAAACATGATAACAGACATCATATTTCCCAAAATAACATAGATTAATTCAAAATCTTGTTAGATTCATCAATAAGGGAGAGTTTCAGGAACAATCTCAGAGTTGTGTGATGGCTATACACTTGTAACCAACGCAACATGAATGAAGATCTAATACAGAAGACATTAACCAGGTTTTTTGGAGGGTTTCTCGGAAGATGAGCTTCTCTCAAAATTTTCTTGTGATTTTCAATTTCCTTACCCTTTGTATGTATCAAAACATGAATTATATATTTCTATTACATTTTATCCTTCTCTCCCAAGAAAATAATATCCTATGGCATCTTAGTTTGTTACAAATTCACTCGTGACTTGTAGAAAGGGACATCTAACATAAAAACATTCAAAAAGTTGCCATGTGCCTCAAAAAAGGTGAATCATTGAAAAATTTACATCATTATCCATTATGGAGGCATGTTTTTCATCTTCAAAGCATGCAGACCCCCTTCCTTTCATTATTTCATTCGTACCCCTCCAAAATTTGACTCTGCAACTTTTGGATTTGATACTTCACGTTTTTAGATGGGTTAGAGAAAAAAATTATTCCAAAAACATCTCTAATCTTCAAATTAATCCTCAAAACCAATTACATTGGTCCTTATAGGCACAAATGACACTAATTTTCCAAAAAATCAATCAAAATCGATGCAAAAAATGCATTTCCACACTTCTAGAGAAAAAATGGCCTCTAAATTGAAAAATGCACGATTACCTTTGATATGCCTTTCTCCCTTTAATCTGGGCCCTCCACATGTCACCATGTGACTAGAAATGGGTTTGGGATCACTTTTTGACATTTTAACACTTTTTGGAAAAATGTAAAAATTTGACATTTTTGTCCACCCCTCCGCCCTTTGAAAACGGGCTTGACACGTGTCCCAAGGTGGGCCCCATTGGAATCGCAGCTCGATTCTACACATTTCCACCTTTTTGGAAAAAAGGAAATTTTTCACAATTTTCCCCATGGACCCACACCTCTACTTCTATCCTTGACACATGGCGATCACTGACTCGACTGTGGGCTTGCGTTCCTCCTTTTAAACTTTACTCAACTCCTCAAAAATTTCAAAAGTTTCAAAACTCACCGGCGGCCCACACTCCCCTCTTGCATTTCTTTTGACACGTGTCTCCCTCTGATTCATTGTGGAGCCACACTTCAAATTACTACTTTAACTCACTTTGCCAAAAGGAAATATTTCCCTTTTTCCTCCGGTGGCCCACATTCCCTCATCGCCCCTGTTCCTTCCACGTGTCCACTCTTGATTGGCTGTGGACTGTGGCCTTTTTCACAACTTTTTCTCCCTTTTACCAAAAAGTAAAAAAATTCTAATACCTCTCCCAACCTTCCATCCCACTTTTGATGAAAACATGACATGTGTCCACCTCTGATTCGCTAAGGTCCTGCGCTCTGAAGCCGCCACGTGTTCCATTCTATTTCGTTGATGGCTTATGCTTTGAAGTCGCCTCATGTTCCATTTTGATTCATTGCGGGCCCTAGGAATTTTCTTTATACTTTAACTCTTTTTCCCAAAATTCCTTAAGGCACAAAATGAACCGCCCATCTGCCTTCACTCTACTTGCAACATGTGTACCTCCTCTGGGACCTATGGATCTGTGAGGGAAATTTGCACTTTTTTCCAAAAACATAAAAATGTTAAGTCTTTATAAATGACCCACCGATCCTTGTCTAATTAGAATGAGCCACGTAGGAGAAGATTTTTGATCTAAAATTTGATAGGCAAAGGATGCCCGTATGACCCTCAAAATACGTAAAAGTTGTCAGTGATGCCCTAGAATGCTGAAGATGAAATTGACGGGAAAATGATGCCCGTCTAACTGTCAAAACACAAAAATGCCAGAGATGCCCTAGAATTTGATTTTTTCTCTAAGGACGACAAATTTCATGAAATTGAACCAACTGAAACATGTTTTAAAGAAATTTTGATCATGGAATTGGATTTTTTGAGGGTAAATAAGTATAAAACAATCAATTTTAAACTTCCATGATCGGGTAAAAAAGAAAAATGGTAGAGGCCTATGGATTTCAAAAATAGGGCACAAAACAAGGCACACATGCTGATTTCATTCAAATTGGGACAAAACAACAAGTTTATGAGCACTTTAAGGTATTCAATCTGGAGGGAAAAGTTGCGAGACCACCAATTTAAGAGAGAAAATGTTCAGAGAATGCAAACCAAAGGAGAAATTAGGGGAAAAAAGTGCAAGCTCAAAAATGGCACCAACATATGGGAAAAATCTGTAGAAGCTAATAAAATATCCATGAAATAAATAAAAATCAAAGACAAAATAAGATAGAAGATGATGAGAGACACATAAGTTATTCATATTACGAAATTGTTTTATGATGCTTGCAGGATATATATGAGCATTATAATACACCGCGGAAGCCAGAAACATATTAGAATAATAATAATGAAGAATAAATAATATTTTACACAAGTAAAATGCATAAACACCATGATATATGTGTAAATATTCACTAATCACTAGTTAAGAATGTAAATAAGTGTTAACCAACGAGTGAAAAGACATAAATTTTTCATTTTTAAGGTTATATAATGATGTTAAATGAGAGGAAAAGAGGATATCACAAAAATGAGGGAGAAAAGATGAGTAAAACTTGAAGAATAAAGAGATGAATCAATGTGAAAAGTGAGAGATGTTAATTTATAACATGTATTTTTGAATTTTAGGTGTGCCTCATGAAGACTTATGTGAGAGTGCCAATTTGAGATATTGTAAGAAAGATAGAAGAGATATTAGAGTGAAAGCAATGTATATGTAATGTATTGATGTAATGCATTTTGATATATGAATAAATATTGAAGTTTTGGGATTAAATTATCTTGCATGTTGTTCTTTACTTTTCTATCTTTAGCGTAGTGGTGGTGTATTTCCCGCGTACATCCTTAACCTTGATTTATCTACGCCTAAACCTCATAATTACATTGGGGTTTTAGGTCAACATGAAACATCACAAAAACATATTCTAACGACACAAGTATTTTCCATTCTTAAATGCTTTTGAATATCTCCAAGTAAAGTGATTTACTTGTGTTTGCATTCCTTGTTCTCACTGTTCTTGCTTCAAATGACCTAGAAACCCTGTCAAACCTTTGAATATTGAGCTAAAACTCCTCATACACATCATATTCAATGTAACAAAACTCCTAACATGTTTGTACTCGATTTCCCTTCTCCATATCTCATGCTTCCCTACCATGCAATAGGTCTAAGGATAGGCCTAAAATAACTACTACAACACATGACATCACATGAACTGACATTGATGACAACTTAAGGACTCATTAAAACATATTACACATCAAACCAACTATGTTTGACCTCATTAATACCTTCAAAAACTTTTGAGAGATCATACTATTATAATATCTACTATACCATGCACCAAACATACCCGAACATCATGTTACTTCACCCAAGAAAGGCTCACCAAAGTAATACATCATTATGACACCTCATAGAGACTCATATGACACCATTCCACCCTTTTCCATCAATTGCATTTGACGTCAATGACAACTACTAGACATAATGGCCAACATAATACTCTTATTGGGGATGCCTTAGATTGGTATCATACTTTACCCCTAACTCCATAGTGGAGCTAGAATATTTGGTAACATCCCTAGTCAATGAGTTCCAATATCATGATTTACCTGAAAATAATATCAATGCTTTTATTAATTGTCAAGAATATGAGAATGAATCGGTGTAAGAATTCATCAAACATTAGAATACTTTTTCCATTAAAGTAGAACATAATATGCCAAATGAAAGCCTATTCCATCTTTTCCTTCACACTCTCAAACCTATCCTTCAATATAAGGTTAGTTATTTCTCTCCTACTTCCTTATATGAAGCTTTTGAAAAAGATAAAAGGTAAATATATGTCATGAGAGATTTCGAGAAGGATCCTCCTAAAGAAAAAAACAAATACAAATCCTCCAAAATTCAAAGAACAAGAATGCCACGAGATAAAGGAGTCTTAGATACTTTTCCTCTTATGGATTATTTAAATAGGAATGTCTTTAATATTGATCATAAATCTAATAATAAAAACTATCATGCTTATTATCAGCCATTGACATAGGATGAGTTTAGACAACACATTCCTATGTTATTTAGTAAAATTCTTTATCCTTCTTGATGTATCCCTCAACGGAAAGATGATAACAATTTTTATTGGTGGCACGCTAATTGGAGTGATTCTCATGAAAATTGTTGTGCCTTTAACACGCCTACCATCACATTCTTCCTATGCCCTCATCTTGACCATGATTCCATCACTAGAGAGTGTTTGACCAAAGTGTTTAAGGTTCATGATGCCTAAAAACAAAAGGATCATCATAATGTTATCAATCAAGATAATGAATAGCTAAAATTATTCTCTGACCCTATGCCTAACCATATTATAGGTGAATTATCTAAGAAACCAGAAAAATCTACCAAAAATGTGGTTGATTCTCATTATCCTATTGAGAACACAATTTCCATTAATGATGTGAGAAATGCTATAGTGTGTATAGAACCTGAATATCCTCCATCATTTCATCCTAAAACTCATAGAGTTATCTAACCTTGTATCTTTTAGAACCAGACTCCCAAAGTAAAAATCCCATATTCTACATACATCATTGGCCCCTATGAAAAAACTTCTATAGGTCCGAGGGTTTCTACAAACCTTCCTCTAATTATAGACATCTTCAACTAGGACGATGGCATAGAGGATAAACAAAAATTCATTTCTAAAGTTTCCCTAATCACTCCTCTTTCGAGCCTTTTTTTGATTATCTTCAACACTCTCAACCTACTTCTCAATCCATTTGTAATGATTATAATCCTTTAGTCTCAAATTCTTGGTTCAATCCCCTTCTTAGAACTCATGTACACCTCACCTCACCATTGTGAGAATCTCATGAATGTGTTTTTGACATGAATATCCCTTTCCCTCTTACTTTTGGACAATCTCCTACATTTCATGGTTTGGAAGAAAGCATCCGTCGTGAATGCAAGGAGTTTACTATTTATATAGATTGTACCATAGAAACTCAAATATGTATAGGTTTCCTCATATCTGATATGATTCTAGATGATCTCTTGATTTAGGAATATGATCGTCCACTTTTTATCTCTCGTACAAATTTCTCAAAACATAGTTAAGTGTTCCTTCATTAACGAAGGTGCCATCACATGTGTGGCCTCTTTCAATTTCATCAAGGCCCATGGTTACTCAATAGAAAACCTCAAAACCAAACATACTACATGTCATGGGTATGATCATTGGTAGATGCCTCCCATGGGTTGAAATTGGCCACCCATCATTAATCCTTTTAAGACCGTACATGCAAATTTCATGGTCTTTAACGTCCCCCTATCTTACCATATCTTCCTCGAGTGACGGTGGACACACTTTGTATGTATGTGGTTACCCTTCCTGCATATCAATATGTCAATATTTCATATCAAGGGGCTATCTATAAAATTTAAGGAAACCCAAATCCTTAGAATTACGACACTCTACAACAAAAAGGGACATATAAATTTATGACCATTTAATAACTATCTCTTATACCATTCCACGAATATCAGCGCTTCAATTATCTCGGTTGAATATCTTCGTGGAAATGTGGGTCATCTAAAATTTGTTAGGAGAATGCCTCCAAATCTCTTAGATTATGATGATGAAAAACTCGAAGAGATCACTATTAATATCAATACCTCTAATTTTCCATATCTTGTTATATCCTAGCTTATTATTAACTTGCGGCCTCATAAGAAAGATTCATCCATTCCGGATACCATTTCACGTACACATCAACCTCCACCATAGAAAATGGTTAAATTAGAAACCATAGCTGACTCTTGTATGATAGATATCTCTACCCCTGACTACAACGACGGTTATGCTTTGGATGATCCCCATTTGGCTAGTTATTCCCAAATTCGGGATAAAGAAGTCTAAAATTATCAAAAATGCTTCAAACAACACTCGCTCATGATGCAAATGTTATTATTATTATACAATAAGAATCCTCATAATAATTTGAGACCCTTCTTATAATACTAGCACTTGAGTCTAAAAAGCTCTATTATCCTCGTCCTCTCCTCATGTTTCCACTACTAGATTATATAATGTACCTCTCATCTAAACAAAGGGAACATATATCAATTTTTGACTATAAATTTGATGACCTTATGGATGAAAAAGCACAAGATGTGCCGACATCATCCATGTCAACCCATATCATCCATTCACATCCTTCCCTACCTCTCTCCCTTATGGATCCTCATCCCTTTGGGATGGATCCATATTTTACATGACATGAGGCTCTAAGGAATGATGTATCTAACTACAGAGCTTGTAAAAGAAACATAAAAATATAGAAACTAAGGTTAAATGAGATCAATCTCTAAATTCCACTCATCCTTCCACCTCAGCCCCTCTTTATTGTTTGCACCATCGGGTCATGCGTAGTAGGTGTCAAGTTCCTGAGTCCTCTTCACATAAAAGAAAGTATAGATAGGACTCCTCTTAGATCCTTCACCTTTCCACTAGACCAACTTGACCTTAGCCATCATATGGACCACCACCTTATCCTAATCCACATCCCATCGTGGAAAATATTCAACATGAAATTCTCACCTGACTAGGGGATCGGATAGATGACACCTTATTCGCCATGAGGTCATAAGTTCGTTGTGATGGTTTCTATCACACATCATGCCATAAAGGACCTCATGACTTATTCACAAATTCATATCCTAAACTAAGTGGATGATATTAGTATTGATACTCTACAATCATTTTCCCCTCGTGGATAAACATCATATTTATAAATACCTTAACAATGTGTTTTTATTTTACCTAGGTTCTCACCTTTGCTTGGGATCTTGGTCTCCTTTGGGTTTTACACACATCTTTAAATCTCATCCTTGCTTGTAATTTTTCCCCACTTGGATTTGTCATCATATCTCTTTTCCCTAGCATCTCCTACTATTGGAATGTCGAGATCATAATTCCACCTATTTTGGCTTCAATTAAACCTGCCCTTTCCTAGTAGATGACAACGAGTCTTATGTATCCTCACTTAGGTCCCCGACCTCACTTGGATTTATCTTCCATACTTCTATATTTTGTGCCTAATGCATGATAAAATAAAGGAAAAATATAATTAAAGAACCATTCACATTACTATCAACAAATATAATAATCATCAAAATCACACACACACACACACACACACACACACACACACACACACACACACACACACACACACACACACACACACACACACACACACACACACATAGATATATATATATATATAATTTTTATACATCAACAAAAATGCATCATCATCAATATCTATACAATATGGCTTATGAATTCTTACCCCCTGTAAGGGAAGTATCATGATGCTTTATTCCAAAGGCACCACACTAGATGCTTAGGATGTGCAAACTAGAGACCCTTCCCTAGATCGGGATCTAGAGGCCTCTTCATGTGCTCTCGCAAGCTCTACCTCTAACATCATGATCCCCTCTATAACACTCCTAGAATTGGAAAGGAACACTACTTGGTCTGAACCAAGGAACATTGTACCTGCAATAATCTCTCTAACATCACATCTATGCTAATATTGCCTTGCAATGCCTACAAGTCTCTCCATCTCTACAAGACCACGAAAACCTCTCCAACCAAACTGAAATTCTCCCATTGACTCACTAGTCGAAGACACTATGGGGTTTGTCATGATTGAGGTATCTTAGATATCCAATACTGGATCCAAGATCTTATGGTGTGCATTCGCTATCAAGGAGTGTCACTCCTCTGTCTTTTGTTATGTAAAAAAAAAATCGCTAATCAATACCAAACTTAAGATATAACAATCAAAGGTATAATTTGTATCCTCTACATAAAATCATTACATTCACACATACATGGCTTCCTATCTCTCAATGTGACCTGACCATCTTTATGGCCACATAATACAACCTCATCCTCTTCATATCGATGAGATATCCATCCAACATATTGTTCCCATCTATTTCGACGCACCAAAATCATGCCTCCTCTATGGCGGGTCCTAGGCCTATCTCATAGTTGTGAGGTCATATTTATCCCCAATGGCATTAGATAATCATCACCTAGCACCGCATCATATGCTCTCTCATCCATGGTGCTATTTGTCTCACTTCTCTTCCTCTAGTGTTAGGACTACCTATACTTGTATCTCCCACTTGTGGGTCTAGGCGATGGGCCCTCCATCATAACCCTTATATGATATATCCACTAAAATAATCTCTAGTGGGTCTGAGCTGCCCCACATCACTATATCCTCCTATGGCTCATACTCTCTAGGGCCGCATCACTTTGGTACTTTATCCATAGTACTGTGGCATCTCTTGCATTTCACCATCAATCGGATGGTATTGGTGGTACCAAAAAATGATCGGTTTCCCAAACTATGTAAGTACCCTTTCCATTAGATGAGTCTCTACCCAATGTAGTTAATATATTGTAACCTCATCAACTACATCTAATTCCTCTCCCTTGGGCCAACTGGTACAATCGTCAACATTCCATATGTAGGGCTCCCATTTGACATCATTTGGATGTACCTGTCACAAAAGTTGATACCCTAGAAGTTATTTCACTTTCGGTCCCCTGTGCCCACTAAATTACTCTTAGGGCATCTGCTTCCTTGCCAATGACATCCATGTGGGTGCATACATTGGAAATATCTCATAAATCTAAGACATCAATAATATAATGGGACCCACAGTCCTTTGTGATCTCTATTGGACCTGTATAATTCATACACCGATTGCACTAATATAGTGGTCCCCCAGTTGAATATTGTACCCTACTCAACCAAATCTCTATAGAAAGCCACCGGATATAACTAAATGGTCATCTCTAGCTTGTGGCATAATATGTGTGCTATGTGTAATTCCCATAACCACTTTCTAGATAACTATAATTGTTTTTATAAATACTCTTCTCCGTTAAAATATGAGCATCCCATAATCATATGTCTCACTTCTTATGGCCCATGTGGCTAAGGCCCTCCTCTATGTAATATCTGGGGTAAGATCACAATACATGCAAGCTCCCTCTATTGGAAATCCTAATATCTTGTGCACATCCTAAAGTGTCATGTTCATCTCCATTGTCTCTCCTTCCCACAATCGAAAGTCACTCGTTTGAGGCTCTCATATGGTCATGAACATCTATAATAAATCCAATGGTATCATGGGCATCTACATGATTGCCTTAAAGCCCCATCCATGTATTAGTGTTACCTTTACATCTATCAATCGGGAAATTAATCCATTAATCCATGTTATATCAATAATCCATTATAGGCAAATCCATATATCTCCATGCATTCACAAATCAATAAAAAATAGGCATTAGATCCCTACAAAATTAATTTAATATCCAAAATTATGAAAATTCACATTCTTTTCTAATATTCCTTACGCCATCGGCCCCTCCGCTTACACCATTATCCCCCTGTCAAAAAAATTGGAAGTCCCCGATGCCATTAGCTATATTTATTTAGGGGGATAATGGCGTACAGATATGTATGGCTATGAATTTTAAAAATTTAAAAGAAAAAATATTCAAAATGACATAGAAAAAATAAAATTCCTCTGATTTAACAAATATTAAAAATATGTTAAACCACGATTGCAGAGTCACAACAAAATAATAAACAATGAAGTAAAAATATGACCTAAGTAATAAGATGGATAATATTAAAATCCTAAGTGCAAGAGAAGGGAAAGAATTCTTACTTTATTTTGAAATTTTTCTTGAGTTGTGTTAAACTAAATAATTGATAAAGGCTGAAGGAGGATAGTTTTGCAAACAAACCCATAAAATTGTCGATAGTCGATCTTCCTAGACTAGGGCACGTAGATCAAAGTTAGGGGTTCTGAGCACCGTAGACTATACGGGTAACCATGAATTCAAAAATGAATGGAAATTGATTTTTATTCGTGTCACTTCTATATTGTTTCCCTTTGCTATCAATTGCCTATGTGTCATATTATGCCCACATAAATCTCTTGTAACCTACAAAGAGAAAGAACAATAGAAAAATCCCAAAAAACATCAAATCCTAATAATAAAAAATATGTAAATGGGGAGTCGAGTGACCACGATTGTCACCTGAATCGGTGAGATTACAATCTGGACACTACACTACATTTTAGACTCCATGTAGTTTTGTGTGTGTGTGTGGAATCATGCCCTAGGTGGTTCTGTGCAAGATGCACTTTGAATAACGAGAAATAATTACATATAGCAATGTAAGTAGATGTGTGGATATCAAAATGAACTTCCCCTCCTATGAAGTGTATGTAAAATAATGCAGTCCCTTATCCCTTGAATGAATCTAGATGGATGCTTTGATTCTCTAATAATTCCTTTAGATGCAACCTTAGGTGGTGATAGTAGATACTTATAGCTTTTTCCTTTATTATGGTCACATAGCTTTGTATTTATATGATCCCCTTTTTTGAATTTTGTAATTAACCAATAAAAGGCTGACCCATAGCAAAATAATACGCCCAATGGCTAGAAGAGGCCCAAAAGAGGTGGGAAAGATATAAATAGGTCAGGGGTGTCTAGAGGGTATGAGGGTGCCAGCATGGTGTCCTAGCTTGGTGTTGGTGTCCGGACTCGAGAAAAGTTGAAGTATTGAAATTTAGATTGGGTTATAGGGTGTGTAAAATCAAGAGGGAAACTAGTAAGAAGAAAAGAGGCCAAATATAGTGTTCAATTAGTACTTTTTCTCACTTAAGAATCATATGAATAGTAGTATGTGACTAGGACCTACAAATTTACCCAAAGTGTGTGATTTAGTGTCTACATTTTCCCCCACTTTATGTTATTGAGATAATACTCAATAATATAAAGTAGATAAGATATGTGTACCTGATAACCATGTAGATTAATGGTGAAAGTGTGCTAAGGAGACAAGAAAAAGTGTGGATTAATAAAATGAAGCATGGAAGCTAAAGAAGAGGAATTGACCCTATGGGTGAAAGCATATGTGTATATGTCGCATTGTACATGTTGTCATTTCCACTTGATGTGTTCGCTTATATGACCATTGCAGCTTGCTTTCCATAAGGATGGACCTACAAGAGAGAAGAGAAAAAGAGTATTCAAATATGTGTATGTGAAAAATTCAATCCAAATATGTAAAAAGCGTGTAAAATTATGTAAAATTTTGAAAAGTAAACATGCACCTTATCCGTGATGAGTGAAAATGATAGAAAGGATCCTAAAAATGTTGTAAAAGAACGAGTTTTTTAGGTGCTCTCATGCCAAGAATGATTTTTTTGGGGGATATCGGACCAAGTACAATTTTTGCGATCGATATCATGCCATGACGGAAGAAGTGTAGGTTGAAAGGTTTAGTGTTATTTTCTAACCTTTGGATCGCTTCCCGAAGATTTACACACCACGCAAATGGTGTGATCATGATTTGTTAAAGTTTGACCAAGTTTAATCTAGTTTGATCTAACATAAATAGAAAAAGGAGATAACATGCATGTTGATTATTGGAGGACTGTGCATGTACTGAGAAAACCACTATGTAAAATACTTGAAAAATTATGTTAATCTCAAAAACCTTTGTAACTACTCCCTAGTAATAGGCACCCAGGAAGGGTCAAGAGCACCCAAGAGCTCATGTTTGTGTCTAGGCATTGGCATTTGTGTTGTGTTGAAGACCCAAGTCATATTTTTGGTCATTTCTAAGGCTATAAACTATGTTTATTTTATATTGAACGGTTTTGTACTATAAATATGAATTGTTGTATGGGGTGAATAATTCATCCAATGATGTCCCCCTTGTTTCGGATACATGTGACATCGCTAGGAGGATGCGGCCCAAAGGAGAGGACCAAACACTAAATATAAATTGTAGTCCTACAAGAGGGAGGGAATGTGCTTGGTAGAAACCAAGGCACACGCAAACAAAGTGGTTGGAAACATGTGTTAGTGCAAACAAGACAATACACAAAATATATGAAAATATGTAATCTAGCAAGTAAAAACATAATATAGACCACAAAAAGAAGATTACAAACATGGTACATCACTCACAATGTCACAAAATAATCAAGGATAAAGTGGCAAAAAGAATACAAAGTGTACACATAAGACAAAGGGAAAAGGCCACAAATAATGGAAAACAATGACATATAGTAGAAAATATAAAGTAATAGACAACCATGGTGGAAAATAGTTCCAACAAGACAAATTATGCACGTGAAGCACCCATTAACATGTTAGAAAGATAAAATTTATATCAAATCATGCATGATCGATATAGTAGTATGCTATTATAAATAGGAAATAGTATAAAATAAAATAATAACACATGTGATGATGTGTACGAAAATGGATGCCCGGGAGTAATCAAGTTTAATCAGGTAGTAGCAGTACACTTCCAAGCATCTATGTTTTGTGTAACAATCTGTGTAAAGTTTGTATTCACAACTAGAAGGAAAGTGAACATGCATGTGTATATAGAAAATATAATGACATGAGAAATATTTTTTTGGCATGTGAAACAACGTAAACATGTAAGCATAAGTAAGCAAGTGTAAATGTAACCAAGATATACAATATGTTGTGAGTGTGAATGGAATGGAACAAAAATTTATTGGGATAGGAGGATCGTGCCCCCAAAAAAGTTTGAATGAGTATGCATGAGATAAGGTTCATTTATAAATTCCCCCTCAGCGATCAAGAATGAACCATAGAACAAGAGTGTGTCATTAGGAAATGATTTGAATTGTGTGCTAGAAATATATGATCGATAAAGAGTAGAGAGTAAACAAAGTGAGTGATTATGTTGAGTTTCAT
Source organism: Taxus wallichiana var. yunnanensis (assembly GCA_018340775.1). Classification (NCBI taxonomy): domain Eukaryota; kingdom Viridiplantae; phylum Streptophyta; class Pinopsida; order Cupressales; family Taxaceae; genus Taxus; species Taxus wallichiana. The sequence goes on from CM031236.1 coordinate 335,301,478, forward strand.
TTCATATTTATACCCTCAACAGAAAATTTTGAACCATGAATTTAGATTACATCATCGGGAAGTGTGTTGTGTGACAATATGATGTGAGAAAGTGTATTGTAAATGTGCTGAGTTTGAAATGTGTTGTGTGTACGATGTGAGGTTCATGAATGTAATGAGCCCTCAACATTTAATTGTGAACCATAGAAAATATTACGTCATCGGTAATGATGATACAAGTGTATCCAGATGTGTAAGATTCGTGTGAAAGACTAGATCAAAAGTATGCAGTGAAATAGTAGAAATGCAAGACATCGAACAATGCTAGAAGGGGGGATAGTAAGCATGATTCCCCCCAAGTGTATGATGATGTAGAAAAAATAATCATTTTCATCTAAAATATCATCATTTTCATGGCTGAATTTAAATGAAGATGCATCGATACACGGAAAGAAATAGTATATGGTTGATCAATTAGGATCCATTACAATGTAAATTGTACATTTCCATTATATATTATTTTTCAATGAAAGGTTTTAATGGACATCCATGTGCATACCAGAAAGTGAGATTTTTTGAATAGTCGAGAAATGATTCATTGAAAATAGAAACATGACCCAAAGGAATAGAAAATGTGATATCAATATGAAAAATATCTAAATTTCCCCCATTTTAGTCAATCCAAGAATGCTCAAGAGTAAGCGTGGAAGAGAGAGAAGTGTATGCAACAAATACTAATAAATGAAAAATGTGAAGACCATAAGCATCAGTAATACATACATAACCATGATAAAGATGAGGTGAATGAGGTGAAGGTAAGATATCATTGAGTGTAAACCCAAGCCAAGTCAAGCCATCATGTGTACAAATAGTGTCGAGCAAGTAGGATCGAATGGAATGTGATGCCAATAAGAATTATTCATGAAAAGAGTGCATGTGAAAGGATGAAGCATGGCTATGGGATTGTCATGAGATGATGAGATAGTTTTTATGACGTCCAATTAATGGATAAACCCATGATAAAGCACCATAGCATTAGTAATAGGAGGGGATTTCTTAAATTGATATTCACTAGGGCCTATAGAAACAAAAGTATCATTGAATTATGGATCATCAATCTCGATAGGATTGTTGAACATCCAGAAATATTATAAGTATTAGGTGCGTGAATATAGTGCACTGGAAGCACACGGAACTATAATAGTATTAAAGAACCCTAGCTCAAGACTTAGTTGTTTTTGTGGATAAGGGCTGATTCTAGAGATAGTGTGTGGAGCACACATAGAGATGAATACTTGCGCTCCATGCAATGGTATTTTGGGAACAAGTGGCAGATAAGTGTCATGCATATTTTAAGATAATAATAGGATTTCTACTTGGAGTTAACTATATGACATCTATTATTAGAGCACTTGCATGTTGTGCATACTATTGTAAAGGTACATGGATATTATCAGCATGTGACCTATTTTGAGAAGTGCATAGGTGGTGAAGGGAAATTCCCCACCCTTATAAATATGTATTGACTTGTGTATTTTAGTAGTGTGGTGAATTATTGTAGAGTTGTGCTGCTGGTTTTGACACACACATGATGCATGGAGATACTTTACAGTGTAAGAAGATTTTGTGTTTTACATTAATTATGAAATGGAATATATTGGCTAGATAATGGTGTTAGACATGACTGAATCTAGTTCTTGTATGGTTAATCTTATCATAGTTATTGTTTAGTTCATTTATCATGATTCTCTAAGATCTAGATCTAGATTTTTTGCACTATGGAATTTTTATGTCTACTTATGAATCTAAACATGTTTAAACATCATCACACTAACATCCTGCATAAGCAACTCTCAAGAGGGGCCTGGTACCTTTGTGTGCTTTGGGTGAGTACTCACTCGGGATGAGTGATGTGTCAAAGACACCACAGGTTATTCACAATAAATTCTAGGTTGCATCATTGGTTCTATTATCGGGACCTCTTTTTAGTTGTTTTCAGGATGTTTCATGATGAAGGTGTATCGGTTGACCCTATCAGGTGTTGAGGAGTGGATAGTAGATATGGAAGAAGAATACACTTGGAGATTTAGCACTAGATTGGAGTTTGACACACACACATGTGTGGAGTAGAACTTGTATGAATTTTTTATATGATATTTTCTTTGTTATCTTTCTGATAGAGTTGTACAAGTGGCTGGTTTCTTATGCATCTAAAAGGAATTACAGTTTTTGCACACTTTTCTAAAGGTAGGAATAATTTTAGGACCTCTATGATGCTGATCTTATTTGGACGTGCGTTGTGGAAACTTGGTTTCATTATGTTTCGGATAGCTATATTTTGGAGTACTATATTTCCACTTATTATTGCCTAGAGGTAGATGAGTTCCATTTTTTATGTTATCCCAAGGTATCCTATCTGTAAGGCATTCCACTAGCGATTCAGATCTTATTGGTAACCTATAATTTGGAAGAGAAGCCAAGGGCTAGCTAAACCCCACCACATGTGGGGGTAGGGGCAAGTTTGGTGAAGGGTGGTGGACCTAGTGGTAGAAAGAAAAAGAGAAGAAAGGTGGCTTAAGTACAATGAGGCACACAAGAGGGAGTTAGGGAAGCAGCGCAAGATTACATAATGGATGGCATTGAGGAGAGAGATGGATCATGAAGGATTTAGAACTCACACAGATGGCATGGAGCTAGAGCATCTGGAACTCCCCCATTTGGGAAATCATGACAAGGAACCCTCATCGGCCTCTTATGAGAGTGCGTCAGCAGAGACGACATGGACTGTGGGCACGCATCTGAATCTACCTAGAAACCTAACCCTTGCACTTGGTTTTCTAGTTTCTAGTACAACCAGTAGTCAACAAGCTAGTTTGGGTAGTAGAATAACAAGAGTGAATCAAATAAAAAGTACATTTATGTCTCGAGAATATGTCTTCCTTGTTATTTAGAGGTACCTTTTCAGGCACGTCATCGGCATAGAACTTAGGCACATAAAATTTTGGACTCACCTCTAGGAGTAGTACCACCTCACATACTATAGGAGTCCATTTTAGTACCACTATTGGGACATAGGGAAATACATCCTCTGGTTCATTTCTGGCTACAGGTGGAGGATCAAGGGGCATAGGTGGCTATGGTTCTGGTGGATTTGGTGGGTCTGGAGGTAGAGGTAACACAAGGGGTTCTGGATCTGATTGGCATGGTCCTCACCAACCCCAAAATATTTATATGGAGATGTCACTCCGTCTTCCATAGTATAGGGGAATAGAATATGTTGCTGAGCATGTGCACATGTGTGAGATATTGTGGTGCACAAAAGGGATCACAACTTCTAAGCGTAAGGTAATTTAGTTTTGCAACTATGTTACTGAGGATGCACACATAGTTACTACAGAAGTTTGACCCTAATTACACTTGCATAGATTATACAACATTATGGGATATTTTCCTTAAGGAATTTTATATCCCTGAGTTCAAGAAAAAGAGTATAAGCATGCTCAAGGATATTAAGTAGGGTACAACTAAGAGTGTTTGGGAATATGATTCCCATTTAAAAACACTTTTTCTAAAATTTCGTATGATATCCATGAAATCCAACATACACAGTGGTTTGTTAGAGGCTTGATCACACCTTTTAGGAGGGCGTTGTCACATAAGACATATATGGATCTGCGTAAATCACTTGAAGTATAGACACTAGAGTGAGCCCATTCCTGGAAGCTTAGATTATAGATATGGAAAATTAGTTGCAGAAAATATATACTAATTCAGCGCGCACGAGACGTGCACTAAGATTTGGTGTACATATTTTGAAGTAGAAGGGTACACCAAGGATAGTTTTCCCCATAGGTCATTAAGCTCATTGTTCTTTGGACTATGATATATGTCATTTAGACCATGATGTAATCTGCTTCCCATTATTACATTGTGCAATAAGGAAGAATGTATCTTGCTACTGTAATATTTTCGGTCCATGACTCATAATACCGAAGATTTTAGTTTGATTGATTAGATCCATGATGTCATCGATATTGGTGTATGACAAACAGGAGTATCGGATAACTCTAAAGGTAAGAGTGAGCACCATGATCATGATCACACTCAATGGCACTATGATTAGAATGAAGGTAAATTTGAAGGAGGTTGTAGCAGAGGTCGAGGGTACCATGGTGGATTCATGGGTCGAGGATTTGGTGGTGTACGAGGTGATTTTCCTCATGGAATATGTTATATGTGCAGATCTCCTAACCACTACAAGCTTAAATGCCCTCAGGATATTACTTGTTCTTTTTATGGAAAGAATCATAACTATGAGGAGTTCCTAGACTTATATGATCATATTAGAAAGCATCATAAATAGGAGAAAAAGGGAGTAGGGATAGTTTGAATACGGTGTGTAATGGAAAATCAATGGATGCCAAAGTTGGCACCAAAACCTGAGGTAGTACCTATGAAGATTACTACACGAATTGAATCGTGCGCACTAGAGAAACATTACAACATAATCCTACCATTACTAAGGAGGAGGTTTTATATGTAAGATACCCAAATCCTACACATAAAAAGGAGTTTTATCAAGAGACCATGGAGGTGCTCAGAAATCTTCAAGGTGAAATACAAAGTGTTTAAAAGAATAGTCATAGAATTTGGAACAAAAAAATCAGCAGAGACACTCAACTTAGATATTGATAATTTGAAAGAGGTATGCAAGATGTTGCACTAGGAGAATATTATTCCATTACTAGGGAATTGGTTAAAAGGAAACACTCCACACACAAGTATTGAGAATGGATGGCAGATCTTGCATACTAATCTCCCCCTCATATCTTATATGATGACAAGGATATCACTCTGAATGTTTTTGTGGATAGGTGTCTTTTGAGCAATATATTGATTGACACAGGTACGGAAGTTAATGTGCTTACTTTAGATGCATGGGTGCAGATGGGAAGACCTCTATTACAGCCATCCTTTAATGTATTGTTCATGGAAAATCAAACTAAGGCCACTTTAATAGGAGTTTTAAAGAATGCATCCATTACTATACATAGGGCCAAGTTCATTGGGGACTTTTAGGTTTTAGCACTTGCGGAAGCATGCAGATTCCCATCTCTACATAGGTGCCCTTGGTGTTATGCAAATAATGTTGATCTATGGTTCAAAAAGGGGTATATAAGCTTTTAGAACAAGGAAGAATGGGTTATTATCCCTTTGACATATGGGAAATTTGTACCTTATGTTGAACCTTTGAGTGAGGAAGACCTTAACAGAATCTATGTTTTCTCCATTCAAGATCTAGAAGTACTTGATCCAACTAATGAAGGAATTCTCAATGGGAAGATACACAATCTATTAGTGACACTACAAGTTTTTCTTGTGATAATTTGGCACATGGAACCTATGATATGGTTGGGCATGAAGTAAGAAGTGCATCTACACAAAGATGTAGACCTCTTTATATTAGGATGATAGGTAACAACTTTGTACCCCGGTACACTACAAAAGGAGACCCTACGGTATTCCTGCGCACCTAGGAGGAACAATGGAAGGATCAATTAAACAAAAGAAATATGTTAGTGTATACCCTACATGGGATAGTAGTGCATTGGTGGATGGTTCACAAGGATAATCTCATATAATGGAATAAAGTAAGAATTTCTCTAATAACCCAGTTTCTCAAGAGCAATGCACCTACTCAAATCTACAAATATCATGGTAATCATCCTATTCAGCACCACATTTAGTAGTGTGAGAGACTCTGGACAGAGGGGAAGGAAGCTTTAACACCTTCACAGTGAGTGTAAAAATTTTATTTCACTTTGCAAGGCTACACACGTGCTTGGTACGTTTATGTGGAGCTGCATAGGGAGACTGGAAATTGGCAAGACTTGACTGTAGGAATGGTCCATAATTTTGACTACTTCTCCACTAAACCTCTAGTGAAATAGGAATTATGAGTTATGGAACACTTGACTATGGGAGATAGTACAAAGGTTGAAGAACTCATTCAGGAGTTATTTGGTGAGGCAGACCTAGGAGCATTTTTGATGAAGTAGATGAGATCGATGTCGAACTACTTAAGCGCGCTTGTCTTGAGAAGGAGAAAGGAAAGATGGTCTACATAGTGGATGATGAAGAAGTAGAAAATTTGGACATTGATCATTCAGAAGGTATGCATGAGGTTTTAGACAATGTGGATAAGAAGGCACGTGCCTATCATGAACCTATGAAGACCAAGAAAGTGAACATTGGCACGGATGTTGAACCTAAGGAGGCCATTATTAGAGATTATTGGTCTGATTCTGAAGTGGCTAAGATAATTGAGTTACTACATGATTTCCAGGACTTATTTCCTAGAGGCTACCATGAGTTAAAAGGAGTGCATGAATCTTTGGGTGAGATGAAGATTAAGCTAAAGGAAGGTGTGTGCCCGGTCAGGAAGAGACCTTACAAGATGAACCCTAACCCGCAGTAAAATTTAAAGAAAAATTTGACAAGATATAGAAATCTAGCATCATTAAGCCCCTAGAAGAATTAGAGTGGGTTAGTGCCATGGTAATTAGTAAAAATAAATATGGTCATATTAGGATTTTTTGGACCACATGGAGTTGAATTTTGAATGTGTGATTGATCATTTTCCTACACATTTCACCGAGGAAATATTAGAAGGTGTTGCAGGGTTTGAAATTTACTCTTTTATAGATAGATTGTCTGGGTATCATTAGGTATGAATTGATAAATAATATCAAGAGAAAAAAACATTCACGACTGAATGGGGAAGCTTTGCATATATGGTGATTCCCTTTGGTCTGAAGAATGCACCTACTATATTTTCATGCATAGTTGTTCAAGAATTCTAGGATTTTATTCACAAATTCTTGCAGGTTTACCTAGATGATTAGACAAAGTATATGGGCTTGTCAAGGATCATTGTGACAACTTGAGATTAATGTTTGAGAGGTGCAGATAGTTAATCATCTCTTTAAACATCAAGAAGTGTGTATTTTCTACACCCTTTGGAACTCTAATAGGGCATATCATCTGCAAGGAGGGTTTGTTAGTAGATCCAGCCAAGGTTGCAGTTATCATAGGCCTGGAGGATACTACCAGTCAGAGTGAAGTGCACAGATTATTGGGCCACACGAGGGTATCATTAAAAATTTATCAAGGGATATACTAAAAGCGCCACACCCTTAGTGGAGTTACTAAAAGGTGAAGGGACATTCTATTAGGGGAGAACTGCAGCAGCGCACATTTGAAGCATTGAAGGAGAGACTTACTATAGTGCCTATTCTGCACTTTCCCTTATGGAACCAACCTTTTCACATACATGTGGATGCCCTCGGCATGGCCATTAGTGCAGTGTTAGCCCATCCTAGAGAAGGTGTTATAGATCATCCTATTTGTTTTACTAAGAGAAATTTGACTCCTACAAAACAAAACTATACAACTACAGAGTGTGATGATTTTTCGATGATCTACGCTGCGCATAAGTTTAGACAATACTTGTTTGCAACACATTTTATGTTCTATATATATCACATGTCATTGAAATACTTGGTAAATATGCCCGTTTTATAGGGGCACATATGTCGATGGGTTCTCGTATTCTAGGAATTTGACTTTACAGTCATGGTAAAACTAGGTTAAAGTAATTATGGTCAAGACCACTTATCAAGAATTCAATTAGGAGAGGACACGTAGACAATCAAAGATACAATGCTCGATGTATAGTTGTATAGGTTAAACCGCACACCTTCATAATTAGAGGATATTGTTTTCCTTTTATGAACAGGTATGGAACCATAAGGAATGAATGTCTTGGAGAAGAAACAACTTGTAATGCACACTGCACCTTTCATGTTGATCAATGGTGACTTATACAAACTAGGTCAAGATGAAGTATTGTGCTAGTGTGTATTGGAACATGAGTGCACGGATATCATGGAAGAGGCTCATGGTAGTATTGTAGGTGGGAACTATACAGGTGACACCATCGCACGTAAGATTATACTCACTGGTTTATGGTGGGAGACCTTGTACAAGGATTATAAAGAGTATTGTAAGGTGTGTGATCACTATCAGCACCTTTAAAAACCTGGGAAAAGAGATGAAATTCCTTTTAGGCCTATTACTAGTGCAGAACCATTTGAAAAATGGGTAATAGACTTTATGGGTCATATTTCCCCATCCACACGTAGAACCGAATCATGCTACATCATCACTTGTACAGATTATATTACAAGGTGGGTAGAAGTAGCACCTACAAAGGATTGTACAATGGCTACAACAACAAGGTTCTTATGGGAAAATATTCTTACTAGGTATGGATGTCCGTTGAGTCTGATAAGTGATAAGGGAACACACTTCTTGAATGATACAATCAAGATATTATTGGATGAATTTATGGTCGCACACCACAAGAATACACCTTATCACCCTCAAGCAAATGGGATTGTTGAGGCCTTCAATAAGATATTGAGCTAGACCTTGACAAAAATTTGTGATGTTGGAACAAAAGATTGGGATGATAAAGTTTTGTTGTACTTTGGGCATATAGAACAACCTACAAATGGTTGAATAAGGTCACACCCTTTTAGTTGGTGTCTAACACAAAAGTAGTTCTTCCCATGGAATTCATGTTACATTCTTTGTGTATTACGTGTATGGGAGGTCTAGATAATGAGAAAGCATTGGAATAAAAATTGAAAATTTAATACCCGATGGATGAGAGGCGCATCATAGCACATTGGAGTTAGAAGAAGGAAAAGGCCAGATAGAAGGCATGGCATGACAAACACATTAAGGATAAGAATCTTGAGCTCGGGTAGATGGTACTTCTTTATGATTAAAATTTTTGTGCCACCCAAGAAAGCTTAAGGTGCATTGGTATGGACCATATGTTATCACTCACATACTTGAATCAGATGCTTGCTAGTTAGAGGTGCTTGCTACAACACGATTACCCGGTTACTTCAACAGGAATAGGCTGAAACCCTACTATAAATAAGTTTTCTTTATGTTTGTAGTAAGGTATTATTGCCATTTAGATTAGATTTCCTTTATTGTATTTCCTTCTTTGTCGCTATGTTTTGTCAATTTAGTTTAGTGTTTTGTGTAATAAGCGTGTTTGCGTGCCAAAAGATGATCACAATCTAAAGTGTTTATATGTGCAGAGGACTACACATACCCTTAGTGTGGGGTGGATAAAGAAGGTATGGAAAATAAATAAACTCATGGGTAACCACAAGAGGAACAAAAGGAGAAAGGTTTCAAAATTCATGAGAAATTCTAAATAATTGCTAAAAATTAAGACCACACATAAGGCATTGGGCGCTCAGTATAATTCAAGGGAGGCTACAACATTGGAGACTACGTATGTTGGGTCACATTAGATAAACTAATTTGGCTTAAGGAAGCATAGGTAGAGGATATCTGTGATAGATAAGTAGTGGCGCACTAGGAAATTATGACTAAGGCACAAGATTTTGAGGTGCGATACATGGAAGCACGGGATAATGAGACGCGCAATGCGCTCAAGAGAAATTAATATCATGTACAAGTGGTAGGTGGAGAAATTAATGAAGGTAATTTTTGAAACTTGGTTTAAATTTAGAATTCTCAATGTCATTTTTTACCTTGCAAACTTGAGAAGAAATTGTGAAGTGTGAGAAGAGCTAGAGATGAAGAGCATTCTGCAAATTGAGTAAACATGTCACATTGTGAAGCACGGTGTTGAGTACCCAGATACGAAAGAAGGATTTAAGGAGTGGTGTGTGCGTGTGATGGAAGGGTGACTAGGGTTTTCATTTCATAGCTAGGGTTTTTATGCATTTACAGAATCAAAAGGGGTGATGGCACCATGGAAATCTCTAGTAGTAGAGAAGGAGGTTGACAATCCAACAAAGGAGTGGTTGGTGGAAATGTTGTATCCAGAAGGATTCATTGAAGGGAAGTCATGGACAAAAATATTACTCAGTGTAGGGTTGTAGAGATTAACCACCACACTATAAAATGTATGAAGGCCATTACGAGAAAAATTTTACATAAATACTAACCGGACATTGGTGGATGGAACTAGGGTTTTAGATGCCTCGGTGAAGAAACTACTCGAGAGCATGGGTGTAATGCAGATCCTATAGTTTCCCTAATTTTAAAAGACCAAGTAATTATACCAGTGGCTAATGTTGTGGGTCCATGAAGATTATTTATATTTCATGGGCATGAGAATGAGGTTAACTAATAAATTGATTGGAAATTTTGTTGGGTTATGTGACACGAGCTTAGAAATTGATAGATATTTGACATATGGTGAGGGCATTGATGCCACTATAGCCCTATATTGGTATAAGAAGGGGGTGAGATTTCAAGGTCACCAATATCTTAGACTTGGCCACCAAAGTAGCAGCACAATTAGTAGGGAGTAAAATAGGGGCCACTGAGTGATGGAACGAGGTAAACATGTGTTGGTTGCATATAGTGCACAAAATGGCCAACAAGACTTACTAAAATATTGTTGGTTACATTGCAGAGAGCTTAGTGAACAATGCATGCATCTAAGTAGAAAAAGGTGAGAAGATAACCTAGGGCACAATTTTTTTATTAATTATGTTCAGTGAAGTTGGGGTACTAGATGGTCCTAGGGAAAACATATGGGATTTTCCATTGGAGAACAAGTCCCTAGCCAAAAGATATGCTAAGTACACATTACGTGGGTATGTTTCAATACATACAAAGAGTAACTGGATAATTGATTCTAGAGATGCGTGCATGAAATTTGAAGGATAATGGTGCATTCTACACAAGTTACCCAAGGTGTTGAACGGGAGGCTAAATTTGTAGTTTACCAACATTTCAGCTTGGGGTGCTTCCACATGAAGTCTGGGGAGAAGATCTTGTGGTGTAAGTTTCCCTTTGTGTTTACCACAAGATATTTTAAGGACTCTATAAATAGATTTCATGACATGCGTCATCTCCAGTTCGATGCCAAAAAAGTGGATGCAAACATTCACATTCTATGCAAAACATATATATGGTCAAATAATGAGGCCTATATAAAAACCATGTATTATAATAATGTTGACATCACACTAGAGAGTTTGGTTGTAGGGCAGATTGAACCAGTGTGCATCTACATTCAACTAAGGCCAAGCTTACGTTGGTCCGAAAATCATCGCTGGATAGATCTATGGATAGACGAGCCAACAGTGTGCAAGGCATAGCCCCTCTTTGAGTCAGCAAAGTGAAACTGGTTTATTGCTATTCTACCAGCAGGAATCTATGCAAGTCTCACAGATTCTGCCTTCGGGGGTTTGGGATCTCATCCTAGTAGGGGTGTTTCCAACCGTGAAAAGAAAGGAAAGGAAGAGGGGATGAAGAAAGAGCAGGTCCGAAGGAAGAAAAGAAATGAATTCCAAAGCAGAAAGGTCAGAAGGTTTATGTTTTGGGATTGGTAGTAAACAGAGCCAAACCTACTTGCATAAACGAGCAAAGCAATACTGATGATGAATAAATGACAAAAAAGTAGATATGAATCTAACAGAATAAACACATACAGATCTAACATAAGAAAGGTCTGATGCATAACACAGCTATTCAGCACAAAGTCTCAATATTTGTATTACTGTTTTCTTCTGTTACAAGAAAGCTCAAAGTCTTTTTTCTTCACTTCTATTTCTCATCTGAAAGATATCCATCCATCCCACAATACTACAAGTATTGGAGTATTTATAGAAGAAGAAGAGAAAAGAAGGAAAAAAGGAGCCAACAACTATTTACAAAGATATTTACAAAATATCTAAAAGTCATGTTGACTTTTTATGACTTGATGGATGACATCATCCCATGATGCAACATGGATGATGTCATCATTTGTATCAACATACTCCAGATATTTCCAGAAAGATGAAGAAGAGAAAGAGAAGAAGGAGAAGAAGAAGAAGAAGAAGAAGAAGCAGCAGCTATTCGTCATCATCATCCTGCGGCTGAAAGGGGGTGGACTGCTTTTGTTGCTCCTCAGGTGACGAGATATGGAACTGAGAGTGGTATTCCATGAACTTGTTGATTATTGGCCCTAGTTGATCCTGGGAAGGATCCTTGTGCCTATCACTTATCGCCTCACAAGTCTCCCGCTCATCTATGAGCTTCTCTGGGAGTTTGGAATAGTCCTTTTCCACCTCAATGAGGAACCCGATGAAGTCCCTACAGGCCAGCAGGTTGTTGATAGATTCTGTGTCAAATGTGACCTCTGGCCCCGTTCCTTGAGAAGCGATCTCCTTGAAGATCCGGGTGGTTTCATCAGCTTTCCTTAAAGTGAAGGAAGGAGTAAGTAACCCTGGTGACATATTAAGAACAATTCATTCCATTTGGTGCATCGCATCCAGGGCTTCTTCCTTGACTTTGTCAATCTTTTCTAGAATAAATTCTAGCTGATCCACCCGGTAGTCCAGAGTGGACATGATTTTGTTGAGGGCCCTTGGATGGCGAAGACGCCTGAACTTGACAGATCTTCGACTGAACAGTCGAACATTTGTTGGAAGGTCTCGTGTTGCAGTCTGGCATGTTCCAACTCTTCTGATATGGGCCCTGCTAACGCTTGGAGCTCTTTATTCACCTTACTGATGTTCAGGTACAAGTCGGAGAACTCAGCGATCACTTTTTCACTGTCTTTGAGGATTTGGCTCCTCCAAGCGGAAACGGCCATACCCTGCTCGCCGATTTTGGCATACTCATTAATTTTCTCCTGGCTGAGAAGCTCAGAAGTCTCGGCGGCAGTTGTAGGAGGCGCATTACCCATCTTCTGTAAGGCTTGGAGCAGATATTTGTTTTGCTCCTTCAGTTGCCTTTTCTCTTCCTTGATTTCCTGAAGCTTTTTGCAGAGGGCGTCAACTGCAGAAAGAGCCTCCCCCTGAAGACTTTCAGAAGATGTCCCCATTGTGACTTGGGTCACAGTAAAATCTATCGGAGACAGATCCTTTTTCTCTTTGAGGGGATTGGGGTATGCGATTTCCATAACTCTCTCTCCTGCAGCACTTTGAGAGAAGCACGTGACAGGCTTCTGCTTCTTCGCCCCCTTAGATGGGATTACGGAAAAGTCCATCGGAGCGATGGGAACTTTCCTCTTTTGCTGACTTAGCTGCTGAGAGATCCAAGCTGGACCTATGGTAGAAGGACCGGAAATAGAGGAGGGGGCAGCTGCAGTAGAAGAGGGGAAAAACATGGAGACACGTGGCGGCGGCATTGAGAGAATAGCCGAAGAAGTGCCCATGGAAGGAAGGGAAACTGCAGCTGTGGAAGACATAGGAGGGGAAGGGAGCTCGGAGATGAGGGAAGAAATGGAGGAGGACAGATCAGCGAGGGAAGAAAAGATAGATGAAGAGGCGGGGAAATAGTAGAAGAAGGGGAAGAGGACATGACCAAAGGGATGGTCGCTTGAGTCGCTCGAGGAGGGGAAGGAAGAGAAGAAGAAGGGACGGAAGGGACCTCAGTTGTTGTAACAATGCCGACATCCTGAGTGGATGGGCCTATTGGAACATCCTCTGTTATTTCTTCCTCCAGAGTTATGACTTGTTCTGGTGCTGTGGAAGGAGGACTTTCAGGAGCTTCTTCTTGGGTGGTGCTGGACTCACCCTCTACGCCTTTGCCTTTGCCTTTAGGCTGCTTTTTGGATCGTGGAGGTGCGTTGCCCAATGGGGATGTTGTGAAATCAACCCCGAGGTAGATTAGGCCGTTCATCCGGCACCAATGTTCTATCCTCCGCAGAGTCTCCTTGACCCTCTCCTTAATTTTCTGAGGGCCTTAGTTCTATCAATGGCCGGAAAGGGCCAATTGTCCCCATCTGTGTCAGTATATACCTTGTCTACTTCATCTTCCGTAGTTTGGAAGCCTTTGGGGACAATGGCTACCCCATATTGGATGATTTCTGCCAATGCTAGGAAAGAATGATCCTTCCTTCTGAGCTCCACCTCATAGAGGACGTCAATATAAATATCCTCGATCTGAGGAACATGGATTGGATCAAGTTTCACCCTTGGTAGACAGCTCCTTGGGTCGAAGGTAGGCCTGGCTGGGAAGTCATGTTTCAAATTGAGTAACTCCAGCTCTGCGAACATTTCCTTCACCTTATGGTGGGTAGAGCATGTATATCGGCCTACTGTGAGGGGGAACGGAGTTCCACCCTTCTTTCTTTTAAGGCATTTCTCGTGGTATGTGATTAGCTGCCTTGACAGTTCCAGCAGAATCAGCTTAGGTCCAGCATGCCTCGGTAGCCTGGTTGGCTCTCCCAAAAAGTTGGCAGCCCTTAGATAGGTGAATGTAGGAAACTGGGTGAACAGGGCTCCCCATTTCTCCGTGGCTGCCACTATGCTTTTGGTCGTGCGACCATAAGTCATATTCGGCCTCAACAGGCAGATGATGTGGTAGAAGAATGCATCGTTGATTTTGGTGAATTGGGAGATGCTATTCTCGGCCTCGGTCTGGATAATACTCGTATATTTTGACTCGAGGCCAAACTCCACTCCGTGTCGAGGCCCTGGATAGTCCCTCTCGATGCTTACGGCGTAGACCACGTAGGAGTTCATATGAAATGTCCCCATTGTGCGAGAATTGTTGTATTTGTTCAAAGATTGTGCTTTGTTTATAATTTGTCCCAGAAAAGCGCCCGATCGGGCATATTCTTTTCATGGTCTCTAAGTACCGTAGCATCCATTTATGGAAATAATGGGCATCAGAAAGCCCGAATACCCCGCTCGAAATGTAATGGTGTCGTTGATCTCTTCGAGAAGTCGCTTCATATAGACTTCGTTCATTAGTTGCATACATTGATCCTCGGATAGACTTCTTGTTATTACCTTCTTGTTCTTCAGATAGACTTCATTCATTAGTTACATACATTGATCCTCATTGTCATCCCAGGCCTTAATGCACTCCGGCTTGGCTGACCCACAAAGTGCCGGTGGTGAGGGATGCCGAGTATTATCTCAAAATGACGGGCAGTGAGGTTAATGACTACCTCGCCCTTGCTGTTTTCGACGCACCTTGTGTCCTTGTTGTAACACTGGGCAACCACCATCATAAATTCATTGTTGACGGCGCTGACTGGGATTCCTCCGGTGAAGTGCAGGGCACTGCCTATTAGTTTGTCCATCCATGGACTCCTTGTGACTTTCTGAGTCCTGGCCCAGAATTCCTCCATATCAATATGTCCCAATTCTGAATCTCTGACATCCATGCTGCACTCGGCCTGGGACTCGGGCATTCTGACCCTCTGATATTTATATTTCATTTCTTCCTTTGTAAGCTTAGCCTTTCCTTTCGATTTGGTGGGTCTCTTGCTGGATGTAGACATATGTTCTTTCGAACTCAGTTGCTGATCTGCATGAAGAAGAAGTGAAACCCAACGTAGAAAGGTTGTATCAGTCATTTGATTTCCCATTGAAGTGCCAACAGAAGGAGTTAGTTATTATTAGGCTCAGGGCGCAGGGCGCATGAAAATTACAGCTTACAGGGCTAAATAGGTAAGGCGCACAGGAAAGGGGTGTTGCAAAGGTTAAACTGGCACCAAAGGCGCATGGCGCATAGATACTGCAGAGTGCATTTTATAAAAGGCGCATGAAAACATTGTGTTACATAGAGACAGGATGCGCCCTTTGGCGCATAGACTTTTCATGTTGCACTGGGATTTGGTGCGCCCTTTGGCGCATGTAAGGTTTGTGTAACAGGAACTTTTCGTGCGCCATGGCGCAGCGCACGAAGGGTTAACACAACATGATGTTGCTGTAAGGAGGGATGCACCTGCGCCTTCAAAGCCTTGTACTTAGCACGGATAAAGCCTGTGTTGCACTGATGCTGGGTGCGCCATTGGCGCATAGAAACATGATGCAGCAAGGAAGGTTGGCGCGCCAAAGAGGGCGCAAGGTTAGCGCTTGTAGCATATGAAAGAGGTGCGCCTTGGGGGCGCAGAAGTTTACGATGCAGCAGGCAAGATGGGTGTGCCATTGGCGCAGTTTTTATCATGTTACAGGGGTGACAGATGCGCCGAAGGAAAAAGAGGGAAACAGTGAACTAAAACACTCTCAGAGGGGTCTTCACATGGTTCAGATTGCTTTTCTCCTCTGTTCCTCCTTTGAAAGGTTACTTGGGGTATGAAATGGTTTAAACCAGGAGGGTTACAAACCATTGTTTTCAGGATAACATCCTCCTCCAGCAGATCTGGAAAGAGGAAAATAAGGAAAGATAGCAGGGGGGAGGGCTAGCTCAAAAGATGTATTTCAAAAACCAACCAGCAAGCACGAAGAACCAGAAAGCAAATCACATGGAAGAGACAAGAGCACTTACCCGGATAAATAGTGAAAATCTTGAAAATGGGTCCACAATGCGTTGAAAACGACGAGGCAGAGGCTGACAGGCTCAGAGAATAAAAATCACGTGATATGCGTCTGATGATAATGACATTTGGGCACGTAAATTTTATATATATAGGTGAGCTAGTCATAAATGCGCCACCCACTTTGTAAAGGGCGCATGAAAGTTGCTGTCGACATGGAAAAGTATGCACCCTTTGGTGCACGAAAGCATTCCAGCATGAAATTAAGCACACCTTTGGCACACCGAAAGGGATGTCAACATGAGATTATGTGTGCCCTTTGGCACACCAAAACATGGCGCAACAAAAGTTGTGTTAATACGAAGGCGCATGCGCCTTGGCGCACGCAGGGAAGACTCAACATACAAGGCGCACCAAAAGGCGTGTTGACACTGAAAAATATGCGCCAAAGGCTTTAAAGGGGGCGCACCAAAACATGGTGTTACATAGTAATTCCATGCACCCAGCCAAAAAAGACTCAAAAGACTAAGTTCGAAAAACCAGATTTCCCGGGAAGGGATTTTGCAATGTTTCGAACGCAAGGGATCCCTAACGAGGGATCGGAACAAAATTTCGGTATGGTTATCGGTAAAATTGCCCTTGTCAATTTTACGGGATAACAGCTGGCTCTTTCTGGGGACTACCCCTGAGCAAACTCGGGGGTAGAGAATCCCAGATCACTTGTGCCTATCCATTGGGTAACAGAGTCAAAAACAAGGGCGACCGGAGGGGGAGCAAAAGAAACAAACAACAAACCGAAAGCAAACACACAATGAAAGAAAACTGTACAAAGAAGAGAGCAAGCTCTACTTCCTGAAAATTTTCAGATGTTGCCCGCTATAAGGAAGCGGGAGCTCGGTTCCATCCAGATATGAGAGATAGAAACTATTCTCTCCGTTGAGCTGCTTGATTTTGAAAGGCCCTCTCCACAGGGAATCAAACTTTCTGTGCATGCCCTTTGGCTCTCTTCGCTTGTCCCACAAAAGGACGAGATCTCCCTCTTGAAAATCCCTCTACTTGGCCTTCTTATCAAATAGCCTCTTAACTTGATTCTGATGTTCAGTGATCTTGTCGACCACCCTTACTCTCTTTTCTTCAAGTTCTACCAGATACATGATTCTCTTTTCAAGAGAATTTTGGAAAGTTTCATCTTCGATAGCTCGTGCCAAGTGCAGAGCAGGAAGTTCTGCAGAAATGGGGAGTTCGGCATCAGTGCCATATAACACTTGAAAAGGTGACATGCCGAGAGATCTCTTGGGAGTAATACGATTGGCCCACAAAGCGTCGTACAAAGACTTGTGCCACATTCGCTGATTCTCATCTACTAACTTCCGTATGATGGTCACCAAGTTCTTGTTACTGGATTCCGCTTGACCATTTCCCTGAGGGTAATAGTCTGAGGCATGAGCCAAAGTTATCCCATATTCATAGCAAAAACTAATAACTTCCCGTGAGGAGAAGTTAGAAGCATTATCAACAACGATTTTGTTTGAACGAGCAACCCGACAATGATATTTTCTTTAATGAAATTGCAAACCACCTCAGAAGTGGCATGCTTGACAGGTATGGCTTCCACCCACTTGGTGAAGTAATCCATTACTGTAAGGACATAGCTATGTCCGGCACTCGATTGAGGATTGAGTGCACCAATAAAATCAATTCCCCATTGTCTGAATGGTTCATTGATAATGACCGGCCTTAGGGGAAAGGCAGCCAACTTGGGCTTGCTGACGAATTGCTGGCAGGGTTCACACTTTGCCACCCAGGTGGCTATATCTTGGAAGAGTGTCGGCCAATAGTACCTGGCTTGAATGATCTTGTGTGCTGTCACGGAGGAAGAGAAATGCCCCGCACAGGCTGAATTGTGAAAACTTTATAGTATTTTTACTTGTTGAGGTTTGTCAACACATCGCAAAAAGATGCCATCTATCCCACGTTTATATAAACCGTCATCCCAGATGACATATTTAGCTGCTCTGAGCTTTATAGTGCGCTTCTCCTTTGCAGTTAGGTGCATTGGGCATTCGCCGTAGGTGAGGAAGAAAGTGATGTCGGAGTACCATTCATCACTAGTTGCAACAAATAGAACCAGAGGCAGAGAATCGGGCTCTTCCTGCCGGTCTGTGCTTCATCGGTGTAGTCACCCCTTTCATCAGGGTTTTCTGAATCTTTGTTTTCAGCCATTAGCTGACACAGGCCCTTGCCCCTTACCAGCTTGGTTGGTTTAATATCCAGGTCATACTCCTGGACCTTTGCGATCCAATTTCCTCGCAAGCTTCCTAACTCCTGCTGAGTTAGAATTGATTTCACCGCCGTGTCAGGGACCAGCACCACCGTATGCGAGTTTAGAATGTAATACCTGAAATTCTTCACTGCTTTGACAATGGCAAAGGCATGCTTTTCCAGTTGAGTCATTTTTAGTTCGTGAGGCTTGAGGGGAGAACTCATGAACGCGATCGGAGATTCAACATCCTCCGAGTTCTTTTGCACCAGGATTGCGGACACAATATGCTCAGATGCGTAACTGTACATGATGAAGTCCTTGGAGAAATCGGGACATACCAAGACTGGTGCATGAGCAACGGAAGCTTTTATTTCTTCAAATGACCTTTTCCCCTCTTCGCTCCATCTGAAAGTTGGTGACCCCTTCATCATGTTCAATATGTGATGGGTCTTCTCAGCAAAGTCAGGAACAAAATGCCTAAGAAAGTTCACCTTTCCAAAGAAAGAATGAACACCAGTCTTGCTTGTAGGTAGAGTAAGGCTTTGAATAGCCTTAACTCTTTCGGTATCTATCTTTGTTCCTTCTTTGCTAACCACATGCCCTAGCAACTTCCCTTCCGTGACTCCAAAAACAAACTTTTTTGGGTTTAGGGAAATCCCATGTTCTCGGCACCTGGCCAACACTTGCTCCAAATGATCACAATGATCATTTCGTTGTTTAGAGAACACGGTTAAGTCATCTAGATAAACCACAATGACTTTCCCCATCATACCTTTGAATGCAAAGTCCATGGCCCACTGAAAAGTGGCGCCAGCATTAGTTAGGCCAAAAGGCATCCTGCTGTAGGCAAATGTACCCCAAGGAGTAGTGAATGTTGTTTTAAACTGATCTTCAGCTGAAACTTCAATATGATTATATCCTGAAAAACCATCAAGCATGGACAGCATCTCTGATCTAGTTACTGCTTGCAGAACTTGATCCATTATCGGAAGTGGGTAGTTGTCTTTCAAGGAAGCCTGGTTCAAATTGCGAAAGTCTACGCATATGCGTATCTCACCATTTTTCTTGCGCACTGGCACAATATTTGCTACCCAAGTACTGTGATGGATAGGAAAGATGATTCTCACATCCAGCATCTTTTGAATTTCAGCCTGGATAGTCCCCGAGATCTTAGGATTATAGTGCCTCTGCTTCTGGCGAAAAGCTTTGACATCTTCTTTCAACGGAATGTCATGTTGAACATCCTTTGGCTTAAAATACTTTAGATCGGCATAGGACCATGCCAACACGTCCATATATTTTTTTATCAACTTGAAAAATTTCCGTTTCTCCTCAGGCGTGCAACATTTTCCAATGTTCACAAATTGCGGGTGCTCCATTGAACCTATATTGACCGGTTCGGTTTCTGGGGATGAGTCAGGGTCATCTTGCCTCTTCTTTTTCACAAAACGGTCATGCCTATCGAACAACCACTCCAGAGAAACCAGGCCCTTTGGGATTTTATTCCCTTTGAGCTGACATATGCCGTCATTCCCTTCGGATTCATCGCCTTGATTGGTGACTGATTCACGGCAAGTGGAAGTAGATCCTTCAAAGTGCAATTCTTTAAAATTTTCTACCTTCTCTAGAAAGGCAATGAGTTGATTATCATCGTTGAACACCTGCCAATGCTGAGAATTGTCTGGCACGCTCGGGCGGAAAACCACCTCAATGGTGTATTTGTTTGTTTTCAAACACGGGTTAGGGAGCATGAGAGATGCTTTGAAATGACCAATGAATCAGCCATGTCATTTTGAGCTCTTGGAATGGATTCAATTGAAAAAGCATCGAACTCTTCAATGTTGTCCCACACCGCATTACGGTAATGCCTGAGCCTTTCATTCTTTACTTGATAAATCCTCTTGACTTGGTTTATAACCAACTCTGCATCACCTTGTACTTTTAGATTTTTAATTCCTCTTTCTTTTGCGGCTTGCATACCGAGTAAGAGAGATTCATACTCAGCAGTATTGTTTGTGTTGAAAAACTGCAATTTGAAAGAGAGAGGAATTACCTCCTCTTCGGGAGATATCAGCACGGCCCCAGCGCCACATCCACTAGTTGCACAGCTGCCATCGAAACTGCAAGGTCCAGATCTTATTAAGATCTCCTTCTTGAACGAGAACAACCCCTTTATCAGACTCGGTAGACAAGAAATAGTTCCCCATCCCTGATGATTCAAAAAGGATTTGAGCTTTGGGGTCTTCAGAGCTAGTAACCAAGTACTTTTTTTGTGATTCCGGCTCCAAAGTCTGCATTACGCCTTTGACGGGAATTCTAGCTTTAGACCAGTCCATATGAATTTCCCCACCAACTTTGCTGCAAAAACTTCTTCCCAGCAAAATTCCATAGGCTGCCGGAATGTCAGCAACGAGGACTGTCATCTTTACTCTTTTATCTGGGAATGCCGCAAATGTGAATTGCGCGTCTTTAATTTGGCCAACCAACGGAACCTACTTGGTTTCCAAGGAATAACATCTGCCGAAAGGCTTGGTAAGAGTGAGGCCCAGAGCATGGGCGACCTTTGCCGGCATGACATTATCAGAAGCCCCGGAATCAATTATGCAGTTACTCAGCTTGTGTCCATTGATTAGGAGGGAGAGATAGAAAGGCTCTATCTTGCCTGATGCCGATGTTGAAGCAACATTTATGTGAGATTCAGGGGGAGTGGAAAGGATTCCTTTTGGGGAAACCTGATTAGATACAATAGCTTGACTTTGAATATACTTGGTCAATCTCACAAGTTGTTCGGGATTTGACTGAAGATACTCGGCTTCAGACATTTGGATCTTGGTCTTTTTTGCATGATCTATGATATCAAATGCGGCCAAGGGTTGCGTTGGTGAAGGAATGAGTCCCTCACTTCGCGATGGTGGAATAGGATTACTGGTCTTGGTAGGAACATGAGAGGACTGATTTGGAGGAGAGATGGGGGGAAAAGATTTCCTTGTAAAAGATTTTCCAGGGAGTTGAGTAGGAAGAGGGTTACCTCTTTTAGCAATGATCGAAGGTTCGTTTGACACGGCCTTCTCTTGCTGGACATGGGCAGCAACTTCCACTTCTTTTCCTTGCGAGTGAGTAAAAACAGCGTATGACTGTCCGCTTGCATATCCCTGGGTACCCTCTTCTTCATCAGATTCCTCCTCATCAAATTCCATATACCCGATAGTAGAGTCGCCAGTCGGTTCACCGACATCTTGATCATCTTCACCCTGAGATGAAGGTTCTTCATAATACTGCTCTTCTTCTTCGATTTCAGCCAGAGCGTTGACCGGAGGAGCCTCAAGTGCCAACCGCGGAGCGGTTGCGGGTAAGCGCGGCCTTTGCGAAACATTGTTAGGAACGAAATTCCTCGCGGAATATCCCGGTATGAGGAACTAGGAGAGGCCTGGGCCAACTGCTTCTTTAATGCAAGCAAGTCATTTGCCATCTTTTGAAAGGCTGGATCAGACGAAGTAGTGGGCGAAGGGCCCAAAGATTTAGGCTTGGCTGATTCCTTTTTCAATTCGCCAGATATTATCAAATTATCTTCTATGCGAATAGCAGCGGCTTGGGTGAGAATCAAGGTGGCAACTCATTCCTGAAGGAGCAAGAAACTAACTTTTGAGCTCATAGCGTTTACGAAGAAACACTTTTGATTCTCCGGTGTTGGAAGCATGGCAACAGGGACACGGTTGATTAGTGCATTGAACCGGGTGATAAAATCGCGCATGGTCTCATTTGCCTCCTTCTTCAGGTGAGTGATCCGTGATAATAATGCAAATGCATCTTCTGAAGGCTTGTATCTATCTTCAAAAGCATCCCGCAAGGTGGCCCAACTGGTAATAGATCCGGCTGGTAAATGCTGAAACCATTCAGCCGCAGGTCCTTGTAGAGTTTCCAGAAAAAGGCGAACCGACACATCCTCGTGAGTTACATCCAGGATACTGCATGACATGATGAATGCAGATATGTGGGAATCCGTGCTTTGATTTCCGCTCCCGTCGAATTTGGGAAAATTCTTTCGGTTTCCGTGAGGGAGTGCGTGAACTGGATGTGGTAAAGCCAAAGGACCCATCGCGTTTCCCCATGGTACTGCCATTTGAAAAGCCGGAAAGAGAACACGAGCTGGAAGCACGGTTCCACTGAGTAACAAGGCACTACAAAGGGATGTGGATGCCCCTTGCGAAAGATTCTTCCTTCGAGAAGGCGAGACACTCCTGGATGACCGGTCAGCCGAGCTTAGCGCTGAAAAGCGTGCCAGTGTTATGCTGAAATTATGCCTTTGAAGCAGATCGAAAGTAGGATCAGCTTCTCCACGGGCTCTCCTGCTGCGCGTAAAAGGTTCACCCGCCAGTGTACCTTCCAGATCTGCAACGTTATGGCATAGATTCAAACTTTCTTTTTGGCTGTACTTGCTGATTTTCTGGTTTTTCTGATAAAAACCAGCAGCATGCACTTTTCTAAATATTTAAAAACTATCCTCTTCAGAAAACCGATTGCGGTTAATGACAAATAAAAATGAGGATAAGATGGCAGAGAAGATTAGTAAGCTGATTTTCATATCTAATTTTGACTTTTTCAAAGGGTTTCAAACTTTTAGCAAACAGTCAAAAACTCAGATCTACGGCAAAATACTGATTTTTATAAAAACTCAGCGAACTAAAGGTCTCCAACTAGGCCAGATCTATGGATCTCAGAAGAAAATTTTCAATTCGGAGCACTTTTGCAAAATTTTTAGATTTTTAACAAAAAGTTCAGATTTACAAACAGATAGTGATTCTTCTGATTTTTCTGATTTTCTATTCTATCACTATCAAAGATCTGATAGATCTGTTCGTTCCAAAGAGTCGCTAAAAAGCTGTTGGTCAAAAATCACACTGGGACAGATCTATGGATGAGCGAGCCAACAGCAGTGTGCGCAGGGCATAGCCCCTCTTTGAGTCAAGAAAGCGGCTGGTTTATTGCTATTCTACCGGCGAGGAATCTATGCAAGTCTCATAGATTCTCGCCTTTGGGGTTTGGGATCTCATCCCAAAGAGGGATTTTTCCAACCGTGAAAAGAAAGGAAAGGAAGAGGGGATGAAGAAAGAGCAGGTCCGAAGGAAGAAAAGAAATGAATTCCAAAGCGTAAAGGTCGAAGGTTTATGTTTTGGGATTGGTAGTAAATGAGCCAAACCTACTTGCATAAAGAGCAAAGCAATACGATGATGAATAAATGACAAAAAGTAGATATGAATCTAAGAATAAACACATACAGATCTAACATAAGAAAGGTCTCGATGCATAACACAAACTATTCAAAGAAAAAGTCTCAATATTTGTATTCTTGTTTTCTTCACATAAGAAAGCTCAAAGTCTTTTTCTTCACTTATATTTCTCATCTAAAAATATCCATCCATCCCACAATACTACAAGTATTGGAGTATTTATAGAAGAAGAAGAGAAAAGAAAGGCAAAAAGGAGCCAACAACTATTTACAAAGATATTTACAAAATATCTAAAAGTCATGTTGACTTTTTGCAACTTGATGGATGACATCATCCCATGATGCAACATGGATGACATCATCATTTGTATCAACATACTCCAGATATTTCCAGAAAGGCGAAGAAGAGAAAGAGAAGAAGGAGAAGAAGAAGAAGAAGAAGAAGTAGCAGCAGCTATTCGTCATCATCATCCTGCGGCCGAAAGGGGGTGGACTGCTTTTGTTGCTCCTCAGGTGACGAGATATGGGCGAGAGTGGTATTCCATGAACTTGTTGATTATTGGCCCTAGTTGATCCTGGGAAGGATCCTTGTGCCTATCACTTATCGCCTCACAAGTCTCCCGCTCATTTATGAGCTTCTCTGGGAGTTTAGAATAGTCCTTTTCCACCTCAATGAGGAACCCGATGAAGTCTCTACAGCGGCAAGGGTTGTTGATAGATTCTGTGTCAAATGTGACCTCTGGCCCCGTTCCTTGAGAAGCGATCTCCTTGAAGATCCGGGTGGTTTCATCAGCTTTCCTTAAAGTGAAGGAAGGAGTAAGTAACCCTGGCGACATATTAAGAACAATTTGTTCCATTTGGTGCATCGCATCCAGGGCTTCTTCCTTGACTTTGTCAATCTTTTCTAGAATAAATTCTAGCTGATCCACCCGGTAGTCCAGAGTGGACATGATTTTGTTGAGGGCCCTTGGATGGCCGAAGACGCCGAACTTGACTAGATCTTCGACTGAACAGTCAAACATTTGTTGGAAGGTCTCGTGTTGCAGTCTGGCATGTTCCAACTCTTCTGATATGGGCCCTGCTAACGCTTGGAGCTCTTTATTCGCCTTACTGATGTTCAGGTACAAGTCGGAGAACTCGGCGATCACTTTTTCACTGTCTTTGAGGATTTGGCTCCTCCAAGTGGAAACGGCCATACCCTGCTCACCGATTTTGGCATACTCATTAATTTTCTCCTGGCTGAGAAGCTCAGAAGTCTCGGCGGCAGTTGTAGGAGGCGCATTACCCATCTTCTGTAAGGCTTGGAGCAGATATTTGTTTTGCTCCTTCAGTTGCCTTTTCTCTTCCTTGATTTCCTGAAGCTTTTTGCAGAGGGCGTCAACTGTAGAAAGAGCCTCCCCCTGAAGACTTTCGAAAGATGTCCCCATTGTGACTTGGGTCATAGTAAAATCTGTCGGAGACAGATCCTTTTTCTCTTTGAGGGGATTGGGGTATGCGATTTCCATAACTCTCTCTCCTGCAAAGCACTTTGAGAGAAGCACGTGTGACAGCTTCGGTTTTTCGCCCCCTTAGATGGGATTACGGAAAAGTCCATCGGAGTGATGGGAACTTTCCTCTTTTGCTGACTTAGCTACTGAGAGATCCAAGCTGGACCTATGGTAGAAGGACCGGAAATAGAGGAGGGGAAGTGCAGTAGAAGAGGGGAAAAACGTGGAGACACGTGGCGGCAGCATTGAGAGAATAGCCGAAGAAGTGCCCACGGAAGGAAGGGAAACTGCAGCTACGGAAGACATAGGAGGGGAAGGGAGCTCGGAGATGAGGGAAGAAATGGAGGAGGACAGATCAGCGAGGGAAGAAAAGATAGATGAAGAGGCGGGGGAAACAGTAGAAGAAGGGGAAGAGGACACGACCAAAGGGATGGTCGCTTGAGTCGCTCGAGGAGGGGAAGGAAGAGAAGAAGAAGGGACGGAAGGGACCTCAGTTGTTGTAACAATGCCGACATCCTAAGTGGATGGGCCAATTGGAACATCCTCTATTATTTCTTCCTCCAGAGTTATGACTTGTTCTGGTGCTGTGGAAGGAGGACTTTCAGGAGCTTCTTCCTGAATGGTGCTGGATTCACCTTCTACGCCTTTGCCCTTGCTTTTAGGCTGTTGTTTGGATCGTGGAGGTGCGTTGCCCAATGGGGATGTTGTGAAATCAACCCCGAGGTAGATTAGGCCGTTCATCCGGCACCAATGTTCTGTCCTCCGCAGAGTCTCCTTGACCCTCTCCTCAATTTTCTGAGGGGCCTTAGTTCTATCAATGGCCGGAAAGGGCCAATCGTCCCCATCTGTGTCAGTATATACCTTGTCTACTTCATCTTCCGTAGTTTGGAAGCCTTTGGGGACAATGGCTACCCCATATTGGATGATTTCTGCCAATGCTAGGTGAGAATGATCCTTCCTTCTGAGCTCCACCTCATGGAGGACGTC
This sequence comes from Taxus wallichiana var. yunnanensis, assembly GCA_018340775.1. Lineage (NCBI taxonomy): Eukaryota > Viridiplantae > Streptophyta > Pinopsida > Cupressales > Taxaceae > Taxus > Taxus wallichiana. Next base: position 335,327,748 of record CM031236.1, read on the forward strand.
AATATAAATATCCTCGATCTGAGGAACATGGATTGGATCAAGTTTCACCCTTGGTAGACAGCTCCTTGGGTCGAAGGTAGGCCTGGCTGGGAAGTCATGTTTCAAATTGAGTAACTCCAGCTCTGCGAACATTTCCTTCACCTTATGGTGGGTAGAGCATGTATATCGGCCTACTGTGAGGGGGAACGGAGTTCCACCCTTCTTTCTTTTAAGGAATTTCTCGTGGTATGTGATTAGCTGCCTTGACAGTTCCAGCAGAATCAGCTTAGGTCCAGCATACCTCGGTAGCCTGGTTGGCTCTCCCAAAAAGTTGGCAGCCCTTAGATAGGTGAATGTAGGAAACTGGGTGAACAGGGCTCCCCATTTCTCCATGGCTGCCACTATGCTTTTGGTCGTGCGACCATAAGTCATATTCGGCCTCAGCAGGCAGATGATGTGGTAGAAGAATGCATCGTTGATTTTGGTGAATTGGGAGATGCTATTCTCCAGCCTCAATTCTGGATAATACTCGTATATTTTGACCTGAGGCCAAACTCCACTCCACGTCAGGCCTGGATAGTCCCTCTCTGATGCTGCAGCGTAGACCACGTAGGAGTTCATATGAAATGTCCCCGTTGTGTTGAATTGTTGTAGCTGTTCGGAGATTGTGCTGCTTATAATTTCTCCCCAGCAAAAGCGCTGATCAGGCATATTCTTGTTCATGGTCTCTAAGTACCGCAGCATCCATTTATGGAAATAATGGGCATCAGAAAGCCCGAAGACCCCTCCTCAGAATGTAATGGTGTCACTGAGCTCTTCTGAGAAGTCGCTGCGGTGGATGATTTGGGGCCACCGGGTTATTACCTTCTTGTTCTTCAGATAGACTTCGTTCATTAGTTGCATACATTGATCCTCATTGTCATCCCAGGCCTTAATGCACTCCGCTTGGCTGACGGCCACAAAGTGCCGGTGGTGAGGGATGCCGAGTATTATCTCAAAATGACGGGCAGTGAGGTTAATGACTACCTTGCCCTTGTTGTTTTCGACGCACCTTGTGTCCTTGTTGTAACACTGGGCAACCACCATCATAAATTCATTGTTGACGGCGCTGACTGGGATTCCTCCGGTGAAGTGCAGGGCACTTCCTATTAGTTTTTCCATCCATGGACTCCTTGTGACTTTCTGAGTCCTGGCCCAGAATTCCTCCATATCAATATGTCCCAATTCTGAATCTCTGACATCCATGCTGCACTCGGCCTGGGACTCGGGCATTCTGACCCTCTGATATTTATATTTCATTTCTTCCTCTGTAAGCTTAGCCTTTCCTTTCGATTTGGTGGGTCTCTTGCTGGATGTAGACATATGTTCTTTCGAACTCAGTTGCTGATCTGCATGAAGAAGAAGTGAAACCCAACGTAGAAAGGTTGTATCAGTCATTTGATTTCCCATTGAAGTGCCAACAGAAGGAGTTAGTTATTATTAGGCTCAGGGCGCAGGGCGCATGAAAATTGCAGCTTACAGGGCTAAATAGGTAAGGCGCACAGGAAAGGGGTGTTTGAAAGGTTAAAAGCGGCACTAAAGGCGCATGGCGCATAGATACTGCAGAGTGCATTTTATAAAAGGTGCATGAAAACATTGTGTTACATAGAGACAGGATGCGCCCTTTGGCGCATAGACTTTTCATGTTGCACTGGGATTTGGTGCGCCCTTTGGCGCATGTAAGGTTTGTGTAACAGGAACTTTTCGTAGCGCACGAAGGGTTAACACAACATGATGTTGCTGTAAGGAGGGATGCGCCTGCGCCTTCAAAGCCTTGTACTTAGCGCGGATAAAGCCTGTGTTGCACTGATGCTGGGTGCGCCATTGGCGCATAGAAACATGATGCAAGCAAGGAAGGTTGGCGTGCCAAAGAGGGCGCAAGGTTAGCGCTTGTAGCATATGAAAGAGGCGTGCCTTGGGGGCGCAGAAGTTTACGATGCAGCAGGCAAGATGGGTGCGCCATTGGCGCGGGTTTTTATCATGTTACAGGGGTGACAGATGCGCCGAAGGAAAAAGAGGGAAACAGTGAACTAAAACACTCTCAGAGGGGTCTTCACATGGTTCAGATTGCTTTTCTCCTCTGTTCCTCCTTTGAAAGGTTACTTGGGGTATGAAATGGTTTAAACCAGGAGGGTTACAAACCATTGTTTTCAGGATAACATCCTCCTCCAGCAGATCTGGAAAGAGGAAAATAAGGAAAGATAGCACGGGGGGGAGGGCTAGCTCAAAAGATGTATTTCAAAAACCAACCAGCAAGCACGAAGAACCAGAAAGCAAATCACATGGAAGAGACAAGAGCACTTACCCGGATAAATAGTGAAAATCTTGAAAACGGGTCCACAATGCGTTGAAAATGACGAGGCAGAGGCTGACAGGCTCAGAGAATAAAAATCACGTGATATGCGTCTGATGATAATGACATTTGGGTGCGCAAATTTTATATATATATAGGTGAGCTAGTCATAAATGCGCCACCCACTTTGTAAAGGGCGCATGAAAGTTGCTGTCGACATGGAAAAGCATGCGCCCTTTGGCGCACGAAAGCATTTGCCAGCATGAAATTAAGCGCGCCTTTGGCACACCGAAAGGGATGTCGACATGAGATTATGTGCCCTTTGGCGCACCAAAACATGGCGCAACAAAAGTTGTGTTAATACGAAGGCGCATGCGCCTTGGCGCACGCAGGGAAGACTCAACATACAAGGCGCACCAAAAGGCGTGTTGACACTGAAAAATATGCGCCAAAGGCTTTAAAGGGGGCGCACCAAAACATGGTGTTACATAGTAATTCCATGCACCCAGCCAAAAAAGACTCAAAAGACTAAGTTCGAAAAACCAGATTTCCCGGGAAGGGATTTTGCAATGTTTCGAACGCAAGGGATCCCTAACGAGGGATCGGAACAAAATTTCTAAGGTACGGTTATCGGTAAAATTTCCCTTGTCAATTTTACGGGATAACAGGTTCAAGGATGGAAAAGTGATGAAGAGAATGGATATGGCTCTTCCAGGACCTCATAAGAAGAAGAAAACAGTGGGGACTTCAAGGAATGTTGCATCTGTGCCCCTTGATCCAAAATACCAAGTACATACAGGACTGAAAAACTTCCTAGAGCAAGAGGAACCTAAAGATAGCATTGGACTTGTGCACAACATGAGGATTTTGATTAAGGGGCACACTTCAGAGACACTTGGTGCTAGAACTTTACAACCAATAAGGAAATCATTGTGTTTGACTCCTGTAAAGGATGAAGAGAAGGAGAAGAAAAACACAAGAAATATATTCCTATACAAGATAGTGAGGGGGAATCTCCACAACCAAGCATGCAGGAAGTAGAATAAACTCTAATAATGAGTGCGAGATAGAGCTAAGGCCACCCCTAGTGTATCAATATAGGATGATGAGGGTATGGGCGAGAAAGTATTCCATGAGACTATAGACCCAGTGTGATTATTTTCAAAGATATCTCGGTGAATGAGAAAGAAACTCTATTGGAGATTAAAAATTCCTCATGTGTCCCATGTAGGAAGAAGGGAAAGATGAGGATGACGTCAACCAAGTGGTTGAATACGTTGTCCCATGGGATGCGAGCATACGAATAGAAGGAAGAGGGTGTAATAGTGCACAAGGATTTTAACGAACATGTAGGAACACATGAAGAAGAAGAAGCGGTAGGTACTCAAGACTTGGGTTATCTGAATGACCTTTCAAGAACTATTTGAACCTATTTCTAGAGTACACTACCGAACAAACAATTATATGGCTGGGATTGGATGGACCCTAAAATGGCCAATACATACACTCGCAAGCAGCTATCTTGGGGCATGTAGAATCACATGGATGAGCCTAATTTTAATGTTTACGAGGAGGTATGCACTTTGAAAAAGATGAGTAAGGCACCTCATACGCATCATATGAACATTAATCCAAACTAGTTTTTAGATGAGTAGGTAAGCAATGCTTTGATTAAGGTGTCCATAAAAGTAGCGCACCAAAATATGGATAAGGCAGAAACAATCTAAGCACTATTGGAGGATAAAAAGGACAATGACACAGAAATCAAACATCTTACTCAGGAGCGTGATAATGTAGTCACAGAGGTTCGAAATGTAAAGATGATGGCAGAGAAAATTACAAATGAGATTCTATTATAGAGGCCTGAGTTTCAGGAGAAGGTGCCTCAGGACTTCAAGTCTGAGTTGCACTATCTTGTGCACAATAGTTTTCCTAATTTTGGATGAGGGACCAATGTGCCTCCCTAAGAAAAAGGATGCGGGGAAGAAGCAACAAGAGCAAGGGCCACTATTGATAGAAAAGTTTCAATATATGAGGCGTTGCTCCAAACATTGAAGGATGAGCTGAAGAGAGCGATCAAGCTCTTAATTTATGTGCGGCTCAGACGCCATAATAAGGACCAGAAATTTAGTGGAGGATAATGAAGTTATGAAGGAAATGAAGGATGAAACACTTAGGCATGTAGAAAGGTTGGCACTAGTAAAATAAAGTGTGAGGCCCTCACAACAGCCCAGGATCTGCACAAGGAAAGGATTAACAAGATTGGAAAACTCATAGTGCAGAAGATGGACCTTATGGAGGGAATGCTGTCAGGTATGGCCAATGTTGTCTAGGTACTACAGAATGAGAAAGAAAATATCACTTAGGATGAATTGGATGACATAGCCACTGATATTCCAAAGAAAATGAGGAACACACTAAGTGACTAGTAAACCTTGGAGGCTGAGCTAAAAAATGAATATCCGAAATAATCCTTCTAGTTGAAGAAGAGGGTGTTGCAAAATAAACTTCATCCTTTTGTACAGAGTTTGGTTCATTCTTTTCATTATTTCATTACCTATTATTTATTATTGAAGACATATGAAGGAATTCACATCGTCGAGATGGCAATGTACTCTAGTGTGGGGTAATGTTGAACAACCAAAAATATTCTAAGTATTGGGTGTGTGAATATAGGGCGCTGGAAGTGCATGACGCTATAATAGTATTAAAGCACCCCACTCAAGACTTAGTTGTTTTTGTGGATAAGGGATATTTTTGGAGATAGCGTGTGGAGCACACATAGAGATGAAGAATTGCACTCCATACAATTATATTTTGGGAACAAGCGTCATGCATAGTTTAAGATAATAATAGAAGTTTTACTTGGAGTTAACTATAGGATATCTATTATTAGAGGACTTTCATGTTATGCATACTATTGTAAAGGTGCATGGATATTATCAGCATGTGACCTATTTTGAGAAGTGCATAGGTGGTGAAGGGAAATTCCCCACCCCTATAAATATGTATTGACTTGTGTAGTTTAGTAGTGTGGTGAATTATTGTAGAGTTGTGCTCTTGGTTTGAAACACACATGACTCATGGAGATACTTTACAGTGTAAGAAGCTTCTGTGTTTTACAGTAATTATGAAATGGAATATATTGGCTGGATAATGGTGTTAGACATGACTGAATCTGGTTCTTGTATGGTTAATCTTATCATAGTTATTGTTTAGTTCATTTATCATGATTCTCTAAGATCTAGATCTAGATTTTGCACTATGGAATGTTTATGTCTACTTATGAATCGAACATGTTTAAACATCATCACACTAATATCATGCACAAGTAACTATAAAGGGGGCTTGGTACCTTTGCATGCTTTGGGTGAGTGCTCACTCAAGATGAGTGATCCTGCAAGACACCCGGGTTATTCATGATAAATTCTAGGTTGACAAAGGATCAAAATTAAGATTGCACAATTTTTCATCAAGTAAGCTCAACGGTATCAACCTTGTCATCAAAATCATTAGTGTTGGCATTATCATGTTTGATAGTATTATGAATAATATTGGTAGGTGATGATATAGATGCAGGAGTGAGAGGAGTCTCAAAAAGTAGAGTGGAAGAGTTCAAGTGGAGTAGACATAGTGGGTGAAATGATAATGATAGTATGATTGGAAATGCAGACGGAATGCTTCTTGTAGAAAGTGGGAGAAGGATGTGAATCAATAGATTGACCAATGTCAAAGGTGTCAATATTTCTATATGTAATAGGCTACGATGGAGGAATAGGCATACTTAAAGTAATGGGGTATATGTGGCAAAAATTTAATGTATCAAGGTCAACAGTAATGGTATGTTCATATCCATCATGTAATAATTTTATGCAGTGATGAATGGTAGATGGGACAGCATGCATTATGTGAATCTAGGGTCTACCCAAAAAGAGATTAAACTAAAATGAGGCATCAATAATGAAGAATATTATAGGAACAATCTTATGCATGACTTGTATAGGTAATGTGATAGTGCCTAGGCATGTGCGAGTAGTAGAATCATAGCCACGAATAAGAGTATAATTTTTACCAATGAGATAATCAGTAATATCAAATTTCTTTAAAAGTGAGTGAGCACATTGATTAATGGTGGATCCATTTTCAATAATTACACGCTTGATACAAATGGTTCCAATGATAGTAGCTGATAAGCAGAGGCACACATGGATTGTCAACAACAGATGGTGATATGTCCTCATCACTAAATGATATAGCATGTGGTAGATTTTTTAGAGACTAAATGAGATGTGTGAAGGACACCGAAGAATTATTTCTTTTAATGTAAATAGAATGAAGGGATGCCTCTAATGTATGACAAAAATCAGGTGCATTGCATAATAAGTCATAGAGATATATTTTGGCCAATGTATTCTTAATTTTTTTGATGATATCATAACCTTTAGAAGTGGTAGGAGGAGCCATAGAAGTGATAGGTGGTGGGATAGTAATAGGTGAGCCATTGGAGGATAAGTACGGTGAGTAGTAACCACATTAATATTTTGATCAACACTAGGTATAATAAAGAGAGAAGAATGCCGAGAACAAACTTGCATAAAATCATCAACATTAGTAACCATGTCGAAACCTTAGTTGGGTGAAAGAAAGATAAGTAGATTGATCCATACTCGAAGAAGAATACATAGTCGGAAGGTAGGTTTTGAATGGACAGATTCACTAAATGATTTAACAAAATTTGAAAATATGTTAAACCATAATTATAAAGTCGCAACGAAATAATAAATAATGAAGTAAAAATTTGGCCTAAGCAATAAGCTAGATAAGATTAAAAACCTAAGTGCAAGAAAAGGAAATAATGCTTAGCTAATTTTGTAATTGATCCCGAGATGTGTCTGACTAGAGAACTAATAAAAAAAGGAGGAAAGTGTCACAAAAAAACCCAAAAATTGTGTAATAGCCATATCTTCCTAGGTGGGCACCTAGATTGCGTCGAGAGGCACCGAGTGTTGTAGATTTCTTCTAGGTGCCCATGATTGTGAAAATGGTCATAAATGGATTTTTCTTGTGTCGATGCCCTTCGTTGTTGATCACATGTGTGTCAAACCATGCCCGTAAAATTTTCCTATAACCTGAAAAGAGAAAGAGCACCTGCAAAACCTCAAAACACATCAAATCCTATAAAGAAAAATATGTAAATGGGGAGTCGATCGACCCTAGAAGTCACCCAACTAAGTGAAATTACTATCTAGGAGCCGTATTACATTTCAAACTCTATGTATTTCTACATGTGTATTTGGAGAATCCTTCCCTAGGTGGCTATTATGTAAGATGCACTAAATAGCGAGCGAGCAATATCTAGATGCAAGAATGCAAGTAGATATGTGGATGTCAAAATGAACTTCCCCTCCTATGAATTGTATGCAAAATAATGTTGTACCTTATCCACCGAATAAAACTAGATGGATGGTTTGATTCTCTTATAATTCCTTTGGATGCAATCTTAGGTGGTGATAGTAGATGCTTAGAGCTTGGTCCTTTATTACAGTCACATAATTTTGTATTTATTTGATTACCTTATTTAAATTTCATAATTAACCACTAAAAGGTCGACCCATAAGAAAATAAGATGTACAATGGCTAGAAGAGGACCAAAAGAGGTGAGGAAGATACAAAGAGGTTATGGGCAGCCAGAAGGGACAAGGGAACTTGGGTATTGGCATCTTGGCTAGGCGTTCGTGTCCAAGCTCAAAAAAGTTGAAGTATAAAAAGTCAAACTGGGAAATAGGGTGTGTAAGACCAAGAAGGAAACTAGAAAGAAAGAAAATAGACCAAAGATAATGGTAAATTAGTACTTTTCTTTCTTAGGAATCATATGAATAGTGGTATGTGACTAGGACCTAGAAATGTACCCAAAGTGTGTGATTTAGTGTCTACACCTCCCAAACCTACTTGTAATTTTTCCTACACTTTCTAATGATGCAATTTTTATCAAAATGAGACTAATATATTTATAATCCTAAAAATACCAAATTATGCCTAATCTACTGAGATAAATTTAATGCAATGAATTACCCATGGTCGAGCATCTCCATGTGATCCTCATTTTCATCCTCCATATCTTCCTCATACTTACGCAATATTCTCAAGATAATATCCAAATTTCAAATTCCAAAGCTCATTTCTCTTAATTAAAGAAATAGAAATAAGAAAATCAAATCAAAAATCCTATTTATGCCTCTAATTTTTATTTAATTTCCACCGTGATCGGCATCAATCTATAAATAGTCGTCATTTTATCCCCGATCTCCAAAAAATCCTCTGTCAATTACATTGGGATCGTGATCTTCTCCAGTTATTTTTGACATATTATATGCCTTGTCCCACTCTTTGGCCAAAAATCACATTTTTCAACCTCATGATATCCATCCCATGGGCCCCTAGCTAGGTGATTTATGTCTTATTTTACTGATGATCCTCTAGTGTTTATTTTTAGTTTTACTTGTCCATGGTTCTAATAGAATGGATTACACCTGAACGTAGCATGATGACCAACACTATCATGTACACATTTGTGGGTATATTTCATTTCATCTAGTCCTTTATTTAATTTTAACATTTACTTTTGATTTTGGTGTTATGTATCGTTCTTTCCACTAACCACCCCATGTTTCTCTATTGTGACATGTGTTAATCAACGAATGGGGCATATATATACACCTATTTTTTTATGCTTTATATTTTCATACATGTTACTAATAATTTATTTTCCAAGTCGAGGTCACTTATGCATCTATTTTAGGTAACGGGTGCCTTAAGGGGCTCATTTCAGATAGGGGTATGGTTATTCATGTAACCATTGGGTTAGAGATGATACATGGAGAGAGAATAGATTTTGGTCTTATTTATCCACCTCTTTTTCTATTGTCTTCTTTATTTTATTCTCACCCTTCCGACACTTTGATTCCACCATGCCCATATTATTATTACATTCCATTTGTCTGTCACGACACATTGCACACACCCATTACTCATTTCCCTCCCTAGCTAACATTATCACCCAAGGGATATTTTATCAAAGCACTATTTCAAAATCATGGCCAACACCTTCACCCTTGGGTGATGGTGTCAATATAAATTCCAAAAATAAATCTTCACCACATATGACATAGCAAACACTTACATAGGAACTTGACATTATCTATTCTCTTTTGCGTCAACTTGTATTTGTTTCTCATCTCTTGGATTTCTTACATCTTGACTCTTGGCTTAGACATTATTCTTGATTAGATTAGTTTTATTGCACTTTTACATCACCTATAGTGAGTTAGGATTGGATTTTTTCCCCTTATCCACCTGAAATCTATTCTCTCTTAGTGTATGGTCCTTTGGGAAATAGATGCATCAACGACCACCCCAATAGGTAAGTTCTCTAACTCAACTTGTTATTTTGTATAGAGTAGTCTCCTATATTTTTTTATTACTTTATGTCATCTTAGTATTTTATGCACATGCTAGGTTAGCATATTATATTTATTTATTTGTCTTATGTTACATTTTTTAGTTCATTTAGAATAGATATTGCATGCTTATTTTTTCTTAATCACCCCCATAGTGTCGATACCTCAATAGGGTTCCTTCCTCTTTTTCAACCTAGGACCTTGAATTTCTTAGGTTGTACTAGTTTAATGGTTACTTTCCTTATTAGTTCTTGTACCCCCTTTGAATTCTATTCATTTTGTTACGGTCTTAGTGTGTCTCTTACTCGTTTCCTCGATACCCTAGTTGAATGGATGATAAGAGTGCATGTTATTTAGACACCTTTTGCATGTCATACAGGATTATCAACCCAAACTCATCATATGGCCATAAATCTATGTTAAATACCACAAAATACTATACAATATAGAATAAATCCATAGCTACCAAGAATTGTAGGAAAATTGATGTTGTATAGTTCCTCAAGGAAAACATTATAACCAAATTTAGCTAGCTATTTTTCCTCATTTATCATAATGGAAGAACATTTGAATATGTATAATTCATGAATGGGCATATGATAATCATATAATCATTAATTTTTATCGAATTATTATCCCCAAGGAAATGGACTAGAAGAATCAACAAATAATAATCTCATCAATGTTATCAAGAAATCAATGAAGAAACCCAAAAAAATGGCATGCTCTATTAAAATATCCTCTATGGGGTGATAGAACTAGATAAAATCAAGCTCTAAAGTTTTCTCCATTATTATTAGTATATGGTGAGCAACCAAAGTATTTCCAATCACCCGAAATTACCAACTTATGAATTTATATGGGAGTACATAGAAGGAGAAGAGAAGGTGAAGCTAGAGTCTTAAACATTATCCAAATAGAAGATGCAAGATATATGACACTACAAAACATTAGTATGCACCAATATATCATCAAAATATGGTTTGGTAATAGGGCCAAAGTAAAAACATTTATAATATTATACCTTGTGCTCTTATGGGATAAAGCTCACAAAACTAAATGGCAACAAAACAAGTTCGCACCATTATAGATTGAGCGTTACCAAATAGATGAAATAATAGGCCAAAATAATTTTAAGTCAAGGCTATACAAGGAAGGAAAACTTTTTCCATTCAATAGGAATTTCTTAAATTATAATTTCTTTGTTGTCTCATCTCAAGGCTTAATGGAATGATTAAATCGGGGAAGGAGTTTAGTTATTCATTCCTTCTTTTCCTATTTTCAATATCTAGTTCAAATGTTTGCAGAATCATGCCTATCTTGTTTTCTATTGCTTTTTCTTATTTACATGTCTACGGAGTTTGATTGTATTGAGATATTGTGGGTGTCACAAGGCAATCAAGACACATGGGCCATTGTGTAGGTAGTAATATACGCATATAATAAATTATGCATGAAAAAGAGTATTAAAACATGATAACATGATATTATAACAAGATATGTGAAATAATATATTCCAACACTACATAAGACACATGTTTCAATCTTATTATCTTGGAGGCTAACATGTGCAAAATATATGTAATCAAGCATAATGAGGAAGTAGAAAGGTTCTATAATGGAACAATAGCATTTGTATGGTGTCAATATTATTATCTTGGAGGCTAACATGTGCAAAATATATGTAATCAAGCATAATGAGGAAGTAGAAAGGTTCTATAATGGAACAATAGCATTTCTATGTAGTTTAAAAATATATGCCCCTAGATGAATAGGAATTCTGGGTAAAGGAGTCAATTATCACCTATCATCCTGTAATTCTCTATGTATGTCCTCCATCATGCTCAAAATACCATGTGAAGACATGTTGTAAAGAGTAAAACAACATATTATCTATCAAACTAAAGTTAAAAACAATATGTATAATGTAAATTCCTAAGAACTTAAGCAAAATGTATAGGTCCTAATTTTGTATTTATGAAAATATATGAATGTTTTTGTATTTTCAAAGTGTGCTTAACTATGTACAAGAAAGTGGATATCAAAACATCTACACAAGTATAACCTTGTGAAGATGTGAATAAATTTTCAAAGAGGGTAGAGATGCAGACCTCAAGCATGCCAAATAATGTGACTCATGTGCTAGTGATACATGCAATAGTGATGTGTGCTAAAGAAGTCTTTGGAGACAAATGAGATAGATGAGAATTGTGTGAATTAGAATACTTTGAATTGAGATTTTTTATTATAATAACATGTCTTTAAAATATTATAATTGATTAATATTGATTTTATTTTGTTTTTATAGTGATTGTAATTGGATTGATGTGTTATAACAATATGAACATTGGGAAATATGATGCATATTTTTCAAAGTGTTAAGATTTAGGAAGCATAGCATGATCACAATTCGGTGGGTTGATCCCATTCAATTGAATTATATTTTATGATATCTTGGATGATGTGGTGAAGCTTGATACATTTATCAATGAAGTGACAAATACAGCTATAATAGTCAATTAGCAATACAATCAAAGATCTTACCATGATTCTTTCTCATATCAACCTCCAGAAATTGAGGGAAAGACAGGAGGTTACGCTCAAGTAATTACAAAAGAAGAATGTGTGGAGCATAAGGTAGACATTTTTATCATAGAAGGATCTCTTAGGGTATCAATTTTTTCATTTCCATTGATATCCATGTCGAGTTAACTCTTTCGATGTGATTGAAATCTAATGTGCACATATATACATATGACATATCACATGGTTCATGAATATCATCATCTAAATTATAATTTCTCTCAATATGTTGTAGAATATTTGAGATTTTGGTAGTGCTTATTATTTTGTTTCCCCCAGTGGGTTTGTGGTGGCTCTACCAAATGTGGCATTTCATTCATATCTGGTTTGGGATTAGATGATTCTTGTTATGCATTTAAATGTGTATCATGCAGTATTTTAGTATGTTCATTGGGTATAGGTTTTAAATATTTTGGTACCCATTCATGTTTTGGAATTTGAGATTATGGCAGAGGATAATGTCGCACATAAAAGGATATAAATCCCTTACACTCAATTTTTTGAATTCATCATTGTAGAACATAGGAATCATCATCACTACCGTGCGCATTAATTCCATGATAATTAAAAAATGGTTGCCCTTTGATTTTTGTTTAATCTAGTATTGGGGGTAGTAATGAGTAGGTAACAAAGTGATTAAGTGAGTATTGAGTATTTCAAATATGATATCATGTTCTCGTAGAATTTTTTCAAACCTAAGAGGTACCTTCTATTGGGGTTGCCTTATTAATCAAGATTGATCTTGTGTATCATACTTAATGGTGCCTCTAATTATGACTTACACTTCACTTGTATGGGAATGCATATTATGAATCATATGGGTATCACATTTCTTCTCGAGTTCTATTGGAATTATACTAAACATGATGGATATCGGAATTGGAAGAATGTCTTAGATGTGATAGCTCACACTAGAGAGATGTGATCTCAATATTCATACCTTGAAATTTATCTTGAAAAACATGGTTTAAATCTTGAATAGAATCTAATATAGCCTTATGAAAGGTTTCATTATTAGTAATAGGATTTTTAATATAACTCAAAATTGAATTCACGTGGGAAGGTGTCATATTATTAAGGAGCATTATTTCTTGTACTAGTTTTGTAAGAGTTTCTTTGCATGTGCCATGATGCTGAAGTAAATCATATAATGAGGCTCAAGAATTTTTAGTATGGGCCAAGATGGTAGAAAAAATTATATTATAAAATCCATTGAGGTAATAAATAAAAATAACCAGGCGCTAGAGGGCCAACAGGGGAAAGAGCATAAAAGATAAGACCCAAAAGTAATGTTGAGAAAAACAACCATCATCAAATTAAGAAAATGATCATATATGAAAATAGATATTGAATTTGATAAAATGTAGAGAGGTATTTTTGAATTATGATTATATGTAAGAAAAAAATCCAAGGAATTTTCCCATAAGAGATTTTTTTTAGCATGCCCTAATTACTAAAAATATTACTTTTGAATTTACAAAATGTGTGCTAAAAATTAGGAAAAACAAAAAGAGATTTTTGTTAAATATATAAAAATTTAGCAAATATTCAAAGGAAATTCAAAATAGATATTTTATGATTGAGATATCCAATGAAAGGTTACTTAGTAATTAATAACCCTAAAAAGATACCCAAAGGTTAGAACTAAACATGAGACCTTAGGAAAAAATTGGAAAATCAATTTGAGGTCAAGAAAGGTGTGATGACATTTGAATACAAACCCTAGAAAATTGATGGATCTGAAACCAAGTAGGAAGGAAAATCCTTAGGGAAATTAGGGTTTGATCATGAGGTGAGTTCACCAAAAAAATTACACCCTTTTTAGATTAAGACAAATGATAATAATAAAAATTTAGTGAATTAGATTTACACTAAATGGATGTAGGGTTAGATACGAATGGTTATTATGATTAATTAACTTCCAACATTAATTAGACAATATCATAATAATGCTCTAAATACTTTCAACACAATATATGAACTTGAAAACACAAGAGAATGAGTGCACTTAGCTATTTACATATGATTCGCGCAATTTTGGAACTTCCAATCTTGGAACAAGGAGATTTGAACCTAGAGGAGCTTTGGAAATGGAATTGTTTCGTAAACTATCCTAGGTTAGGAAATATACCATATGAAGTTTGAACTTATTACTTACTATCTTACTATATATTCTATACATTATTCTCTATGAATTTATCTCTACATGTTAGTGTGTAAGGATAAACAAGCTAAATAAGATACCTTAGAAAGTGTCAAGTGGAAATAGAGAGATGGTATTAGAGTGCAATGTCAAATCAAGTGTTATCAAAGTGAAAAAAATTAAATTTGATTGTATTCAATTTTAGTGTAAGGTTATAATTAGGTATTTTTGGTGTAACATATTAGTTATATGTTGTAATTTAACCCATGCATACAAATTACACCTTAGAAAAGAGTCTTATCTTGAAAATGACCTATGTAGTCCCGATAGGATATTTTTAATAAAGGTTATATAATTATTATTACATGTGTTTCCCCAAGCATGATGTGTAAAGTATTGATACAATTATGAAAATATTTGATACTTTAATCTCAACATATGGTAAACTATTGGTGAGAGATAAGTAGATAGAATGAAAGAGTTGAGTTACAATGAGCACAACTGACTTGAGGAGACATAGTAACACTCCATGACATTTTTATTCCTTTCTAATAGAATGCCTAACTAAGGTAGGGATCCTAAGGTAAAAAAATATAATCATAATAAATGGGAATTTTTGAGTGTATAAAGGTATTACCACAAAAACTCACAAAATCAAAGCTAATAGAGATAATAATTCGAAATTGTAAAGAAGATAGAAGTATACAAAATGTGAAAATGTGAAATATAATCAAGAACCTAGAGGTAGGAGGTAAAATAATATGTAATATATTAGCCATGAAAGAAATCATTTGAACTAATAGGTCTGTAAATCTAAAGTAATAGGTAAGGTGTTAGCTAGAAAAGGAATCAATCAAACTAACAAGTAGGTAAAAGTAGAGATATGATGCAAAGTGTTAGTTGGGGAAAGAATAAACTTATTAGACCTATGAATGTAAGATAGTATGTAAATATTGGCTAGGAAAAGAATCAACTAGATGTAAGGTGTTAGTTGGGAAAAGAATCAACTAAATAGACCTATGAATGTAAGCTAGTATGTAAATATTGGCTAGGAAAAGAATCAACTAGACAAACATGCCAATAAATGTAATGTAATAAATAAGGTGTTATGAGGAAAATTATCAACCAAAATTACAAACATAAAGTAAGATATGATGTAATGTGTTTCCTTGGGAAGGAATCAACTGAACTAACAAACCTATACATATAAGGTAAGATATGATATTTAACGTGTTATCCGAGAAAGGAACCAACTCAACTAACATGATTGTAAATGTAAAATAAAATAGGTTATAAGGTGTTAAATGGGAAATAAGTTAATAAAACTCACGTGTCTATAAATATAAGATAATATAAGACTTAAGGTGTTCACCATGAAAGGAATAAACCAAACTAACATGTCAATAAAGGATTGTAGGATAGGTTGTAAAGTGTTTTTTTTTTATTAAGGGAAAATAGTTTTGAAGGGACTATACCCTGTGTACAAAAGGGCTCAAAAGCCAGATAATAAACATGAGAAAAGCAGCCCAGAGAAGGGCAAAACAGTCAACTAAGAAAGGCTCAGCAGCCAGATATTACAATAAAGGTGAAGAGTGGATCTAAACGTACAGAGATCCAGAGCAAAGGAGACAAGTTCAAAAAGAAACCAAAAGAGAAACAGAATACAGAGCTCCATCAAAAAACAGCTCTAGAACCGCCCAATGACAGCCAGATCACAGCCAAAAAACAGCAGCACATCAGCCCGTTACTTGAGGGCTCTGTCAATCTTGGCCTTGATGGCCTGCAGTGACATGAAAAAAGCAATGGCTGTGGCCTGAGAGGGGTCCTTCATGTCTGCTTGGGAGATTGCAATGTCCCTATTTTCTTTAGGGCCCCATATATCTTCATTGATTCCACTTAAGCTGCAAACACTGTGGACGTGTTGTTCAATGAAGTTATAGATGCTTTTTAGGGCAGACAAAATACAGTCATTACGGATTTTGGCATTCCCCAATCTACCATCAAGGGACTGCAGCTTCTTGAAGACTTCATCAATGACCCCCTCTTCCTCCTCACCTTGCAGGATCCTTTTACCTTTGGCTTTCTCCATGTTCTTAAGAGCCCCTTTGAGCTCTTGAATCTCCTTCTCCAATCTGTCAACCTTCTCCAGCAAATCCTCCTCCTTGGGCTTCTCCACAGGCATGCTGATATGCAGGAGGCTTTCAGCAAGTTCTAAGTCCTTGTGGCTCCTAAGGACATGATGGGAGGCAGGGATTATAGTTTTAAGGCTCTTGCTTTTCTTTTGGAGCCCACATCATCATGCTTTCTTTTTTGCAGCGGTGGAGTGGGAGCAGTATGGGTAGGTGGGGGTGTGGAGGAGGGAGGTGGGATGGGGTTCATGGGAGGGCAACTAGAAAAGTGGCGGTGAATGAGGAGTATAAGGCCCTAGTGCAGGGGGACAGCCCTAGAGTGATTTTGCACCTCCCTTATAGACTTCTCCAGGGAGTTGATCAGATAATGAGGAAAACTAATAAGGTTGTAAAGTGTTATTTCATAAACAAATCATCTAAAATAAAAATCATGTAAATACATTAGATAGGTAGAAGTTCAAAAACATATATATAAAGCTAAAGAGTATATGATATGTAAGAGAGACTATAAGGGAAAACATAAGATGTTAATACTACATTAGTACAAAAATTGATAGTTAAAAACATAATGAATGAAAAATTGTGATAAACATATATAACTAAGAATAAAAATGAAAAAGAAAGGAAATCTAAGAACAAGAGAGATAGATGGAAGGTCGGGCATAATACTTCTTCAAGAATAGAGCATTCATCAGTTCCTCAAGATATGGCCTTTGTTTCCAAAACTCAACCCCATTGAATTTTTGGGCACCCTTGTGATTAAAACTCATCAAAAATACTTTCCTTCTTCTTTTTATATCTATAAAAGACAAATAAAAATAACTTAGAATTTTTATGCTCTTTTGAACATAATTTTCCCTTCATATGTTCAATTGATGTCCAAATCCTTTTTTTTCATTTTTGTGAACTGTCGATATCAACTCAAATTCTAACCTTTACCTCAATCGGATGGCCACAAAATTGCACTCAACAACATATCTTCTCAAAAAACCTTTAACATTGCTTTGAGTTCATTATTTTCAATGCCTCGGTTAGATCTTTGACATGTGGCATTCATCATATTTCCCACATTCGTAATAGTTTTTAGAACTTAGTTTTTTTCATTATTTTAAACACCTATGATAGATGAGAGACAAGTGAAGAGCATTGAATTTTTTCACATCCAAGTACATAAGGTATTTTTCCTTTATTTTATAAGAAGAATGATCAATGACAAGTCACATCAATTGGTGGCTTTAAATACTTAGGAAACTAAAAACTCATTATTCGATGGATCCTAAACACGTGGAGTCAATCAGCATATAGGAGGATCTCAAGCCTAGGTTTTGGTCTCCAAACCCTATAATCTATCGATAACTAATAAGTGGCATAGAATACACGTGGAAGTCATTGGCACACTATATTGCATTAATACTTGGTCTCTCACCTCCAAAATTTGTAGGATATTGATGGTTGACATACAAAAGAGATCAGTTCTCTCCATTTTCTCAAGATTTGAACCTTACATCCCCTCCATGTTGAATATTGAGACACTAACGGTTGACAAGTGGCATGATACAAAAGGTACAAATTGTTGAAGTCTAAAAAAATTATAGTGTCTATTATTTGGGTTGAATGTGACTGTTTTCCTTAGTGGAAAATGAAGCATGTGGATGTCACAATTGAGATAGAGGTAGTGAAGAGAGATCTAGTTTTTATGACATCTTTTAATGAAGAGATGTAAATGAAAAGTGGTCAGTACCATTGGAAAGGTAATTTACATATCTTTGTAGTGATCCTAGTTTTGAGAAGAATGATTGAGGGATTTGTTAACGGTATGTTCTTGAGTAAATTTTTCTCATATAGTTAAATTGAATGACTTCCAAATCACCCACGGATGTTATTGAGTTATTATTTTCTCTTTTGAAAATATTTTGAGCTAAATATTCACCTTTTGGCCCCACCCAAGCATTAATGAATGAGATAAACAAGTTGTGGATCAAAATAATGAGCTTTCATAGTGGTCTCAAGGGTGAAATCATGATTTTTGAACAAATGGAAGCTTCATCTTCACTCATCCTCTTGATCTCATGGGCATGCATTTGTCCTTTCTCAAGAATCGCTTTAAAACAAAATATTTACTTGCCTCTAGTAAATGAAGTCATAAATCATTGAAAAATTAAATATGCTTACAAACACATGCATTTTTTCTAGATATTTTTATTTCAAGTCATTCCCAACCATGATTCAACGGTATTGGATCAAAATTGTGCTAGAAGAGATCCCATAATATGCCTAGAGGTAGTTTTCAAGGGATATTTTTAGTTGGGAATATTTCCTAAGTTTACATGCTAGCATGAAAGAGATAAGAATGAGAAAGGATATATTTTCAATTATATTCTTTATCCTCTTCTTTCTTCTCTCTTCCCTTCTCTATATATAGGAATAATAAATATTGTAAAATTGATTCCTCTCCTTGAATGAAAATTTAATATGCTCTTTTGAGTGTTAATATTTTGAGTTCCTTTGACCTTTGGTCTATTTATGTAAATGCATAAATGCCTTGAATTATGTAGTGTAGAATATTAATAGCATAGAGTAGTTAAGATAAGAGATACCTTTAGAGGACTTCCTGAAGGATCCAAGTTCCCACACCTTGGATGCATTCCCATTTTTGTTGTTGAGACATCAAACTTCATATTAGTGCTCTATGGGTGCACATCTTAGTTAGCCAATAGTTTTGGCACACCCAATGGGATACTATTTTGATTTTGGTCTTATTTTTCAAGTTTTCCATTCTAGAATTATTTGTATTCTTGTTAAATATTTATTGTATCTATAGAAATAAGGATGCATGTTTTTAAAATTTATGTTTAATTTTTGGTGTGTTTTTATATCATTTGGTTTTTGAACCATTTTTTCAAGCACCTAGAAAATCCATTGATTCAAATATCCATTTCTCTCATTTCTAGACCATTTCTATATGTTCCCTTCCTTGTTTTTGTGAGTATATATATTCATGGCCCATAATTTCACCCATTCTAATCCTTTTCCCCATGTTCATGCATACAAAAATATTATCTCCATCCCCTAACATTCTCCCAAAGTTTCTCAGAATATCAGGGATATGAGCATTATTGTGGTGGGTTTTCATGTTTACCAATTCATAATGATTTATATGGGTATCCTATTAATTATGATGGTTTTCAAGAGCAAGAGTATGCATATAATGAAAGGTAGGTACATCCCTGATCCCGATGTTTAGTTCAAGATTCAGTCATGGAGGAAAACATGAGGAGAGTGCAAGAGCTATTTGAAAAAGTGGAGACTAAACAATATTGTCATAATGAATATTTTCCATAGGGTGATCCTTTACTATGGTCATACGGTCCTTAGTAGAAGATTTAGGTCATGGAGGAAAATAAGAGGAAAGTGCAAGATCTAATTGAAAAAATGGAGAATAAATAGTTTGGTCCTAAGGAATCATATCCATGGGTTAATCATTTACCATAATTATACAATCCTCCCACTCAAGCATCTCAAAACTTACAGCCCTCTAATCATAGGATGTATTCCTTTCCCGTTTGTGGACCCCTTAAGAGTTACCTTCCTCCCAATAAGATTAATATACCCTCTCAATCACTAGAATCCATGTAACACAAACCTAGAACTATTGTTCCATCATTTTTTGGATCCAAACACATATAACTATCTAGGGGATCCTTTACTCCTCTCCATTTGTAGTAGTATTCCACACCTCTCCCACCCTCAAAAAAGTATTACCAAATTCCCAAAAATTTCTTGAAGAATAATTAGGAATCCATGGTGATTTGCAAGCATTTAATTTCAATAGCCAACCATTTTAAAGCCCTGGGTCTGAATTTATGGTGGTGGATAAGGATGTTCATCATCCTTTAAAGCATGAGAAAGTGATAATACATTTAGAGAGGAAACTTGGAGAGTTTGAAACTAAATAAGATTGGATGCAATGTTTGAGGAGTGGCTCAAATATTTTGATATAAAACAAGCTCTTCATCAAAAGTTATGTAGCATCAAAACTCTTCATGAGTGTACCAAGCATGTTGATGTTCAATCCATAAATGAAAATAAAGAAATATCTATTTCATATTGGATTGAATATGAAAATAGTGTTAAAACCATATATTATCACATTCAAGAGATCCCTACTATTAAGATTGATCAACTCCTGCGATTAAGGATGTGGTTGATGTACTCAAATATGAGGATAAAGAAGTGTTTAACACTAAGGATAATCAGTTAGAGACACAAGATTTTTAAAAAAATTATTTCAATCCTTGGGGACTACATTTCTAATGAGTTATATGTACCATCATAGTTAAAGGGTGATGGGGAAGAGTTGTATTCTAAGCTTAAAGTTGTGGATTGGGAAGATAAATCAATAAATCTCATTAGTCCTCCATATGAACCCATGTTATTTTCAACACAACGAGATTATTATTGTCAAAAATACTTCATTTGAACCTAAAGATGAGCAAGAGATGTCATTGGATGCCAATCATGTTCAGATGAAGCTGATGGGTCATGTTGTGTTCTCCAATCATTTAACCAATGATTCTTCTACTAGTGTCATTATAAAACTAGGGCTTTGTGTCCTAGGTTGTATGTAATGAAGTCTTATGCAACTCAGTTATTTAGTGGTTCCTTTTTGGGGGTTTGGTTGACATATTTCACTTTTTCTCTTCTAATATATGGAAATGTAATATTAAACCATCAAACAATGTTGTTATAATAAAATGTGTTTAAAGGAAATACTTTAACTAGAATTGAAATGCACACACCGAATTAAGATAACAGAATTCAAATAACACACACATACTAAATTGAAATAACATAATTAAAATAATACACTCGAATTTAAATAGCATTAAGGAAATATACCAAAGAAAGGAAATAAACAATTGCATTCAAGTAAGCATTCAAATATGAACTTATCATAAAACCACGAGCATACATGAAATGTAAATCCTCCAATCGCCTAGGTTGAGTGGGCCATTTCTCTTCCTTGGGATGGACGTACTCTCAACACCATATTATATCCAAAATGGCATCAGCTATATTAATTAGAGTAAATTCGAGACATGCTCAAAGCATAACATTATAAATTAAATACTAGCTGGTAGATCATTGTACGTAAACTGTTATATCAGCAAAGTAACCACATTGTTCTCAATAATATGTCTATATATAGACATAGTCAGTTACACATCATGCCATAACTATAGGCACTAAATTCATCCACTATAAGCCTTATTAAAGTTTTAATGAAATCCTACAATAATGCCAAAAATAGGATTCATGTTTGTAGGCTTGTTATGGAAAAAATTCCTCCATGATGGCATGATGGCTACGGACTCTACCTCTCCTTGATTACAACTTCCAGAATTAGCGCATAAATTCTCACTATTATTACGCACATGTCACCACATTTACTCACAAAGGCGATTAGTGGGGGTTCTACGGTCAACAATTTGCATGAAACAAGAACAAGAGAAAATGCATTAACTTTACTAAGGATATAACTATATGAAGCATCCCCATGCACTAATTAACATGTTTTAAGAACAAATTAATAACCTCATAGATGATATAATAAGCCAAATAATGCACTCATCATCTCCCCTACACTTAACCTTTTGCATGTCCCTATACAAATGTATCTTTTTCATGCTCTCTAGCCAAGTTGGTGTGCCATGTCATATTCGGAAATTGATTTGCATATTGATATCTTATCCCTTTACATCCTTGAGAATTTGAAATAACCTCAACCCATGTTATGAATCTATAATGTGAATGGCCAGCATTATTCTGCCAGATGGTCATAGGACTCAGAAGAAAAGGTGGTCTCACCTATATTCCAATCCACTCATCATTGTACCCTTCTTTATTCTTCTTAGAAAACTGTCAAATAATTTTAATAAGTGCATCTCCTCTCCTCATGCTCTAACTAAGATTTTGGGGAGATTACTTCCTTTATCTTCAACAAAAGATTCAGATTTTTCCCACCGTTTATCACAAGATTGTAATGCCTCACAAAAGTGCTTCCTACTATAAATTTCAAAATCCTACACACACTTTTGTAAAACCTTTAAAGTATTTTCTCCAATGTCATCTTGATAATAAAGAGATCTGAAATTTTTCTTCATGGACACATCATTGTGATGGGTAGGCCTAATGTAGAAACCTATGGTTTGTGATGTCTGATTAAACAAATTTGTTTGTTCATTCCATATAATTTGGTTTCTAAGCAATGACTAAAAATCCTTCAACTGAAACTCCCCACAAACAAATTAATGAGGAAATCAGGCACATTGGTGACCAACATATTGTGAAGGTAAAATTCACACAGTAGATTTTGGATATCAGGAGTACAGTTTTGATAAATTCCTAAGAAATTGTTACCATCAAGGGCTTCCCAAGGTTCTTTACTACACATTCTCATCAATTTCCAAGCATAAAATTGTTCTTGAAAAAATATGTTATAGACAAAGGAAGGTTTCCTACAAGCAAGAAGCTTACATACCAAAGGAAAAATAGAGTCTACAATAGATTCCAACTTTTTCTTATCATTTGTATGAGTCTCAATATCTTTTTAAACTTATTATTTTCCTTTTTCAATTCTTTATTCTAAAGAGATAATTAGATTAAATCATTCCATACTTTGAGACCATTATCCCTAATTTTTCTACAGTCCTTTATGTAAACTTGGTTTGCAAAGATAAATTGGTTTCTTGCATACCTTTATATTTTTCTTTCAAAGAGGAAATTTCATCTTGGTAACGCACCAGCACATCATCTCCATGTGGTTCTTGACCACCAATTTCCATCGTAACAAATTTTGAAGCTATGGTTTTGTTTCCGGTGTTATAGGAATTTTCAAAGCTATAGACTCACTTTCTAGAGTGGAGGGAATGTCTAGTATATCAGTTGTTAGTGCACTATGCTACAAGAATAGTTGTTGTGAATTCATCATCCTTTGATTCTTTAGTAGGAGTGGACGAAGTACCAGCCTCATCTTTCTCCTCAAAAATAGGAGCAGAATCCTCGTGAAACATTTTTGGTTGGGAGACTTTAGACCTTTGTAAGGTACAATACATTCTTGGTCACAACATCATAGAAGAATGGACTGGTATGGTCTTTTTACCTTTGGAAACTTGTATTATAGAGGATGGGTTATCCTTACTAGTAGATTCCTCCACATTTTCTTTTGAAGGTTGAGGAGTCGATTGAGCTTAGGCTGAACACTAGGAGATGGTTCCTTCTTGATTTTCTTTTGTTTCTAACTCTCCCTTGTACTTATTCTTTCAATCTTATGCTTCAACCTATAAAAATCCTAATGTTAACAAATTAAATTAATAAGTCCTGGGTACTTCAATGTAGCCTTGCCACCTCCATTTTTGTAATTTTTTCCTACTTTGATGACCACAAAGAAGGGACTACTTATATCAATTCTTTTCCTAATGAATAGCCTCAAATTTTATCAAGAACTCATCAACCAAATATGTTGGGGAGAAAGTACCAAAGGGCACAGGACTAGTAAGGATAAGGGTAGGCAAGGAGAAGTGCATGGGAAAAGAGGTTTAAGAAGGTTTTAGGAGAAAAAAAGGCACGCACGGAAGGTAGACCATTAGTTCAAAGGACTTAGCCATATTCGACATTAGAAGGCACTTGAGGAAAAACGTGACCCGACTAGGTAGCATGCTTTGAGTGGATAAGGTGTCAACCTGGAACCTTGGAGGTCAAGAAAAGGATATTCCATGTAAGGAATATTCCCAAAAGACATCATTATAGAAAGTGGAGGGTTCGAAAGGGATAAGAATTCACCATTGGAGGACCACATTGACACTTGGCATGTGATCTATTTCAGGAGGAAGGCATGGTGGTGGGTGTTGATCCTATAAAAGAGATGCTGCTCTAGAGAAAAAGAAGAAGATGCAAAAATAGAAAGAGAAGAATAGAGAGTAAAATGTTGAGTAATAGAGTGTGTAGTAATGCTAGGGTTTAGAGAACTTAGTGCTAAGGGTTATGAAGGATGTAATGAGCCTCTATATGGCATTAGGGTCTATAACAAGGGTTGAAATGGGAGGGTATAGCTAGGATATCTCATCAGGGAAGATTTGTAGGGATTAAGTCTTTTTCATTTAACATGTATGGTCTGAGATGACCTCTTTTGATTGTAATGTGGCTACCAGAACTATTCTGATGAATATAATATATATATATATATAATATATATAAGGGTTTTTTGTATATCATGTTTAAGGGTGTAAACCCTCATGTTAAATGGATATCATGGTTCAGATCTGATTTAGCATGCTTATTACTTTGTTTTGTAATGCATTAATATGTGATCTACTAGATGCTCCTTTTACCTTATTAACTAAAGTGAATGTATTTCTCATTCTATAAATCATCCTCCATCAATGGAAAAACCTTCTCACAATGCTCACATAAAGGAGGGCTTGGCACCCACGTGTGCCTCGGGTGAGCACCCAGTGCCCATTGGGTGATAGGCCGGTGCGCTTGGGGTTAGAAAGTTATATTGAGGGTAGATAAAAATGACTACATCTTGGTTCCATTTTGGGACCTCTTTTGAAGTTGTTGTGAGAATGATGTGTGATGATAGAAGTGCTTGACCTTGGACAGTGTCGAAGCATGGTTTAAGAGCATGGAGGATGAGTTTTCTCAGAGATTTAGTACTAGACCTGAGTTTGATGCATGTAAATGGGTAGAAGAACATTTGTATCATGAGTTATATGAGACCTTCTTTTTGTTGCTTTTCCAGTGGAGTTGTATGAATGGCTTTCAACGTATGCATCTAGATCAAGTTGGTATTATAGATCTCTGTGTGTGGACCCAAGATGAATATCAGAGGCTAAGGATGTTGATCTGACTTGGACATGTGTTGTTGATCATTGGTGGAGAAGAGTGTTGACCAGTTATACCCTGGAATATGTTATTTCTATGTATTCTTGTCAGAGGTTGTTGAGTTTGAGTTCTTAAGGAGCCTAGAGGATCATTTTTTACATGTTATCCCTTAGCTATAAAGATCTTGATCATTACAATGAGTTTGGAAGCATTTCCTATGGTTGGCTAAGCTTCTTCTAAGTGTTGGAAAGGAAGCTAGGGTGGAGGAAGATGTGGACCTTGTGGTTGAAAAGGAGAGGGAAGAGAGATGACTCAAGTATAATGAAGCTCATGAAAGGGAGTTAGTTAGACAATGAAAGTTTACAGGAGTGATGGATTTATGGAGGTAGATGTTGTGGGAAGGAATTGAGGTTCACGCGAGAGGATGTGGAGCCTAAGCAGTCTATGCTACCCCATCTTGGAAAGCATGGGAGAGAGACCCCTTCAGCTTTTGATGAGAGTTTGTCACTTGGAGAAAGGAGAGCCATGCAGCATGCATCTGAATCCACTGGTGACCAACCCCTGGTGCTTAGTTTTCCAAATCAAGAGATAAGTATTGCTAACCTAGTTGGTATTGGTGGAGTGACCGATCAACACCAAGGAGGTATAACTTTTCATTTGGCACATCTATGGCTACACAATCATTCCTGTGTTTGGAGGTATATTATCTAGAATGACATTTGGAAAATTATGGGTACACAAAGCTTGGGTATCATGCATCTAGAAAGTGGCATGGGACACACATATGGTAGTGTGCAATATCACAAATTATTGGCACGTAGTTCAATGTGATAGTAGGAACACTAGGCGTAACCACTTTAGGGCCTTTACAGCTATGGGAGGTGGATCTGGTGGAATAGGAGCTAGTGGACTGGTGGACCTAGTGGATCTAGAGATCTGGAGGATCTGGTGGATCAAGAGGAGTAAGGTACTTGGTGGATCTAGTGGATCTGGTGGTGGAGGAAACACAGAGGAAATCAAGGTTCTAGATCAGGTGGACATGGGCCTCAACCACCTCAACAAGTATTTTTCAAAAATGTCTTTGCATCTACTAGACTACAAAGGTGTTGAGGATGTTGTAGAGCATGTACACAAGTGTGAGTTGTTATGGCACGCGAAGGGGATCACTACCCTAGAATGGAAGGCAAGTTATTTTGCAATGATGTTGCAAGGACACGTGCATAGTTGGTACCGAAGTATGACCCCCATCCAGATAGTGGTAGATTACATACACTTTATGGAATGCCTTCTTAGCTGAATTTCATATCCTGAGTTTGAAAAAAAAGAGCATTAGCATGCTAAAGGAGATTCAAACAAGGTATGGACAGAGAGTGTGTGGGAATATGACACACATTTTAAGACTCTCTTATCAAATTTATCTTATGATATTCATCCTTCTCAGCATGCTCAATGGTTTTTTGGAGGGTTGATAACACCTTTTAGGAGAGAACTTTTTCACACAAGACTTTTCACAGACCGTGCGAGGCCTTGGAGGCTGCCCTACGTGATGAGGTTATTGGAAGCATGGATACTTAGTGTTAGCCCTTTTCTTGAAGCTCAAATTATTGCTGCAATGGAAAAAGTTGGAGAAGCTATCTAAACTCTGGCATGCATGAGACTCATGCAGTGGCTATATGGTGCACAGATTGTGAGGTAGAGGGGCATACAAAGGATAGTTTCCCTCGAGAGATATGTGCCATGATAGTGGACTGTGAGATTTTCCATGGAGATCATGATGCAAGTAGTGTCCCACTACTAGCATGTGATCCATAAGAATGTGTCTTGTTATTGCAATATTTACACCTCTACTACTCATGACACCAAGGATTGTAGATTGATTGACCAAATACATGATGTCATTGATATTGGTGTGTGCCAAACCAGCCTCAAAATAATTCCAAGGATGATGGTCATCACTATGAAGGGCATGCATGGATGGAGGGCATGCATGGAAGAGGTTTTGAGGAGGATTTCATGGTCATGAAACGCGGAGGAGGAGAAGTGAGTTCCCACATGGAACTTGTTACAATTGTGGATCTATAGAGCACTATAAGTGTGAATGCCTCTGATCTATTGCAATGCTCTTGGTGTGGAAAGAAGCACAAGTATGAGGAGTTCCCTAGAGCTATTTGAACATATGATCAACAACACCAAAAGGAAAAAGGTTTGGAATGGTAAGCATAAAGAAGGTGACTCATAATGGATGCCAAGGGTGGGCATGCGAGTTAGAACTAGAACTGTACTTAGTGGTGATGATGTGAGAAGCTACACATGCTAAGGGAGACAGACACAAGGTAGAAGCCACTTGGTTACTAGAGAAGAGGTGGTGTATGGTAAGTATCCAGACCCTACTCATCAGAAAGAGGTGTATCAAGAGACCATGGATGTAATTTGAAGCCTACAAGGAGAAATCTAGTGCCTAAAGGAGTAAAGTCAAGGTAGTTAGAAGAAAAGGAAGAGTGTTGAGGCTCGTAGAAGGATCTGGATGAGGTCAGGGAAGTATGTAAAATGTTGAGGCAAGAGAATATCATTCCTTTTCTAGGGGAATGGTTATGGGAAAAAGTACACACACCGAGAGAGCAGCGAGAGGTAGGTTCTACATGCTAACCTTCCTCCCCACAACCTTGACTATGATAAGGAGATTACCTTGAATGTTGTTGTGGATGGATGGCTCTAAGAAATATTTTGATTGACATGGGTGTAGAAGTCAATGTTCTCACCTAGATGCTGGAACATCAAATGGGAAGGCCCCATTACAACCATCTTCAAATGTGTTATATATGGCTAACAAGACAAAGGAAATGCCCATTGGTGTTTTGAAGGATGTTGTTATCACTATCAAGGGTGAAAATTCACTAGAGATTTTGAAGTCTTGGCTATTAGCGAGGTGGAAACTTTCTAGCATTACTTGGGCACCCTGGTGTTATAAGAACAATGTTGACCTACGGTTCAATAAAGGGTACATAAGTTTTGAGAACAAGGAAGAATGGGTAATCATCCCCTTGACCGATGGGAAGTCAACACCCTATATTGAGCCCTTGGGAGAAGAATTTCTTGACAGGATCTATGTGTGCTCTATCAGGGACCCTGAGGTGATTAATCCTATAGGAAGGAGTTATTCAGTTTGAAGATGCTCAATCTATGAGTGATACCACTAGTGTAGCATGTGACAATTGGGTGCACATGGGACTTATGAGTTAATTGGGTGGAAATTAAGAGGATTTATTACAAGAGTAACAAAGGCACATTTATTCAAGCACTGGGAGGAAAGAAGTTTCCAAGTTACTCTGGAGGGGCAAACCCTGATGTTTTCTTATGAGAGATGGAGACCCAGTGGAAAAGTGAGATCGAAAGAAGAAGGATGCTCAGCTATAACTTTTGGGACCACAGCATGTTGGTGGGTGACACATCATGATAGCCTTCTAGAGTGGCGTGAAGTAAGAATCACATTCTCTATTAGGTTTTCCTGAAGTAATACACCCACTATCATACAAGACTATCATGGGAAGGATCCCACCTCATTTCACATCCAAGCATGTGAGAAGGCCTAGATGGAAGGCATGGAAGCATTTCCACCTTCTCTATGGGTGCATAAGTTGTACTCCACTTTACAAGGTTGTGTGCATGCACATGGTACATTCACTCAGAGATGTGTCATCAGATAGGAAATTGGTAGGAGTTGATGGCTGACCTCCTTCAAGATTTTGAATATCGAGCACCAAGCCATCGGTGGATAAGGTGTTATAGGTTGTTAAGCACCTAATGATGGGAGATAGTGCCATGGTAGAGATAGAATATTGGAGTTATTGGGTGAACCTGGTTTGGAAGTGTGACTTTGATGAGGAAGAATCAAAAGAGACACAACTTGAGCAGCGTGCATGCATGGAGAAGAGAAGGGAAATATGGTCTATGTGATAGATGGTGAAGAGATGGAAAATTTGGATGTTAACCATACTAAAGGTATGTGAAGTTATGGATAGTGTTGATGAAAGTGCATGCCTACCATGAACCCCTCAAAACAAAAATAAGGTTAACATTGGCTCAGAAATGGAACCTAAGGAGGCCACTATTAGAGACTATTGGTAGAAAAAAGGAGGTTTTGAAGATCATTGATCTATTGCATGAGTTTCAAGACTTATTTCCATGTGGGTACCATGAGCTTAAAGGCATCCACCACTCCTTGGGGGAAATGAAAATCAAGTTAAAGGAGGGTGTACCAATTTGAAAAGAGACCTTACCGAATGAATCCAAATTTGCAGTGTCCGGGTCAAGGAGGAGATAGAAAAGATGATCACATCAGGCATCATTGAAGTTGTGGAGGAATCAGAATGGATAAGCCCCATGGTCATCAACATTAAAAAGGATGGAAGGATAAGGATCTATGTTGACTATAGGGACTTAAATGTGGTATGTGTAATTGATCCTTTTCAACCCCTTTTCACCGAGGAAATCTGGAAGGAGTAGCTGGGTGTGAGATCTATTCCTTCACGGATGGATTCTAGGATATCATCAAGTTAGAATTGCAAAGGAAGACCAAGAAAAGACAACTTTCACCACTAAATGGGGAATTTTTTCCTACATGGTCATGCCTTTTGGATTGAAAGAATGCACTTGTTGTGTTTTCACACATAGTGGTCCAGGCATTTTAGGATTTTATCCATAAGTTCCTTAGGTCTACCTTGATGACTGGATGGTGTATGGACTAGTGAAAGACCATTGTGAAATTTTTGGTTGATGTTTGAAAGATGTCGGTAGTTACACATATCCCTCAACATCAAGAAATGTCTCTTTTGCTACTCCATTTGGAACCCTGTTGGGGCACATCATATGTAAGGAAGGTTTGTTGGTGGATCCCACCAAGTTTTTTCATTATTGTGGGATTGGGGGAACCTACTACCAGAGAGAGAGTGTGTGGATTCCTTGGGCATATGGGGTACTACAGAAATTTATTAAGGGGTATGCCAAGATCATGCACCATTGGAGAAGTTACTAAAACACAAAAGTGCATTTTTCTGGGGAGAGGCGCAATGAGACAACATTTGATACATTAAAGAATAGGCTTATCATTGTGCCCATATTACACTTTCCCTCTTGGGATAAGCCATTCCATGTACATGTTGATGCTTTGGGGATGGTGATTGGGGTAGTCTTAGCACAACCTGGAGAAGGGATTGACCACCCCTTGTGTTTTTTTGCTAGCAGGAAGTTAACACTAGCAGAAAAAAAACTACTACTACTGAGTGTGAAAGCACTATCAATGATCTATGTGTTGCAAAAATTTAGGAAATATCTATTGGAAACACCCTTCATATTCTACATGGACCACATGGCATTGAAGTACTTGGTGAACAAGCCCATTTTACAAGGGCGCATATGTCGGTGGGTCTTGTTGTTTCAAGAGTTTGAGTTTATAGTTGTTGTGAAACTAGGAAAGAGTAACTCAAGGCCTTGACCATTTGTCAAGGATTGACTCAAGGGGAGGACACATAGAGCATTGAGGATATAATTCTCAGATGCACAACTATTTAGGTTGTGGCACGCATGCCCTCTGATTTGGAAGATATTGTTGTGTTTCTCAAAATGGGTGTGGGCTGGAGAGGAATGAAGACTCTGGAAAGAAAATAGTTAGCCATACACATCGCATGCCCTACATGTTAATAGTGGAGACTTATACAAGCTAGTCATGATGATGAGGTTTTTACATTGGTGTGTGTTGGAACATGAGCATGTTGCAATCATGGAGGAAGCACATGGTGGGATTACAGGAGGACACTATGTAGGGAATGCCACCACCACGTGAAAAGATTCTACTGGTAGGGCTTTTGGTGGGAAAGCATCTACTAAGATTGCATTGAGTTTTGCAAGGCCTGTGACCATTTTCAAGTGCCTTGGAAAACCTAGGAAGAAGGGATGAGATGCCCTTGAGGCCATGATATAGCTAGCATAAACCATTTGAGAAGTGGGCCATTGATTTTGTAGGACCAATTTCACCTACCACGTGAAGGACTGGTTCATGTTATATCATCACTTACACTGACTACTTAACAAGATGGGAAGAGGAAGCACCTATAAAGGATTACACAAAACAACAACAACTAGGTTTTGTGGGAAAATATAATCAAGTAGATATGGATGTCATTGAGTTTAACAAGTGATAGGGGTACCCATTTCTTGAATGAGATAGTTAGAATCTTGTTGGAAGAATTCATGATAGCCCACCATAAGACTACCCCATATCACCCACAAGCTAATGGAACTTGAGGCATTTAACAAAATTTGAGTCACACACTGACAAAAATTTGTGATGTGGGAAGACAAGGATTGGGATGAAAAAGTTTTAGTTGTACTATGGGCATATAGGACTACCTACAAGAAATTAAACAAGGCCACACCATTCAATTGGTGTTTGGCATGAAGTTGTTTTACCAGTAGAATTCATGCTACCATCCTATACGTATTGTGCACACAGGAGGATTAGTTGATGACAAGCACTACATGAGCACATGGAGAAGTTAATGCAGTTGGATGAAAGGTGATCACTTGCTAGGTGGAGTTAAAAGACTGAAAAAGGTGTGAAAAAAGCATGGCATGATCACCATATTAAAAAAAAACAATTGAGGTTGGGGAAGATGGTCTTGTTTTATGACTCCAAATTTTGTGCCATCCTGGGAAACTAAAATTCCATTAGTTAGGGCCATATATCATCTCATACATCCTTGATTCAAGTGCATTCTATTATAAGCACTGGATGGGATGAGATTACAGGCCATTTCAATGGGAGTAGGTTGAAGCCCTACTATAAATAAGGCTTCTTATGTGTAATCATAAATAAGGTAGTATTTCCATTTAGCCTAGGGTTTCCTTTAATGCATTTTCCTTTCTTTGTGTTTCCCCTTCTCTTGTTTTGTTCCCTTTTTTTTTTTTTTGTGTGTGCATTGTGCATTTGGTAGCCACTTATTATTTTTCAAAAGTTTTCTATGTGCAGAGGACCACACATCCATTTTTAGTGTGGGGTGGAGTAATGTGACAAGTAATGGAAGTTGGTAGTGGAAGCTATGTTTTGATGGCCTAGATTGAAGAATAAAAAGTGCATGAAGTTTGGAAGAGCACATGTAGAAAAGGTGGACATAAGGAGTTTTGGTGTCAGGAGAGATTTTACAAAGACCATGTACAAAGGATGAGAAGTGCAAGAACAACATGAGGTAGGTGATGTCAAAAATTAGGGTAAGGACAGAAGAAGTGCCTTTCGATGATGTGAGTGCATGCGTAAGGATCTTCGGTTAAGTAAGGATTTTTTGTGCATGCCAAAAGGTTGTAGAAGTTTTTCACGTAGGATTGGGCATGGGGGTAAAAGCGTTGAAGGTTGGCTTATGAGGAAAAATCCACCTTTATTGTAAAGGTATGATGGTAGGTGGCATTGCATTTATTGTGAAAAGAAGAAAAAACTATAAGTAAGAGGTGGGATACATTATTGTTACATTGCATTTGTGATATCAAAGAGCTCTTGCAAACTAGGGCATCCTTGAGAAAAGTTGTGTGAAAAAGAAGGTTGTGAAGATCTGAGTGCATAGCTAGTTTGATTAACAAACCAGGGTGGAAAAATAGTACATGGGCATGAGGGAAAGGGTTGTTGGAGTTTTGAAACCCGTAAGTGAATACATCATCTTGTGGAAGGAAGGGTTTTTCTAGGTTAGGGTTCCACAAGCTAGGGCACAGGATTGAAGGGATTTTCATGTAAGAGTAGAGCCATAGAGTTAAGAAGATAGGATCAAAGGAAGAAAAGAATTTTTAAATAACCCGACAAGAGAAAATGGCACCAAGGAAAGTAACCACCATTTCACCAAAGAAGGGAAAGGGAAAAGGGAAACAAGTTGTTTCCACTAGTTTTCAATGAGGAATGGTACGTGGAAATGCAATACCTAGATGGTATATTGTTGGGAAAAGAATGGGTGTCTCACATGAGAAAGATGGTTGTAAGTGACTACAACCATCAAACAAGCACCACAGAGAAAGAGATGGCATTGGAAATGGTTAGACCTATAGAAAAAGGACACTAGATGGAATGCCAATCTATGATGATGAAGTAAAGGTGAAGATGGAGAAGTTTGGGTTATTGCAACTCTATGAGTTCCCTATTTTGGAAAACCCGAGTGGTTGTACCAATGGCTAATGTCACACATGCATGAAGACCATTTCTACTTCACGAGGATGAAGGATGAGGATAACTCCCCAACTAATTCCAAATTTACTGGTCTTACCTATGTGAGGGAGATTCATTTGATGATGACTTGGATGACAAGGAGGCCATAAAGAAAACTATGGAGGCCTATGACTATAAGAAGGGGTCACGGTACTTTGACATCTCTATGATTTTGACCCTGTGATGAGGATGGCCATGCATGCACTTAGTATCCAAGCTAAATGGATAGGAGAGGTGGACACAAGTCAACAAGTCTTGGTTGAATGTTTTGAAAGATCTCAGAGGGGACCATCTATAACCTCTCTCATTCATAAGAAGAAGAAATCATCGGTGCATGCATGATGATGGAGAAAATATCATGTTTGGTAACATCCTCCTTACCATCATATTTTTAGAAATTGGAGTGCCGATGGGCCAGAAAAATTTGTATGGGAGTACCCAGATGAGAACCCCCCTACCAAAAAATATTTGAGAAGTATACTTGTGAAAAACAATGATGGACCACCCACAAGGCATGCCTAGAGAAATGGTATAAGTGAATGTGTGATGCATTTGGGGAGAGTGGAGGATACCCGAGAATTACCCTTTTTCTAGTGCAAGGAGAAGTTGAGTTTGTAGTATACCAACATTTTTTCATTATTGGAAGGTTCACTTTGGTAGACAACACAAGGTCCCATGGTGTAAATTTACCATTCTCCTTCACACACAATACTTCAAGCCGAGGTCAATAGATTCAAGGAGGAAAAAAAAAGTTAAGGTTTGATCTCAGCATGGTGGACCAAGACTACCATGAGCTGTACAAGAACTTTGATATACCCAAAGAAGCATGCCTATGTGGAGAAGTATGTCTCCCATGATGTGCATATGATGAAGCCAATAACCTTTCCTATTCTTTGGAAGAACCTGCAACAAGGGTATACCTATGCATAAGGCAAAATATGAGAAGGGTGCCTATGTGGAAAATGATGTCTCAATCCTAGAAGACCCTACCACAAGAAAGAAGGCCACCGAGGAAGAGGGAGAGAGAGGAGGCTCTTGAGAAAAAGGCACCACCAAGTATGGACAGTGTAATCTGCAGGTGCGTAGGAGTCGAGTGCAAAGCCAAGCACCTATGCATGGAGAAAGAAGTCCCCCATGCAGAAGAAAAAGAAAAGACACCTGAGGAAGAGTGTGCCAGAGAAAGAAAATCCCCCTGAAAAAGAAGATTCACTAGTAAGGAAGGAGTCACCTACTGAAGAAGAGAAGGAAGAGTCTCCTATACTGGAATCACTAGTTAGGAAGAAAAAAGGTAGTAGAAAAGGTAGACTCAGAAGAAAATGGAGATCTTGGAGGCTTACAAGGGTGAAAGGGATGATGATGAGCATGGAGAGGCTCAAGGACCATCCTGTGTATGATGTACATGACTCAGAGGAGGAAGGGAATGAAGAGAAGGATGAGGATGAAGGAGATGCTCATGGAAAGGGGGAAAGTGAGGAGTGAACACTAAGGATCAAAGGACCCCAAGCCTCACCAAGGAGAAGATAGAAGATGCCATGAAAGGGAGGTAGTGGGCATAATAAAAGGACTTGGTGGAATAGGAGGTGGAGCATAGTGCGATGAAGTGCTCAAGGAGATGGAGGAGGAGAGTGTAGAGAAGGAATATGGAAGCATGGGTGGAGATCCCACCTAGTGGTAAGCTTCCCTAAGGTAAACATGCACATGGGAAGGAAGAGTGTGGTAGTGAGTGCAAGAGCAAGGAATGAGTTATATCAATGATCAAATAAGGTACTACGTACACATGTTTTCCAAAGTACCATGCCTTCCAACCAACTCCTTGCATGGTCTTCATTTGAAGAAGAGGGTGCATACCCTCATACAAGAAAGATGTTATCTTGGGATTTTGAGTCCCATGTTGATGAGCCAGAATTTGAAGTCAATCGAGAGGTGTTGATGAAAATACCAAACTAAGGGAGTAAACCCTCTGGTGAATGCTCAACAAGTTATCAGATGAGAAAGTTTGTAATGCACTCAACAAGGTGTCGGTGGAGGTTGAGGTGAGACTCTTGGGAGGAATGATAGAGTAAGGGTCTGGAGGAAGAACTGGAGAAGAAGAATGAAGAAATCATTGAGAAAAGAAAGGATTTAAAGTAGAGGAGGAGTTGATCAACACACAATTAAGGCATGAATTAAGGGAGGAGAAGGAAAAGGTGTGTGAGGTGTATAAGAAGATAGAGATGATTATGAGATGCCATAATCTTGAAGCACCTAGACTTGGCCCCACCTGAGAAAAAATATGAGTCAACCTTGTAATGCTTGGAAGACTTAACCCACATCCTCACCATGGAAAGGTGGTGCTCACATGGAATCAACAGAAGATGCATTGGCATGCCATAGAAGGAGGAAGAGAAACTAAAGATTGGGGAAATAGTTACTTGATATTATGAGCTCCTTTCCACTTTATAAAATACCACATAAAATGGTTGAGGTTGTGTATGATAAATGCACTTGATGATAGAGATAGGGTAGCAAGCATACTAGTTGCTACACATGAGGTGGATCTAAAGAATTCCTAAGAGAAGAACAAAGGAAAATAGGGTGGAGTGGGATAAAATCCTAGCCAAGGTTGAGAAGAAGATGGAAGCAATCGAAGCCTTGTGGGGTTTGATTAAGAATCTGGCTTAAGGATTTGTATCCCCATCATCACCACATAATGGATGGATGTGTTGGATGACCTTAGCAAGTAGTTAGAAGGAATTGTAGATATGTTGAATGCTAAGGGTGATGAATTGAGTTTTGAGGAGGTGAGCACTCTAGTGGGTGACCTACTTCAGTAGGTGTAGGGTGAAGTGGATTCCTGGGAGAAGATTGAGGCAACAGTAGTGAGGAAGGAGTTCCCACTCCTCCTCTTACAACAATAATAGATTCTTCCATTCTTCCATTCTTCCATTCTTCATTCTTCATTCTTTCATTCTTCATTCAATTTGTCTGGGTCCCACTATTCTTTATTCTTTAAAGAAGTAAGATGTTTCAAGGATGGAGAACAACTTAGTGTGGGGTGATGTTGGGCCTTGAAATATTGGCTAAGTACCAAAGGTGCGTGCGTGCACAAGACTAGTGAGAAGAAGGTGCACAGGGAGAAGCACATGAGAAAAGAGGTTTAAGAAGGGTTTAGGAGAAACTAGGGGTGCGTGCGTGGAAGGAAGAACATGGGTTCAAAGGACTTAGCCATATTTGGCATTTTTAGAGGCACTTGAGGAAAAATGTGACCCGACTAGGCATGTTGAGTGGATAAGGTGCCAGCCTGGAACCTTGGAGGTCAAGAAAAGGATATTCCATGTAGGGAATATTCCCAAAAGACATCATTATAGAGAAGTGGAGGGTTTTGCAAAGGGATAAGCATTCACCATTGGAGGACCACATTGACACTTGGCATGTGATCTACTTAGAGAGGAAGGCATGGTGGTGGGTGTTGATCCTATAAAAAGAGATGCTCGGAAGCAAGGAAGAAGAAAAAGAAATAGAAAGAGAGAAGAGAATGCATAGAGAGTAAAATGTTGAGTAATAGAATGTTGCAGTAGTGCTAGGGTTTAGAGCACTTAGTGTTAAGGGTTATGAAGGATGTAATAGGCCTTTGTATGGCATTAGGGTCTGTAACAAGGTTGAAATGGGAGGGTATAGCTAGGATCTCTTATCAGGGAAGATCTGTAGGGATTAAGTCCTTGTCATTTAACATGTATGGTTTGAGATGACCTCTTTTTTTTAATATGTAATATGGCTATTTATATATAATGAACTACTAATATATATATATAAGGGTTCATTTTTTATATCATGCTTAAGGGTGTAAACCCTTGTGTTAAATGGCTATCATGGTTAGATATATGATTTAGCATGCTTATTACTTTGTTTTTGTAATGCATTAATGTGTGATCTATTAGATGCTCCTTTTACCTTATTAACTAAAGTGAATGTATTTCTCATTCTACAAATCATCCTCCATCAATGGAAAAACCTTCTCACAATGCTCACATAAAGGAGGGGCAGTCACCCATCTTTTCATAGAAATTCTACTCATGCGATATATTTGATCATTATTGCTCATTATGCCCCACTTTGTGACATGAGATTTTGATTTATATCCCCAATAAATGCATCGAGAATTGTGTTTGATTTAATCATGTTAAATAAATACAATGGGGGAGTGCTTCAAAAGATAATATCCATAGAAAAGCAAAATTCACTTACCCTGCCATCTTAGCTCCCGATATCCATAGAATTCCATATCCTACGCTCATAGAATAAGGGTGATTAATGTACATTCTAATAACTAGCATTTCTAACCTTTATTGAAAGCATAAACAAAAACAACTACAATCTAAGGGGAAGAATATTGAAAGCATGATCATCTCCCTTTATTTAAATTCAAAAACAACTACTCTAGGCGGGAAGAGCCAAGCTCCTCCACTGAATCCATTCCTTTGCATAACAAGCATATCTTTGTTGAAGGTTTCTTTATCTAATGGTCATTGATACATCCTTAATCTATGTCCATTTACTAGAAGAGTTCTTATGTCTCCATCAATAGGTAGTAGTCTCACATAACCATTATCAAAAACTTTTTCGATCTGGTAGGGTCCCAACCATCTTGTCCTCAACTTGCCTTTGAACTGTTGGTACTTTGAGTCAAATAGTAAGACCCACTATCCTTTGTTAAACTTCATGTGCTTGATATAAGCATCATGCCAAGATTTATTTTGGTGTTGAAGAATTTCAGTTTGTTGTTGCACCTCCATCTTCATCTCATCCAGTTCATTCAGCTACATTACTCTCTCACATTGTGCTTCATCCAGCTCATTTCCAACTTTTATTGTTATCCTCCAAGTTTGCAATTAAAAATCAACTGGAAACATTGGCTTCTTCCCATACACTAATTCATAAGGGGAAAAACCAGTAGTAGTCTTCCAGGTTATGTTGTAGGCCCAAACTTCTTCTGGGAGTTTCATTTCCCATTTCTTTCTGTCTACATTGACAACTTTGGTTAAAATGTTCTCCAATTATATGTTGGTGACTTCCACCTACCCATTGAATTGGGGGTGGTATGGTGATGGTTTTCAATGTTTGATTCTATAGATTTCTAGAAAGGCCTCAATCATGTTAGACACAAATAGAGGTCCCTAATCAGATATAATGGCTCTAGGGGCGCCAAATCTCAACATAATCCTATTGTAAAAAAATTCATCTATAGCATCCTTATTGGCAGATGTCAATGCTTGAACCTCATCCCATTTCATGACATAATCAATGTAGACTAGTAGATACTCTTTCTCGTGGGATGGGGGATCAAAATTTCCAATGAAATCAATTCCCCACTTCTCAAATGGTCCTAAGACCAGCTGAGGATTGAGGGGCATCTTAGTAGACAACGTAGGCTTCCCCATTCTCTGACATGCATCACACTGCCACACATACTTCTTGACATATTTGTGAAGAGAGGGCCAATAGTACCCAGCTCTAAGGACCTTGTGAATTGTCCTCTTGACTAAGTAATGTCCTCCTCCAGGCTCATCATGACAAGCTCTTAGTATGTCATATACTTCTTCCTCTCGAACACACCTACGAAGAACCATATCAGGACAACATTTAAATAAAATTCCATTACACCATTTGTATGTTGAACTATTTTTAACTAATATCCTTCATTCCTTATTAGTAAAGTAGGCTGGAAAATTCCTTGTAGTTAGGTAATTTGCAAGATCAGCAAACCATGGAGGCTGAGTTGATACTACAAATAAGTTCTCATCCAGAAAGTGGTCATGGACTGCTTCTTCTTCTCTTGAAATAGTTAATCTCGAAAGGAAATCAGCAACAACATTATCTTTACCAAGCTTATCAATAATAATCATGTTAAATTTTTGCAATAAGAGTAACCATCTAATAATTTTGCCCCCCACTACTGGTTTATTCATCAAATATCATATGGCTGAATGGTCAATGTACACAAATCTTTTGTATCCAATAATATAATGTCTGAATTTGTTCAGATAGTAAACAATAGCTAAAAAATCTTTTTCCATAGTGGTATAATTCCTCTCTGTTGGGGTCATATTTTTGTTGATATAATATATGGCATACGTTTTTTCTTCTTCATCCTTTTGTCTAAGAACATCTCCCATTGATGCGTTAGAACCATCAATTTGAATATGGAAAGGTTTTCCCCAATTAAGTCCTCTCAAAACTAGAGTAGTAGTTAACTTCTCTTTAATCACTTCAAAAGCCTACGACATTGAGGAGACCATTCAAAGACACAATATTTTGTCAGTAAATAAAAAATGGGAGCAACAATTTTACTAAATTATTGTATAAACCACCTATAGTATTTTGTATGTCCAAAGAAACTCTTGATATTAGTTTGATTTGTTGGTGTAGGAAGTTTAGTAATTACTTCTATATTTTTAGGATCAACCTATATACCTTGGGTAGAAATATGATGACCCAATAAAATTCCTTGATCAACCATTATCATACATTTTTCATGACTCAAGGAAATTTGGTGTTGCTCACATCTAGTTAATACTTTTTCAAGATTGTTCAAAGATTCATCAAAAGTGGAACCGTGGATAGTGAAGTCATCCATGTAAACTTCAACACAGTCATTTGTAAGATCTAAAAAAATTGCCAAAACTACTCTCTAAAAGGTAGCAGGTGCATTACAAAGCCCAAATGGTAGAACTCTATATGAAAATGTACCCCAAGGACAAGTGAAGGTAGTTTTATCCTGATCAGCAGGGGCTATACTAATTTGGTTATACCCACTAAACCCATCCAAGAAGGAGAAATATTTCTTCCTATCAGATTATCTAAAACTTGATCAATAAAGGGCAAGGGAAAGTAATCCTTCTTGGTGGCCTTATTAAGTTCCCTATAGTCTATGAAAATTCTCCACTTACCATTTTTCTTGGGAACTATTACTAATGGTGATACCCATTGACTATCAAATATAGGATATATGAATCCTACCTTCAACAGATTTTTCTATCTCATTCTTGACAATGTCTCTAAGTGTTGGATTAATTCTTCTTTGTGGTTATCAAACATGTTTAACATCCTCAGTGTAAATATGGTGAGTGCAGATGCTTGGATGAATCCCTTTCATGTCAGTAAAATCCCAACCAAAAGATTTGGAATGTTTCCTCAAGATTTCTATGACCCTAGTCTCTTTATTGGCTTCTAAATTATTACCAATGGTAAGTTCTTTTCCTATGTCAACAGTCACTTGTTTAGTATCTTTCAGAATAGTAAGCTTTGTATCAACAATTAAAGAATTCAAGGGACAAACATGAGGCTGTAGTATGTGCAAAATAGTCATGTTTTCAAGGGACAAAACCTTGGCTAAAGGACATTGGAAATCGTATGATGTATATTCTTCATGATAAGCATAGATTTCTTAACAATTTCCAATAGAAATATCGCTTACCTTAGTGATATTATCCGTTGAATTTCAACAGTGATTTCCGTACCCTCAGTTTGAATTTCTAGAGCCATGGTTCTAGTTTTTGTAGCTGTGGTGTCCTCATTATCGACATTTGGTATGACTCAACAATTTCTTCCATATGATTTTCACTAAAATGGTGGCGGATAAAAGGAACTTGTATCGTTATTATCTAAAAATCAACCCATAATCGGTCACAAACATCCACATATGGTGGGCAGGACGATAAAGCTAAATATTCTTTGCTTTTTTCCCATTCAAAATGATCATTTTTCCCAATCTATAGTCAATGTACATAGCAATAGTAGCTAACTAGGGCCTTCCTAAGATGACTAGATATCCCAACTTCTAAGATTTAGGTTGTAAGACCATAAAATTGACAGGATACTCCCAAGATTCAACCATGACCATTACATCCTCAATCACTCCATCTGGTACAATAATAGATTGATCTGCTAATTAAAGAATGGTATCAGTTTGCTTCAATCTTGTTAAAGATAGTAGATTGGAAATATTTGTTGTTATAACATTGACAAAGAACTCCTAGATCTACTAAAACATTGGATATTGAATGACTATTTACAAAAATAGTAATAACCGGACTCTAGGATCCCCATATTTTGGTGAAAGGATCTTTCCAGCCACAAGATTAGCTATATTTCCCTCCACTTTGACTATTTTTGGGTACTTCCTCTTCCTTCCTGGTGTTTTCATGCAATGGTCTCTAATGGTCTGATTTAACTCTGGAATGTCTTGTATTGCTCTCAGAAGTGGGACCTCAATGTTCATCTTTTTCAACTCCTAAACTAGTGTTTTTTCTTCCTCATTTTGTGTTTCTTTCAACCGCTCGGGAAAGGAGCTTCATGCACATTTTTTCTTGGTCACTCATGTCTCATGAAACATGTTCAATTTCCTTATTTTCCTCAGGTATATCCTCATTTTCCTCTGGTATTTGCTCATTTTCCTTAGGTAACTCAGTGATAACAATAGGAGGGTTTTTACTTTGTTATTCCGGACATCATTGTACATTATTAATAACATTCATCTGCATAATATCACCTTGTTTAAATCCCTCCTCAAAGACAGGTGAGGCAACCTATTTATTACTAATCTAAAACATAGTAGAAATAATATATACAATATCCACACTATTCTAACCATTGGGGTTGGGATACAATCCCAAAATCCATATCAACATGAGATGGAGATGTTACATCTTTAGAAATAGAATGGGTTAGAAAGGAAACTATTACAGATGAAATAGAATAGGAAGGGAATGAGAGGAACGTAATTTCTTTCAATCAACGAGATCAAGAAATATATGAGTTTTAGATAATGAGTGTAATATTTGAAATGATTAAAATAATCAAGAACACTAAACAAAGAATAGCTTAAGATCTTGGACGTAAGAACAATCTCTCAAGATAGATGAATCCCACAACACAAATTTTTCAAAATAATACTTTTTTCTATTCCTCGATGATTAAAAAGAAAATACAAAGTTTTCTTCTTCTTCACAATAGCTCTTAATATTCTAAAAATCTCTCCCTTTTGGAATGCATAAGCATCCCTTATTTATAATAGAGAGAGCAGAGAGAAAATAGGATAAATCCTAGAAAATAGTCATTTAATGAGAGTCCTATTTTGCTTGACTCTCACGTAGGAGAACAAGTCAAAATTTGCTTCCTATGTGACAAAACGAAAATGAAAAAGACATGACAATTTCTTGATAGAAATGACATGAAACATTATGCTTATTCTACTTCGTTTCATCCTTGTCTTCCTCCAACAAAGCCTGCTTGTCACAAAATTATTGGAACTTTTGGATTATGCCCTGCATCTCAGCTTCATCTGGTGCACTAGAATAATCACTTAGAACCTCACAAGTTTCCTGAGTGTCACTTGCAGTTACCAGGAAGTTTCTTCAATCTCTTGTTGAGTTTCCTTAGTGATTCTAAAACATTCTCGATCCTTATGAACTTATCAATGGTTTTCAGATCAAAGATGGAAGCTGGTTCATGCTGAATTGATTCTTGAATTTTTTTATAGAGATCATCAGTAGGTAGAATATTTGAGCTTTCATCCAACACCTTGTGAAGATCCTGGACAACTCCTCTTCTATGTCATTGGTGGCATCAACCAACTGATCTCTAGATTCCCTCAACTTGCTGCAAGCTTGAGAATATTTATCCTGAATCGATGGCTTTGGTTAGCTGGAAATGCTTATCCCCATGTGGAATGATTCCTTCTTCCATCAAGATATGGGATGGAACCTATTTTAGTACATTGAGAGCCTCAAAAGTTAACTCAAGGTTCCCGATTTCTATGAAAATTCATCATCCATTTTATCACCATCTTCTTTATTTCCTCCATGGATTTATAAACCTCCACTGTGTCATCAATGACCTCTCTTCCTTGTAGGAGTAGCCTCTGAATCCATTCATTAATTATTTGCCCCTTCTCATTGATCTTTTCAATCATAGGTACCGATGAGAAATCGAACTTGATAGGAGTAGGGGTAGAAGATGATGGTGTTGACTAAGAGGGCTTTGAGAGCTTGAGCAATACTTCCATTGATTGTTCAACTTTCTCCTTTAGCTCATCTCTACTCACCTTCGTTTCCCTCAGCTTCTGGCATAGCACGTTCATGGCATCATGGCATCCTACGCATCTTGTTGTGCTCCTTCTATTTTTACCTTTCCCAAATCAACCCTTATAATCTGATAATCATTAACCATTATATCCTCCTTAGTTTTTTTTGGTTGTGGGAGTGGTAATCTCTGCAAACTTATGCCCTGAGGCATCCACTGAAACCCTTGAAAATTTTGGGTTTCTTGGAAGATTTAGTAGAGAGGCCTTGAGTGAACTGAAGTCGAAGGATGGTAGAGGAACTACCACCTTCCTCTTCCTTGGAGTCTGATCAACCAACCATTGAGGTACAGTGGAAGAAGTTTCTCCCTATCGGAGGTGTTATGGTTGTATCTGTAGGTGGAGGAAGGT
The DNA here is from genome assembly GCA_018340775.1 of Taxus wallichiana var. yunnanensis. Lineage (NCBI taxonomy): Eukaryota > Viridiplantae > Streptophyta > Pinopsida > Cupressales > Taxaceae > Taxus > Taxus wallichiana. The sequence goes on from CM031236.1 coordinate 335,371,964, forward strand.
TTACTTGTGGAGTAGTGATGAGTGCAAGTGTGGTGACTATGGGGATAGATTCAGGGAATGAAGGTGCGGAAGGAGGAGGCATATCTATGGCCATCTTAGGTCTAATAGAGAGAGGTGAGAGGTCGGAGAAGATGTTGGCCATGGCTGATGAAAGTGGTGTAGAAATATGAGGTGAGGAAGATTGGGAGAGAGGAGGTAAAGATTCTAAAGTCAAAGCTTGAGAAGAAAGAGAGAGACTTACCTCGATGAGAAATCATCAAAAGGAGAAACAAGAGGTTGACCAACCTCATTTTGAAGGAAGTTTTCCTTGTTCTGGTGGAGGAGGTGAATCTAGTACCTCAACTTTTTGTGAAGGAGTGGTAGATGATTGGCTCCTTACTTTTCTCCCCTTTTGACAAACTTAAATTTAATCTGCCTCTTGGTAGGGATTTTATCCTCTTCCCTCTCTCCCTTGGAGGGTCCCACTTCTAAAGTAGCTATTTTTGAAAAGATCTTTTCCTTATAACTCATTCCCCAAGAAATGAGCCATGCCTTGGTATGGACAAGATTCGAGCAGCTCTTTCAGTGATAGAATATTTTTAGCAACAAACCAATCAATGGCTAGGAATCCATGTTGGTCTCCATCCGACTATTTGTACCTAGTGTCCAAGACACTTTCATTGTCCATGGTGCCTTTGGGGATATCAACTAGATCTAACATCTAAATTTCTTCAAGTGTTAGTTTCATTTGTTGTCTTTTCTTCGGATGGAAACTTCATCTCGAAGATCAACCTAGATATCTTCCACATTGGGCACATGTAGATACAAGGTTCCATATGACTTGAGGACTCCTCGGATGTCGAATCCCTCCCTAAGCTTCATATGTTTCTTCAATTTTCCTGAAGCTCATGCACCACATTCTTGGCCTTAACCATGGTAGAGCATGTATACCTTCAATGGAAATAGGGAAGGAGACGGTGGCTTTGTGCCTACTTTGTTGGAATTTGTGAAAATCCAACAATTGTCTGACTAACTCCATGAGGATAAATTTGTCACCTGGGAACCTAGGAAAATGGAAAGGGTTACCATGGAACCTCACCACCCGAAGATAAGTAAACTTATTGAATTATAAGAAAATGCAACCCCATTTTGACACTTCAGCCCATGCTTCATCAGAAACCCTTCTCTTCCTCAGATCAGGATCCAACCTGCAAATGTTTTCATAGAAGAAGGCATCATTCACTCTTCTATATTGGTCTTCAGACCCTTTTATTGTCAGCTAAGGGAAGTATTGATATATGTGTTCATTGCTCGATTTCCCTTTGCATCTAGCCCTGGGTAGTTCCTCATTCCTGCTGTTACATAGGTGACATATGACATCATATAGAACTTTTGGTAGACAAGATTGTTTTCATTTGGGAGTCTATCTCGTCACTTATTAGGCTACCCCAATCAATCCCTTGGTCATTCTTCTTTATGATGACCATGAACTAGTACATCCACCCTTGGAATTCCTTTGACTCTGGGAGCCCAAATAACTGGCTTAGCAGGGTGATGATATCACTGACTTCAAGAATAAAATCACTTCTAGGGACCGACTTAGGAAACCTAGAAATAATTGGCTTAGCCTTGATCAAGAACTTCTTGTTTACATGCTTGATGTAGTCTTCTGATCTTTGTCCTAGGCCTTTTGTGCTGATTTAAGGTCTAAATCAACATACTCCACAAAGTCGGGCAACCTTAGGAGTTGATCAAAGTAACCTCCATCCAATTTCACTATAGACTCTCTGCTTGATTTCTTATTAAGCGGGAGGATGAGTCATAGTTGGAAGCAAGCAGGATGAATTTAGGGCATTGAGATGATATTGGAAATCCTCTTTGCGAGAGGGAGACCATTTCTACTATCGACTTCATCCAGGAATTCTGAGAAGAATCCTCAATTCTCTTCCAGAAGTCCTCCATATCTATATTACCGAGCTTTGTGTCCCGAATGTCATAATTACAACTTATGTAGGAGGAAGACTCCATCTTGATACTTTATACTTCATCTTTCTGACTTATCCTTAGATTGGTTAGGGTTCGACATGAGGAGTCTTGAAGAAGAAATGCCTTGATGATTTCTGGAAGAGAAATCGGGCTTGAAAGCTTGTTGACAAGTGCACAGACCCACCACACTGTTCAGATTTTGAAACTTGCAAAACACCTTTAGAAACAACACAATGGAGTGTATGTCAGAAGTTAGGACATGTTGAGCATCAGATGAAAACTTGACACACTGTAGAAGTGAGGAGGTATCGAGACAGGGAAAAACTGACGACACACATGGCGGAACCTAGAGGATGTCGAAGAGGTAGAAATTCCCGACACACTTTGGATCTTGGATGGATGTTGAGCACCTGGAAAAACCTGAAACAAGGTGAAAAGAGCAAGATGTTAAACACCCTGCAAAACCTAAAACAAGTATATCGGGTTTTTGATGTGTCAGAACATGAAAAAAAATTGCCCCATGATTACTTAGGAATTTTAGAATCATTTTGAAATCTACAAGTTATAACTTATGGAAAATAAGTAAATAACCTAGGGGTAAATTTCAAACAAGAAGCCCTTCATGGAAAAAGACAAGAAACAAGGAAAATAACCCAAAACCTAAAAATAAAGAATAAGGAAAATAAATGGAAACCCCAAAAACAATTCACAAATAACCCAAAAAGCTTCTAAAAAGAAAGAAGAGAAGAATACCTTCAACTAGCTTGAAAAATGATAAAAAAAAATGGATGGCAAAATCAATCGGGAAGCTCGATCGGGTTTGGAGGTAGAGGAAGCATCAACAAAAATCCAAACAACAAAAAATGAATGGTAACAAATGACGTGGAAAACCAACTATTTATAATAACCTAGCATTAATTACACCTCACTTGACATGTGTGCCAACTGCCAGACAACTGGACATTAATGACATGTCATCATGCTTGGAGCATCAAAACCCGATACAAAGGATTTGATTCAATTCGGGTTTGGGTTTTGGAAACATGAGACATGATGCATGATTTGTTTAGATGCTTCTAAGTCCCAAAATCCTAACACAAAGGCTTCATTCGGGTTTTGGGTTTGAGAAACAAATGACATGAAACATGCATTTGGAAAAGCATGTTCCGATGCTTGGAAGTTCAAAAACCCGACATAAAGGCTTAGGTAATTGGGTTTCGGTTTTGGGTTTGGGAACATGAGACATGTAACATGCAAGAAACATGTTTTCATGCAATGAAAACCTGAAAAAAAAATCTCTTTCAAAGGGAATTTTAAGAGATTTTTCCAAAATTTTCCTATGGTTATCTCAATTTTAGCTGAAATCACTAAAACGAGATAACAACTAGCTCTAGTTGGGGACTTTCTTTGAGACATCAAAGGAAGAGAACTCATGTATCAAAAATCTTTATCCATTGGGCTACGGATTGAAGAAGAAGAAAAAAAAAAAAACAAAGAAAGAAAGAAAAAAAGAAAGTAAACACAACAAAAAATAAATTATAATACAGTGCAAGAGAGCATCTTGCATTACTGATGGAACAACTTTAGATGTTGGCCACTGAAAGGTAGAGGGAGAAACTCTCCATCAAGATATGATAGACAAAAGCTATTTTCACCATTCAGCTGATGGATTTTGAAAGGACCTTTCCATAAAGAATTGAACTTGCCATGCATCCCTTTCTGTTCCCTTCTCTTATCCCAGAGAAGTACTAGATCTCCAATCTGGAAATCACGTTGCTTTGATTTTTTGTCAAATATCTTTTGAATTTTCTTTGATGATCTACAATGTGATCCACCACCTTGCTCCATTCTTCTTCTAGCTGGCTAGGTACATTATCCTTTTCTCAATGGAACTTTGAAAAGTTTCATCCTCAATTGCTTTAGCCAATCGTAAGTAAGTGGAGTGGAAATTCTCTGAGAGATAGGAATCTCAGCATCAATTCCATACAACACCTGGAATGGGGACATTCCAATAGCTTGCTTAGGAGTAATCGATCTACCCATAATGCATCATACAATGCTTTGTGCCATGTCCTCTGATTCTCATCAACCATCTTTCTGATTATGGTCACCAAGTTTTGTTGCTTGATTCAGCTTGACCATTACCTTGGGGGTAATAATCGGATGAATGAGCCAATGTGATCCCAAATCCATAGAAAAATTATGTCAACTCATGTGATGAGAAATTGGAAGCATTTTCAGCAACAATCTTGTGAGGTATGCCGAATCTAACAATTATATTCTCCTTGAGAAAGTTACACACAACTTCGGAGGTTGCCTATTTGATTGGCGTGCTTCCACCCACTTGGTGAAATAGTCTGTGGTGGTGAGCACATAATTATGACTAGCACTGGAGGTAGGATTCAGTACTCCAATGAAATCAATTCCCCATTGGTGAAAAGGTTCTTATTATTATCACAGGCTTGAGGGAGAGCTCGACTTAGGATGACCAACGAAATGTTGACAAGCTTCACACTTAGCCACCCATTCTGTTGAATCTGAAAGAGAGTAGGCTAATAGTACTGGCCCGTAAGATCTTGTAAGCCATCATGGAGGAAGAGAAATTTCCTCCACATGCTAGATTGTGGAAGGATTCTAGCAACCTTATCTGCTGAGACTTATCGACACAATGCAGGAATACACCATCAATACCCTTCTTGTATATACCATTATCCCATAGAATGTATCTTGCGGACCTTAATTTAACTATCCTCTTTTCTTTTTGGCTTAAATGTGGGGACATTCACCATAAGTTAAAAATAAAGTGATATCTGCATACCATTCATCGGTTGTGCTTACAAAAAGCACCATGGGCAATTCTGAAGAAGTACCTTTAGTTTCTTCGCATTCTATCTCAGAATTATTTTTTCTACGATCAATTGGCACAGGCCTCTTGTACCAACTTGGTAGGTCTGATGTCTAAGTCATATTCTTGGACTTTGGCTATCTAGTTACCCCGTTGACTACCCAACTCTTGTTGAGTCAAAATGGACTTAACTGTAGTATCAGGAACAAGAACGAGAGTGTGAGAACTCAACACATAATACCTGAAATGCTTCACTACTCTCACCACTACATAAGCATGCTTTTCAATTTGTGACATCTTCAATTCATGTTCCTTTAGTGGGAAGCTCATGAAAGCAATGGGAGCTTTGATTCCTTCTTCATTCTCTGCATCAGGATGGTTGATACTGTATGTGTGGAAGTGTATAGTTGTACATGATGAAATCCTTCTTGAAGTCTGGGCATACCAGAATAGGAGCATGAGAAATCTCTTTTGACTTCTTCAAAAGAAAGCTTCCCTTCAGTGCTCCATCGAAATGGATTTTTACCTTTCATCATCCCAAGGATATCCTTGGTTTTATATCAGCAAAATCAGGTACAAATCTTCTTAGGAAATTGACCTTTCGAAAAAGGAATGCACCCTAGTTTTTCTTGTAGGTAGGGTAAGGCTTTGGATGGCCTTTCACCCACTCTAGGTCAATCTTGGTTCCTTCTTTAGTCATGATATGACCCAAAACTTACCTTCTATTACTCGAACATGGAATTTTTAGGATTTAATGAAATCCCATGATGCCTGCACCTTAAGAGTACCTGCTCCAGGTGATCATAATGATCACTTCACTTCTTAGAGAAGACCGTCAAGTCATCCAAATATACAACTATGATTTTCCCATCAAATCTCTAAAAGCTAAGTCCATAGCTCTTTGAAATGTGGCTCCAACATTAATCAAACCAAAAGGCATCCTCTTGTAAGAAAAGGTCCCCATGGGGTGGTGAATGTTGTTTTATGTTGATCCTTCAGTGGCTACCTCGATCTGATTATACCCCAAAAAATCCATCAAGCATGGATAACATTTCTGATCCAGTGATAGTCTGCAATACTTGATCCATGATAGGCAATGGGTAATTTTCTTTCAATGAAGATTGATTAAGGTTCCGGAAGTCAACACAAATCTGAATCTCACCATTCTTCTTTCTAGATGGGGATGATGTTAGCAACCTAGGTAGAATGATGGATTGGGAAGATAATCCTTGCATCTAACATATTTTGAATTTCTGCAAGAATAGTCCCTGAGATCTTTGGATTATAATGCCTTTGCTTCTTACCTATAGGGTTTGACATCAGGTTTCAAAGGGATGTTATGTTGCACATCCTTGGGCTTGAAAGACTTCAGATCCGCATAGGACCATGCCAAGACATCCATATATCTCTTCAGGAGTGAAGTGAATCTTCCTTTCTCCTCAGGAGAACAACATTTTCTGATGTTTACCATCTGTGGTTGGTCAGAAGATCCCAGATTAACTTGATCTACCTCTAACGAGGAAGCACCTTCAGCTTGCCTTTTATCCTGAATAAAATGGTCATGTTTGTCAAAAAAGACCTTCGAGAGAAACCAATCCCTTCGGAATCTTATTGCCTTTGAGCTGGATGAATTCACCATCAATCTCTTGATATGAATTCAAGATGGACTCATGGAAATCTGATTCTGATCCTTCAAAATAAAGCTTGCTAAAATTATCATCTTTCTCAAGAAAATACAATACTGTTGATCATCATTGAACACTTGCCAGTGTGTTGAATTATCTAGAACACTTGGATGATACACAATCTCAATGGTATACGTGTCTGTTTGAACTTTGGGTGAGGAAGGAGAAGAGATGTAGACATGGCTAAAGAATCAGCTTTATCGTTGTAATCTCTCAAAACTACCTTAATGGAAAAAGCATCAAAGCATTCTATGTTGTCCCACACCTTGTTCTGTAATGCCTTAGGTGATCATTTTTCACCTGATAGATCCCCTTTACTTGATTTACAATCAACTCAGCATCTCCCTGCACTTTAAGATTTTAGATTCCCTTTTTCCTTGCCATTTCTAATCCTAATAACAGAGCTTTGTATTTCAGCCATGTTATTAGTATTGTCAAACTATAGCTTGAAGGTGAAGGGAAAGATCTCAAAATCTGGAGATATAAGAACCACACAGGCTCTGATCCAGTAGTTGAACAACTCCCATCGAACTCAAGGGTCCAAATAGCATTAGGATATTCTTCCTTGATTTCTATAGAAGGCACCTCGATGTCATGAAATAATTTCCCAAGCCTGCATCTTGAAGAGAATTTGAGCCTTGGGATCATCTGATTTAGTGACCAGGTACTTCGCTTGTGCTTCAGGGTGGAGGACATGAGGAACTCCATTCATTGGAATTTTAGCTTTGGTCAGTCCATATTGATTTCTCCTCTCGACATCTTTGTAAAAAACCTCTTCCTAAGAGAATACCATAAGCAGTTGGGATATCAGTGACCAGGATAGTCATTTTTACTCTCTTTTCTGGGAATGTGACAAATGCAAACTATGCATCCTTGATTTGGCCAATCAAGGGGACTTGTTTGGTTTCCATGGAGTAACACCACCCATAAGATTTAGTCAAGGTAAGTCCAAGGGCATGGGCTACTTTTGTGGGCATCACGTTATCAGAGGCTCCTGAGTCAATTATGCAATTGTTGAGTTTAAACCCATTTATAAGTAAGGACAAATAAAATAGTTCAATCTTTCCCGAAGAAGCAACAGAGGTCATATTATTCTGAGGTAAAGGCTAAGTGGGATTAGGAAACATGCCTTTTGAAGATGAAGGGATAGCAACCTTGCTTCTAATGAATTTGGAAAGTTTCTCAAATTGCTCAGGATTTGACTGAAGGTACTCGGCTTCTGACATTTGGATTTTAGTTTTCTTTGCATGATCAATAATGTCAAAAGTGGTATATGAAGGAATGATGGTGGGCTCAGTTCTAGTTATACTAGTCTAAGCCGAGGCACTAGTCTTGGGGGTAGGAGAAAGAGAGTTAGAAAATAAGTTACCTTTTTAGTTGTCTCCTTTTCAGTTTACGCTGAGATAGGAGAGCCTCTTTTAGCCATAACCATGGGAGCTTCTTTACCCTTCTCCTTAGAGCCTTCAACCAGCTTTCTAGGGTTCTGAGATTGAGCTCAAGTGAAGACTACAAATGACTGACCATCATGTTCACATTGGTCTTCCTCATATTCCAAGTACCCAATGTTGGAGTCGCCAAGTTGAATCATCAAAAGACTCATCAACATATCCTGAAGCTTCAAAAGCTTCATGAGAATCTTGATCTTTGGTTCTTCATCTTCCTCAACTATTTCCACTATTACATTGACAGGAGGAGCTTCAATGGCCAGCCTTGTTGGAGCAGTAGTCAACCGATTCCTATCTCTTGTGGGAGCACCATTGGTATTGTTGAAATTCCATCTAGGAATATCCCGATAAGGAATGTTGGTCACTTGTTGAGACATTTGCTTCTTCAAAGTGATCAAGTCATTGGCCATCTTCTAAATCATAGGGTCAGTAGTACTTTGAGAAGAACTCGAATTTTAGGCTTAGATGACTCTCTTTTGATCTTCCCTAGCTAGAATGAGATCATCTTCTATTTCAATGGTTGTAGCTTGAGCAAGTAGCCAAATCAGGGATAACATATCTTCTTAATAAGAAGCTCACATCAAGGGGTTGAGCGTTGATGAAGAAACACTTTTGATTCTCAAGAGTGGGAATGGCTAGCACTGGAATCTTCTGAATTAGTTTGTTGAATTTTTCCATGAAGTCCCACATGGGCTCATGAGACTCCTTCTTCATATGTGTAAGTTGTGCTAACAAGTCATGAGAATCTTCAACTAGTTTGAACCTTGCTTCAAATATAGATCTCATGGTAGCCTAGTTGGTAATGCATGCATTTGGAAGATGGTAGAACCATTCTACTGCCACACCCTACAATGTTTCAATGAAGAGTCAAATAGAGACATCTTCATGAGCCACCCGAGGACACCACATGTGATAAAGAATGAAGTGATGTGTTCATCAGGGTGTACTGCTTCCCATCACCATTGAACTTAGGAATATTCTTATGAGATCCATGTGGTAGATCATGCAACGATGGAGTTAGGGAAAGAGGACAATAGCCACACCCCAAGGCACAAGTTGTGCTGCCATTCTTCTGAATGAAGTGTGTATAGGGAATCAAGTATCGGATAATAATAATACACGGTAGGTTATAGAAGCTTCTTGTTCTTGAGGAACCTGAGTTCTTTGGATAGGAAAAGAACTTCTTGCTCAGCTAGATGTAACACTGTTGGGGGAAAGTCTGAAATTGTGTTGTTGAAGTAGATCAAAGAATGGATCAGTTTCACCCCTGGCTCGGCTTGACCGAGTGAAGATTTTCTAGCCATCTTGAATCGAAAATGGATCTACCAAAAATAAGGAAAATATGGAGTCGTACCAGACACCAATAGGATAAGCTTTAGTCTTATCAATCTGTATTCCCAGTGGAGTCACCAAAAACTGTTGGTTGGATATTTTTTCAGACCAAAATATGAGGTTCAACCACAGTACATGGGATTAAATCCCTCCTCAAAGATAGGTGAGGCAGCCTATTTATTACTAATCTAAAACACAACGAAATAATATATATACAATATCCACACTATTCTAACCATTGGGGTTGGGATACAATCCCGAAATCCATATCAACACATGAGATGGAGATGTTACTGACTTTAAAATAGAATGGATTAGAAAGGAAACTATTATAGATGAAATAGAGTGGGAAGGGAATGAGAGGAATGTATTTTCTTTCAAGCAAACATAGATCAAGAAATACTTATACGAGTTTTAGATAATGAGTGTAATATTTGAAATGATTAAAATAATCAAGAACACTAAACAAAGAATAGCTTAAGATCTTGGACGTAAGAACAATCTCTCAAGATAGATGAATCCCACAACACAAAGTTTGCAAAATAACACATGTTTCTATTCCTCAATGATTAAAAAGAAAATACAAATTTTTTCTTCTTCTTCACAATAGCTCTTAATATTCTAAAAATTCTCTCCCTTTTGGAATGCATAAGCATCCCTTATTTATAATAGAGAAGAGAGAAAATAGGATAAATCCTAGAAAATAGTCATTTAATGAGAGTCCTATTTTGCTTGACTCTCACAGGAGAACAAGTCAAAATTTGCTTCCTATGTGATGAAATGAAAATGAAAAAGACATGACAATTTCTTGATAGAAATGACATGAAACATTATGCTTATTCTACTTCATCATCCTTGTCTTCCTCAGTGAAGCTTTCTTGTCACAAAATTCTTGGAACTTCGGATTATGCCCTGCATCTCAACTTCATCTAGTGCACTAGAATAATCACTTAGAACCTCACAAGTTTCCTGAGTGTCACTTGCATTGCCAGGAAGTTTCTTCAATCTCTTGTTGAGTTTCCTTAGTGATTCCAAAACATTCTCGATCCTTATGAACTTATCAATGGTTGTCAGATTGAAGATGGAAGTTGGTTCATGCTGAATTGATTCTTGAATTTGTTTATAGAGATCATCAACAGGTAGAATATTTGAGCTTTCATCCAACACCTTGGTGAAGATCTAGATAGCTCCTCTTCTATGTCATTGGTGGCATCAACCAACTGATCTCTAGATTCCCTCAACTTGTTGCAAGCTTCACTGAGAATCTTTATCCTGAATCTGATGGCTTTGGTTAGTTGGAAATGCTTATCCCCATGTGGAATGATTCCTTCTTCCATTAAGATATGGGATGGAACTTTTTAGTGCATTGAGAGCCTCAAAAGTTAACTCAAGGTTCTTGATTTCTTGAAAATTCATCATCCATTTTATCACCATCTTTCTTTATTTCCTCCACAGGATTTATAAACCTCCACTATGTCATCAATGACCTCTCTTCCTTGTAGGAGTAGCCTCTGAATCCATTCATCAACCATTCTTCCCTTCTCATTGATCTTTTCAATCATAGGTACCGATGAGAAATTGAACCTGATAGGAGTAGGGGTAGAAGATGATGGTGTTGATAGAGAGGCTTTGAGAGCTTGAGCAATACTTTTGTTAACTGTTCAACTTTCTCCTTTAGCTCATCTCTGCTCACCTTTGTTTCCCTCAACTTCTGGCATAAGCACGTTCATGGCATCCTGCATGCATCTTGTTGTGCTCCTTATTGTTACCTTTCCCAAATCAACCCTTGTAATCTGATAATCAGTAACCACTATATCCTCCTTGGTTTTTTTCAGCCATGGGAGTGGCAATCTCTGCAAACTTATGCCCTAAGGCATCCACTAAAACCCTTGAAACCATTTTGGGTTTCTTGGTAGATTTGGCAGGAGAGGCCTTGAGTGAACTGAAGTCAAAGGCTGGTAGGGGAACTACCACCTTCCTCTTCCTTGGAGTCTGATCAACTAACCATTGAGGTATAGTGGAAGAAGTTTCTCCTATCGGAGGTGTTATGGTTGTATCTATAGGTGGAGGAAGGTTTACTTGTGGAGTAGTGATGAGTGCAAGTGTGGTGACTATGGGGATAGATTCAGGGAATGAAGGTGTGGAAGGAGGAGGCATATCTATGGCCATCTTAGGTCCAGTAGAGAGAGGTGAGAGGTCGGAGAAGATTTTGGCCATGGCTGATGAAAGTGGCATAGAAATATGAGGTGAGGAAGATTGGGAGAGAGGAGGTAAAGATTCTAGAGTCAAAGCTTGAGAAGCAAGAGAAAGACTTACCTCGATGAGCAATCATCAAAAGGAGAAACAAGAGGTTGACCTACCTCTTCTTCTAAAGGAATTTTTCCTTGTTTTGGTGGAGGAGGTGAATCTAGTACCTCAACTATTTATGAAGGAGTGGCAGATGATTGGCTCCTTGCTTTTTTCTCCCCTTCTGACAAACTTAAATTTAATCTACCTCTTGGTAGGGCTTTTATCCTCTTCCCTCTCTCCTTGAGGGTCCCGCTTCTAAAGTAGCTATTTTTGAAAATATCTTTTCCTTATAACTCATTCCCTAAGAAATGAGCCATGCCTTGGTATGGACAAGATTCTAAGCAGCTCTTTCAGTGATAGAAGCTTTTTCAGCAATGACCAATCAATGGCTAGGAATCCATGTTGGTCTCCATCGACTATTCGTACCTAGTGTCTAGGACACTTTCATTGTCCACGGTGCCTTCAGGGATGTCAGCCTAGATCTAACATCTGAATTTCTTCAAGTGTCAATCTGCTTTTGTCTTTTCTTTGGATGGAAACTTCATCTTGAAGATCAACCCAGATATCTTCCACATTGGGCACATATAGGTACAAGGTTCCATATGACTTGAGGACTCCTCTGATGTCGAATCCCTCCCTGAGCTTCATATGTTTCTTCAATTTGTCTTGAAGCTCATGCACCACATTCTTGGCCTTAACCATGGTAGAGCATGTATACCTTCCAATGGAAATAGGGAAGGAGACGGTGGCTTTGTGCCTGCTTTGTTGGAATTTGTGAAAATCCAACAATTGTCTAGCTAACTCCATGAGGATCAATTTGTCACCCGGGAACTGGGAAAATGGAAAGGGTTACCCTGGAACCTCACCACCTGAAGATAAGTAAACTTCTTGAATTGTAATAAAATGCAACCCCATTTTGACACTTCAACCCATGCTTCGTCAGAAACCCTTCTCTTCCTCAGATCAGGATCCAACCTACAAATGTTTTCATAGAAGAAGGCATCATTCACTCTTCTATATTGGTCTTCAGACCCTTTTATTGTTAGCTAAGGGAAGTATTGATATATGTGTTCCATTTCTTAATTTCCCTTTGCATCTAGCCCTAGGTAGTTCCTCATTCCTGCTGACATAGGTGACATATGACATCATATAGAACTTGTCGGTAGACAAGACTATTTTCATTTGGGATTCTATTTGTCACTTATTAGGCTACCCCAATCAATCCCTTGGTCATTCTTCTTTATGATGACCATGAATTAGTACATCCATCCTTGGAATTCCTTTGACTCTGGGAGCCCAAATAATGGCTCAGCAAGGTGATGATATCACTGACTTCAAGAATAAAATCACTTCTAGGGACCAACTTAGGAAACCTAGAAATAGTTGGCTTAGCCTTGATCAAGAACTTCTTGTTTACATGCTTGATGCAGTCTTCCTGATCTTTGTCCCAGGCCTTTTGTGCTGATTTAAGGTCTAAATCAACATACTCCACAAAGTCGGGCAACCTTAGGAGTTGATCAAAATAACCTCCGTCCAATTTCACTATAGACTCTCTCTGCTTGATTTCTCACTAAGCGGGAGGCTGAGTCATAGTGGGAAGCACAAGCCAGGATGAATTTAGGGCATTGAACTGATGTTGGAAATCCTGTGAGAGGGAGACCACTTTGCCTACTATTGACTTCATCCAAGAATTTGAGAAGAATCCTCAATTCTCTTCCAGAAGTCCTCCATATCTATATTACCAAGCTCTATGTCCCGAATGTCATAATTATAGCTTATGTAGGAGGAAGACTCCATCTTCTGATACTTATACTTCATCTTTCCTGACTTATCCTTAGATTGGAGGGTCCAACATGAGGAGTCTTGAAGAAGAAATGCCTTGATGATTTCTGGAAGAGCAATCGGGCTTGAAAGCTTGTTGAACAAGTGCAGACCCGCCACATTGTTTAGATTTTGAAACTTGCAAAACACCTTCGGAAACCTGATGAACTAAAGTGTATGTCGAATTTAGGACTTTTGAGCATCGATGAAAACCCGACACACTGCAGAAATGAGGAGGTGTCGGACAAGTGGGAAAACCTGACACACACGGCAGAACCTAGAGGATGTTGAGTAGGTAGAAATGCCCGACACACTTGTGGATCGGATGAATGTTGAGCACTGGAAAAACCTTGAAACACACAAGGTGGAAGAGAAAGATGTAAAATACCCTTCAAAACCCGAAACAAGTATATCATGTTTCGACGTGTGAGAACATAAAAAAATTCCCCCATGATTACTTAGGAATTTTAGAATCATTATGAAATCACAGTTTCAACTTATGGAAATTAAGTAAATAACTTAGGGTAAATTTCAAACAAAGCCTTCATGGAAAAAGACAAGAAACAAGGAAAAAACAAAACCCTAAAATAGTAAAGAAGAAGGAAAATAAATGGAAACCCCAAGAAAACACTTCACAAATAACCCAAAATCTTCTAAAAAGAAAGAAGAGAAGAATACCTTCAACTAGCTTGAAAAATGATCAAAAATGATGGCAAAATCAATTGGGAAGCTCGATCGGGTTTGGAGGTAGAGAAAGCATCAACAAAAATACAACACATCAAAAATGAATGGTAAAATATGACATGGAAAAACCCGACTATTTATAATAACCTAGCATTAATTACAACTCACTTGACATGTGTGCCAACTGCCAGAAAACTGGACATTAAACACATGTCATCATTCTTGGAGCATCCAAAACCCAATACAAAGGATTTGATTCAATTCGGGTTTCGGGAAACATGAGACATGATGTATTATTTCGGGTTTCAGGTTTCGGGGAATATAAGACACCATGCATGATTTTTTTAGATGCTTCTAAGATAGATTGATTGAGGCAAAAATCATGTTTAGGGTCCCCTCGGCTTTTTTTCTAATCTGTCCAAGAAGAAAAGAGCAAGTTCTAAAAAGGGTGAAAAAGTTGCAAAAAAACAAGCTTGGGCGAGAAAAAATCATGAAAATGGCTAAGTCCTAGTCGAGGCGGTCCTTGGGGACAGTTGGGACGTCGGGCGTGAATCGGCCGAAAAGCCTCAGGTGGTTTGCGCGCAAAGACTTTGGGACATTGGGACATCGGGGGCGCGGGGATGTGGAAAGCGATTCGGCCGAAGGAAAAAATTGACTAAGCTGCTTGTGCGAGCAAGGTTGGGACATCGGGCCGTGAGGACGCGAAGAACACGAACCACCGGATCGGCGAAAGCAGAGAACTTTCACCTTTGGGGCCGGTTGGGACATAGGGACGCGTGGGATGCGGAAAGGCCGAAGGAGCCGAGAGCAATCAAATCATGCCACGTGTCTTCACCTCAAAAGAGGGACAGGAAGCCCGAATCGGGCGGATCGGAGGAATTTGTCCCAGAGCGGTTTGGGACACCGGGCCAAAACGGAGGGGCGTGAAAGGCCGGAAAAGCAGCGACAACAGCCGAATCGAAATGTGACACGTGTCTTCGTGTGGCGAGGAGAGGGTGACATTTTTCTTGGATGTTTCCAAAATTTCAAAGGCAAGGTTTGAAGGTTGGCCGAGCCAATAAAGAGGACACGTGTCCAAAGGAGAAGGAAGTGCGGAGCTCGGGGAGGAATTAGAGAATTTGGCAAAAGTTTTGGCCAAAAACTAAAAAGGTAAAGGATGACCCCGCGCCCCTGTCCTCCAACCAGATCATGCCACGTGTCCCAAGTGGCGGGGATGCGGGGAAAAAATGGGAAATTTTCCAAAGTTACAAAAAGTCAAAACTTTCAAGGAAAACCCACGGGTAAGGGAAGGAGAGAGAATTGCTCATCCAATCAGCGCCCGACACGTGTCATCCAGGTGGCGGAGCGCGGGAAAAAAATTTCAAAACCCATTTTTACTGTTTTGTGCCCTAAATCTTCAGATCGCCATATCTTTCGATCCAGAGCTTGGATTTGCACGTTCTTTATATCATTGGAAAGCTTATAAAATTCTCTACATGATTTCGGGGTCAATCTTGAATTTTGGTTAGTCTGGAGAGAGAAAGTTAAGAAACGAGCTCGTGCGCGTGTTCATGGCCAGAAGTGACATTTCAGTGACCAAATTTAATACAGAATGGGTCGCATTCTCCTCCAATTTGGTCAAAAATGGAAGGGTATGGGTTTGTAAGGTCCTCCATGTTGATTTAATGCATTTTTAGTCAATGAGGAATGGGCTCCCATTTTTGTACGTTTTCTCTCTCCTGGGCTCGACCCATGCTGATGTAAAAGCAGATTTGGCTCATTTTAAAAGGGGAACACTTTTTGGCATAAAAACTTCTTCTTTCACCTCCAACAAGTGATTGTTGCAAGAATCGAGACCTCTTCAAAAATTGTAACAGTTTTTACCTCTCGAGGTTGTAATGCGATGGTTTTGACATTGGAAATGATGATAATGCAAGCTTTGTGAATGGGTTTCATCCTTTGTTTGTATTATTTGCTTCATTTCAGATCCTAAATTATATCTTATCAGCTTGTGTATGTTTTATGTTGCAATCTTTGGTTTGTGTCTATTTGCATGACAAAAATATTCACCACTCCTTTTGGTGCATCACCATCTTTAGTTAGTTTCAATTTTTGCATTTCTATCCCTGTCTCCTTGCAATTTAGAGTAGGATTAGGATCTGAACCTCTGTAGTTGTGCAAATATAGATCTAAATCAGAGGAGTTTGAGGAACCAACCTCTAATCTGGAGATTCCTCTCTCAGTTTCACAAGTCCCACACTTGGAGAGAGGTTTCCATGTTGTGCAATCACACTGGATGCTAGAACATCAACTTAGAAACTTGATCAACATCCGAGTCTTTGTGATTTTGCACTAACTTGAGTTTTGGCATGCCGGTGGGACCTAGAGGTCTCATTTTTATTGCAGCAAAGTTGATGTGCATCATCTGCTGCAATTTTCTTGCTTGAAAAGAGCTATTATTTGCATATCTGGCGACTCAGGGAAGAATCAGCTGGTTTCAGCGGTGCGGGCTGAAAACTCATGAGAAGAATCACCACAAGGTCAAGAGTTGGAGAAGAAGAAGTGTTGTTTGAATACCTGTAATTATCTCCAAGAAGAAGGCAAAGAGGAAGAAGGATTCAAAGGTCTCCATCTCCACCAAACAGAACTCTCTCAACTCCTCCACCTAGTAGGCCTTTCATTCAATCAACAAGGGTTTTAAGACCAATTAGAATGGCACAAAACAACCCCTATGTCAACTTCACAGGAAGCAGCCCACTTGCCCTCAATGCACAACATCCAATTCCTATTGCAGCCTTGAAGAACATTCCCTACTTCACTGGAGAAAATCAGACTACTCCAGGTGATCATGTTAAAGATATTGCTAACCTTTGTGCAATTCATGAAATCAATGAGATGCAAGTGGCTGTCAAGTTACTGGCATCTTCATTCAAGGGTAAAGCATTGCAATGGTTTAGGAGCCTTGGAGCTGGTTCTATCACAAATTGGAATCAGCTGTGTATAGCACTTCATGAGCAATTTGGAGAAAAGGGAGACAACTTGTCTCTTTTGGAGCAGCTGACAACCATCAAGAGAGCTCCCAATGAGCAGCTGACCGATTTCAACTTCAGATTTCAAAAGACTTGGGAGAGAATTCCAGTGGCAGTCAGGCCAACAGCAGAAGGTGCTTTTCTCTACTATCTCAAAGCTCTAAATTCTGATATTTCTATGTTGATTCAGTCCATGGGAGGCATAACTATCCCTATGGCTTATAGCATTGCCATTAGGGCTGAAAATTGTTTGATCCAAGCTGGCAAACTTGCCCCTAGACCTCCCATGCCATTGTTTCCAAGTTTAGAGAGCCCAAACACCAATCAAGCACCTAATTTGGCTCCTTCTCCCACTCCTAGAAATCAGAGTTCAAATGAAGCTTCCACTTCATCTCCAAGTGCCCCAAATGAGCTTCAAGAAGTCATGAAGCAATTGCAAAACCTAGGCAATGAGCTGGTTACTCTCAAAAGGCAGCAGGCCCAAGGTTTTAGACCTTCTTATCAACCCCAAGCTAGCCTAATAGGCAGCCATACCAACCACAAAGGCCACCTAATCCAGTTGCAAATATGAATCAAACAAGGCCTCCTGCCAATAGACCATTTCAGCCCTATAATCCAAATGCCATATCTGCCTCTAAGGCATTGGTGCCAACACAAAACAACATTGCCGGGAGTATGATTGGTGTTTTCCATGCGATGAGCCTCATAACCAATCCATGTGCTTGATGGTGCTTTGAATCAAGCATTAATGGTGACAAACTCTTTGGTGTGGAGGGTGAGGGCAGTCAAGGAAACAGCCAACAACAAGAAACATTCCAACAGCAATCAGCCCCAAATGACACCACATTGGTAAATTGGCAAGCAGAGGATTTCTGTGGCATGAATCAAGTAGTTTCTCAAGGTGTTGCAGCCAACACAAGGTCAAAAAGGAGGAATTTGGGTGAAGAACAGCCATTAGCCCCAACCAATCCACAACCTTCCATGGTTCCACAAATGGTTGGCAAGCAAAATCCAATTTCAAATGCACAAGGGCAGCCAAGAACAGCCCCTAGGCCAACTCAAATACCAGTTGTTGCTGCCCACATGCAAGGAGTGAATGTGCAAACCAAGGGACAACAAAGAGATCCTTCATCACCATTCAGTATCATTGATCAGATGAAGAAGACAAACGTCAATATATCAATGTGGGAATCCCTATCTATCCCAGGCCAAAGAGATCTGCTGCAAGCTGCCATGAAGGACTGGCCAACTTGAATCAGCAAGTTTAGATGCAAGACAAAGTGCTTACAAATGCTGCCCAGCCTGAGGGAAATCATGGAGGACAGCAAGGTAAAATGTTGAAGCCCCCTCCTTTCTATGTTTCATTGATCATTGGAAATCAGCTAGTACAATTGCATGATAGACTCTGGGGCAAGTAGCTCAGTAATGCCTAAACAAATAGGCTGATCAGCTAGGGCTCAGTATGAAACAATATCAAAGGGGTAGTGCAGCTAGATGGGACAGCTAGTAGCAACAGTTGGAGTGATTAGAAACTTGAGTCTTACCTTGCATGCATGTCAAATGTTGTTGTTTTACAAGATGTATCAGTCATAGACCTTCCACCACTCTTTGCCCTATGCTTGTCAAGGGACTTCACAGCCAAGATTGGGGGATATTTGTCTGCTGATTGGTCACACATGCTGTTCAGAACGAGGTATGGAACTAAGGCTACAATCAGGTCTGAACCTATTGCAAACTTTCACATTGAGCCTTACACTCCAAGTCAGATTAATGCCAATTGCTCAGCATTTGATCAAGAAGATCACCCAAGCACTGATGAAGCTGACACTAAGGTTGGAAGCATCCCGGATCTAACTCTTGATGAATGGGAAAACAAGATACATGCATTTGATCCTTATCAAGAAGTGGAAGAATCTGAGCTAGGGGTCTATTGCATACACGAAGAAAATCAGCCTATTCCTAGCATCACCAAGCCAAACCACAAGGATGACAATGAGGTATGGCAGCTGTTTTTTGATGGATCAAGGAGTAGACAAGGTGCAGGAGGTGGAGCTATGCTTGTTTCACCTCGAGGTAAAGTACTATTCAGCTTTTAGATTTCAGTTTGCATGCTCAATAACAACTGCTGAATATGAAGCCTTAGTGCGAGGGATGCATTGGGCAATAAAGAAGAAAATAAAGAACTTGCAAGTCTTTGGGATAGTGAATTGATTGTAAATCAGGTCAAGGGGGATAGCATGCTTTGCCAAGAATGATCTACTCAAGTGCTACTGAGAATAGGGTGTGGGACCTCATGGAAGATTTTGAGGGTTTTGGCATCAAATCCATTCCTAGGAAAGAGAATCAAGCTGTTGACAGGCTTGCAGCAGTAGGGGCAGCCTTTGACATTGTGGAAAGCATTCAACAAGACAAGGTATAGCCAAACATCCACGTGATTGTGAGGCCTTCAGTGCTGGATAACAATGTCAGTTGGCAAGTGTTTGAAAATGACCAGCAAATCATCCATTTCTTGCAAGAAGAAGCTGAGTTCTCAGCCAAGAATCAAGAAAGATTGGAACAGCAGTATGGTGACCAAGTAGTACAGCTGAGAACTAACAAGCTGCCCAAGGGACTTATCACTTTGGAGTCCATTTTTAACCCTAATGATCAGTTTAGAAAGGAGAAAGCAAACATTTAGGTCGAGAGAGAGGATTCAATATCCATCTTGGTAGAAGAGAACAAACCATTGCAAATTGGAAGGATGACAATTTGAACAAGAAAGGTATGAGTTCATACATTTGTGTCGAGAGTTTCACTGACGTGTTTGCTTGGAGCTATGAAGACTTGAAAGGTTTCAATCCCAACTTAGCTCGGCATACCATCGAATTGGATCAAATACTAAGCACTGTCGGAAGAAACAAAGACAGTCAATCCACACATGGAGCCTCTCATGAGGAAAGAATTGGACAAGCTGATTGAGTCAAGGATCATATTCCCAATCAAGCATTCTAGTTGGGTTGCCAACTTAGTTCGATCGAGAAAGAAGAGTGGAGAGATCAGATTGTGTGTTGACTTGAGAGACTTGAATAGAGCCTCTCTCGAGGACCATTACCCACTCCCTTCCATGGAGCAAATCTTGCAAGTTGTGGCTGGCTCGAGAGGTTTCACTACTTGATGGCTACTCGGGCTACAATCAGATTATGGTGAAGGAAGAGGACCGATTCAAGACAGCCTTCACAACCAAATGGGAACTTTTGCATACGGGAAAATGCCATTTGGGCTGTCAACAGCTTTAGTCTTTACCTTCGAAGGGCAATGGACATGGCATTCAAAGGTTTGATTAACAATGTGGTGCTGATTTACCTTGATGATATCACTATTTTTTCCAAAAATGCAGCAGACCACCTCTCTCATTTGAGACAAGTCTTCACGAGGTGCAGGAGATTTGGAGTGTCTTTGAATCCTAAGAAGTGTATCTTTCTTGCACATGAAGGAAAGCTCCTTGGCCATATTGTCTCCAAAGAAGGATTAGCAATTGATCCAGAGAGGGTTGAAGCCATAAGAGCACTACCATTGCCAAGCCACAAGAAAGCCCTTCAGAGTTTCTTGGGAAGGATAAACTTTGTTCGGAGGTTTGTCCCAGATTTTGCAGCCCTTGTCAAGCCCATCACCAAAATGTTAAAGAAGAGCATGGCTTTCAAGTGGATAGCAGAAGGCAAGGAGAGTTTTGAAGCAATCAAAGAAGCCATCTCTCAAGCACCAACTCTCATCAACCCGGACTTCTCCAAGGATTTCATCCTCTATGCATTTGGAGGTAATGACACTATTTTTACGCCATTTTGGTGCATGAGAGAACAAGGATAATGATGAGCAGCCAATTGCCTTCTTCAGCCGGAGCCTAGATGACTATGAGGTGAGGTACTCTTTTATTGAGAAGCATGTACTTGCAGTAATCAGAAGCTTGAAGAAATTCAAGCATTTAATCTCAAACAACAAGGTCAGTTGTTGGTCTCACATGTTGGGGTTAAGGACTTCCTCCTCAACAAGGATTTGAATGAGAAAAGGGTAGGTTGGATCACCCGTGTCATGGAGTATGACATTGAGATCAAGATCACCAAGCTGGTAAGAGGGAAAGGATTGTGTGAGCAGCTGGTTTTGGGGAAGCAAAAAGAAGTATGCAATGAAGAAGAGGCTGTTTTGACAGTCCAGGACAGCCATGAGCCAAGTGGCAATCAAGAAGAAGACAATGCTGCCCCCACTCCTTGCTGGACCCAAGGTATTATACACTTCTAGGCACGAGGCCTATGCCCTCAGGAGATGAACAAGACCCAAAGGAGACACTTCAGATTGCGAGGCTGTCCCGTATGCCATTGTTGATGGAGTTTTGTTCAAGAAAGATGTGAATGGAGTCTTTTCTTTGAGATGCATTAGCACAAATCAGATTCAAAGGGTGTTGGAAGAGTTCCATGGTGGACCAGCTGGTGGTCATTTTGCACAGAGTGACAGCTCTAAAAATCATGAAGGCTGGTTATTATTGGCCTAAAATCTTGAGTGATTGCTATGCATGGATCAAGAGGTGTAAGAATTGTGCATTCTTCACGGGAAAAAAGAGACTTGCTGCCCTTCCATTACATCAATCTCGAGTTGACCAGCCATTCATGCAATGGGGTTTGGACTTCATTGGAGTCATTAATCCCAATTCAAGCCAAGGGCACAAATGGATTTTGTGACCACGGACTACTTCACCAAATGGACGAACGTAGCACTCAAAAGAGGTAAATGAGTCTAGCATCTTAGACTTTTATGAGGGGATAACAACCAGATTTGGTGTACTGCTACAATAATCTCGATAATGCATTGGCATTCATTGGATCTAAGGTAGTGAGTGGGCTGTCAAGAACGGTATCTACCTAAGCACTTCATCAAACTATTACCCTCGAGGTAATGGCGGGCCGAGTCTACAAGCAAGAACTTGTTGAGGATCATTAGGAGGACTCTTGACGAGAATCAGAGGTCTTGGCATACCAAACTGAAATCAGCCTTATGGGCTGATAGGATAACTCCCAAAAGATCCACAGGTAACTCTCCATTCAAACTTGTCTATGGAAGAGAGGCAATCTTGCCCATGTCACTTGAGTTGCCAACATTGGAACTCATGAAGCAGCTGGAGTTGCTAGAGTTTGAGCCCATGGAGGTGAGGTATGCAGAGTTGATGGAGCTGCAAGAGATCAGAAATCAGGCATCCCAAGCAATGGAGAAGGATCAAGCTTTGATCAAGAAGACCTTTGATAGGAAGGCCAAGGATAGATCTTTTCAGGTTGGAGATCTAGTGTTGAAATGGGATGTGGATAGAGAAAAACTGGGAAGGCATTCAAAATTTGATGCCATTTGGAGTGGCCCATACATGGTCACGAAGTGCAAGAACAACATGCTTTCAATTGGCCTCATTGGATGGTGAAGAACTGCTGATTCGATAAATGGAATCTATCTCAAGCGTTGCTTCTAGAGGGAAATTCACTACCTTGTAAATATTAGATTAGATTTTCATTCCTCCAAGTGCTTGTGCACATTGTTTTTTGTAGGTTAGTTTTTTTTCCCTAAGTGCTTTGGCATGACTTGCTTTATCCATGGAGATGTTTTGCAGTCCTTGCTCCCATCGGGTGATATTCCATCTTCCTCCTTACACATTCTAAGTCGGTTGGGGTTCTAAGCAGAATATTTGATGACTCCATGCCCAATGGGTACTTGAGCAAGCTGGTATCTTCTACCTAGCGGTAGAGTGACCCATTGAGTCGCCAAATTGTTATCAAAATTCACCCCGAGGGTAATTTTGATAACATGCATTAAATTCTTCAAGTCTCGAGCAAGATAGATTGATTGAGGAAAAAAATCATGTTTTTTAGGGTCCCCTCGGATTTTTCTAACTCTCTATCAAGAAAAAAGAGCAAGTTCTAAAAAAGGGTGAAAAAGTTGCAAAAAAACAAGCTTGGGCAGAAAAAATCATGAAAATTGGCTAAGTCCTAGTCCAGGCGGTCCTTGGGACAGTTGGGACGTCGGGGCGTGCGAATCGGCGAAAAGCCTCCGGGCGGTCTGCCCGAGCTTTGGGAGATTGGGACATGGGGACGCGGGGACGCGAAAGGGCGAATTCGGCCAGAAGGAGGAAAAAAATTGACTAAGCATTTGTGCGAGATAAGGTTGGGACATCACAGGCCGTGAGGCGCGAAGGCGCGAAGGGTGAACCACCCAAATCGGCGAAGCAGAGAACTTTCACCTTTGGGGACGGTTGGGACATAGGGACGCGTGGGACGTGGAAAGCCGAAGGAGCCGAGAGCCAATCAAATCACGCCACGTGTCTTCGCCTCAAAGAGGGACGGGGAAGCCGAATCGGGTGGATCGGAGAATTTGTCCCCAGATGGTTTGGGACATCAGAGGAGCCCAAAAAAGGAGGGGCGTGAAGACCGGGAAAATCGATAGGCCAAATCAGGAATGTGACAATCGAAATGCCACGTGTCACGAGGAAGGGTGCGTCCAAAATTTCAAAGGCAAGGTTTGAAGCGTTGGCCGAGCCGATAAAAAAGAGGACACGTGTCTATGGAGAGGGAAGTGTGGAGCTGGGGAGGAATTAGAGAATTTGGCAAAAGTTTTGGCCAAAAACTAAAAGGTAAAGGATGACCCGCGCCCCTGTCCTCCAACCAGATCATGCCACGTGTCCCAAGTGGCGGGGACGCGGGGAAAAAATGGGAAATTTTCCAAAGTTACAAAAAGTCAAAACTTTCAAGGAAAACCCACGGGTAAGGGAAGGAGAGAGAATTTCTCATCCAATCAGCCCGACACGTGTCATCCAGGTGGCGGAGCGCGGGAAAAAATTTCAAAACCCATTTTTGCTGTTTTGTGCCCTAAATCTTCAGATCGCCATATCTTTCGATCGAGCTCGGATTCACGTTCTTTATATCATTGGAAAGCTTATAAAATTCTCTACATGATTCCAAGGTCAATCTTGAATTTTGGTTTAGTCTGGAGAGAGAAAGTTAAGAAACGGCTCTGATGCGTGTTCATGGCCAGAAGTGACATTTCAGCGACCAAATTTAATATCAGAATGGGTCGCATTCTCCTCCAATTTGGTCAAAAATGGTAGGGTATGGGTTTGTAAGGTCCTCCATGCTGATTTAATGCATTTTGCCAGTCAATGAGGAATGGGCTCCCATGTTTTGTACGTTTTCTCTCTCTCTGGGCTCGACCCATGCAATGTAAAAGCCAGATTTGGCTCATTTCTAAAGGGGGAACACTTTTTGGCATAAAAACTTCTTCTTTCACCTCCAGCAAGTGATTGTTGCAAGAATCAGACCTCTTCAAAAGATTGTAACAGAGTTTTTACCTCTCTGAGGTTGTAATGCAATGGTTTTGACATTGGAAATGATAATGCAAGCTTTGTGAATGGGTTTCAATCCTTTGTTTGTATTATTTGCTTCATTTCAAGATCCTAAATTATATCTTATCGGCTGTGTATGTTTTATGTTGCAATCTTTGGTTTGTGTCTATTTGCATGACAAAAATATTCACCACTCCTTTTGGTGCATCACCATCTTTAGTTAGTTTAAATTTTTGCATTTCTATCCTGTCTCCTGCACGATTTAGAGTAGGATTAGGATACGAACCTCTATAGTTGTGCAAATATAGATCATAAAGCACATGTCTATGACATCTAATGGGAGTTCTCTCAAAGGATGTCTCTTTCCATATTTAGGATAGTATATATCTAGAGGCTCCTTTGCAACAATTTTCTTGGCTTTCATCCCATCTATGGTTGATTTCAATTGTGACAGGATGTTTTTTTCATGTTAGCCATTTCCTCGACAAGTTATGAGGTACCTAGGGAATTCTTTGATGTTTTTCTTCACCTGATGCCTCCTCTTGTTATAGAGTAACTTCTACATAGCTCAGTAATTTGTGGCATGGTGAGTTTATGTACATCACCTCCTCCCATGAGATGGAGAGAATCCTTGGTTTCCTCATCAAGTCCTTTTAGGAAAATGATCTTAGTGATTTCTACATGTAACTCATAACCACTCGATGGAGAAAGAGAAATATGTCTAGATAATCTTTAATATTTTCATCTTCCTTTTACTTTATCTGGAAGAATTCTTCTCTCCTATTTCTTCCCCTACATTAGTCTTTATATTTTTCCAAAAGGTCATCTCCATGTTCTCCCATGAATGAATGGAGTTAGGGGACAATCTCATGAACCACCTCATAGCAGAGTCTTTGAGGGTAGAAGGAAACAGTTTAAGTCTTTAGTTGTCTATTTTGTAGTCATATGTCTCACAAAGAACTTTGAATTCAAATAAGAACTGGTATGGGTCTTCTGTGGACATTCCTCAAAAGATAGGAAGGATGGATGGATAAATTTTCTTCATGGGTGTATCCTCATCTTCATTGAGGACGATTGGAATCATTTTACCCAATGGTTGGTCCCCATCCTTCATGGTGTCTCCCATCTCGAAGTTTGTTCTAGTTCTAAATAAGATGATGCAGATTGTTTAGAAGGGATTCTAGGTGTTGTATTAGATTCAATGTCACTTTCAATGTGCCCTACTTGTGCTTTATTTGGAGATATTATTTTGATATTACGAGGTATAAATATCCCTTGAACATCTCGTGGCCTATGCATCAAGGTTGGTTGTGTAACCAAGGCATAGGACTTCTACTGGTTGCATATATTAACTTCATTAACACCCATAGCACGTAAGGTGAATAAAATGGCTTGTTGTGTTTATGGAGTCCCACGATAATGGCACAAAAATGATGGGTCGTTGTACTCTCCAATCATTCAACCAATATATTCTTTTGCAAGTGTCATTATAAAACCCAGGGCTTTGTGTCCTACTCCTAGGTTGTATGCAATGAATCCTTATGTAACTTAGTTGTTTGGTTGACATGTTTCCCCTTATCTCTGTTAATCTCTGAAATGTAATGCTAAACTAATAAAACAATGTTCTTTATGTTAAAATGTGTTTAAAGGAAATACTTTAACTAGAATTGAAATGCACATACCAAATTAAGATAAAATAATTCAAATAACACACACATACTGAATTAAAATACTAGAATTGAAATAACACACTCTGAATTGAAATAGCATTAAGAAAATATACCAAAGCAAGGAAATAAGAAATTTCATTCGAGTAAGCATTCATTTATGAACTTATCAGAAAACCACGAGCATGCATGAAATGTAAATCCTCCAATCACCTAGGTTGAGTGGGACCTTTCTCTTCCTTGGGATGGAGGTACTCTCAACACCATATTATATCCAAAATAGCATCAGCTATATTAATTCGAGTAAATTCGAGACATGCTCAACATAACATTACAAAGTAAATACTAACTAGTAGATCATTGTACTGTAAACTACTATATCAACTAACTACATTGTTCTCAAGAATATGTCTATATATAGACATAGTTAGTTACACATCGTGCCATAACTATAGGCACTAAATTCATCCACTAACAGCCTTATTAAAGTTTCATTGAAATCCTACAATAATGCCAAAAATAGGATTCATGTTTGTAGGCTTGTTGTGGAAAAATTCCTCCATGATGGCATGATGGCTATAGACTCGGCCTCCTTGATTACAACTTCCAAAATTAGGAGTATATGCTCATTTATTATCATGCACATGTCACCACATTTACTCACGAGATGATATTAGTGGGGGTTCTATGGTCAACAGTTTGCATGAAACAAGAACAAGAGAAAATGCATTAACTTTACTAAGGATATAACTATATGAAGCATCCTCATGTACTAATTAACATGTTTTAAGAATAAATAATGCACTCATCGAAGCCACAAGTTGATGAGGAGGAAATTAAGGCTATAAATTTTACATGATGGACATGACAAAGATGTACTTTCCATCATACTTGAAGACCGAGAAATTTGTGTTTTCCATTGGTGATGAGTGTGATGATAAAAATTTATCTTTACTTAGAGCTAACATTTTGGAGGAGTAGATCATGGGATTGTCAAAGTTAAAATTCAAATAAGATAAGATAATTGAACCCTGGAACTTGAAGAAGAAGAATTAATATGTGTCCGATCTCTATCTATGGATATAAACATAAATAAAATGGGAAAATCGAAGAAGGAAATATTTTCCAACTATCATGTTCACTTTAGATCCTAAGGAAGATTTTCAAAGTACCAAAATTAAACTGATATGCCTTAAAAATCAAAACATAAAGCAAGAGGTGGTGTATTCTTCCATTGGAGATGAAATTTTAGAGGAGGAGATGCAGACCCTCTTTTCACTCTTGTCACTTTTCATGGGTGTTTCAAAGTTGATCTCATGGCCTCATTTCATAAAAAAAAGGAAGCTACTTCTCCCATCCTATTTGTGGATTTATATAATTTTTTATGTACATGGTTAGAGTAGGAGTAGCTTATCTCTTATTTTTAAATAATAAGTGTTATTGCACACCCTACACTTTCCACCTTTGGAAGTGTATGTGTTTCTATTTTTCAATTTATTGGGTCACTCTTCAGGAGTGTTCACAATCAATACCATTAGATATTTAGGAAAAATGCATAATTTCAAAAAAATTAGGATAAAATCCATGCCCAATAGATGCAAAGGTCGTTGATCCTTACATTTAGTAAGAAAATGTCACCTTTGAGTCATTAAAATTATTTTAAAAACTCAACCCGTTGAATTTTGGGCACCCTTTTGATTTAAAATCATCACAAAATATTTCCTTTTTCTCTTTTTATCCATACAAGTCAAATAAAAATATCTTAGAATATATATTCTCTTTTGAGTGGAATTCTCCTTGATGCATTCATTTGACATCCAAATCCCTTATTTCTATATTGTTATGGACTGTCAATTTCAATTAAAAATATAAACTCTTCCTCAAATTGATGGCCACCAAGTGGCACTCAATGACATCTCCTCATCTGTAAAATCCTTTGAGCTTGGTTTAAGTTCATTTTTAGTTCCTCGGTTAGATCTTCAACACATGACATTCATTGAATTTCTCACATTTGAAAAAGTTTTTAGAACTTAGTCATTTTCATTGTTTTTAGCACCTATGATGGATGAGAGATAAGAGATGAGCATTAAATTTATGCACATCCAGTACTTGAGGTTTTTTTCCTTATTTCTATTATAACATTGATAACCAACAAGTGGCATCAATTAGTAGATTTAAACACTTGGGAGATTGTGAACTCGTTCTATGATGGATCCTTTACACATGGAGGAAACCAGTAAATGGGACTATCTCAAGCATTATTTTTGGTGCAGTAAAACCTACAAAGTATTGATAAGTGACAAGTGGCATGGAGGACACGTGTAAGTCATTGATGCACTACATTTCCTCAAGCCTCGGTCTCTCACCTCCAAACTTTTTAGGATGTTGATGGTTGACACATGGTAAAGATCATTGTTCTACATTGTCTCAAGATATAAACCTTGCTGAGACAATGATGGTTGAAAAGTGGCATGGCACAAATCGGTGAAGTCTAAAATTTTATACGGTGTTTATTTTTGGGTCAAATTTGACAATTTCACTTAGTGGAAAATGAGGCACGTGGACATCACAGCTAGGACAAAGCTAGTGAATATTTAACTATTTTTAATATATTTTGATAGATAGTTCCAAATGAGAAGTGGTTGGTGCCTTTGGAAAGGTTATTCATAGATCTTTACAATGATCATTTTTTTATAAGAATTGTAGAGGAATTTTTGAAGGGTGCATGATAAATTTATCAAGTATCTTTTACTCATATATTTAAATCGAATGGATCCCAAATGACTCACAAATGTTCCTTGATTATTATTTTTTCTTCTGAAGATACTTTTGAGATAAATATTTCCCTCTTGGCCCCACCCAAACACAAATGAAGGAGATAAATAAGTTTTGGATCAAAATAATGAGATTTTATTGTGGTCTAAAGGGTGAAATCTGGATTTATAGATAAAGAATAGCTTCATCTTCACTCATCCTCCTAATTACATAGGAATGAATTTGTGCTTTCTCAGGGATCACTTTTAAACACAATATTTTCTTGGCTCTAGAAAATGAAGACATCACATCGTTGAAAAAGTAGACATGCTTACAAACACATGCGTGTATTTTGGATAAGGTTTATTTCAAGCCATTCCTAAACATGATTCAATGGTATTGGATAATCATTGTGCCAACATATATCCCAAAATATGCGTAGAGGTGGTTTTGAATGGATATTTTGAGTTGAGCATATTTTCCTAAGTTTCAATGCTAGCACTGAAAGAGATAAGCATGAGAAAGGAGATATATTAAATCATATTCATTCTCCTCTCCTCTCTTCCCTCTTACCTATATGTATAGATCTAAACACTCTTGTAAAAATGGTTCTTCTCCATGAATGCAAATTTTCTCCGATATTTTTAGTGTTGATTTTTGAGTACCTCTAACGTTTGGTTTTATAATTCTATAAATGCATAAATGTCTTGAATTATGTTTATAGTATATGGTGTATTCATCGGATCTTAATACATATATTATTATGGCCCATGTATACCCTTTTTATTTGTGTTAATTATCCCTTACCTCTTTTTTTATTTTGTGTGGCATTTATAATATTTGAATTCATTGTGTCTAACTCATATTGAGAGGGAGAGTTATATTTATATGCTAGTCTATTGTGGCTCATATATGGCCTTTTGATCTATGTTTTGTCCTATCTCTTGATAAATCATATAGGGAGGGTGATCCCCTTACTTCTTCATGCATCACTATGTTTATTTTCATGTTTTCTCCCCCCTTTCATCCTACAATTAGTATATTAGAATAAATTAGTGAAAATATAGATTAGTTAGGATAATATGCATCTTTCTCTAGAGGTTTTCCTCAAGGATCCAAGTTCCCACTCCTTGGAGGAATTCCCATTATCATTGGTAAGACATCAAACATGTCACATCCCTCAGTTTCATTATGTTTTGTCACAAGAATAAGTTGTAATATATAAATTGGTTTACAAAGGTAGGGGATATGCATTATTTATTAGCTAAGTTTGCAGCTATATGTATGTATATATATCCTAAAAAAGGATATATATACTTATGCATAGTTGCATGCCCAACCACATAACAACACTTGTCGTCAAGCATTTGTGGAGTACTTAACATTTATAACTTATTTTGTTGTACTTGGTTGTATGAATTTACCTTACCTTTTTGTGTGCGATGATTTCGTAACATTGGTATGTTATTACGTTGTTGTACCTATTTATGTGATTTTGTTTTATCTTGCTTGTTGTAGTTAATGTTTTTCTAGATCCGGTAAATCCGTGACATGGTTACAATTGTATTATTTCATCATTGAGAAATAATTATGATTGTATGATGGACTAACCTTCTTATGTTATTACAACGGTCATAAACTAAAAATAATTAAGATGATCATCTATACGGAACAAATAAGGTTTGGGATCATCAAGGTAAATGTTTATTTAAAGTTGACTTAAATGATCTTATCTGTGATGGTATAATTATATTTTATTATTTTATTATAGACTTGGACCATGGTAAAGTATTGCAAGGTATAATTGTATTGGTTCTATTGGTAATTGAACATGGTAATTTGGTATTTAAATTGACTAGTAAAAAAATATTGATCCTCTATTAATCATGAGCATCATAATTGTTTAATCAATGACAAACTTGATTAGTAAGTTGGATAACATTTTAATAGTTTTTTCTATGAGTCAAATTTATTCTTGTCATTTTTACTAGAAATCATTATGAATTCGATAAGATGGAAATTAAAATGTAAACAATTGATGACTATGGTATTTGACCACATCATAAGAAAGGTAAATATATTAGTATAATGGTCTAAAACTTATGGAATATTTTAATGTTTGATCATAATGGTCTTCGACCATATCTAAGGCATAAATAATATTTTATTTTATAAGGTTGAATTGACCACACCATGCATTAAAAAGGGGTATTTGATTGTTTGTTTGATTTATAATCATCAAATGAATGTTATACCATGCAAAGTGGTTGATAAATGACCTTTGGGTATTTAAATTTATCATTGGACATAGTCCACACCATGCAAACTTGTTTAATATTTGAGTTTTATGAACTAGTCTTCAACCACTCGTTAAATCCATACCAATTTCGAGGGAAATGTGGTTTTAGGTGGTGGCATGTTTTGTTGAGCCACTACGTGACACCTGCCAAGAATTAATGACAATTAAGAATGTACTCGTTTCTCAGGAACAATGAAGCTTTTGGAAGAAGTTATCACATGTAACTTGGTTTCATTCTTATTTTGTGTTACTTGTGTGGTTTGAGCTCTCCCTTTAGCGAGTTAAGCATGGCGGTTTTGAGGCAATTTTGTTGAGCTATTTTTGTAGTTTTTCATGCTAAAAATAAATATTGTCTATTCTTGAATTAATGTTGTTTGGGTTAAATAGAGTTGTGAACATTTTTAGGGGCTTGTTGTTTGTTTTTCTGAAGTTTACTTGGTCAAAATTTGTGGTGATTTTTGTGAGAAATATCGGTGGGAAAAGTTGTAGAGGTTTTCTAACTTACGAGGCATGGATTTATTCAACTCCTCTTCATGTTTTTATGTTTTGAATTAAGTGAATACAAAAGGGTTTTTCTATTTGAGCTTGTAAATATTGTTTAGAAAATGAAAAAGAAATCTAAGAAAGGTTTTACAAAGTTGTGTCGGATCATTTATTTGAATGAATAAAATAAGTATTGGGTCATTTAATCCTCTGGTTTATTTGAATTTTATTATATTATGAGTTTTTTTTTTTTAAATGTATATAAGGAAAAGACAATACGGGTTTCATTTTCCATATGGGTACTTTATAAAATTAACTATGAAATTTATTTAGTCCTACTTAGTTGTTGGGTTTGATTTGTTGACTTTTTGGGAGTGTTTAAACTGGGTGAAATCCATATTTTCAAGATATTGAAGCTGGGTATGATTTATTTGGTTGGTTTTGTTATTTTTGTCTACATGCATTAATATTTCTACATTCTTCCTAGATTTTGGTCAAGGACATAAACGTCAAATTAAATGGATTATTTGTGTTACTTGTTCATGTTCATGGCAATGTATGTGTAGCAACTAAGATGAAACTATATTGTAGTTAAGAGTTATACGTGTATAATGGAAACTCGATTTTGGGAGGATATGTTAGTGAATATTTTTTTAAACCTCAAATGGGATTCTTGCCTAACTTGATAATTTAGATTTTTGAAAACTTATTAAGTTATCCTTTAATATTGTTATCCTTATTTTCTTGTCCAGGTTAAGATGATACAATCCACTTATTGCATTCTTATGATTAGTTTTATCTTAAAGATATTTCCGTAAATTTGAGATATGTTCTTGATATTCTATTACTTTATCTTTGACTACAAGAAATTTGAAGTTATAGTTATTATGAACTCCTTACCTAAGTCATAAGTTATTGGGTAGAATATGTGGACTCTTCTCCATCGATTGATTCTTTGTACTCCTAAACTTAGGATAATGAATGATTAAATTATTAGGATAAAGATCCTTCTATTTATATGTTTCATTAAGTTAGTATCAACAATTTTCTGTACTCTTTTTTGGTAGATTGTTTAGATGAAACTATTGAATGAGAAATTTGTCCAGATTATTAAAAGAAAGATAATGCTTGTAAAGCTAAATGTGACATTAAATTTACTCTTACAATATTAATGGTAATGATTATTTGTAATATTGTTATTTGTGGAAATATGAACTAAATATTGTTCATCATTTTTCCATTATCCTCGTTAAGAAAGATATTTGATAACAATTATCTTGGGAAGCGAACTTCTTTCTTCTTTCATATATTATTATAAAAGCAAGTAAGATTGATGAGAGAAGAATGTAATTTAAGTACAAGTTGTATAGTTTAATCACCCTTATGAACATGAATGTTGTTCTAGATTTAGTTGAGTCATTGGTTTAAAAACAAGATTGTTGTATATAGTTATAGAGATCTTCTTGATGATTGGAAAGATGTTGTGGAAAAAAATTGTATGCATATTTAGATCACTTCATTTTTATTTATCTCTATACTTAATAAGGTACATGTATTATTTAATTGTATCATAAGTAAACTTATGATGTTCATTTGATTCGTAATTTAACAACATGATTTAGAGTTGTTAATCCATGCCAATTTGATGAATTGACCATGTATATCATTTTATATTTCCTTCAGATGCAGGAAGAGGTAGATAAGTGACGTGATTTTGGATGTTATACACGTGAATTTATCATGTTCTATTGTTTGAATATCTGATTACGAGATCATTGTATTTATTGAAAAGTGAAACATTATTTCACATATTTTCATAAGGCAATTTTCCTATCTATAACAATCTGAAATTATTGTAATATTTTAAGGATTCATCCTTATTGAGTTTAAATAAATACATTATTACTCGTAAAACTTATATGAGTCATAATAATTATTTTACACTATTTTTAACGAGTGGTAAGTACCTTTGAAAATTGATTTTAAAAAGTGTACTTGTTGTATTGATATGATTGTACTTTACAACAATTATTATCCTTAATTAACAAATGGAAATTAATACAACTATATGTATGACATCATTACTTAATATGTTAAATGGAAGAGGTTTAATAAAACAATGATGTTGTGGAAAGTGATATGAAGTTATGAAATAATGACATTTCATCTTAAACTTAGTCAAATGAGATTAATTAAATAATTAATCCATTACGTAGTACAACTATAAATCATTACAATAACGATAGTTGTACCTTCACAACATTAGCATATTATGATCGACATTATGATGTCATAATAGCATAGGTGTTATAATTTAAACTATGAATTAAGATGATAACAAGTATAATGTGATTAATACATTTATGATTATCATCAACCTTAATCAGTCCTAATACTTAAAGGTTATATCTCTTTCTTAAAGGGATACATTAACGTTAGTTAATAAATATTGTGGAATTAATGATACAAGAAAGAAGGGTTTGGATCGTTACAAGAATGAAAGGACATGGTTGGATTAAACCTATTCCTAATAATGAAAACTATATAGTGACACTACAGGTTGAGATACTACTAAGATAGTAACTAGTAAGTTATTATAGGTCTTGTCATTAAACGTATAACTTGACTTAGTCTCAAAACGATGAATTCCATCATGTATTAAGATAATATGTATTATGAAATGTGGACTCTAAGTCTCACCTATCCATTTGATTGAACTATATCCATACCACCTTAGGATGGCTACGGAAAGGGTAATAATTATTTAATGACGAATGTCATTAAGTAATCATTATCTTTCCCATAGGGGTCCTAAGTTGGGACTAATAGCATACTCTCGAGTTGAGAGGCGAGACCTAGATTCTATGCCTTCTTCATACAAGAACTTAACTTTAGTTAACAAAATGTGATCTAGATAACTATGTAGAGATGATTTTGTGGTGATGGGAAAAGTTTTGTTTGGCTTATGTGTAGTCACAAAACTAAGCATGCAAATCATAGCTTGAAAACTTTGGCCTAAGTAGTGTACTAGTTGAATACATTGTCAATTCACCGAGTTCTATCAAACTATTTGACATTTCGAGATGAAACTCAGTTGACTAATTTTAGGTAAACACTTAGGAACTACATTAGTTCTCAAATCTGAATAAAAAGTTTAACCAACTACATACAAGTTATGCACACTTAGTTAAAGTGATGATAAAGGGGATCGGGTAGATCTAATTGACCTTTACAGATTGCACATGGTTATGTTGTTATCAAATGGATTATAAACTATATTTTATGTTGGATTATAATTGTTGTTAGTTAAAATCATTGAAGTCATTTAATGAGATTAAGGGTTTGTTTTAAAATTTAAAAAATCCCTTAATTTGGAGTAATTATAACATGGGTGTTACAAAACATCCAATTGGTACTCTATAGGTGAATATCGCATTGACCAATAACAACCTTCACTAGCATGTAGTTGATAAGTGCTTTGTCTAAAATATCTTAAATTAGTATGGATCCCACCATTTTTAGACATATTTCCTTTATTACATCAATCCAATTTCAAGAGTAGTTATCCAATGTCAAAGTTTTAATATTCAACAAGTTTGTTGTAATTTTTTTATAATGCTAATTTTATAGTGACAATTATGTTAGAAAATAATAGTGTATTTTCATCCAAAAAATAGAGAGTGTGAAGCTGAAATTTCCAAATTTCCTTATTGTGTATGATCCCATGAGGAGAAATGTAAAATCAAATTCTAGTGGTAGGTTGGATTGAGTCGTAGGCTATACAAAAAGGATTTTCCTCGGAAAGAGTGTGGATACTCATGTAATACACCCAAAGTGCAATTCTACAACATAAAATTTCAATCAACACATGATTCCCAAGTGATATTATGAATGATTTTATTAAAAACATTATTAGTATATTATACTTGGTTGTTACACTAAAGATGATAGGGTGAAGAGAACTTTTGCTTAATTTTGAATTTAGCATAGAGTTGTTTCATTTATTTACATTAAAAATTCCCACAATTTCTAGGAATTATGGTATGTGGAATTTTAAAGTGGAAAATAATATAGTTAATGATGAATTTCATTGTTTTGGCTTAATTCACATTATTGAACAACATGTACTCTAACTACTTCATGAATTACTTGGTAGAAAAAAGGATAAACATGTGATTGTCCTATCAATAAGACAACTTTCCAATACAATATAACCCCCACATGGTGAATGGCGAAGGAGCTTCAAGTACTTTGAGCTTGGTTGAGGGAGGGTAGAATGATTAATATCATCATGGAATTGACAAGGTTTGTAATTCTTAGCAAAAACATACGCATTTTCCTCTAAGGTATTACAATAGTAACCCACATGTAGGAATTTGTGGGTTGTACTATGTCCTTTACAATGACCTCTACAAATTCCCCATGTGGGTACTAAAGGAGAGGAGGGCCTCATCCTCAGTAACACAACAAATTATGGTACCCTCAAAGCTACGATAGTAGATAATTTCATGTTTAAACCCGCGTTTAAAGGATTTATTGTAGATTTTAACTTTGTTTTGATAGTCAACATATGGAGGATAAGTCTAGCCTTTTAAAAATTGGATGATATCCTTATACCCATGTACTTTACCTCTTTATGACAACTTGAATTTGATAAATAGGAGAGATAGCAGCGAAAGGTAAGGTTGAAGGGGATTTTCATATTCAAATTTTATATTGATATTACCAAAGTGTATTATCGAGTTTAAAATTAGATGTATCATAAGTAAAGGAGATAGCCACTGAATTGTGTTGTTGATCAATAGATTTAATCATGAAAGAGGAAAATTGTGTGGCTGACTCACTTATTTTCTTGTGGTAGGTTACATGGTTTTCACTTCTACATTGGTATCCTCCACATACTTATCAAAATATAATTTATTAATCACCAAAAGCATGTAGGTATATCATCTGGAAACAGAGTGGTGTGCATACCAAGTGTGAAGGCTTCATATTTGGACATGTCATTAGTAAGGTAAAATTAAATACAAAAGAGAAAGGAAGTATTAGTAAGAATGCATCCTACTACAACACCTTCACACACTCTTCTCTGTTAAATTGGATAGTCTATGTGCCTTTATGGAGGTTAGTGATAGTTTCTTTGATCTCTTTCATTTTAAATCCTTTGTATCTATGTTTATGTTGAGTTTTTATATCAACTACTTCAAGTATTTATAACTCAAGATCAACATGAACTACTAGAAATAGTCTTAAAGGGTGATGGCTTGGTATATATCTTTGATGAGGATAAAATATTCATTGGGTGATATTTATAGGATATGATGGTGCGATGGAACTTGATTGGAGTTATCGGTGATGACTTACCCCTTGACTTCTTTTTGTGTGATGATACACAAATAAAACTCCATGTGAAGGATCATCCATTTTCCAATTCAGTCCATAGAGAATGATGAATATGGAAAATAAATGACTAAGGGAATTTATGTGGATGATAACATAAGTTTTATAATATAATATGTAATTTTGAAGCTTAGCAGCAAAAAACTATCAATCTAATCATGCATGTTCTATGCTAGAGTATAAAATTTTATAGTCAAGGAGTGTTCAACAAATATATTAGGTCTCATGTTATTTTCCCTTTTCATCCTCTTGTGTCAACATGGCCCTAATGGATGTGGGGGTGGATGAGGTAAGGAGGATAAGGGGATGATCAAAAGTGGTAGGTTAAAGTGTAGTAATTTTAAGTAAGTATTTCTTCTTAGAGTTGAAGGATTTTTGACATATTTATCCCATTATAGTTAGGCACTTTTATTAAGAAGATTGTTAATGAAGTTTTTCAATAAATAATTTTGGGAATGAACTATGATATTTCCTCAAGCATTCATAAAAATATGTATATGTCAAGAATAAAACAGGATGAGGCATATTAATCATGGCTTGGATTTTGCAAGGTCTACACCAATTCCTCATTTGGCTATGAGGAACCCCAATACCTTGTGTTATGTGACATAATATATGTAATCTCAAGATTAAGGTGATAATTTTATTTTGGAACACTCTAAGGGTTTTTGAGGCAAAAAAATATTTTCTAGATGTCAAAATTTGAATAGAATATCATCTACATATATTTCAACAATTTTATATAATAGTTCATGAAATATGTGGATTATTTCATGTTCATAGGTTGTCGAGATAGTTTTTAAGGCTGAAAAGCATCTTGATAGCAATATGGGCTCCACTCAAGTATAAAGGTGGTATGTGAATTTAATTATATCCTGATAACCCATCCATACATTATAACATCTCATGCCAAACTATGGTGTCAACTATGGTGTCCATAGATGGTTAAGGAAAGTTATCCTTATGACAAGTTAGGTTGAGATTGTAGAATTCAGTGTGGGTGTAGATGGATAAGGTCCTTTTTATAAACATGTAAAATGTTAGAGACCCATTCTAAATAGTTAGGTGGTAAAATAAAATTAGCATAAAGAAGTTTGAAAAGATCATTGTGAAATTGTTTGGAAATTTTTTGAGGGAATTTTCTTATATTTTTTTGAATGGGATGACATCAGGATAAGTGACATTATTATGAAAAATAACCATAGAATCAATTATAGGCTTTTCAAAATAAGCTCAAGCGAATGTCTCCTTGTTTTTAGGCAAAAAATTCATGGTGGTGCACTTACAAATTAAATAAACAATCACCTATTATAACTACATATGAGCCATCATTTTCATGTAGTTGGAAATAATGGTATCTTCCACAAGCATACATTTTCCATCATGAAAATGATAGGGGCTTTAAGAATTTTGAAAATTTCATCCTAAATGGGATCGATGTGGCATAAAATTTGTTAAAGAGGGAATATTTCTTGGTAAAGTTACCAATTTTAATATCTTAACAAAGTAATTGGTTTTCCGTGCATGGAGTAACTCAAAAATGGCATCATATTTGTCAAATGTAGATAAAGGATTGTTATATTAAACATAAATATATAGAGGTTAATGTATTATTTACCATTATGCCTTTGTTATTATCTAATTTTCCTATTATATATTACGAGTGTTAAGAGTGATTTATGTTGGCTCAAAATAAGGTTTGGGGGATTTTGAATAACATTAACTCTACTAGGATCAAACTAAGCGATGTAATTAGCTTGTTTAGAATCTAGAAAAATTACATTGGTTTTATCAAGTAGAGGCCTAATGTACTCTAGTAGTAAAACAATTTTTGAATGACATAAGTATTGTTAAGAGAAAATACGATGAGATTTTTTTATTATTAGATAGGGTAAATATGATGAGATTAGATTTGGATGAATTTTTTGAGTTTTTTTGGAGATAAAGCATGATATTTGTTTAACTGCACAACTAGTATTTTTAGGGGTAGGTTAGTTGGAGGATAGTAAGCTAAGAAGTGCATATCATGTTGTATTCCATGGTTAAAAGCTTGAATTTTAGACAAAATATTTTGATAATGGAGATAACCGAAGTGTTTATCTTTAACGTGGGAAAAAAATTAATCCACATCATAAAGGTAAGATTGTATAGGCTTGTGCATTACCATAGTCGAAGGAGTTATAAGTGTAATAAGGATATTTGGTGGTTAATAAATAATTTTTAAAGTGTCTAGGAGAGCTAAATGGATAATCTTGGTATATTTTATCAAACCAAAAAAACATTACAATCATAAATATCCCCCTCAAGTTTGTAAGAGGCATTGTTAGTGTTGTAAGGAGGGTATTTCTCAACCTCTCGATTTTAGGATAGGTGGAAATTAATCTCAAGGTAATACATATGGTGGGATTCAATTTATAATGTACTTGGTAACCTATTTTTTTACATGTATTTTAGATTTCATTATGTTAATCATCATTGAAATCAACAAGAACGATGTT
This sequence comes from Taxus wallichiana var. yunnanensis, assembly GCA_018340775.1. Lineage (NCBI taxonomy): Eukaryota > Viridiplantae > Streptophyta > Pinopsida > Cupressales > Taxaceae > Taxus > Taxus wallichiana. The sequence continues at coordinate 335,411,487 of CM031236.1, forward strand.
AATTTTGGGTTTAAAGTTAAAAAGTAATGGGTTAGGTACACTACACATAGTCACTATGCTAAAAATCTTTAAGGTTTTTTCAAGATGAGGTATGGGGATATCCCATGGGTTGGGATCAACTTCGTACTTGTATTTTTATTTTCATGGATTAATTTAAGTAATTGTCTTTCAAACAAGTAAGTCAATCTCATTGATGATTCCATGGTTAGCCTTTAAGGAGGTTATATGATAGAGGTTGATCTAAGACCATGAACTTAGTGCACACAATTTTATGCCCCCTTTGTGATGGGAATCCAAAGGAAACTAGGGGTATTTTTATGGGTATTACAAATCCATGATAGTGTTTATTTTAGCTCTTGTGCAAAAATCCTATGTTGTAGATTAACTTGATAGGATGTAACATTAATTCCCAAACCTTCATCCACAAGACCTTCCTTATTTACAAATAATTTATAAAAATAATAATAATGTGGGTAGGATCATCAACGTGGAAGAGTGTTTCATCATTTACTACGTCATCCTTGGGAACCCAATAAAAATTTCCTTGATATGCAAAGGAGTGTGATGTTTTCTATATTGTGAATTCAGATTTAGGAGGAGGTAAAAGAAAGAGGTATTCTTTGGTGGTTTCAAAGAGTCCTCTAAGGCTTTAATTTGTTGAAGAAGGATTCCACTGATGATAATGAGAAGTATACATAATTTCCATTAAAATAATCTTTCAAGGTTTAGAATTGAGTTCATCAAATAAGTTCCATTATGACTTTTGGTAGGATCCTGATGGTACTTAGGAGGAATTTGATTAAGAGGAGTAATAATTTCCTTAGATGAAAGAATTTTATTAAGAGGAGGAATAATTTCCCTATATGGAGGAATGATTTATTTGGGCTAAGGATTCATTAGTGGAGTTATATCATCATGGATATATTGATCATATGAAGTATCCTTAAGCGTCATCTCATTTTGAGAAGGATTTTGAGGATTTTGGACTAGATATTTATTTGTAATATTTTGTCAATAATTGAATTTAGTCACATCCACGTATTTGGAATTGATGTAATTATGGTCATATTACCCTTAAATGGTGTCCAAAAAGTCATTCGTGGATGTTTTCTCAATAATATAGAATGATATAGAATTTCATTGTTGAGGATATGAGATCAAAGAAAAGATTTATTTTTTTCATAATGTTATTAGATGATAGATTTAAGATCAAAGTTAATAGGTATACGAAGAATCCAAAATAAATTGTATCGATATATGGATATGGTTAGTTTCCCCCATGTTATCATGTCGATAATAAAAGATATTAGGGTTGTATGAGGTGGGTATGAGCTTAAATGGATAATTATGCATCATTCTAGGAAAAGTCATGATTTGTTGGGGTTCTTGATAATTCAAGGGTGGGTGGTAAGGGTTTTATTATATATTTTTGCTATGAGATTTAGAATAAAAATAAGAAAATAAGATATATTTTCCCTTAGAAGGGGATTATTTTTAGAGAATTTAATAACATTAGTGACTAATTTTATGGATAATTGATTGGTTTTGAGGTGGACTGAATTATCTCACAAGGAAATCTTACTTATCTTATTTTAGGGTATATTCAATGTGATGGGTAGAAAGAGTGCACCTTATATTAGAGAGTGGTATTAAAATCTTCGAGAAATATTTGAAAGTGATGTTGATTATCAAGGCTATGGATGGCTTTGTTTTCCATTAATTTCCATTGTTTAGTGAAGTCATACTATGATTCATTAGGATATTGTTTTATATTGAAACAATTTTAAAACATATTTTTAGGAGGTTCACGTTATTGAAATTCATTTGTTGAAGGATTAAATAATTTTTCCAATATAATAATTGGATGATGAGGAGTTGATTATACCATTCTAAAGCTTCCCCTTTATGATCTTAGATAATAGCTTTATAGTTTCATCAATTTATGTTTAATCCAATCTTTGTAGAGGTTTCCAAATGCATGAATATGAAGAGAAGAGTTAGTTGATCCAACATAGGAGATGGAAGGTGAAATCCCCCCTAAATCCATTAAAGTGACATAAGGAGCTAAAGGTTCATTTCAATTTTTTCTTAAAACCTTGTTGTGGATTATAACTTGTGGTATTAGCTTCCCAAATGCATCCTAAGGAAAAATAATTGTAGAAGAAGTATTGGTAGGTCCTATAATGATTTTTGAAGGTTTATATTCCATTTACAATATTTTTTTATATTTTGGTCATATTGTGATTAGTTGTTATTTGCAGATCGTCGTTTGATCCAACAATTTGATAATCACAAGATTTTTGTCAATTATTGGGATTAACCTAGTAGTGGGAGGATAATTATTGGTATTATTGATTGGAGGAGGATTTTAAGGAATATTATCAAGGAAATTAGGAGGATTCAAATGAGGGATGGAAGGAAAATGGGAATATGTTTTAAATAAGGGATTTAAAGATGATTTTTATGAATTCAATTCCATCAAATCTTTATCTGAGGAACATAGATATAGGATCCCTCCTTGGCATGAGTGAAAATATCCCATATGTGTTAAGTCCTTAAAGAAAATGTCAAGATTTATTGCATCAATTTGAACCATATTTCATCAATTTTATCCATATTGCATCGAATGGTTTGTGTAGGGCGATATTGTGAGAAATTACACCATGAAATATTTCCTTTGTTGGTGCACACGTGAGAGAGAAAAGCAAGCCATGTAGAATTTATATGGGTTAAGGATCATTATAAAAACCCTAAGAGATAAAGGAATTATCATAAATAGTGGTAAGAATATATATATATATATATATATATATATATATATATATAAAGAAAAACAAATGTGAATGTAAATTTCTTAATGGTTAATAAGATTCATGTTACATTCACTAGAATGTACATGAGATTTATGTTGTGTTCACTAAAATGTGCATGTGTTAATAAGGTATAAATATTATCTACTCAACAATACATATTATCTTCTTTATATTCTCAATAATATAGATTAGAATATGGAGAAAACCATTCTAAGGCCAACACAAAATCCAATATTTTAACCAAGAGGTGCAATAGATATGGATATATAAAATGATAATCCATTATATAGAAAAGGTGTGGGATTCCAAAGCCTAAGTATATGATATGGAAAGGAGTTTTATTAGTGTCCTAGTTATATGACAATTAATAAGATGTAATGTGCATATAGACATATCTAAGTAAGGATTGTAAATAAGGGTTGTAATAGGTAGATATGTTCTAATCCAAGGGGTGGATGTAAAGTAAAGGGTTATAAGAATAATGAAATATACAATAATATGTTACTTTATCCTAGTATATGCACATGATAAATTAATCAAATCACAATAATAACATAAAGGAAAATGAATGTTAGATATACTTACCTTTTTTAGGACACCATTGGCCCATTAAACCCACATAGGGTTAGGGGAAGCTTATGAGATCTTTAATGTGAGAATCCACAAGATAGATAGAAATCATACCTAAGTAAACCATATTTAAGGACTCTAAATAATTCATATACCTTGTGGGTATAGCTATTATTCTTGAGTGTATGAGAAATGTTGCTCCAAAGATAGTCCTCTAAGTGCAATAAAAACAAATTCCTAAAAATTTAAGACATTCTTGGTAGAAAAATTATATATATTAATGTGACGTGTAAAAATTTCTATCAAAGGAGCCCAAAAATAGGATTCATGATTATTCATTACAATATCCTATTATTTATGGCATCGACAATACACCCGAGAAAATACATCTAGATGGTATTGATCATGGTTAACTCGAACTCCATCAAATTTGAGAAATAAAAAATCATGGGGTCTAAAGGTAATTCTTTGGAGGTTGAGAAAGGACCCAGGAGATGATAAAAGGTTATCTCATAGATAATGAAGTCATTTTCATTAGATATGTAGATGATAGTAAGAGTATGGTAAAGTGACATCAAAGGAGACCCTACAAGGATGACTAATAGATATAAAGGATAAAATATCTAAGATACTAAGGAAAAAACATAAAATATCTATTACAAGTACCACTAACTAACCTAACCATTTCTAATCATCCTTGCTCTTGGTAATTCCTCATAAGACATCACTCTGGGACAATTTAGTATGCCAATGGTGCTTGTGAAGAGTAAATTCAATAAGAGTAAAGAATAAGGTACATATACATATCTTAATATATATTGTTTGATGAATTTATTTCTTTATACACATATTAATTGATGCATGTATTGTTTGGGACATGTTAATGGATATAAATATTTCATAAAACACATTGCTTGTGACACATTTCTTTAGTCATATATGATGTATCATTTGACACATTCTTGTTAAACAAATTGTATTGAATGACACATCTAGAGTGTTTAATGCACATATTGTTTGACGTATTACTATTTAACACATCCTTAACACAAAAACTAAATAATAATAATATTGTTTAAGTATTCTTCATGATGTCTTGTTAATTATATGTGTCTTATGGCGGGCCCACCATCTCATATCACAAGTCCTAAAGGATCATGTTGGTGTCGAGTTATTTAATATAAATTAAATTAAATATAATTATATAGTAACTATTGTAATGATGATGCAAAATGCTAATATACAGTAAGATACAAGCAATCAAGCATATAAATGTGAAACCCTAAGCAAAAGAGGAGATCGTGATACTTAGTTGATTTCCGAGTAGTCCGGAAGTGATCGGGCAAGTGAATAGTTGGAAAAAACTAGTCAAAGTGTCATAACTAATCATTGGGGGTTAAGACTCAAGAATGTGTCGGATAAGAGAGCCCATAGGAGGACATGAGTTTCGGGCCCTAGTGTCTATTCTAGGCATTAGTGTTTGTGTAAATGATCTAGATCTAGTCTTGTCTGCGTGTGGGAGGAGCTTCATTGTTAGTCCTTGTTTATCACTTTGGTTTCATTCCTTGATCATCAAATGTACCTGTAACCTAAAAAAAAAGTTATCTATGTGCACATGTCCATAAACCACATCAAATATAATAAAAAATATAGATAATGTGGAGTCAAACTGACCCCAGCGGTCACCTGAAGAGTGATCTTACGACTGATCATTGTACTACATATCAGACTTTATGTAGTTCTTTGTGAAAGTGTGTGTAATGATGCCCTATAATGCCCTTCTTCAAGTTACATAATGATAGCGAGCTAGATCTAGAATGTAGCAGATGTATAAAATGTATGGGATGGAATAGAATAAACTTCCCCTCATATGTTGTGTATGCAGAAGAATTCAACCCTTTTCCTCCGAGTGAGAGTACTAGATAGATGATTTTGATGCTCTTGTGCCTTTATATGTAATCTTAGGTGATATTATGTAATGCTTAGTGTTTGGTCCCTTATTTTAAAAACATAACTATGTATTTATATGATTCCCTTGTTTGAATTTCATAATTGACAACTGGAAGGCCGACCCAAAGTAGTAAAAAGTAATTAAGAAGCAAAATGGGTCCAAAAGAATAAGAAAAAGGTAAAGGACAGGAGCACCTAGGAGGAAAAGAGTGCATGATGCTAATGTCCTAACTAGGCACTAGTGTTCGAGGCCATAGAAAAATAAAATAGTCAAATTTCAATAAGAGTGCAAGATGTATAAAGCCAATAAAAGTGTAGAAGACAAAGTAAAAGGCTAAAGGGAGTTGTCAATTACTATTTTTCTTGCTTATGAATCATGTAAATGCTAGCATGCTTTTAGGACCTAGAAATGTACCCAAGTGCATAGATTTTTGTCTACATTTTCCCCCACTTTATGTTGTTGAGTGAATACTTGATATCATAAAGTAGATAAAACATGTGTATCTTATGATCCTGTAGAGAAATGTGTATCGATAACGTGCTTTGAGTGGAAAAGTGAAGTGTGGAGTGATTGCAATGTGGCGTGAAGAGTGCAAAAGGGAAGTGGACCCTAGGGGTGAACCATATGCGTAGTAGCGTTCCATGTTTGTGGATGTGAGATGATCCTTGTTGTGTATTAAGGATGGACCTACAAAAGAAGAATGAAAAAGTAGTCAAAGTTCCATATATGAGAAATCAAAGTAATGCATGTGTATAAGTAAGTAAAAGTGTAAAATTATGTAAAAGGAAAGTGTGCACTTGATGTATAAGAGAGTATGAGATAGAAAGTTATCTTGATTTTCTTGGATATGATGCTGAATTTGTTTCCAAATGGTGAGGTTTTTGGGCTATCTCACACCGAGAGCGAGTTTTTGGGTGATCTCATGCCAAGTGCAAGTTTTTGGGTGATCTCATGCCAAGAAAAGAGTGTTGGGGAGAGAGGTTTAGTTTTTATCTCCTTCCATGACACTTCCCGAATAAGAACCACTACAGATGGTACATCTTGATTTATCTTGATTAGTCTCGATTTTCTCGATTGTAACTAAAATGTACTTGATAAATTGAATTTTGTAACTATAGGAAAATGCTTGGTACTGTAGAACTATTCGAAAATTAATGGAGGTTGTGCTGATTTGAGAAATTGAATTTTTCTACCCCAGGGACATTAGCGCTGGGGAGGATGCAAGTGTCAACCACTATTATATTTTATTGGGCGCTAGTAACCACTCGTGTGTGAGTTCCAAGTCTAATTCTAGATCATTTTGTGAATGCATTCCTATGCTAATATATATTGTAGATATGAATTATTATAGGGGTGATTTGTTTACCCAATATATGCCCCCTTGTTTGGGGTGCATGCGATGACTATAGGAGAATGTGTTCCAAAGGAGAGGACCTTGATTTAATGTTCATATTTGAGTGGAGATACATTCATGGGGTAGATGGTGTGCATGGTAGAAACCAAGGTACATGAAAACAAGAGAGGCTAGTAACATGTGTTAGGAGTAAAAATAGCTATCATGTGATAAAAGACAATGTAAAAAGCAACTAGAAAGACAAGATAGACAACGAGAAGCGGGTTTTATACATGGGACATCACTCATAATGTCATAAGAAAATCAGGGCCAATGTGGTCAAAGGCATAAAATGATCACACAAACATAAGGCATATCCTGTCAACAATAGCATATAATAAAAAATAATAGCAAGCAAAATGTATCAAATAACCATGGTTTTATATAGTCCTATAAGGAAAATTCTACACATGAAGCACCCGTTAGCATGTTAGAAAGATAAATAGTATGTCAAAGCATGTATATATCAGTGAAAAATAAGTGCTAATAAGAAGTAGTAAATGATGAAATAATAGAACCTGTAGTGTGTGAGAGTAGTCAAGGTAGATGCCCCAAGAGTCGTGGACGGTACTAGTAAGGGATTTGGTGTCGAGCATCATAAATCATGTAAGGAGCTATATGAGATCTACACTCACTTCTAGAGACCAAGTGAACATGCATGTGTATATGATAAAGATAATGACAGACTAATTATATGTCTAGCATGGTAAGAAAAATGTAAGATGTAAGTAGTATAAGCTAGAAAGAATAAATGCAACCAAAATATGAAAATGATGTATGAGTGTAATGGTGTGATATGCAAGGTGTGATGATGATAGGAGTAGATTTTACCCCAAATGGATGTGTATCAGATGAGGTTAATTTATAGATGATCCCTCAACAATCAAGAATGAACCATAGAACAAGAGTGTGTCATCGGGAAATAAGTGTGTTGCGTGAGATGTTAGAAATTTTAGACACCGAGAGGGGGAATCAGTGATATTTAAATTTATCAAGCAAGTTTTAGATTTTCAATTTATCATGATGAGCATACACATCCAACTAAGAAAGAGAAAGATAGATAAGCACAAATGAACATATGAAAATACTAGATTTAATGTGGGAAACCCATAAGGGACAAAAACCCACTTAAAACCAGAGAACTAGCTTGGACAATTTTCCTATAAAGTTACAATGGTTTCACCATGTGGTGAGATCCTACTCACCTTGAAGCACCCACTCAATTCTGAAGCACCCACCCCAATATAAATTCAAGTATCCACTTGAGTAATTTGGCAAGCACCCACTTGCTATGAAGTGTCCACTTCAAAGATATGCTAAGCACCCACTTGAATTTTGTTCTATAAGCACCTACTTGTTAGGAAGCTCACTCTAAACTACTGAGCTACAACTCAGACTTTGAACATAGAAAATTTTGATCACCTTCTTCTCCCGGTTTCTTACACCAACCTAATGTGATCTTTTTTAGCTCACCGCTTCATTTGCACTCCTTCCTAAACATATCAATCTTCCCTTTTGGTCATATAATTGATATCATGTCTCAACATGAATTTCACACTGAATCAATCTCACCATTTCATGAAGATAATCCTCTCACATTCTTATGGCTCTCCTCTCTGCTAGTTTCATCTCGCAGTCTTCATCCTAACAAAGACATCTAGTCCTCCAATATAATAATTTCTCTTATGTGTGCATTTATTAGTTCCCTCAAGCTTCAATAACACCTGCTAGAACAAGAGTTTTCCTTTTATTTTCAAAAATACACTCAAACCTTTGGCCTTTCAACTTCACCTTCCAAGACTTTCCACATTTTCAACTAGATAGCTTGAAAGCAAGAAGGAAGATAATGACTCAATTTGTAACTACCTATTTGATTTGTCATATGCACATCGACAAGTGTTTATTGTATCTTTTGATTTTCACATCTTCTGTAGATAAAAAAACTCATATTCTTGTCTTTTTCAATTTCATATACAAGAACTCTTCATATAGCATCCTTATTCAACTCCTGCAAAGGGAATGAGAAGACTTAAGAAAAACTACTTCTAATGACATTGATGAGTCTAAATGGGATCAATTATGTTTTATAAACCTATAAACATATTCAAGATACTATGAGTGATCAATAATTACACATATCTGAATCTTATGTATAACTAAAAAAATTTCCTTCGATATTTCTTGTCGATTTGTAGAACGTATAAACAAGCCTTTTCATATTCTCTACCAAGAAATTTTTTTCATGTGGCTTAATAAGGTCTTCTTCCAAGGTTAATCAATATGAATCAGCATTACACAAATCTTTAAACACTCCTTATATGCTCATAACTCACTCTATTCTTCATTATTTAACTTCTAGCTTCATTTCAGTTCATGAAAGCATCCTGAGTATAATCAACTGGTTCATGGAGACTTTGAGTTTTAAAGAAGGAAGTAGATGTGCACTCACCTTTAGATTATAAAAACATGATTATGGGGGTATACAAGAGATTCATCTACAATGTTATAACTTTAGGTAATATGAAGAGCAAAGAAGATCATTGAGTTTTCTTCTCATGCGAGGATATGCATAATTCTGAGAGATACACCTTCACTAATTGAGCAGAGTCTAACATCTCTTAGCCAAGCATGAATTTAAAAACATCTTTCATGAGGATTAGAAACATTTGCATAGTTACCTAGGTCAAGAAATTTATCTGATACATATCAAAAGAGAGCCAACTTGTTTGATCTCCCCATTGTGCACAGGTAGGGTTTTGAAATCCAAACCCTAACTCGTTATATGAAAGTTTCCAACCCCTTATTATTTAATTTAAATTCAATAGAGTCTGCATGATCATCTCAATAGGAGTTATTGTAATAGAATCCCAACCTTCATATGCATTTGATAATGAAAAACTTCATGATTTGAGCAAAATGAGTTTGTTGATCGACTATCACAGAGCCATAAATCTAGTCTTCAAAGAGTGAATGAAAACATATGCATAAACCTTTATCTCCAGCTCTAAATCAATTTTCTAAGGAGTATATGTTCTTTGCAACACCTATCATACTGAAGCAACCACCATTTGAAGGATCATAGACATAAAACTTGGTCATTTACAAGATTGTGAACACTTGTGTTTGAACCACCATAGTACAGTTTAGAGTTTTGAGACCTCTTGCTCATGACCCTTCCCTCTCACACTGATCAAGGCATTTTCCCTTCACTAAAGAATATATTCAGCATTCTTAACCTTCTCTTGAATATATTGAAGGAGAAATTCTAATTTTCATGCTTAAGTAAAAAGTCCATTATGAATGTCTTAAGTAGACTTAGTTAGCCTTTGAAAACTTGTCCATCACGAGTTTCATTTGATCTTGAATTTAATGTTTTGTTTGAAAACATTTGTAGCACTTTGATTACTACCATATAACTCATGGACATAAGTATTTTACCTTATCATGCTTTTCAAAAACTTTCTATTTAAATTTATGACTAAGATAAGATTTCCTTGATCATTTCTTTTCAACATGGCTCCCCTAATATTATTTATGGGAAACAAGAGAGTAACTCGGGTGATTTTTAATTTCATAAATTTCAACTTGAAATCCTTCACACCATATAGCATAGGAAAATTTCGCAAAGACTGAAATAGGTATGTACACTACATTCCATCTTGAGGAGCACAATATCCATCATTTTGAATTCGAGGTCTTACACACTCTTGATAAGTTAACATAGCTTGTACAACTTATTTGAAACTAAAACAACACATATTATGCCTATCACTTGGGAAGGAGTCTTGAGGAGAGAAAAACCCTATTAGAAAAATGATCATAACTTCTTTGATTCTTGTCCAATTTCTCTCAAACCTTTTACAATTTATTTTTATCAAAATTTTCTACAAAAAAAATTTCTATGATTTATCTAAAAAAGGCTTGTCAATTTATCTTGGCAAATGTATTTAAGATGTTCTGATCCTTATTTTGCATTTTCCAAAAACTGGTTTTAGAAAAACATGCATAACTTTTGCAAAACACCTTTTTTAGGTCCTAAAATTTTGACCACACCTTCTCAACTCACCCCTCAATGTATTCCAATGACCAATTTTTCATCATTTGTTTTGGAAAGCTCTATCCCATCTCATTTATGCAACTTTAGTTCTCTAGTCCTGAAGGGTGTATTATACCATCTGAGAAATTCCTTAATTTTCCTCCTTAGATATTTTTGAAGCTTTGAACACCTTTTATACCATCATATTATACTCCTTAAATTCCTTTTTCATCATCATGTTTTAGTTCATCATTTACACTTTCTAACTTAGCCTTATCTTCACTAAAATGCCTCGTAAGCACTACTTTATGCCTTATAAGCCTAAGTATTGACTTAATAATCCTTCCACATATGTTATACCAACGCATATTTCTCTATCCATGCTCTTCCTACTTTACCTTGATTCATTTCTCATGTTTCCACAACTACCTACTTGATCGGGATTAGGATTAGGCGAAGAGATACTTGAAACTTCATGAGTTGACCATGCAAACTAGTTACAAAAACTTTAACACCGATGCACATATGATTGACCATGTTTGACCTTGTTAAGTCTGCATGCCATGATTTCATAATTTTACACCTCATGGAACCACTTGTACACCTTGGGGATACTTTGACATCAATGTACAACTTGACATCAATGACAACCTTATGACACATTGCCCAAAAACTCCCCCTTTGTCATTGATGGCAACCACCTAGAAACATTGATGGAAACCAATCAAGACCAACACCTACAAGCCATTTTTTCATGTTTCTTGGTTCACTCTCCCCCTTTGACATCTATGACAAATGTTACTTGACCACTTGACATGAAACAATGACAACCAAAGACAAAGTGACGCATAAGAAAAAATAAACTTACTTGTCCACAAGCTCCACCTAGGAATGTGTTTCTCTTTTCTTAGCTCCTGTCAGCAGGATATGAGGTCTATATACCTAGTGTAAACAATTCTAGGCTCCCCCTAAGACTGTACTCCTCTTACTTGTCCTCATTTTGGCCATTCATCATGTTCCAAACTTGTGTCTTTCAAGAAATCATGTCAAACTAGCATATTCTGCCCTCATACCTTGTTTTCTCATTTTTTTACACCAATACCATTTGTTATCACCTAAAAATAGCACCCTCTGATTTGCAAGCATGTGTGAATGAGGCAATCAGTGTTTTTGGAAAACATGGAATTATCTCAGGTGTGGCACCATGAAACTAAGATAATTCTAAAGAAAAGGTTGGTTCTTCTTCCTAAACTATTTCTAAAAATACTCCTAATGCTATAAATACAATTATCTAATCATATCTTATTATTCCTAAGGACCAAAGAGAGAGGAAAATACATGAAAATGAAGAAATCCTACACTAAGGAGGTGATAGCACTAAGAGAAGGGTGGTTAGAATACTCTTTGATGAATGAAAAATGAGAATAAATGGAGATAGAGAGGGCATGTATAACACCACAGTCTAGAAACACACATTCACAACACCATTTCCATTAAACACAACCATTTAGAGTTTGTAAGAAATTATAAAATGCACAAAATACCTTCAGTTATAATGTAGAGGAAAAAGAATGTAATAAAAGCACAAGAAATGGTTAAAGATTAGCCACAAACTTGATTTTATTGCTTCATAGAATTACACAGTCCATTACAATGAAAGATAGAGGCATGAATTTCCTACAAAAATACCTAGAATGGAGGCTTGAAGCTCACAACAACTTGTAGAAGAATGGAGGAGCAGCTAGAGAATGTTCAACAACTTAAAATGAGCTCTCCATTTTACATATATAGAAGAAGAAAGAGAGGGAGAAGAGGGGAATCCCAAAATTTGGGCTTCACCCACCAACAAAAGTCATTAAATGGTTGTAAATCATCATGGGGACCCCTACAAATCCATCCCTTCATAATATTTTTCTTGTTGTAGAAGAAAATACCCCACGTCTCCAATAATGCTTTCATTATCCACTTTGTGAGTCCATTTTAAATCTGGGAAAGTTTTCTTGGTATTTTTTCACCAACTTCACCTAGTCTCCCTATTTTAATTTCCAATTGAAGAGCATGAAAATACGAGCTAACAAAGTGGAAATTTTGACTTTCCCCCACCGTAGACTCTCTACAACCCTGTCGAGTTAACTTGGCATTCCTCAAATCGACTCACCTAAAGCCCTCAAACTCCACGCATGCATCCTTATGACCTTGAACTCGCCTTACCCCACCAAGCCACTTGGCCTCCCCCGAAATTGGGCCACCATATAGCTCAACTCGGTGATCTCTTCCCCAACTCACCCATAAGTTCATCGAGCTCATGTTTCAACCCTTGCACATTTTTTCAAATCTTTCCAATTTTTCAAATTTTCTTGAATTTCTTGGATTTTTTCTCGAACAAGGGGACTGGGGAAAAAAATTATAACACTCTGAAAAAACCATTTTTCCAATATACCCATTTTATCCATTTTTCAGCTAAGTGTGGGTCCTGGAGATTGTTCCTTCACCTTGGTCAATTGCCCATTTCCAAGTTCTAAAGTTACCCATTTTTACCAAAGGGTAAAAATGAATAACAATTTGGTGACTCAATGGAGCTACCTTCTGTCAGATGGAGTGATCAATGTCCTTATTGCATCCATTGGGCATGGAGTCATTTTTTAGTAACCCAAAATGATCTGGATTTTGAGCTTAATCTTGAGTTACTATAAGCATTGTTTAAAATTGAAATTGATCTCGCTCTTCATTTGAATTTCCTATATTTTTATAAGAAAATTTTGAATTTTTCATCGATTGGAAAATTGTTTTCAAACTTGGAATTCACCTCCCTTTTCTTCTGCAATCTAAGCTGAAATATGAATCTTCCACCCTTGAATTTTCCCAAAACACTACCTAGAGGTGTTGTTGACTTGAAACTTCTTGAGCTTCTCACAGATTCATAAGATTTTCTCTTGAACAATATTCAATGAGTGTGGAAGAATAATTTGAGGCTAATCTTCTGCTCATAACCAAGGAGGAGGCTAAATAAACTAAGGAGGGCTGCCCACCATGAATGAGAACATGCAAGGTGTCATGGAACACAATCTTTGAAATGCTTCTGGCTGCCCCTAAAACTAATTTTCTAATCAAATAAGAGGCACTAGAAGCCCACAATGCAACTGATCTGAAGAGACAAGAAAATGAGGAAACTTAAATTGTCTCTAAATATAATTTTTATTTTCTTTGCATTTGAAACTTCTTGGAGATTACAACTATTGCATGAGATTTTGGACCTCTTCCCACAACACCTCATCTAGAATCATGTTGAAATTTATGTAACAAAATCACCTAGAAGCAATATAACTTATGCAAAGCACTTAGGGAAGTGAAACCTACCCTACAAAAAAAAAGCAGTGTGTTGAAAGCACTTAGAGGAATTAGAAACCTAAACTAATATGTATAAGGATGAGATTTTACTTCAATAACAATGCTTTAGGTGGATTCCATTTACCAAAATCTGTAGTTCTTCTCCATCAAACTTTGACAATTGGAAAGCATTGTTTGCCTTAGTGTTGAAATTCAAGTAAAAGATCCCTATATAAACACAAAAAGCAATCCATTATAATGGCGGGAAATTTCTATCAAGGTTTATCTATCTATATATCAAAAGGACTGCATCTTGGGCTTATTATTCTACATACACACTACATAGGAAGGGGAAGTTCATTTTTCCATCAGCACATTTTCATTTTATCTAGCTACTATCCCATATCTTGGTGTCATCGGCGCGAGGGCAGCCTAAGATCACTATTGTACACACAAGTAAATAGAACTACATTAGGTCTAAGATGTAGTTCAATGTTCGATCGTAAGTTCAATTGTTTAATAGTTGAGGACACTTCGACCCCTCATTTTTCATCTTTCTTTTTAGGATTTGATTTGGTTTGAGGGTTTTGCAGGATAATATTTGTGTTGTATATTTATAGGTACCTTGGTGACCTAGGTACGACATACAGTGATAATTTGAGAGCAAATGTGAAACCCTAGCGACAATGTCGAAATCATATCGACCTTTTTGGCAGACTCCAACGCCCCACAAAGGTCTAGGGTGCCCCATGAGATGCCCTCACCCTTACCCAAGCACTTGTGTCCCAAAATTCCCAACACTTCTACATTTTTCCAAGTGTGATTGTGAAATCTGAGGAGTTCTATCCATTCTTCCAGTTCATACACACTTGGGGTAAGTGAAATCAAGGTAAGTGCCCTATCCTTTTCATTTGCTTTCATAATTACATTAAACAAAATTGCCTAGCATCTCGTATTTCATTTTATATCATTATAGCAATTTTCTAAATTAAAATTTCAATAAAATAATTCATATTTTATTGAATCACCCTACATGACTTGGAAGAGTGCATCATGTGTCAATTCAAAGATCTATTTCTATCAACCTTTTGATTGATTTTTCCTCATGCACTTATTTTCCTCTTGATTCCATGATTCCCGATGAGCTTCTCTTTCATGTAGATGACCCTCCCCTCTTTATCTCAATCCATATTAGCCACACTATAGTTAAGATATCCCTCATAGATGAAGGTTTCATTATATGTGTCACTTATTGACTTTATTAAGACACTTGGATACTTTATTGGCAGCCTAAAGTCCACTAGGAGCACGTGTCAAGGTTATGATAATTGGCATATGCCCATATGGGTTGTATTTGGCTCCACGACACTATGCCTCCTCAGATTTTCTACGTCAAATTCATGATTTTCAACTTCACATTGTCTTATAATATCCTCTTATGTAGACCATGTACTCATAGCATGCATGTAATCACATCATCCTCTTGTCGATGTTTTAATTTCACACACTTAGGGTTTATCTATAAAGTACAAGGTGATCTTAATCCTTGGAACTTTGACCTCTTCTAATAATGTGAGACATTCAAAATCTTCACCCTTGACGAACTACATACCATCTCATTTCAAGAATACTAATTCTTCAACTACATGTAGAATCCCTTCATGGTTATAGTGGTCATCCCAAGGTTGTGATTCATACTCATCCCAACATTCCCAATTCAAAAAATTATGAGCCCAATGAAATAAACCTTAGGATCAATAGATATGATCTCCCCAATGCCATTATATCACAAATACCCCATGCTCTATAGTTTTTCTTATATAATAAGGATGTCAACTAAGTCCCTATCATTACTACTCACATTAAGTGTCCTCCTAAAGAGCATCTCGTTCAACTTGAGAAAATCATCGACTTATGTTATCTTGGTGTAACTACACATGATTATGATTATTTTTATTCTCTAAACAATCCCTTATTTTTAAGACATACCTAGAATAAAAGTGTAGAAACCCTTCATTATCAAAAATCATTATAATCCACTTGTTATTCATAGCATCAACATCTTCAAGGTCTCCTCATAAGGAATTCTTGCTAACTTTGACCATGAGACTGATGACCTTGTGGATGATTATGATGCCTATTTTGAATTTGATTCTAAGGAAAAACTCATGAGCCACACCCCTCTAATTGGTGATCTTATTCTTAAGCTAAATCTATGATGACAAAGGACCAGATCTAGGCATCAAATACAAGGTACAAAAATAAAATACTTAGTGATATGCAAGCAAGAAGGGAAAAAGGAGTAGATGTTTATTATGAATTCACTCACTTATTTCATACACAAGTGTTTCCTATTAAATAGGCTTTATAATAGAGGTGAAAGCTAACAACCTCAACAAAATATTTTTGAAATAATATGTTTATGTGAACTAAGCTATTGAAATTAACAACTTGGTTACTAACAAATAAAATGACTAAACAATATTCCCAACACAAAGATTGAGTTTAAATGTGAATAGTAATAACATTATTACACTAACACCCTTCCTTAATTAAATGTTATTGAATATAGAAGGGTCATGGCTACGAGGCCTGATAAGGTACCCAATGCAAAAAATAAAAATAAAGAAGGAAGGAATTCAGAATGAATTCCCCCCAAGGAAAAATTCCTTCACCTGAAGCTTTTCTCGTAACTCAAATAAATGATTAGAAGCCAAGGGTTTAGTTAAGATATCTTTAATTTGATCAAAAGTAGGCACAAACAACAATTGAATAACCCCATCCTAAATTAATTTTTGAATGAAGTGCATATATATCTCAATATGTTTGGTATGGTGATGCTCAATAGGATTATGTGTTATTTGAATAGCACTCTGATTATCACACCAAATAATGCAGTAGGAGATACTTGTGAAAATCCAAACTCACTAAGTAAATGAAAAATCTAAAGAACTTTCTAACTAGCCTTAATCGCACCTTTATACTCTACCTAGTGGATGACAATGTTATTACAATTTGTTTTTACAAGCCCACATAATTGGACTTGAACCAAGGTGAAAGAAGAAACCAAAAGTAGTCTGTGATGTATCATGACAACCTACCCAATTTGAATCTGTAAAGCCCTCAATATCACAAGATACCTATGGTGAATAATGAATTCCAAAACTCAAAGTCCCCGAATATAGCGCAAAATATGATTTTTGGTTTCCAATGACTCTCATGAGGCTCATGATAAAATCGAGAGATAAGGTTAACAAAAAAGTGATATCAGGACAAGTATGAGTGAGATACAAAAGACTCCCAACTAGTTGTCTATACAAAGTGGCATCAACTAAGTTAGACTTGAAATCAATAGTCAATTCAATACTTGATTGAAATGGAGTGGGAAATGTCTTAAAATTAACCATATTTAATTTCTACGGAAAATTTGAAGCATACTTCCTTTGTCCAATAGAGATTCCTTCGAATATTGATGAATTTGGAGACCAAGGAAATAATGTAACAGACCCAAGTCTGTCATATCAAAATTTACCTTCAACTTGTGTTGAATGTCTGAATCAGAGAACCTAAACTACCAATGAGGATGAGATCATCAACATACAAAACCAATATCAACAAATCATCACCATTATTAGAACATATATAATATGGTTAGTTTTACAATGATGAAAACCAA
The DNA here is from genome assembly GCA_018340775.1 of Taxus wallichiana var. yunnanensis. Taxonomy (NCBI): domain Eukaryota; kingdom Viridiplantae; phylum Streptophyta; class Pinopsida; order Cupressales; family Taxaceae; genus Taxus; species Taxus wallichiana. The sequence goes on from CM031236.1 coordinate 335,429,253, forward strand.
CAAACAACAAAAAGATCATCCTTCTCATACCAAGATCATAGAGCTTGTTTGATACCATAAAGAGAATAATGAATTCTAAAACCCAATAAAGAGTCTTATACAAATCCCTAACGGTTTCTCCATATAAATATCCTCATGGATATCACCATGTAAAAAGGCACTCTTCGCATCCATATGATACACTAACCATTGACGAGAATCAACAAAGGAGAGAACAAGGCAAACAGAATCCAACTTTACTACAAGAGAAAAAGTATCATATTAATCCACCCCTTTGAATTATGAAAACCCCTTAGCAACAAGATGAACCTTATATTTTTCAATCGATCTATTATTTACATACTTGGTCTTATAGATCCATTTACATCACACAAGATTTCTTCTCATAAGAAGATGCTTCAAATCCAAATGTTATTCTTCAAAAAGAATAATATTCCTTTGCCATGGCAACATCCCATTATGGATGACCAGAAGCTTCCAAAAAAGTGACAAGATCACTAGAGATAGCTTGACTCATAAGATCCATCCTTGAAGGCATAGAATGAGGGTGACGATAAGCAACATCACAAAAGTCTCAACCTTAGCTACTGGTATGTTGAGGATCATTAGGATCACCAACTAAGTCATTAGCTGCATGCATATTAGAATGAATCCATTTGGGCATAGGTTCGAGGAGGAGGAGAAGGTGAAGGAGTAGGATCCTTGATAGGAGCATGAATAGAATCAAGAAACATATCCTCCATATTAGATGAAGGAAGAGGGGAAGAAGTAGCATTTTCATGATCCAAGAGATTTTTAGTCTCATCAACACGGATATCTCTCGAAAAATAACCTCATGGGTGGATGAATCAATAAGACAATATGCCTTCACTTGTTCACAATATATAACAAATATGATCTCTCTAAATTTCTTCTCTATTGATTTTCTCTCAACATCATGAACAAAAATCCATGATTTTCTCCAAAAACATGGAAATCAAATACATCAAGTTTCTCACCACAACCATGCTTCTTCAGAGTAACCCCATGAACTACCTTATGTGGAACTCTGTTATGTATGAAGTTTGCACAATTCAAAGCTTCATCCCAGAAATCAAGTGGTAAGTTATTAGACTAAATCATGTAATTTTCCATTTCCTTAAGTGTCTAATTCTTGCATTCAGCAACACCATTTTATTGATGGGTGTAGGACATCATGTACTTGATGTAGAATACCATTTTTAGTACAAAAATCTCTAAATGCATTACTGATATACTCCCCCATTATTTGTGCGAAGATTTTTAAGTGCATGTCCTGATTTTTTTTAACAAAGGCTTTAAAAGCCTTGAAATTATCAAGAATATCACTTTTATATTGTAAAAAATACACCCAAGTTCTTCTTGTGAAGTCATCTATGAAATTTAGCACATATCGGCATCATAAAAGTGTGAAAAGGAAATATTAAAATATCATTGTATAAGAACTCTAAAGGATCCTTAGCTTCGGTAACATTTCCCTTTGGAAAGGGATATTGATGTTATTTCCCAAGAATGCATCATGGGAAAACACCATAAGTGTAGGAAACTTTTGGAAGCTACATAACCATATGTTGAGAAGAGAGTTACTAAAAATACATGTAATTAAGGTGACCAAACCTCTCATCCCACAATTTACTCTCTAAATTAGAGTGAGCAATAAAAGAAGACCCTGCACTAGTGTCAAACTTGTCAAGAGATAAAAAAATGTGAATCTATGTCAACAACACTGTAGAAACTATCTCATCAGGATTATTCAATTACCTAATTACAACACTATATAGGGAAAATTCAACAATTTTACCTCCACCAAAGTTACATATTTGATATATGGAAAACATTTTTATAAATGTGAGGAACACAATGTACATCATTAATGCATCCATGTGGCATTTCAACTATACCATATCCCTCAACTTCAACCAAGGAAGAGTTTCCCACCAAAATGTGAGAAGTTTTGCAATTAGAAATTGAACTCAACAAACTACGAGAATGCATCAGATGATGGGAAGCACAAAAATCAAAAATCCATTCATATCACAAAGGATCACATGCCCAAGTAGAAATATCCTTTCCCTTGCCATTATATGAAGAAGAAGAAGGAGTAGAAATATAAATCTTATGTTGTTTCAAGGTTTTTTCCAATGCTTCAAGTTTTATAAAACAACATGATTTGTCTTGCGACAAAAAGTACATGGATCATAAACTTTCCTTTGAAATGTATTTTTGGATTTACTAGTATTTAGAGGCTTAGAGGGCTCATTTGAGGAAGGTTTTGGTTAAGGAGAAGAAGGATTATTTGAAGATCCAGGCTTCTATTTTGATTTCCATTTTCCTTTAGGAGAGTTAGCCATCAAGGCATGATTTGAGCTAGGTAGAGCATCAAGTGAGTTTAATTTTGTTTGTTCGCAAGAAAATCTTTCACAAAATAGCTCAAATGAAGGCATCTTAAATTGATCTCCTAAAGCATCCATAGTGGAAAAGAATGTAGATGTGAAAATAGAAAAAGGACCTTTCAATTTTGACAAAATCAAGAGAATGCATTCTTCATCCTTCTTATCTTTACCACCAACTTTCAATTCACTTCTAATATCTTTAAACTTGGTCAAAAGTTATTCAATGGACAAAAAAATTGGAGGGCATCAAAAAATTAAATTCCATATCTAACTGCAACATCTTAAATTCATTTCTTTTTCCAAATAAGCTCTCAAATCTGCCCCATACCTCTTGTGGTGATTTTACTTATGAGAATTTAAATTACAAATTATCGACACATTCAATCCGATCAATCCCAAATCCTTATCATGTTTACAAGCATACATATATATATCATTTTCTATGGTGAAGGTTGGAATAGAAGCTAAAAACCCCGCCATAAGTCTTGAGCCTTTGAAGAAGTTGTATTTTGGTTTCCATATGTGGTAATTTGGTGAGTTGAGAGGATCAAATAATTAAACATACATAGATGAGGTGGAAGAGGAATTCATTGTAAAGAGGAATTTTATGAAAATTCAAGGAAAATTGTAATTAAAAATTATAATTTTAATTTCCTAAAAAAATCCCTCATTCAAATAATCTCCTCCGAAAAAAATTGTTTTGCGATAAATTTTTTGCTAATAAAAATTCTCAAAAAATTGATATAGTCAAAATGATAGGGCAAAACCAACTTCCCTCAAGATGAAACTTGACACAATATGGAGTGAGAATTGATTTTGAAAAATTACAATATGTACACTGATTTGGCCTAATGGTGAAGAACTTGTTCTCTTGAAAGAGAGGTCACAAGTTCAAATCATGTAGGGGTAGGGTATGTACGCCTTGTATTTGAAGCATAGTTAGGTGCCTCTGTGTACTAGGAGTAAAATTTAGTCCCATATGTTATAAGCCATCTGCAGACCCAAAAACAGGTGCCCAACATCATGGTTTTAATAAAATGAATGTAGAAATGAATTTTAATAAGGGTGGTTTTACATTACCAAAAGGTGTTTTTAATGAGCCAAAGGATGGCTTGATCCAAACCAAAAACTCCACACAATAATCCACCAAGTTTCAACATATCCGTTAAATATTTTTAATGTATTCATATACGCCAACAAAAAAACTTCTCGTATGCCTATCAACCAATGGAGAGACTATGAGAAGAAAAACAAAAGGAAATGCGGCCACTAAATATGGAACGTAACCACCAAATAAAAGAAACACAACCACTAAACAGTTTTATTGGAATGCTTAACTACTTCCATGAGACCAAGAATTGAGGTTTGGAAAGTAATAATTAAAGTTTCTACCTAAAGGACTTGTAACTCAATAGGAAAATAAACTAATAGGTTAAAATGGTCTTATTTCACTGTGCAACCAATGGACATGATATCATATGATGACAAAGGAATAGACCTAGGTAGAAAATACAAGGCACAAAAGCAAAATACTCAAAGTGATATACAAGTAGGAAGGAAAAAAAGGAGTAGAAGTTTATAATGAATTCACTCACTCATTTCATACACAAACGTTTCATATAAAAAGGATTTACAATAGAGGTATAATCTAACAAGAGCTACGTTGTTAAAATTAACAACTTGGCTACTAACAAATTAAAAACCAAACAATAATTCTTGACATAACGATTACAAAGTGAAAATGTGAATAGTAATAAAATGTTTACACTAACAACTTATTCCCGCATATAGCCTCTTTACTCCAATGACACATGTTATGACATCTCCCCCTTCTTCCCCTTCTACTTCTCCACATGATGTTATGAATTTACCCTCCATGACATCACATCCAACTCTTCTTACCATAATAGTTGTAGTGCCCACTTCCCTTTGACACCTTTTGATATCGATCATGACACTTTGTCGACTATATTATGGACATTATTATAATTTTGATTTAGTATGTGTTATCCCGTAAAATTGGCAAGGGAAATTTTATAGATAACCTACCAAAATTTTATGTCGGTCCCATGTCATGGGCCCCTTGCGTTCAGAACATTGCAAAATCCCTTCCCGGGAAATCTAGTTTTCTGAACTTAGCCATTTTTGGTCTTTTTTGGTTGGACGCACATAATGACTATGCAACATCAAGTTTTGATGTGCCCCCTTTAAGTCCTTTGGCGCATGCTTTCTCGTATCAACAGGTGTTTTGATGCACCTCACTATGTTGAGTCTTCCTTACATGTGCCAAGGCGCATGCGCCTTCATGTCAACAATACTTTTGTTGCGCCACTTTTCGGTGCGCCAAAGGCGCACATATTCTTCTGTCGACATCACTTTTGTGCGCCTAGTGGCGCTTTATAACTTCGTGTTGGCAAGTGTCTCATTGCGCCAAGGGCACATGTTTTCTTGTGTCGATGGTGTTTTTCATGGGCCATTTGAAAAAGTTGGTGGCGCATTTATTGCCACCTCACCTATATATAAAGCGCGTCTCATTTGTCATTGTCATCTGACACAATCAAGTGATTTTTCTCTATACCTGCCAATGCACCTGCCCTGTCGTTTTCAAATAGCTTTGTGGACCCATTTGCACATTTCTTCGTTATATATCCTGGTAAGATGTCCTCATTCCTTTTGTGTGTTTTGTGCTTTGGTTTTTGTCGCTTCTTTGGTTTGGATTGAGTTAAAGAGATTTTCAAAACATAACTCCCACCGTCCTTGTTGTTCTTATCTACCAGGATTTTTCCCCCCTCTTTCCAGATTTGCTGGTAGGGGGAACTCTGTCCTTAAAAGTGGCTTGGAACTCTTTGAATAAGCTTCTTCATAACCCAATGAACCCTGCAAAAGGAGCTTAACCACATGCAAATCCCTCAAGAAAAGAATCATGGCTTGAAAAGAAAACACTATTATTTCCTCCTTTGGCGCATCTGTCATCCCTGCAACATAACATACAGTTGCGCCAATGGCACATGTCCTCTGCTTGCAACATAAAGAGTCAGCTGCGCCCTCATGGCGCACTTCCTTCACCTATTACAGCTACTTTCCCTATGCCCTCTTGGCACACAAAACTTGCATGCAACATTTCAAAACCATGTGCCCTTTGGCGCATCCTGCATGTATGCAACACCAACTAAATATGCACCAAGTCCCCCTGATAAATAGGCATAGGCACATCCATTATTACAACAACATCATGTTGTGTAGACCTTCCATGCGCCACGCCAAGTTCTCCTGTGGCGCATGAAAAAATGATGTTACACGCATTATACCTGCATCCTTTGGCGCATCCTGCACCCGTGTAACATGAAAAATATCCGCGCCATTTATAAAATACATACACATGGTGCAAGTGCACTTGTCCTTACAATAACAAGAAATGTAATCTGCCGTGTCCATGCGCCATGCGCCCTTTTGCACTGATTTATCTCTTGCAGCAGTCCTTTCCTGTGCGCCTTATTATTTAGCCCTGCAACCTGCAGTATTCATGCGCCCTGCGCCCTGAGGCCTTAAAATTGCTAACTCTTTCTTCTGTCAGCATTTCAATGGAAAATCAAACAGCTGACATGACTTTCTTGCGTTGGGTTTCACTTCTTATTCTTGCAGATCAGCAACTAAGTTCAGAGTCACATATGTCAACATCAAGCAAGAAACCTACCAAATCTAAGGGTAAAGCCAAGCTCACAGAAGAAGAAATGAAGTATAAATATCAGAGGGTCAGGATGCCCGAATCCCAGGCAGAGTGTGACCTGGATATCAGAGACTCAGAGCTCGGACACATTGATATGGAGGAGTTCTGGGCCAGAACCAGGAAGGTCACACGAAGTCCCTGGATGGACAAATTGATAGGCAGTGCCCTGCACTTTGCTGGAGGAATCCCAGTTAGCGCCGTGAATAATGAATTTATGATGGTAGTTGCCCGATGCTACAACAAAGACACAAGATGTGTCCACAATGAGAAGGGCGAGGTTATAATCAACCTCACTGCCCACCATTTTGAAATAATGCTCGGCATCCCTCACCACCGGCACTTTGTGGCCGTCAGCCGGGAAGACTGCATCAAGGCCTGGGACGACAATGAAGATCAGTGTATGCAGCTGATGAACGAGGTATATTTGAAGAATAAAAAGGTGGTGACTCGGTGGCCACAAGTCATTCATCGTAGTGAATTTTTAGAGGAACTCAGTGACACCATCACGTTCCTGAGTAGAGTCTTTGGGCTTCCTGACACCCATTATTTTCACAAGTGGATGTTGCGGTACCTAGAAACAATGAACAAAAATGTGCCCGATCAATGCTTTGAGTGGGCAGAAATCATAAGCAGCACAATCTCTGAGTAGCTACAACAACTTAACACAACGGGGAGGTTCTATATGAACTCCTACGTGGTCTATGTTGCAGCTTCAGAAAGAGATTATCCGGCTCTGATGCGGTGTGGGGTTTGGCCCCAAGTTAAGATTTATGAATATTATCCAGAACTGAAGCTGGAAAATAGTATTCCCCAGTTCACAAAGATCAACGATGCCTTCTTCTATGGCATCATCTACCTCTTGAGGCCGAATATGACTCATGGTCACACGATCAAGAGTATTGTAGCAGCTACCAAGAAGTGGGGGGCCCTGTTCACTCAATTCCCCACATTCACCTATCTAAGGGTGGCTAACTTCTTGGGGGAACCAACTAAACTGCCAAGGTATGCCGGTCCCAAATTGATCCTGCTTGAGCTGTCAAGGCAGCTAATCACCTACCATGAGAAGTGCCTCAAGAGAAAGAAGGGTGGAACTCCTTTCCCCCTCACAGTGGGTAGGTATACGTGTCTCACTCACCACAAGGCAAAAGACATGTTTGCAGAGCTAGAGCTGCTAAATCTGAAACATAACTTCCCAGCAAGGCCCACCTTCGACCCGAGAAATTTTTTTCCTAGGGCCAAGCTTGACCCGATCCACATCCCTCAGATCGAAGATATCTACATCGATATATATCATGAGGTTGAGCTCAGGAGGAAGGACCATTCTCGCTTGGCCTTAGCAGAAATCATCTAGTATGGGGTGGCCATCGTCCCCAAAGGCTACCAAACTACTAAGCAAGAAGTGGATCAAGTGTATCTTGACACAGGTGGGGATGATTGGCCTTTCGCGGTGATTGATAACCAAAGCACCAAAAACAATCGAGGAGAGAGTCAAGGAAACTCTGCGCAAAACAGAGCATTGGTGCCGAATGAACGGGCTCATCTACCTCGGAGTCGATTTCACAACCTCTCCATTGGGTAACGCACCTCCTCGATCAAAACAGAGCCAAAAGGTAAGGGAAAAGGAATAGAGGGTGAATCCAATTCCACCCAAGAGGAAGTTCTGAAAGCCCTCCTTCCGCTTCACAAGAACGGGTTGAAATCCCAAAAGCTCAGAAGAAGAAGTGGCGGAAGATGTTCTAATAGGCATATCCACTCAGGATGTGGCCACGACTATAATAATTGAGGTCCCTTCTGTCCCTTCTCCCTCTCCTCCTTCCCCTCCTCGAGTGACCCAAGCGACCATTCCTTTGGTCGTGTCCTCTCCCCTTCTTCTTCTCTGTTCCTCCTGCTTCCTCGTCCATCTTCTCTTCTCTCGCGGACCTGTCCCCCTCCATTTCTTCCCTCATCTCTGAGCTCCCTTCCCTTCCTATGTCTTCCTCCCCTACAGTATCCCTTCCTCCCATGGGCACTTCCTCGGCTTTTCTCTCTATGTCGCCGCCACGTGTCTCCATGTTTTTCCCTTCTACTACTGCAGCTGCCCCCTTCTCTGTTTCTGGTCCTTCTCCCCTAAGTCCAGCCTGGATCTCCCAGCACCTAAGTCAACAGAAAAGGAAAGTTCCCATCGCACCGATGGACTTTTCCGTTATCCCATCAAAGGGGGCCAAGAAGCAAAATCCTATCACACGCTTCTCTCAGAGTGCTTCGGGAGAGAGGGTAATGGAGATCGCATACCCCAATCCTCTGAAAGATAAAAAGGATCTGTCTTCGACAGATTACACAGTGACTCAAGTCACAATGGGGACGTCTTCTGAAAGCCTTCAGGGAGAGGCCCTATCTGCAGTTGACACCCTCTACAAGAAGCTTCAAGAAGCAAAAGAAGAGAAAAGGCTACTGAAAGAGCAAAATAAATATCTGCTCCACTCCTTACAGAAGATGGGCAGTGCACCTCCCACAACTGCCGCCGAAACTCCTGAGCCTCTGAGTCAGGATAAAATTAATGAATATGCAAAGATTGGCGAGCAAGGTATGGCAGTTTCTACTTGGAGGAGCCAGATCCTCAAGGATAGTGAACAAGTGATCGCCAAGTTCACCGATTTGTATCTGAACATCAACAAGGCGAACAAAGAACTCCAGGCATTAGCAGGACCCATATCCAAAGAGATGGACCATGCTAGGCTGCAGCATGAGACCTTTCAAAGAATGTTCGACTGTTCAGTTGAAGATCTAGTCAAGTTCAGCATTTTTGGTCACCCCAGGGCCCTCAATAAAACCCTTTCCACTCTAGATTACCGGATGGATCAACTGGAATTCATCCTCGAAAAGATTGATAAGGTAAAGGAAGAAGCCCTGGACACAATGCATCAGATGGAACAAATTGTTCTAACAATGTCTCCAGGGTTGCTTACTCCTTCTTTCACCTTAAGGAAGGTTGACGAAACCATTCAGATCTTCAAGGAGATCGTTTCGCAAGGGCTAGGGCCAGAGGTCACTTTTGACGCAGAATCCATCAATAACCTGCTGGCCTGTCGAGACTTCATCGGGTTCTTAATAGAAGCAAAGAATGAATATTCCAAACTCCCAGAGAAGCTCACAGACGAGTGGGAGACTTGCGAGGCTATCACTGAGTGACACAAGGATCCTTCCCAGGATCAACTAGAGCCCATGATCAGCAAGTTCATGGAATACCGTGCCCAATTCCACATCTCGTCACTGAGCAAGAGCGAGTGATCCCCCTTTCAGCCGTGGGACGATGACGATGAATAATTTCTCTCTCTTCTTCGACTTTCTTTTTGTAAATGTCTAAAGTATGTTGGCACAAATGATGACATCATCCATGTTGCACCATGGGATGATGTCATCCATCAAGTTGTCAAAAGTCAACATGACTTTGAGATATTTTGTAGATATTATGTAAATAGGTGGTTGGTTCCTTTTTGCCTTCCTTCTTCTCCTTCTTCTATAAATACTCGAATACTTGTTGTATTCGGGGCGAATACTTGTTGTATTCGGGCGGTGAATACTTTTCAGATGAGAAATAGAAGTAAGAAGAAGATTTTGAACTCTTTTGTAATAGAAACAAACATTGAATACAATATATTTAGACTTTGTGTTGAATACATGTGTTTTAATATCAGATTTTTCTTATGTTAGATCTGTATGATTTTTCTGTTGGAATTGCTTCTACTTTGTTGTCATTTATTCATCAGTATTGCTTTATCCGTCTATGCAAGTAGGTTCGGCTCTGTTTACTACCAACCCAAACCATAGACCCTTTGATCCTTCTGCTTTGGAATTCATTTCTTTTCTCCCTTCGGATCTGATCTTTCTTCCGTCTTCCCCTCCTTTCTTTTCTTCTCACAGCTGGAAATACACCTACTGGGATGAGATCCCAAACTCCCGAAGGCAGAATATTGTGAGACTTGCACAGATTCCTACTGGTAGAATAGCAATAAACCAGTTTCAACTTTCTTTGACTAAAAAGGGGCTATGCCCGCACACTTTTGACTCGTTTATCCATAAATCCTGCCAAGCGATGATTTTCGAACCAACAAGTATGATGTTAGATATTTGATCATGGATTATTGTTGACTTTGATTCTTATATGATGCATGATGATTATTAGAGACACTTTATATGTTGATGATGTTATATTGTTGGACATGGTTATATGATGGATGTTGTTCGGACTTGTGATATTTGGATATTGTGAGTAGCCCTAGAAATGGAAAATTATTGGATGATGATATAGTTGTTGATAAAACTATAATGATATTGTTAGATTGCTTTGATGTTGTTGTGATTCATATATCTAGATGATTTTAGAAATTTAATTATATTTATATTATTTTGGACGTTCTAATATGGCCACGAGGCCGAAGGAGGTATTTGTGTTTTGCAAGTTAAAATATCACAACAAACATCGGGGGATTGGAGACCAACCACATTGGAATTCTAGATGAATTCAACAAGGTCACCATGGCAACTAGTTTTGTTTGTGTGTGTGTTTGTTAGTGTTAGGGATTCCCATGGGGGGATCACCTTTAAATGTGACCAAGGGATTTTATGTATTTCTTTTATTTTTGGTCCCTTTTGTTTAATTTTTGCATGTGTTTATTTTGTGGTGCACTTACCCCTTTCATTATTTATTTAATGGTGTGTAAATATTGTGAGTAATCATATTGTTTAGTTAATTAATTAAAATATGTCATAAGAATGTAATTAATAGAGTTGTTGGCCATGTTTTAAAGTGTGTAAGTAATGTGTAAGTGACCTTGTAAGTGATGTGTAAGTTAACTTTTGAGTGTGAAACACTCCACCTTCTTGGAAATTCGAATTTGTCCTTGGAGGCTGATTTTGGAGGCTTGTGGGACAAGTTAAACTTGTCCATACCTCTTAAATTTACATACCAACCTTGCCTATGGTTGGAGGGTTAAATTTAGACCTTTTTATGCATTTTTACAAGTCAAGTTGAATGTTGTAATTGCACTTTTCTTACATAATTTAATTTCAGTCCTTATGGGGTATGGACTTGTTTGAGTGTGTAAGTAAATTTGTCATATTATTCACCCACCTAATTAATATGCATTGGAGAATGAATTTGACTTTGTGTTTGGGGTTGAGGATGTGTGATGTGGCATCCTACATGGATCCACCTCATCCTCTTCTCTTCCCTCTTCTATAAAATTTGAATTTCTTGCCTTGTTTTGGGTTGCTTCACTTTTGGGAGACTTCATTTTGGGTGAATTTTCTTGTTGTTTTGGGAGCTCTTGCTTGGAGAAGTTTTGGAAGATTGTTGCATGCTTGTGTTGGGTTGATTTTTGGATTGCTTGCATTAGAAGGAGATTTTTGTTTTGAACTAGGAACAACTCCATCATGGAGAGGTAAGAGCTTGGCTCTTGAAATGCTCTTCTTTTATTTATGTAAATGTTCTTGTGTGAATGTTTTGGTATATATTGTGGGTTGTTGGGTAGATGGCCTAGGAATGGTGTAGGAGAAGACTATGGGGTTATTTTGTGGGAGGCACAAGTGGTTTTAGGGAGGTATAAGGGTGGAGGGAGTTGGGAATTTGGGTTCCACCTTACAAAGAAATAGCTTGCATTTCTTTACTCGTTATGGGGTGCCATAAGAGGTTGGGGAGATATAAGAAAATGTGAGGAATAAGGGGTACTTGGGGAGGCATAAGGGCATGACAGGTTTGAAATTATATATATATATATATATATATATATATATATATATATTTGGTGGGTTGTACTCAGGTGGTGATACCCATTTTTCCCCTTGGGAGGCATAAGTAGCATCCCCATAGCTTCTTGCTCCTTTGGCTTGCTTGATGAAGCCTTAGTATTTTTTTGTCATGTGTTAATGTAGTTGTAAAACTACATTATGTTTTGGACTGTGTTTTATTGTGAAAATGTTGCTTGTATGTTTGTGGAAGCCTGTTGTTGCCATGAGTTGGATCACACCTTTTATTGCATTGTGGTTAGGGCTGGGGCTAATGAAGAAGGATGGATTCTCCTCTTCATTAGATGTCTTGGATGGGTGGAGAGCGTTACCTTTCCCTACTCTTGTTGTCATTAAATTAGATGAATGAGAAGAATGCATGTTGTTATTCTAGAGCTAAGAAAAGACAGATTGTGACATCCCTTGTGAAATGAAATCTCATTGTAACCTTCCCACTTGAAGTCTATGATCTTGTAAATGTTGTAATGGAAAGATGTTGTACAGATTTTGTAAGTGAAATTTGAAATGTAAAAGAGTTATACTTTGTATTCTTGTTTAGAAAGAATGTGAAAGAATGATACGTGTTTGGTATACTATATTTTGTAATCAAATGGAAAGGAAGTTGTAAGAGTTCATTTGAATTAATGAAAATGGTTTTGTCTTGTCCATATGATGTTATTCCATTGGAAATCTGTGTTTTGCATACTCTATGAAATCTCTGTTTGAAAAGTGGTAAAGTGGAACACGTGAAAAGAAAATGTATTGTCTTCTATATACAATAAATGATTTTGGAAGAAATGAAAGAAGGAAGTTGTAAGTTGTCTTTTGGAATCAATAAATGAATGTAATTCCTTTCTCAAATTGCATTGTTGTATTGAATCTGATCATATCAATGTATTGAAATCTCTGTTTGAAAGGAAGAAATGCATGTGAGAAAAATACAGTATTTTGTCTCTTTGAAATGTAAAAAAATTGAAATCAGTATTGCATTTTGGTCTTGAATGGTTTGTTTTGAATCAACCAAATATGTTAGCTTGGAATTGGAATGTATCCTAAATACTTGGAAGAAGAAAGTGGAAAATAGACCCATTAAAATTTGATCCCTGTTATTTGTAATTTCAAACTGGTAATTATCTAAACCAAAAATGCACAGTTTGAACCTACAAGCAAGAAATAACAATGAAACATTAAAATTGAACATGCCAGGGTATAAATGAGTTCAATTTGACAAAAACACTTAAAGGAAATATTTCAAAACTTAGCAAAATCGGGCTCAAACCGTTTTGCAGTCATTTCTGTCAAGAAACAGAAATGCTCAAATTACAAATCAATCAGACAAATTAAATCTTGAATCCTTCATAAATCAATTCAAGAGAAATCCTCCATGTCTAATTAACATGTTGAGAGAGAAAGAAGATCAAATTGAATAAATCTCACAAGTTAATTTACCAGTTCGCACTATAAAATCTTTGCAAGCCATTTTCTTAAAATTTACCCCTTAAAGTTTATCAAAATCAAAAATTATTGATATTTGTGAAAAGAGGATGTCAAGATATTTCCAGAAAGTCCTTGTTTGTCCAAAACTAAGTTCTCTATCAAAATATATGGCCTTTTGAAGTTTTTCTTCCTTGGCGTCAAATTTTGGGAAAAATTTCCTTAGCGAGCCCGCGGCCCGAAATTTTCCCTTAGAGCTTTGAAATTTCTTTTGAGAAAAAAATTCAAAAGTTTCTCCACCACCCTGCCAACCCAGGAACCAATCAAAGGCTACCACGTGGCACCATGAGGTGACAGCAGAGGGGCGGATCCCCTTTTAACTTAGCGCTTTTGGAAAATTTTGGGAAAATTTTCCAAATTTTCCCCACCGGCCCATGCAACCAATCAGGTGATGCCATGTGGCGTCACAAGGCATCGGTGGAGGAACGGGTCCCTTTTTGTCTTTTACATCTAAAAAAATTTTGGAAAATTTTCCAAGTTTCCCTCTTTGTCCTTGACCCATGAGCCCAATCAGGGGGCTGCCACGTGGCATCGCAAGGTGTCGGCGGAGGTGCGGGTCTATGTACCCTCTTAGCCCTTCGGAGCATTAAGCTAATTTTCTTCCCACCACCCCACCTTCCCTGCATTGGTTTAGGAGATTCCATGTGTCCTTTGCAAACTCGCAGGAGTACGGGTGCAAAGCTAACTTTTCACCCCACGTGGGAAAATTTGCAAATGGCTCCCGTCGCCCCGTCTTTCCCCGCTTTTCCCTGCACTGGCTTAGGGGGCACCACGTCTCCCTTGTCGACTTGTGGACCCATGGGAGCATGGGTGCAAATGTGATTTTTGCCCCGAGTAGAAAAAAAAATCCCAAAGGTCTCCCCGTAACTTGCGAAACCGCCCTTTGGGCAAATTTTCACCCCTAGGCCCGTAAGCCCGCTCTTGGGGAAAATTTTCACCCCAAGGCCCACCACCCATAACTTGAAAAATATGAGGAGTTAGGAGGACTTCTTTATATCAATGGAAAGGTGAGGAAATTTACTATCCAATGGGAGTGATTTAGGGAAATTTTGAATGTGTTAAGTGTGAGAAAAATTAAGTTAAAACTTTAAGCTGTTAGAGAGTGGGTATGGTGAGGAATTACCCTCTGAACCTAATTGAAACTTTTAACCCTAAATTTTGGACCTTATGACCTCTAATAATTATTAATAAAATAAAAGTATACTCTAGTAGATTAGAATTGTTCTAGAACCTGTTAGTGATAACTGTTGTCTTGTAACTTGGTTGTAGATTCTTTTAAACAAAAAAATTATTCCATAATTTTTCCTAACTAACCCTAGGTTGTTTCTTGGGTCTCAAGTGGGTTGTTTTAGTGGGCGTTACAATAGCTCCTAGACCACTTATAGATAAATCATAATACATATGGCATAAGGCTCTTGTACATGGTGTTTCATATTGTAGAGCCTACGATGACATATGAAGCTCAAATTAGAAGCTAGACTAAATTAATGAAAGAGATCCACACAAATGTCATAGTAGTCCACACAAATGTCATAGTAGTCCACAATCAAGGATTGGGATTGGATAGGATCAAATGCACAAAGTATAAATTTGTGTGGAGTAGAGATATCAAAAACAACTAAAGGGAAGAAAAAACTCTTCATTCATTCATGCATAATCCAATTAGCAAAATATGCATAGGAGGTTACATTATATAGTGAGAAATTAGGTCACCCAAAAAGGTAACCAACTCAACTCAAATGTAACATTCCCATTTTAAAAATTTAGAAACAAGGGGAAAAAATTAA
The DNA here is from genome assembly GCA_018340775.1 of Taxus wallichiana var. yunnanensis. Taxonomy (NCBI): domain Eukaryota; kingdom Viridiplantae; phylum Streptophyta; class Pinopsida; order Cupressales; family Taxaceae; genus Taxus; species Taxus wallichiana. Next base: position 335,444,435 of record CM031236.1, read on the forward strand.
CATACATAATGTTCTCTATTCTAAATTAACATAATTTAGAACACACATTCCAATGCCAATCCATCTCATAACAAAAACCATATGTAGTTGTAAATGACTCGGTGAAACACCGATCTCTCATTTCATGACTCGGTATTAAACCGATCTCTCATGTTAACTCAATAATGTGTATACTACGTATACTTGGTTTCTTTTACCTTTTTAGGGGCACCCAAGTGTTATGTCTAAGAGGCCTATCTGAATATTTGTTACCGATATTCATCTGAAATCCTACATCTTAGACTAGGTGACATAGGAAAACGCAACCAGCAACTTGCGATACTTTGGCCAAAGTTTTTAAACATGTTTATCATGTTTACATTCCTAGATGACATACTCGTAAAAAGGAATAAGTCCCTCACCACACTTTTTCTGTTATCTAGAGTGGTCTTTCCTGACTTCTTTCAGTCCAACCTCCGATTCAAGGTTTCACACTATACAAGGTTAGCAACATGCACTAGTGTGGAAGATTACTCATGGTGACTAAGGGTACATAGACATACTCAATTGACTTACGTTGATTGGGTGTGTCTAGTTATCCTAAGTCAACATGAGTTAACCTCGACACTAGGTCATGTTCATATTCTTGTATAGGGTAGAACCGTGATCCAGTCTTACACTTATGTCAATCAAGTTAAGCAAACTAAGTGGTGTGTTGAGACATAGAAACTGCATCCTAGTATCCTCGTAATGACTCCTGTCATTGTTAGTGCAAATCAGCAGACACCCTTTGGATGTTCCATAAGATTTCTAGTTTGGCATTTTAGCATCCAAAGTGTGATTACACAACATTGAATCTTTTCCCCAAGTGTGAGACTTGTAAAAGTGGGAAAAGAATATCTAGATTAGAGGCTGGTTCCTCAACTCCTCTGTTCAAGTGTGCATAACATTATGTAGAGGGTTTACCTATATTTTAATCAAACTTTGCCAAGGGGACAGGGTTGAGAAGATACAAAGAATAAACCTAGTCTAATTAAGGTGATGCACCAAAGGAGTAGTAGACACCTGCTACTGCAAAACATACACAATCCATAAGAAAATACAAAGCACAAAACATGCACAAATTTCCAAAATGTAATGAAAGATCAGGAAACAATGATAAACATATGAAAGGATTGAGAAAATTTTAATCACAGAGCATACATTATCATTCCAGGTCTAATACAAGTGCATTACAATGACCAAGAGGCAAAAAAATGTTATATTTACATGAAAAGGTAAAAATTCCACAAATCTGTCTGATGAAGAAGAAAAGAGAAGTTGCAAAGCCAGAAAAATGTCTAACTATTTCAAAAATGAGCCCATTCTGGCTTTTACAATGCCCATTCGGACTCAGGAGAGAGAAACGCAGGAAAACATGAAAGATGCTTTAACCACCAACTAAATGGCATTAAAAAGCATGGGCACCCTCAAAAGTCCATTCCCGACATTTTCAACCATCTTTGGGAGAGAATGTGAGCCATACTTCATTAAAAATGGTGGTTGAAATGTCAGTTTTGTTGATTTCCACGTGCCAAAGGTGTTTTCCAATTTTCTCCCTCCAAACTCCACCAAAACATAAAATTGATCTCGGAATCATGTAGATAATTTCACTAGATTTCCATTGATATAAAGAACGCAAAAACCGAGCTTTGGATCGAAATTTATGCTCCTTAGAAAATTTAGGGCAAAACAGGGCCAAAATGGGTTGGCGGGCCGAAAATTTGAAATTTTCCCACTTTTTACATTTTGAAAATTTTTCCCAAAAATATCTACGCCCCACCACTCTAGTGACACATGGCATGATTTGATTGGTTGTGGGCCTTTCCTGCTTCATTTTCCATCATTTCGGCCTTTGGAAAATTTCCCAAAAATTCTCTATCGTTTGGATGATCCGAGGACACGTGTCATGTTGTGATTCACCGCGAGCATTTGCTCTGTCTTTTCCACCGTTGTTGACCATCTTCCCTGGGCGGACACATGGTGTGATGCTATTGGATGTGGGCCTTCCATGCTTATTTTCTCTGTGGGCCTGCCTTATTTTTTTACCGCCACGTGGACACGTGGCATGATTTTACTAGCTCGGGTTTTGGGGGCGGGCTTTTCCTTCAATATTTTCCTTTGATTTTGCCTTGGGAAAAAATCCCAACTTTTCCCTCGCGCTCCGCTTGCAAGGACACGTGGAAGATCTCCATTGGTCGGTGGGCCTGAAGGGCCGAAAAATTTGTTTGCGCCAACCTTTGGGAAATTTCCCAATTTCTCCCAGCGTTCAAGCTCCGACACCCACTGGGACACGTTGCACAATCTTATTGGACCAGGTTTCGGGGTGGGCCTTCTTTTTCAAATTTTCCAAACTTGGGCGAAAAGGAAAAATTCCTCTCGCACCTCCGACCCCGACGCCCGGTGACACGTGGTGCCATGCTATTGGATGCGGGCCTTGGGGTGAAAAATTTACTTGTGCCAACCCTTGGGAAATTTTCCCAACTTCTCCCGATTGGACACGTGGCCGCATCTTATTCACCGGCGGGCCCTCGGGCTGAAAATTTCCTCTTTGAACCCCGCCAAACACTTAGTAAAAATTCAAGTTTACCTCCGCCTCCGCCCTTCTGAGGACACGTGGCCTCCTTCCATTGGCTCGGGTTTTCCATGGGAAAATTTCCCATTGCGCCAACACTTGGTAAAAATCCAAAAATTTCTCCCTCCTCCCGATTGCTCCAATGGTGACGTGGCACCCTCCTATTGGCCGGCGGGCTTGTCTAGGGAAAATTTCCCACAAAAACTCCGCCGAGCCATAACTTCAAAAATACATGGAGTTAGGAGGAAAACTTTACCTTTCTGGAAAGTTGAGAAAGAGCTCTATCCAATGGTGCCATTTCTAGAAGATTTTGAGTGCCTAAAAGATAAAAATTATGACTGAGGCACAAGAGAGGAAAAATTAAGGGAGTTAGCCAAAAAATGAGCAAGGGGCTCATTTTGGATAACGATCATTACAAAGTTATTATGTTGTAGTTGGTGTGTACCAACATCCAACTGATTTTTCTCAACTCGACTAACATACTTTAGATTACAAGTTTATTAACCCATTTAATCATGACCTTAAAGATTAATTACAAAAGCAACGCTTAAAGATTCAACTAGAATCATTTAACCTATAAGGTTACAAGTTTAAGTTACATGTGAGGTAGGTATGTAGGTAAAATTTACTTCCTAACCTTTCAATTACATGTTTAAGTTTTTCATTAAACGAAAGCTGTTTGAATCACATAACTATATGATTGATCTTAAAGTTATGAAAGTGAGTTCATTAGGTCCTTTATTATTTTAGCCTTAGCTTAAACAAGTTTATTATAAACCTTTATTTTAGACTTCAGGAAGATGAAGTATAAATCCCGTTTAATTCCTTTTTAAGATTTCCATAATTTGATTAAGGAAAACAACCTAAGAAGAACATAGTCAACCATTCACTTATTATATTCATAGCACTTAAAAAAGATCTTGATTGAGTCTCTATGATTGATTTTAAGGAAAAATATCATTTTTCCTACATCAAGGACTAACGTCCAAATATGAAAATTGATTTCATATGTTTCAAATACTTTAAGAATTAATACACATATATAGATAATTCAATCCTAATTCCTTTCTATTTTTTTAAGGATCTATTTAAGAGTGTCAACTTATTAGTTCAGATCTCTTTTATGTGAAAATTAACCAACTAATAATTCAGATCCTCAAACCAAATCCCATATCACTTAAGTATGTAAACTTCTATGCCTATCTGTAGCTTCTTTTAAATGTTCACGAATCATTTTAACTTGTTGTTCCATTTTAGTAAGGATTTCAGGTCCAATTACTTCTTTGTCTTCAATGCTATCCCAACTAACTAGAGTTCTACATTTCCTTCCGTATAATACTTTGAAAGGTGCCATTTTTAAAGAGGTGTGATATGTATTATTGTAAGAAAATTCAACTAAAGGAAGGTATTCTTCCCATTTGTATTGTTGATCCATGTAGTACATTCGTAACATATCTTCCAAAACCTAATTAACTCTCTTAGTTTGACCATTTGTTTCTAGATGGTATGTAGAACTAAAATTTAGTTTTGTTCCTAAGGCTGCATTAAGCGTTTTCCAAAATTGAGATGTCATTCTAGGGTCTCTATCAGATATAATCAATTCAGGTACCGTGCAATCTAAAAATTTCATGCACAAATATTTTTGCTAAAACAAGTGAATCATCCTTAAGATTACCAAAGCAATAAAATGTACTACTTTTGTCAGTTTATCAACAACAACTAAAATAACATCATGTTTATTTCTTGACATAGGCAGCCCCTGAACAAAATCCATGTTAATTACTTGCCATTTATATTGCGGTATGCTATGAGGGTACTATAAACCATCTGGGTGCGTATGTTAAGCCTTAACATGCTGACATTCCAAGCAGTGAGAAACAAAATCAGTTATGTCTTTCTTCATTCATTTCCAAAAATATTGTTGTTTTACATCAACAAGCATTTTTGTAATATCGGGATGTCCTGAGTAAGGTGAATTATGAAATTTCATCATCAACTTTTTCCTTAACTCATTTCCCAAAGGTATATACACTCGCTTTTCATATCTCAAAATTCCTTCATTATTGAAGTTAAAACCTTTATATCTTACGTCATTTAGATCTGTAACAAGTGTTGTTTTTACTTGTTGAAAGTAAAAATCAGATTCCATGATACTTTTTACCTCATCCTTAAATTAAGTTCTCAAAGTTATAAGTGCATAAATATGTTTCCTACGACTTAGTGCATCTTCCACTCTATTTTCTTTTCCTTTTATGTAACTTATGTCAAAATCATATTGTGACAAAAACTCTAACCATCTTCATTGTCTTGCATTCAGATTTGGCTGAGTGAAAATATACTTCAGCCCAAGATGATCAGTCTTTAATTCAAAAGGTCTTCCTAAAAGATAATGTCTCCATACTTGAAGTGCATGAACTATGACAACAAGCTCTAGGTCATGGGGAGCATAATTCAACTCATGTAACTTGAGTTTTCTACTCTCATATGCTATAACATGTTCATTTTGTAACAGAATACCTCCGAGTCCTTCTCTGGAAGCATTTGTAACTACCGTAAAGTTTCCATTTGGATCAGGTATAGCCAAAATAGGTTTAGAGTTAATTGATCCTTAAGATTTTTAAATGTTGATTTGCATTTATCACTCCACACAAATTTATTATCTTTCTTTTGTAATGAAGTTATCGGAGCAGCGACTTTTGAAAAGTCCTTAACAAACTTTCTATAGTATTCAATAAGCCCCATGAAACTTCTAACTTCATGTACATTCTTAGGTACAGTCACTCAGTTATGGCAACAATCTTTGATGGATCAACTGTTATTCCATCCTTACTTATGACATGTCCTAAATAGTGCACTGTCTCATAGAAAGAGCATTTGGAAAACTTGCCATATAACCTTCTCTTTCTTAATATTTCAAGTACTATTTTCAAATGCTCATGATGTTCATCAATGCTTTTAGAATAGATAAGAATATCGTCTAAAAATACAAGTACAAACTTGTCTAGGTATTCTTGAAAGATATTATTCATTAAATTCATAAAATTTACAGTGTATTTTTCAAACCGAAAGGTAAAACTATAAATTCATAATGTTCGTATCTTGTTCTAAAGGTTGTTTTATGAATATCTTCATCTTTGATTCTTAACTAATGATACCCAAAATGAAGATCTATCTTAGAATATATTGATGCACCATGCATCTGATCAAACAGATCATCAATTCTAGGAAGTGGATATATGTTTTTGATTATTGTGTCTAACATCTTATAATCAATACATAGTCTAAGTGTTCCATATTTCTTTTTCACAAAAATTATCAGTGCTCCCCAAGGTGAGACACTCGGTCTTATCAAACCTTTAAACAACAATTCTTATAACTATGCCTTAAGCTCTACCAGTTCAATGGTAGTCATTTGATATGGTACCTTGGAAATAGGCTCAGTTTCAGTTTGATTTCAATTGTGAATTCAAACTCTCATTTGGGCGGAAGATCGGGTAGTTCTTTCGGAAACACATCACTAAAATATCTTAACAACGAATTTTTTTCCAAGAAATCACTATCCCCTTCAAGTTGTTTTAGAAATTTTTACTACATACAAAGTGTAGCCTTTGTTTTTGGCCTTTTAAAGTTGCAATGACAATTTCTAACTAAAATTTCTCGTTTTACCCCTTGGATGTCTATTGTTTTCTACAGATCATCAAGACAACTAATGTGTTTTTAAAAATAGTCAACCTTTGCTTTATGTTTAGCAAGCCTAGTTAACACCTATTATTACATCATAAGACCCCAAAGGAGTAACATAAGATCAACTTCAATGGAAAAACTAGGTAAGTCTAGGACTTCTCTAAAAAGACATTTACTAATAGTATGGAAAACATTATTTCCATAATGAACAGTCCAATATTTTTCCATTATTCCTGCTTTTATTTTTAGTTTTAAAGCTAATTTACTAGAAATAAAGTATTCAGTAGCTCTAGTATCAAAAAGTATAGCAACAGGTATACCAAATAATTTACCTGGCACTTCTATATGCGTAACTTGTTTTTCATCTTGTTTATCACCTCTTTGCAAAGCATGTATCTTATACTACTGATTGTTTTCATCCTTCCTTAGAGGGAACTACTTTGCATAATGATCATTGCCATAGTTGTAGTAACCCCCTATAGGTCCTCTCTTAGGTTTAAATTTATTTCCAACCCTGAAATTGTTGTTCTATCCTCCATAGGACTTATGTCCATTATTATTGTTCTTTACAAAGTTGTTTCAAACATTTTGCAGCAAGTTATTTGCTATTGTTTTCTTATTGTTATCAACAACAAATTTATTTTTAGTACCAAACTTTTTCCATGCCCCCTTTTTGGGTGCAAGAGATGAAGAAGAATTAGGAATTTTCTTTTTATTCTCTTCCTTATGGGCAGAAATTACTTTTAATTTTTGTTCTGCCGAATGGCTTTTTCTACAACCCCTTCCATGGTGGTTGGGCTATGAACATCTACCTCACCCCTATGATAGGGTTTAATCCCATAATAAATTTTTGTATCTTGAACTTCTCGTCAGTTTGATACTAAGGCACATACTTAAGAAGTTTAGTGAACCTCTCCCAATACTGTTACAGTTAAATTTCCCTAAATTAAGTTCTGAAATTCAGTCATCTTCTAATTATAGTAGAGTTGTGGTAGCGAGTGTTGCCTAAAATAACCTTTAAACTGATTCCAAGTGATGTTTGATTCATCAATGTTTAGTTCAACTTTACGGTTGTCCCACCAAGAGGATGCCTCATAGGAAATTTGATAAGCTCCCCATACAAATTTAGTTTCCTCTAAGAAGTTTCTTATTGCAAAGTACGTCTCCATTTCAGTGAGCCAGTTCTCAGCTTCATCCCCCAATGTATTGTCATCAAACTTAGGTGGACTTATCCTTTTTATATCATTTGTGAGTTCTAGATGCTAATCTTTCCTTTTTATTTTTAGGTTGGTTGGGTACATTTGTGTTTGCATTTGCAGCATTGTTATTATCAATGCCCAAATTTCTAATATTGGCATTGTCCACAAGAGGTGGTTGATTGTTATTATCAGCATCTTCTTCCTCCTCCTCATTACCCATAACTTGTTGTTCAAGTATAGCCAAATGATCTCTTGTGTCCAATAGGGTAGCAAGAATCTCATCAAGTTTTTGTATGGTAGCTACCTCTCCACCTGGAGGTGGGTTATTTGTAGCACCTCCTTGTTCTAACCATTTTGTTAACAAGAAAATTAAGTTTTTATCATATATGGACTCAATAGGTCTAAGAGCTGCAATCTTCAACTCGATACCAAGATGTAACATTCCCATTTTAAAAATTTAGAAACAAGGGGAAAAAAATTAACCTACATAATGTTCTCTATTCTAAATTAACATAATTTAGAACACACATTCCAATGCTAATCCATCTCATAATAGAAAACCATATGCAGTTGTAAATGACTCGGTGAAACACTAATCTCTCATTTCATGACTCGGTATTAAACCGATCTCTCATGTTAACTCAATAATGTGTATACTATGTATACTTAGTTTCTTTTACCTTTTTAGGGGCACCCAAGTGTTCGTATAAGAGGCCTATCTAAATATATGTTACCGATATTAATCTAAAATCCTACATCTTAGACTAGGTGACATAGGACAACGCAACTAAGCAACTTGCGATACTTTGGCCAAAGTTTTTAAACATGTTTATCATGTTTACATTCCTATATGGCATACTCATCAAATGGAATAAGTCCCTCACCACACTTGTTTTTATCTAGAGTGGTCTTTCCTAACTTATTTCACTCCAACCGATTCAAGGTTTCACACTAGACAATTTTATTAACATGCACTAGTGTGGAAGACTAGTGTGGAAGACTTACGTTGATTGAGTGTGTCTAGTTATCCTAAGTCAACATGAGTTGACCGCGACACTAGGTCATATTCTTATCCCTGTATAGGGTAGAACCGTGATCTAGTATTACACTTATGTTAATCAAGTTTAACAAACTAAGTGGGGTGTTGATACATAGCAACTGCATCCTAGTATCCTCGTAATGACTCATGTCATTACGAAGGTACTATGTTGCAATTGGTGTGTACCAACATCTAACTGAGTTTTCTAGACTAGACTAACATACTTTAGATTACAAGTTTATTAACCCATTTAATCATGGCCTTAAAGATTAATTATAACAATGCTTAAAGATTCAACTAGCATCATTTAACCTATAAGGTTACAAGTTGAAGTTACATGTGAGGTAGGTATGCAGGTAAAACATGCTTCCTAACCTTTTAATTACATGTTTAAGTTTGTCATTAAACGAAATAGTTTGAATCATATAACGACATGATTGATCTTAAAGTTATGAAAGTGAGTTCATTAGGTCCTTTCTTATTTTAGCCTTAGCTTAAACAAGTTTATTATAAACCTTTATTTTAGACTTCATGAAGATGAAGTCTAAATCCCATTTAATTCCTTTTTGAGCTTTCCATCATTTGATTAAGTAAAAATAGCCTAAGAAGAACATAGTCAACCATTCACTTATTATATTCATAACACTTAAACAATATCTTCAGTTGGGTCTCTATGATTGATTTTAAGGAAAATATCCTTTTTCCTACATCAAGGACTAACATCCAATTATGAAAACTAATTTCATATGTTTCAAATACTTCAAGAATTCATACACATATATAGATAATTCAATCATAATTCCTTTCTATTGTTTTAAGGATCTATTTAAGAGTGTCAACTTATTAGTTGCATCTCTTTTATGTGAAAATAAACCAACTAATAATTCAGATCCTCAAACCAAATCCCATAACACTTAAGTATGTAAACTGCCCTCCTACATTTAGGATATTACTCAATAATACATCCCAATTTATGCCAAAGAAGGTAATACAATCAAGGAATATTCTACAATCAAAAAATCATTTATTCATCAAAAGGAGTGATCCATTCATTGTTTACAGAAGTATTTCAGAGATTACAAAGTGTCATAACAACAATATAAAACTAGTTTTATTACATCTTCCTTTTCTAACAAAAGTACATCTCAAGTAATGACGCCACATAATCATCATAATAAGAGACAATTTCTTTAGTAAAATAGATGTAACTTTCTATATGTCTTTCTCCTTTCATCTTTTACGAAATCCATCTGCAAAATTGTTAGCACAAGTTAGTTCAATGAATTGAGCATGATAAGCACTATAGCATTAAAATGTTGTGCTTTTATCTAACTGTTTCATAAAAAGAACCCTATTGTTTATGAAAAAGTACCAAACACAAACAAGATAAGTAGAAGACTTTTTCCTAAAAGAATACAACCAAGAATGAGAGAAAGATGATTAAAGATTCAATAAGTAATGTATAAGCAATGACTATTTAAATCATCATAGTTACTCCTAACTCCACATTCTTATGAACTTATCATAGCATGCTAAAAATCAAATAGTAGTAGTAAAGAAGGGTGAAAGATCATATTTCCCCAATCTAAATCTTATCTTCTAGCCAAGTTCCAATTTAAGTTCCTTTACTCAATCTATTCTAGCTTTCAAGAAGAAGCACAAGAACATGCAAAACTACCTTTCTTAAGTAAGTGTACTGTTTTGATATTCAAGTTAGCACTTTAACGAACTAAAAAGATCAACCATAATCTAAATACATTCCATCCAATAGTCATACCTATACTCAAGTTCAACACAGATTCAAACTTTAGTTGATAAAGGATAAGACTCTACATTCCAGGTAGGGAAGGTTTATCCTACTAAGGATCAAGCAAGTCCAACATAACTCATTACAAGGCTTCCTGCAAACTTGAACTCACTTCAGAGGTGGATCCTATGTGATCAATGAAAACAGTTAATCAAGGCTTACTAGAAAATGTCTTTTTCATATAGGTTTCACAAAGGCTTTCAACCAACTCAACTAGACTTAATACTATAGTTTCAGATACACAAGTAGTCCCATATACACTACTATCAGAATAAGAATTTCAATGAATGAAAAATCATACCATTCATTCTGAACTTAACAAAAGATCACAATATTACCTGAATGATGGAACTCATCCTACAGAAGGATCCAAAAATGAATGAAACAACAAATAACAGATAACACAAGCACTATCCATTCCAGGAAGTCATACTCGGATTATACAATATTCAGGTTGAAGATGACATGATACCTCAAAGTTAGAATAGTATAAACTGCAAACAAAGATGCATGTTGATAAACACCCATCTAGTTCCATTTACCCAAACTCAAAAGTTGGAACAATACTAAAGAAAATCACAAGATGATCAATACTTCCCTTTCAGGGAAAAGACGTAGTTTTTCCAGCTCACACATTCAACACAAGGTTCTTCATTTCAGTCAAATTAAAGCTCAAAACAATTGACTAATGATTCCTCTTTTCGTCGGGTGACCCAGAATGGGTTTAATTTCAAAAATACCCATTTTAACAGTACAAAGAAATAGATAATAGTCTAGGTTTGAACTGATCGACAAAGAAGTTTTTATAGTCGTCCAACAAGAAGAACAAAGGAAGCCTAAAAACAATTTCAGTCTCAGTTCCAGACTGGTCATTGAAGGAATAACGTTCATCCAAGCAAGAAGGGAAGAGAGAATGTGCGATGACTTCCCTTCTACAAACACTCATCTACAGTCAACAATAAATAAGCATGGCTTCCATAGTTCACACCAAATCAATTTAAGGATGCCTCAAGCCCAAAATGGGTTTAATAAATTTGATCTATACCCAACATAACAGAGCTAAAAACTTTCTCAGTCATTCTTTCTTATTTGACTACCTTCGAGGGAAGGATCTACTAAAGAACAAAAGATTCATCAGTTTCCATTTGGGAAACCCAAAATATGCATAACCCAGATCTAAACAAACTATATTCTACTCAAAAGTGTAGTCACAAGAATGAGTTGAACAAAAAGGTGAGTTCTTACTATCATCATCGAAAATGATTAAGACAATGAACACATGAAAAACCCAAAACGTTGGTGTAATACAAAAATGAAGACTCCTTCAAAGCCAGTTTTCTAACGACAACTGTAATGAGAGCATGCAAGCCAAAATCTATGGATTTCCACAAAACCATGCTATTGTTAAAACATATACAACCTTCAACATAAGTTTTCAATCATTTAGAGAACAACACAAACCTATTTCAATAACAAGAAGGTTCAAATACAAACAAGATAGCATTACAGTCACAAATCAACACTTCCAAGAAAATTTTTCAACAACAACAACAAAGAACCAGTTTGCATCTAAAAGAAACAATACACACACCATTGAAGCAAGAATAAACAATCATAAAAACAGAAGGTTTCAAAAAGAGAAGATTTGTTTTTATGAATCATTTAAATAAAAGCAGAAGACTTAATGGATAGGGCCTATCATGCCTAATAGAGCTCCTATCTTCACTTTCTCGTTGTAAATCTTCAAAGAGCTTTAATAACTAATCCTTCCCACGAAAACACCAAAAACTCCTCAGAACCTTCTTCTCCTTCCTCTTATAGCTTCACAGTGATATTTTCATCACTATCACCACCATGCAAGGAAAAATAAACATGCAAGGATTCGAACTGAGGGTTTAAAATAAAATCCACATGCAGAGCTAAAGCTCAAAAAAACCAAATGACTAAAACAAAACCGAAACCATTCTTTTTCCAACTTCCCTTCTTCCTAGGCATTTTTTCTCCATTACCAAAAACATTAAATGTCAAACATCACGATAGACCATCAACTTCTCCCACCACCACCAAATTTTGTTTGGCTAAAACTAAATTTAAATTTCCATGCAACTATCACTTTGGCAGAGGTGCCAACTCATCCCCTTATCTTCTTTTCATGCATTCGCCAAATTTGGCTTAATAGTAAGTTTTTAATGCCACTAAATCCTCATAAATACCTTGAGGTTGGTGCCACCGACCTACTTAGCATGTCATCCCATCCATCCCCTTTAGGTTAGCCCAACTTTAGGTTAGGTTATAACATTAGTTTAGGAACTAACTTAGGTCCTTAGGTTTAAGTCTAAGGTTTAGTCTTAGGCTTTCCTTTGATTATTAACATTACACATTAATAAAATAACTTAGTAACTTAGGATAGATTACCACTTAGGAACATAAATTAATTAGGTTCCTTTAGCAAGAGAAATAATTGCATCATGAAACTTACCAAAGAAGAATTAGAATGTCATCCAAAGATCACTTACGAAGCAGGGAGTAGCAGAGATCACCCGATACTCCAAGACAACTAGAGTTCTGAGATCCCATGATTTTTCCAACTCGGTCAAGATGACCATAATGTCATAAAATTTAAAAGCATGCCTTGGATCATGAAATTTATCCAAGGTATAGCTATCCTGCAACATAGGTTAACAAAACTACAACACATGTTCGAGTTCTATAAACTATGAACTAGTTTAAACTGAATTAGTTTCTTATTTCCACATGCAGTGCATTATTCAACATAAGAAGAAATGAATTACTTCATTTTTAATTCAGCATAAACATGGCGAGAATGGTAGCTATTCCAGTAGATAACATATTATCTACAACAAACATGATTCTTAATTCACAAGAGTACACCATCTTCAGACAAGAATCACATGTCAACGTTTGCAAATTCCAATACAAAAGTCATCATAGATATCAACCATGTTAGAGGTGTTACATCACAATTGGAAAATGACTTAAAGCACATTCCCCTAATAATCTACAATTAACATAAGTAAGCTAATTAGACTATGTAGGTAAAACCACATAGTGGGAAAAGGCCTACACCAACACCCCCCTTAAGCGTATCTTAGGTGGGTAGAAGAAAAGGTGGGTCCCAAAGAACAAAAATAGACGAGGTACCCATGTACAAATAAAATCTCTCATAAAACGAGAGAAAAGGAGAAAACTAAGGGGGATATCCTCCCAAAAGAGAGAAAGGAAAAGAAGGTAGGACTAAAAATCCCCACTTGAAGATACAACTACTTGTAGCCACCCTGTATCATGAAAAGGAGCCTCTCGGAGTGATTGTGAATTAAAAGGAGGAGCAGTGAAGAGTGTGTTAGATTTTCCAAAGCCTAGAATTATGTTCCAAGACATAACAACATTTTTTTCTACATCATAATGCCTAGAGAGATAACATTGATATATTTTTGAGAGGTACAAGGATAAGAATTAGATGCAGTGAAGAGTGGATCACCATGGAAAAGTGAATGAGTCTACTAAGTGGCTAATGGACCTCTATCCAAGGTGTGGTTCCTAGACAAGGAACTATGCTCCTCATGCAAAGTAGAAGAGCCAACTGTTTCATAAATAGATGATGTATCTGAAGCAACAATAAAGGAGGAATGTAGAAGGTTACAAACCGTGCACTAGATTGTTTGATGTTTGATGAGTCTTCAATCAAGGTGCCTGCTCCCTAAAAATTTAATGTAGGACTATAAGTAGGTGGATCAAGAAATAACTCCTCAAAATTTGGAAGGTGATAAGGAGATGGTGGAGGTGAGTCCCCATCACTATTGTAGTCATCTATGCTAGAAGATAAGTCCTCATCATCAGAAATGTGCTCAGGATCTAAAATGCCATCAAGTACAAGTGAATCGATGAAGAATCTTAAAGAGGTACAAAGTGAGAGAAGGAATATAGCCGAGTTTGATGATCGACTGCAATGATAGCATCACTATGCAACTCTCTGACATACATTAAATTTGGGGTGAACTCAACATGTATGCCCTAACCAAGGTGAGTAATCTAGTAGATTGATAGGAGATTAGTTGACAATGAGGGAATATTAAGAACATTATTAAATGTTCCTCCACTCACTTCAATACACCTCTCTAAAAAACCTTCACAAAAGAGTTGTCACCCAATCATATAGTGGACATGTCACATGGCTCTAAGGAAGTGAACTCCATGTGTGAAGAGGCCATATGATGTGATGCACCAAAATCAATTACCCATGTAGGATTTGGTGGTATAACTATAACTAGGGATCTCCCCTTTGTCTTTTTTTTTTTCTTGATTCTTTCTCTCTCTTTTCCATGGTCATTTTCCTTAGAGGATTCATGGGTTGATGAAGATGGTTTGATAGACTCAGGGACACCTATATTGTTCTTCTCAAGAAGACTCGTGAGGTGGTCAATTTGTTTCTTCATACATTTTCTTTCATCATGCTTTCCTATGCAATACCCACATTTGATCCTCTCTTTCTTGGACTTAACATTGGAAGAGGAAGTTTTAGAGTTTGATTTGGAGGTGGGATCATTTTGATCCTTCTTGTTCTCATGATCCTTGTTATTATATTTCTTCTCTTTGTTTAAAGCCTTTTGTTTCTCATCTCCAACAAGTAAAGCATGGGGTTCAAATTACTTTAATGCACCCATTTGAGTAAGCTTATCTTGCTTACAAGTTAATTCAGCAATAAAATTGTCTAAGGTAGGCATGGTCCATATAGCTCCCATGGAGCTCCGGTGGCGTGAAAGGTAGAAACAAAGATAGAATAGTTGGAACCCAATTTAGAAAGGATGGAAAAAACCAATTGTTCATCCAATTTGCTTATGACACATAGTTTTAACTACAACTGAGTGATTTGAATTTGGTGAAGAAGTCTTGTATCATGTCAAAGTTGTCGGGCTCAAACTGATGAGCTCATTCTCTAACTCATGACCTCTCATTATGTCTTGCTTCCCAAAGAGTCCTTCCAAAGTGGTCCATACATCATTAGGAGTATCTGCATATTCAATATGAAAGAGCAAGTTGGGAGACATGGACATGCATAATAGACCATAGGCTTCATCACTTTTGTTGTACCACTTCACCTTCTTTTCATCTATTGTTGGTTCTATTTATGTATCGGTGTAATCCTTTACCCTCAAATCCACAAGATGATTTGTATTTTGAATTTTGTATTTTGACTTTCCACTTGTGATAGTTGAATGGTGTAACAATCAGAACATGAGATGGATCCATCGTAGCAAGTGGTTGTATATTGAATTGAGTGTGCTAAAAAGACTTGAATATGCAACCCCTTGAAACTACAAAGGTGGAAAATTACAAGGAACAATAATATTGCCAGTGTGTAGATCTTGAAATAGATTGCACTTTCAAATAAATGGCACCTAAAATGGAGTTGTCTGCTGAAAGTTGTGGAAGTTTGAAGTTTCTTACTTGCAAAAAAATCTCCAATTTGCTTAATAAAATTGGGTTGTAAAATTTTTCCCAAACTTTATGAAGTTAAGCTCCCTTGGGTAGGGCACGACCAAGGGCTTAACTCCCATATGACTAGGGGCTAAGGGTTATGAAGACTACCTTTTTCTAATGACTAGTGCCACTTGCTTCGTGCCTAAATTTGACGTGTGCCCACACATCATCAAAGTATTTTTCTTTCTTTGCAAGTTGAAAAACTTGAAAAATACCATCATAAATTTCAGCTTATCAATCACCTTCCCAAACACGACACATTTTCAGAGTTTTACACCTATCGAGCACCTTCAAAATCTTGGAAAAGACTGTCAAATTTGGGTCTTGTCGAACACCTTGAATGAATGCGACGACCACATCGCCAAGGTTGGGTGGTTGTCAAACACCTCAAAAATCCCAACAATCTGAGTCGGGGTTTTACACTTGTTGAACACATTCAAAACCCGAAATAGGCTATCAAGGTTTGGACTTGTCAAGCAAGTCATGAGTCTCGAAATAGATCTGTTGACGTTTTAGAATTTTTGAGCAAGTTGCAGTAACCCAAAACGTGTGGAATGGGTTCTAGAACTTGACACATTTTGAGAATGTGGTAGAGCTCAACACTTGACAAAGAGGTTGAAAAACTCGAAACACCGAGTGTTGACTAGGGTTCGAAGGGTTAACCACAATTTACAAGTTGTGTTGAAATGCTTAGATGTTCCAAAGTCCCAAAAACCCAAAACACTCGACATTGACAGAGATTTAGAGGTTTGACCACAATTTTTAAATTTGTGTTGAGACGCAGAGACATTCCAAATCCCTAAAAAACTGAAACACTACGTCGAGACTTTTTGACATGTCAAACACCTTGAAAAATCTTGAAATGCATTGAGGTAGGATTTTTGACTTGACGAATAACCTATAAATCCTAAAATGCATTAAGGTATGGTTTTTGACTTATTAGACACCTTGAAAAACCAAAAATGCACTTTGGGCTAGTATTTTGACCTATTAAGCACTACGAAAAACCCGAAATACATCGGTGACAAGAAAATTTTAAAAGACTCCATATCTTGAAAACATTGTACGTATTCCACACAAAAGAGAAAATACCCACCAAATGTTTTGAAAACCCCATATAAACCCATAAATGATTTTCATTTTTATTTCCAAGTCCAAGACAGTGTGATTTGTGCAAGTTTCAAAAAGCCCTTCAAACCCTCCCAAAATGGTCGAAAAATGCTTGTCACATAACTAGGTCATATGCACGAGTTGATCCTAAGGTTTTGGGACCTTCTGAATTCAAAAGTGTTGTCTATTTTTCTTATCGAGACTCAAAAGGAATAGGTTGGCATGAATTTCCTTAAAACCCCACCAAACCCTTGAAAACTAGAATTAATAAAAAACAAACACAAAATGAGCTATAATGTTAGATCTTACAATAGAGGCAATGGAATTCAACTACAGATCTACTCTAATACTATGTTGGAGTGGTCCACAATTGAGGATTGAGACTGGATAGGATTGAATGCACAAAGTAGAAATTTGTGTGGAGTAGTGAGATCCAAAAACACTCAAGGGAAGAAAAAAACTTCATTCATTCATGCATAAGCCAATTAGCCAAAATATGCATATGGATTACATTATATAGTGAGAAATTAGGTCACCCAAAAAGGTAACCAACTCAACTCACAATTAGAAAATGACTTAAAGTACATTCCCTAATAACCTATGATTAACCTAAGCAAGCTAATTAGACCATGTAGGTAAAACCACATAGTGGGAAAAATCCTACACTAACAACAACCTTCTTATTCTCGCATCAATATTTTGTTCTCATTGTGGATTTTTCTCATATAAAGATGATACTTATCATGTCATCTCTCACAAATGCCAAGTACGAGAACCTTTCCCTTGTGCATCTAAGCATATGGCATGATCTCCTCCATTAGACAATAACCTTCCATATCATCATCTCGACCATGTCTTACTTATCATCCCCCTTATCCCTCCCTTGATGATATATATTGTGATGTTCTCTTTGAGATATCTAAAGAAATAAATTATTCTCTCTTTTTTATATGATCATAAGTCCGTCATGGTATCCACATCATTCATGACAACCTTGAGGACCTCGTGATTCATAATCGACATCAAATACTAAACAAATTCACTAACATCATAAATGATGCATGTCACTCATTCAGGCCATCATTAAGTCACTTGATTTTACTTGGTGTATCCCTATTCACCCCTTCCTACTTGGATTTATCTTTTCCCATGTGGGTTTCTACAACCATTACTTCTTATCTTGGATACTTTGGTAATTTATATGTCCCCTCCTGGTTGGGATTTTGTGGCCATTGCTTCCTACCTTAGATGTTTTGATAATTTTCCTACACTCTCTTGATTGGCCTACCTCACATCACTTTGGTTGGAACTCTAATTAGTCTCGGTCGCATCCAATCATATAAAAATTCACTACCTATTAGATCATCATCATTTTAATCCTTTTATTATTTCATTTTTACCAGACCATAAATGTTGCTCAATTTCTACACCAATAAGAAAATGGAATCATACAAATAAACATATATCATACATCAAACATCAAATACACAAGACATCACCAAAAGTATTATCTCATATCTCTCTCAAATGAATTGTTTTATATAATGTAATATGCATCTCAAATAAAATATGGCATCCATCCCTCAAGCACCTCTTCCCTCGATTGGAGGATGTGCAATGCTCTGATTCGATAGTTCCTAATCGGTAGCCTATATGGATTTTGCTAGCGATGTGGCTCTAGACTAAGCCCATGTAGCCAATCTCTTTGCTTTAGCTCCCGAACCTCCAAATATTTAATATGAGTTTTATAAGTTACATAATGTGTGGTCATCCCTATGCATCTAATAGCCTCATTATGCATTATGATGCCAACATTATCGTGTGCCTAGAGAAGGCCCTATACCAATGTAGACATATCTCATGCATCTCAGTAACTACGGGCATCTCGATATCTCCAACTATCCTAAGCCGCCTCCCCATAAGTACAAATGCACCCAACACATCTCTAACCATCATTGACATTTGGATCGACCATCACATAAGTATTTTTCACATCTAGTATGCCATCTAAAATGTCATGGTACATTCCCTCAATCAACGAGTGTCACTCAACTATAATTTTCTCTACCAAACACAAAAACTACATAAATCATTAGCCATATATCCCACATCTATTCAACATCATCATCTACATTATCATAAACAACTAACTTGGAGGCTTGCACGGCTCATCGGGTCACTCAACTACGATGGCTTCATCTTCTTGGCCTCCCAATATCATCCCATCGTCATCATACATTGATTTGAAATTCCCCTACCAATCAGTCCTACTTGTATTGGGGCACTAATATCATTTGTGGTCTCCTCTAAGCTTCCACTCTTTGTCATGACCGTTGCATAATGTATGTTACTATCTAGGTACTCATATCTAATAAATATCCTCCCCAAGCCTTTATAACTACCACTCACAATGTCATCCTCTCGGGATTTATACTCTCTCCTTCTTGTTAGCCTACCTCTCGGGGGTGTCCCCCACATCTATCATCTAATGTCCCTCCTTTATTCTTGTTCCCCTCTATTGGTGCCTCCCGGCATTTAGTTGTAGGCACATCTAACTTGAAATGGTTTTAATTGTGGCATAGATACCTCGGACCCTTCTCTCCCTCCTCTCTCTAGCATGTCGTGGTCAATACTTTGGGAGAGGTGGGGTTACAACATGAGCTAGGTGACTAAACTAAAAAGTAACTCTATCAATTGGGTATGTCTCCACCCACCACATGTAACTTCTAGTGATCTCTAAAGTCCCTTGACCACCACCATTATTATCCAATTTGGTCATTAATCCATTGTGCCTCTATAGGGATCTCATACCACTTGATCTCGTAACGTCTTGATTTTTATAAGCTATCATGATAATCTCTTTTATGATGTTGAATCGCAGAAATGAAGATAAATATGTTAAGATATATCTTTTAATCTTAAAAGGAATGTGTTACTAACTGGACCCTTGTTTTTGTAATTTTTTTACTTGGGATGGAGGTTATTATTGCTTGTGTTTTGCAAAATGAGACAACATACTTGTTGTATGTTGATGAACTCTTTTTTGATTGACAACACACCTTGAATCAATTCCATTGATCCAAGGTATGTTGTGGCCTTCTTGTGATTGCTTTGTCGATTTACTTCTAAACCAGAATGAAGTCTGAAACCAGACTGAAGGTTGATATAAATATCGCACAGCACCGATTTGGTATGAATATCTGGTACATAGATGCTAATGGAAAAGGTTCGATTCTTGAACCACATACAATTTGTAACGCTAGACAACGTAAGACAATAAGAGCCTAGATGCAAGTGACACAGGTATGTGTTGGACATAGGACAAAACGTCCTGCATTGTGTTGAATGTGAATGCCAGTCGGTAAGACTTGTTGGAAACTATTAAATAAATAGTATGGGGATTAAATTCTAACCTATAACTAAGTTTTATCCTATAACCTAACTACTACCCTACGTGGATTTTATATAGCATGGGGTGTAAGTTATGGCAAATCCTAATGATTTGCAACCTAGGTGAAAAACCTAAACTAATACTAACCTATGGAGGGGAACTATGGACCCATATGAAGAAATGGATAAGAAGGGAAGGTTAGAGATTTATTAGGACAATAAATGTGTCCTTACAGTTTTAGTGCCAAGTTTGGCGGGAACATGGGAAAATTTGGAGGCATCTAACTAGCTAAGTGGTTAAAAAGGAATTACATGCAAATTTTGAAAAAGGAAACTCGCCAACCTTGAGTCGGCGGTGGCGTGAAAATTGATGAAAAAGCAATACATTCTATGCATTCAATGATCTTGGTCTTAGCGACCAGCTCGCCTTGAAAGGAGGATAGAGGAAAAATTGTTTGTTATTGTGTTCATTCGGTTTTTTTTTAGTTGCTCTGCATTTCTTCCATGGTTCTGTTGAACTTGCTATTATTTTTGGTTATTGTTGCTATTGTTGGAATAGCCACGGCTATTTTTGAGCTTGAGAAAATTAGTGGACTGTTGGGAAAGCCCTGCTGCGGACACCATGGAGAGAAATAGCTCATGTGGACGCGGTTTTCTTGAACCACAAAAAGAATTGCAGGCATGTTAAGCCCTTCTCCTTAAACCGTTTGCTTTTGTTTAAATGTCTCATTAAAACAACCCTGCTCTTATGATGGGGGTTTTGGTTATATGATTTTGCTGATATCTTGAGGTGATTTTTGGGTTGAGTCATTTTCTTTTGTTGCATGTGACTGGAGCATTTCTTTGCATAATGATTAAGTCGAATAAAACTGTCCATGCTGTGTGGGTTCGTTTTGACAGTGTTGGGTATTCATTTTTATTACCCAATATGAGTTTGTGTTGATGAATACATTAGCTATGCGTGTATCAATTCTGAGTTTTGTGCATTCTTGTAAAAATGGAAGGATGAGATGATTATGTATGCCTGGTTTGAACTGTCATTATAAAGATGAATACGACTTGGGTATTCTTGTGCGTTTTGAAGAAAACGAGTGTTTTTCTTACTGAAATTATTAATGAATTAAGTTTTCTCTTCTGTTGTTTTGAAATCTGAAGGTAATGGTAAGTGGATTTTATTGTGCATTATGGATTCGGTTTTATGTAAATGATACTGATATGGAGATTGTTTTCTGAATTCTGTGCGTGAATGGTTTTTGAAGAACCGTGAGAATGATAGATGGAACTGTTGTGTGAGTTATTTTCCCTGAGGGTATACAACGCATAGAATATAAATTCTTGGGAACAGTGGGCTTGTTTCATCGTTTTACTCTCACGCCCTTTTAAAACGATTAAAAGCCTCCGTATTTGGTTTGAAATCCATGAAAGATTTTGTTTAAGGAATTATTTTCCTAATTCTGGAACTGAGTATCTGGATATTTACCAGATGGATTAGAGTTTACTATTTCAGTCTTCTTTGGATTGGATGATGAAATTATTTGCATATATATGTATGTATATCTATACGAACTACCTTCTCTAGACTTCTTGTTGTTTCATCAAGACTGAACCAAAGTGGAATTCTTACTTTGAATCTTGGAAAATGATTCTTTTTACTATTATGATGAAACTCATGATTTTGTAGCTAGCTGTACATTCTTGTTGTTCAAGTCTAGCTGAAATGCTTGTTTTTGATGAAACGTTGCTTATAAAACTAGTTGTATATTCTTGCTTGTTTATATCTGGACGAGAAAGTCCGTTGAGTGAAATATATGGAGGAAATGATTGTATTTAGAGGTTCTTTGGTACTAATGCTTACGGACCAGTTGCAATGAACTCTGGTCAACTTTTTGGAAAGGTAATTAGTAGTTTTGAATCTTTGAAATATACTATTAAAAATGAATCATACTATTGGATTATGGTTCTAAATAGTGGATATTTGGTTAGACAGTGAGAAGAGGTAATATGATCCTTCTTCCTTTTATTCGATTATTGATTTTATTTACTTCTCTTTGGGCTGTTATCATTGATTGATATCACATCTGGATTAAATTATTTAATACAGTTATGATGAAAGGAAAGAGAGTGTTGGATGGATAATTTGAAGTAATGATCATTTCTTCTTTTATACAGTTGAAATTCTATACTTGTTATGAAATGAATTTTGTCTTGCCTTAAGCATAATCATCTCGCATGTAATTGTTGTTTATTTTTTTCTTGGTTTGAAAGAAGTATTATGCCGTTACCAAATTTTGAGAGTTGACACCAATGAGTTCATGGTGAATGACTACCTTTCTCTTAGCGATTGATTGTTAAAATCAGATGAGTAGTACGAAAGGAAAGGAAAGTAGTTCGGTTTGAATTTTTAGTTAAATTCTATCTTTTGAAATTACAACTATTGTAAGGGAATGGAATTTATATCATTTACATTAGAACAACAAGTATGTACATATGTGTATTAGTTCTCACGAGATGTTTATTTTGGAACTATTTGGAGGAAATTACTTCTTGTAGTAATTAATCGGGGAAAAGGATTAGCAATCTTTTTATCCGAATGATGGTAATTAGATGATTAAGTTGTTAAGTTGTTCATCCTTATCGGTACTTAATTGTAGATGATGTTCATCTCTTTATTTTAACGTTTCATAAAAGCAGGGTTCTTTTATTGAGACAGTTAATTAAAAGCACCTCATTTTAATGACAAGTGCTTAATATGCTTAGTTCAATGAACCGAATTCTGCAAGTAATTTTGCAGATGGTTCTTGAGTAAAAACGAAGACATGGTTTCTTTTCGATACTTCTTTTGATTAGTTGAGGATGGATCATATTTGATAGCTAATATTCCTCTACGAGGAAATGGGAAAAGAAGAAGTTACATTCTTTATCCTTATGTGTTGAAATGTTGTTTGATATAAACGAAGTCAGTTGTTTGGATCAAGATTATATAGATTGTAAATCTTATGGATGAATACAAGGAAAAGTGTGATATTTTAATGGTTGTATCATTTTGAACTGTTTGAATAAAGATTGAGAATATAGTGTTATTCTTTGATTTGGAGTTATTCAAATGATAGTGGATAGATTAAAAGGAAATAATATCTATTCTTTACTTGAATACAACTTTTAAGTTGGAATGTGCGATTAATCCATACTTGGGTAATATGAAATTTAGATTGACGTTAAAAAAGGGTTTAAATGAACATGAACTCTTAATTGAAGGATATTCGGGATTAGTATATAAGCTAAGGAATATCAAATAACAGAAGAGGTAGATGAACCTTGTATTCGGACTTCGTTAATATCCTCGTAGTGTGCAAATTCAGAAATAATAGATATGAGGGAAACATATCTATTGGTAACAAACCTTAACTGAAGTAAGGTTATGGAGGATAAATGAATACATTCATTTAGAATTAGACCTCATTTAAATGATGTCTAATAAGATGGAATTCTGAATTTGTTTACAGTTGTGGGTAAAACTTGGTTAAGTTTAATAGGTTAAACTTACTACATTCATCTGTAATGGACTGTTAGTCTGAAGTTTAAAGAAAAGAACCAAGAAGAAAATATGAAACCCTTCGGTATGAAGGAGAGGATGTATATTAAGCTATAAGACAAATTAAGTCTCTCTTAGCTATATAAAATTGTAATGAATGACAAGGTTAAAGGATCAACATGGTTGGTGAAAATTGATCTTAAATATTAAGATTATAACCTAATCACATTCGAGATGGATGTGTACTCCTTGATGAGAGGATTCCGTAGGACCTTGGCACATGCCAGCTGCAATATGGTGTCTTCATGAAGGCGGGGCCTTCATGACAACACAATGTTGTAGCTGACATGTTACAACGCCCTCCCAAATCGAATCATCAAGTTTACATAAGTTGGGTACTAAGTTACTTAGATGGGGATAGGAATGTGATCACGTATATGGAGTGACTCCGGAGGACTAAAGGTAACTAGACACATGGAGTCACCTAGGGACGACACCGTATGTCTACGAACCTTTAGTTACCATGAGTGCCTTCCTATACTCATTCATATTGCTAGTTAGGATTAGAGTTTGACCTTGGATGGAAGGACTGACAGAGATCAGGAAAGACCATTCTAGATAACTGACGAAGTGAGGTGAAGGACGTATTCCATTGATGTGTATGACATCTGGGAATATGATCATGCAAAGCATGTGAAAATCTTTGGCCAAAGTATCGCAAGTTGCTGGTTGCGTTGTCCTAATCACCTAGTTTAAGAAGCAGGATGTCAGATGAATATCAGTAACAAATATTCAGATAGGCCTCTTAAATGGATCACTTCGATAACCGGAAATGGTAAAAGAACCCTGTATACTTATTATACAATGCATGGATTAACATGAAGGATCGGTAAGTCACCGAGTCATGAAATGAGAGATCACTGAAACTCGAGCCATAAAATGGGAGATCGGTAGTTCTTCGAGTCATTTACAACAGCATATGGTATCTGTTATATGATTGAATGACATTGAATGTGTGTTCCATATTGTAAATATGTGAACAGAGAACATTGGTTTTAAAAAGAAATTGTGTGATCCGAATTACATTAATTGGACAGAGAACAATTATTAAAACTTGAACGTGTGTTTGAATTACATAATTCAGAACAGAGAACGTTGTATAATTTTTTTCCCTTGTTCTAGTATCTTAAAATGGGGATGTTACATCTTGGTATCAGAGCTGAAGGTTGCAGCTCTTGGACCTAATGAGTCCACAATTTAATAAGGTTTACATTTTCTTATTGAACAAAAATGGTAGAACAAGAGGAAATCTTTGCGAACAACCCGTTACGGGAGGAGAAGTAGCTCGCTCAAAAGTGGATGAAATCCTTGCTACCCTACTTGGATATGAGAGATCGTCTAACTATTTTGGAACATCAATCAATGGGAAATGAGGAGGAGGAAGAAGAAGTTGATATAAATGATCAGCCACCTCTTGTGGACAACACCAATGGAGGGAATCGGGTGTTGATAATAGTAATGTGAATGCTCCTAATCATCCTGAAAATAAAAGGGCAAGATTAGCAGCTGAACTTACAAATGATATAAAGAGAATAAGTCCTCCAAAGTTTGATGGAACAACACTTGGGGACGGAGCTGAAAATTGGCTCAGTGAAATGGAGAAGTACTTTGCAATAAGAAACTTCTCCGAGGAGACCAAAGCGATATGGGGAGCATATCAGATTTCTCATGAAGCATCATCATGGTGGGACAACCGTAAGGTTGAGTTGAATATTGTCGAAATAGACATAACTTGGGATCAATTTAAGGGTTACTTTAGGCAACGGTGGCTGCCTCAACTCTATTTTGATAGGAAAATGATTGAATTCCAAATCGGTCGCAAGGAAGGCCGACGGTGATAGAATCTTTGGGAAGGGTTTACTAAACTCCTTAAGTATGTGCGAGTACCAAGTCGATGAGAAGTTTAGAATACGAAAGTTCATAATGGGACCGAATCCCATCATTGGTGGTGAAGCTGGATGTCCACGGTCCAACCACTATGGAAGGAGTTGTCGAAAAGGCAATAAGACAGGAACAGAAATTGAGAGCAATTTCTGCTCATAGGGAGGAGATTAGGAAGAAGATTCCCAACTCTTCTTTATCTCTCACACCCAAAAGGGGGCCCTGGAAAAGGTTTGGTGTGAAAAACAAAATTTTTGTAGATAACAACAAGAAATCTGTAATGAAAAAACCTGTAAATAGTGTGTGGAGCAGCTTTGCAAAAGTTAGTGGCAATGGACAAAAGTCCTATGGAAGCCAGAGTGATAACTTCAAAGCTGGTAGCAAATTTGAGCCTAGGAAAGGGCCAGTTGGAGGATGCTTCAACTATGGAAAGGACCATTATGTGAGTCACTATCCTCTGAAAAAGGATGATCGTGATCACAACATAGGATACACGCTGCGGTGGCTAACAAACAAGCTGAAAAGCAAGTTACACCCATAGAAGTTCGGGTAAGTTATTCGGTACACCTGTAGTCATACTTTTTGATACTAGAGCTACTGAATGCTTTATTTCTACTAAACTTGCAATGAAATTAAAAAGAAAAGTTGAACGAATGGATAAGACATGGACAGTGCATTATGGGAATAATGTTGTCCATACAGTCGAAATGTGCCTTTTTGGGGCAATTCTTGACTTGCCCAGTTTCTCCACCGAAGTTGACCTGTATGTCACTCCTTTAGGATCATATGATATCATTATTGGAGTTAACTAGTTGGCAGAACATAAGGCAAAGGTCGACTGTTATGAAAAACAAATTTGTTGTTTTGATGACCTGCAGAAAGCAAGCAGTCATTCAAGGTGTAAGGCGTGAGGTTGCAGTTAGGAAACTAATAGCTATGCAACTAAAAAGGGCTAAAAATAGAGGTTGCACCTTGTATGCCATAAAAATGACAAAAAATTCTGAGGAAGATAATGATTTCATGGAAAGGTACCCATTATTAAGGGATTTTAGTGATGTATTTCTAGAGGAATTACCAGGTCTTCCACCCAAATGAGAGTTTGACTTTACAATAGAGATCAAGCCAGGAACTAAACCCATATCTAAGGCACCTTACAGAATGACCACCCTCGAGTTGGTGGAGCTTAAGGCTCAATTACAGGAACTTTTGACTAAGGGGCTGATAAGACCGAGCGTCTCACCATGGGGAGCGCCGGTAATTTTTGTAAAGAAGAAGGATGGCACACTGAGACTGTGCATTGATTACAGAATGTTGAATAAGGAAACTATTAAGAATCGATACCCACTTCCTAGGATTGATGATCTGTTCGACCAGATGCGTGGAGCATCAGTCTATTCAAAAATAGATCTTCGATCTAGATATCATCAGTTGAGAATAAAGGAAGAAGATATTCATAAAACAATTTTAGAACAAGGTACGGGCATTATGAATTCATGGTGTTACCTTTTGGGTTGACAAATGCACCTGCCGCCTTCATGAATTTGATGAATAATATTTTTCAAGAATACCTAGACAAGTTCGTACTTGTATTTTTGGATGACATTCTTATATACTCTAAAAATGTCGAAGAGCACCAAGAACATTTAAGGATAGTGCTGGAAGTTTTAAGAAAGAGAAAGTTGTATGGTAAACTATCTAAATGTTCCTTTTATGATGTAGAGGTGCATTATTTGGGACACGTTATAAGCAAGAACGGGATAGCTATAGACCCTTCAAAGATCGTAGCTATAACCGAGTGGCATGTGCCTAAGAACGTGCATGAAGTAAGAAGCTTCATGGGCTTGGCAGGATATTATAGAAAGTTCATTAAGGACTTTTCAAAAATTGCTGCCCCAATCACCTCACTACAAAAGAAAGATAAGAAATTTGTCTGGACTAAAAATGTGAATCTACCTTTAAAAATTTAAAGGAACAGTTAACTACAACACCTATTTTAACCGTACCAGACCCAAATGGAAATTTTACGGTTGTAACGGATGCGTCTGGAGAAGGTCTTGGAGGCATTCTGTTACAGAATAACCATGTCATAGCTTATGAAAGCAGAAAGCTTAAGTTACATGAACAAAATTATGCTCCACATGACCTAGAGCTCACTGCCATTGTACATGCACTTCAAATGTGGAGGCATTACCTTCTTGGCAAACCCTTTGAGTTAAAAACCAACCATCTGGGGTTGAAGTATATTTTTACTCAACCAAACCTGAATGCAAGACAATGAAGATGGTTAGAATTTCTGTCTCAGTATGATTTTGATATAAGCTACATCAAAGGCAAGGAAAATAGAGTGGCAGATGCTCTGAGTCGTAGGAAGCACATCTCTGCTCTTATAACATTAAGAACTCAGTTTAAGGATGAGGTGAAAGATGTCATGGAATCAGACTCTTATTTCCAGCAAGTTAAAACAACACTTGCTGCAGATCCAAAGGATGTGAAGTATAAGGGATTTCGTTTTGATAATGAAGGAATTCTGAGGTTTGAAAACAGGGTATATATACCCTTGGCAAATGATTTAAGAAAGAAATTGTTAACTGAATTTCATAATTCACCTTTTCTAGACACCCTGGCATTACAAAAATGCTTGTTGATCTTAAGCAAGCAATACTTCTGGAAGGGAATGAAAAAGGATGTGGTGGAATTTGTAACACACTACTTGGAATGTCAGCATGTTAAGGTGGAACATATGCATCCCGCTGGATTATCTGTATCCCCATAGCATTCCGTAGTACAAATGGCAAGTGATAACGATGGATTTCGTTCAAGGATTGCCTATGTCAAGGAATAAGCATGATATCATCTGGTTATCGTTGAAAAATTAACCAAAGTGGCACACTTCATTGCTGGTAATTTGAAAGATGATGCACTAGTGTTAGCAAGAAGATTTGTACATGAAATTTTTAGATTGCATGGAATACCCGAATTGATCATATCAGACAGAGATCCGAGGATGACATCAAGGTTTTGGAAAACGCTTAATGTGGCCTTGGGAACTAAATTAAACTTCAGCTCTGCGTATCATCCAGAAACGGATGGACAGACCGAGAGAGTCAACCAAGTTTTAGAGGATATGTTAAGAATGTATTGCATGGACCAGCAGTATAAATGGGAGGAATACCTTCCGTTGGTTGAATTTTCCTACAATAATACATACCACACCTCTTTAAAAATGGCGCCTTTTGAAGCATTGTATGGAAGAAAATGTAGAACCCCTGTTAGCTGGGACAACGTAGAGGACAAAGAGGTAATTGGGCCAGAAATCCTCACGGAAATGGAACAACAAATCAAAATGATCCGGGAACATCTAAAGGAGGCTGCCAATAGGCAAAAGAGTTATGCAGACTTAAAGCGGGTTGATAGGAATTATAAACTTGGTGAGAAATTCTTTCTTCGGGTTAAGCGAAAAAGAGCTCAATAACTTTTGGCAAGGCTGCCAAGTTATCACCTCGTTATGTGGGACCTTTTGAAATTGTTTGAAATAATCAACCCTGTAGCTTATCGTCTAGCATTACCTCCTGCTTTATCACAAATGCATGATGTTTTTCATATTTCTTTGCTTAAGAAATACGTAACAGATTTATCACATGTGCTGAATTGGAATTCCTTGCAGGTCCAAGACCCAGGAATAATCGTGGTTAAGCCCATTCGAGTGTTGGGAACTCGCCAGTTGTACTTAAGAAATCGTGAAGTGAATCAATGTAAGGTCCAATGGGACTAGTTTAGTGAAGAAAGTGCAACTTGGGAAAATCTGAAGAAATGAGATCTACTTTTCCATACTTGTTTGATCAAAATTGAATTCAAAAAACTGATAATTCTACCAAATATAGACAATTACTGGTCTATTTTACAGTTATCTTAAAACACTGTTTTGATGATTAGATCTGTTTTTGGTATGAACTTATGAATGGAAGGACAATAACTGAATTTTGTCCTAGGAACTCTATGAATTGGCTAATTTGATCATCGGGATGATGATTCTTTAAGAAGGGAGGAATGTAACGTCTTGATTTTTATAAGCTATCATGATAATCTCTTTTCATGATGTTGTAACTGCAGAAATGAAGATAAATATGTTAAGATATATCTTTTAATCTTAAAAGGAATGTGTTACTAATCTGGACCCTTGTTTGCTGTAATTTGTTTACTTGGGATGGAGGTTATTATTGCTTGTGTTTTGCAAAATGAGACAACAGACTTGTTGTATGTTGATGAACTCTTGTTGTTGATTGACAACACACCTTGAATCAATTCCATTGATCCAAGGTATGTTGTGGCCTTCTTGTGATCGCTTTGTCGATTTACTTCTAAACCGAGAATGAAGTCTGAAACCAGACTGAAGGTTGATATAAATGTTGCAGCACCTGATTTTAGGTATGAATATCTGGTACATAGATGCCAATGGAAAAGGTTCGATTCCCGAACCACATACAGTTGTAACACTAGACAGCGTAAGACAATAAGAGCCTGGATGCAAGTGACACAGGTATGTGTTGAACATAGGATGAAACGTCCTGCATTGTGTTGAATGTGAACGCCAGTCGGTAAGACTTGTTGGAAACTATTAAATAAATAGTATGGGGATTAAATTCTAACCTACAACTAAGTTTTATCCTATAACCTAACTACTACCCTACGTGGATTTTATATAGCATGGGGTGTAAGTTATGGCAAATCCTAATGATTTGCAACCTAGGTGAAAAACCTAAACTAATACTAACCTATGGAGGGGACCTATGGACCCATATGAAGAAATGGATAAGAAGGGAAGGTTAGAGATTTATTAGGACAATAAATGATGTCCTTACAGTTTCAGCGCCAAGTTTGGCGGGAACATGGGAAAAGTTGGAGGCATCAACTAGCTAAGTGGTTAAAAAGGAATTACATGCAAAATTTGAAAAGGAAACTCGCCAACCCTGAGTCGGTGGTGGCGTGAAAATTGATGAAAAAGCAATGCATTCAATGCATTCAATGATCTTGGTCTTAGCGACCAGCTCGCCTTGGAAGGAGGATAGAGGAAAAATTGTTTGTTATTGTGTTCATTCGGGTTTTTAGTTGCTCTGCATTTCTTCCATGGTTCTGTCGAACCTACTGTTATTTTTGGTTATTGTTGCTGTTGTTGGAATAGCCACGGCTATTTTTGAGCTTGAGGAAGTTAGTGGACTATTGGGAAAGCCCTGTTGCGGATGCCGTGGAGAGAAATAGCTCATGTGGACGTGGTTTTCTTTGAACCACAAAAATAATTGCAGGCATGTTAAGCCCTTCTCCTTAAACCATTTTTGCTTTTGTTTAAACGTCTCATTAAAACAACCCTACTCTTATGATGGGGTTTTGGTTATATGATTTTCTTTGATATCTTGAGGTGATTTTTAGGTTGAGTCATTTTCTTTTTTTGCATACAATTGGAGCATTTCTTTGCATAATGATTAAGTCGAATAAAACTATCCATGCTGTGTGGGTTCGTTTTTTGACAGTGTTGGGTATTCATTTTATTACCCAATATGAGTTTGTGCTGATGAATACATTAGCTATGCATGTATTAATTTTGAGTTCTGTGCATTCTTGTAAAAATGGAAGGATGAGATGATTCTGTATGACCCTGGTTTGAACTGTCATTATAAAGATGAATATGACTTGGGTATTCTTATGTGTTTTGAAGAAAACGAGTGTTTTCCTTATTGAAATTATTAATGAATTAAGTTTTCTCTTCTGCTGTTTGAAATCTGAAGGTAAAGGTAAGTGGATTTTATTGTGCATTATGGATTCGGTTTTATGTAAATGATACTGATATGGAGATTGTTTTTTGAATTCTGTGTGTGAATGGTTTTTGAAGAAACATGAGAATGATAGATGGAACTGTTGTGTGAGTTATTTTCCCTAAGGGTATACAGCGCATAGAATATAAATTCTTGGGAACAGTGGGCTTGTTTCATCATTTTACTCTCACGCCCTTTTAAAACGATTAAAAGCCTCCGTATTTGGTTTGAAATCCATGTAAGATTTTGTTTAAGGAATTATTTTCCTAATTGAACCGAGTATACGGATATTTACCAAATGGATTAGAGTTTACTATTTTAGTCTTCTTTGGATTGGATGATGAAATTATTTGCATATATATGTATGTATATCTATACAAACTACCTTCTCGACTTCTTGATGTTTCATCAAGACTGAACCAAAATGGAATTCTTACTTTGAATGTTGGAAAATGATTCTTTTTACTATTATGATGAAACTCATATTTTCGTAGCTAGATGTACATTCTTGTTGTTCAAGTCTAGCTGAAATGCTTGTTTTTGATGAAACGTTGCTTATAAAACTAGCTGTATATTCTTGCTTGTTTATATCTGGACGAGAAAGTCCGTTGAGTGAAATATATGGAGGAAATGATTGTATTTAGAGGTTCTTTTGGTACTAATGCTTACGGACCGATTCAATGAACTCTGGTCAACTTTTTGGAAAGGTAATTAGTAGTTTTTGAATACTGAAATATACTATTCAGAATGAATCATACTATTGGATTATGTCTGTTCTAAATAGTGGATATTTGGTTAGACAGTGAGAAGAGGTAATATGATCCTTCTTCCTTTTATTCGATTATTGATTTTATTTACTTCTCTTTAAGTTGTTATCATTGATTGATATCACGTCTGGATTAAATTATTCAGTACAGTTATGATGAAAGGAAAGAGAGTGTTGGATGGATAATTTGAAGTAATGATCATTTCTTCTTTTATACAGTTGAAATTCTATACTTGTTATGGAATGAATTTTGTACTGCCTTAGGCATAATCATCTGCATGTAATTGTTGTTTATTTTCTTCTGGTTTGAAAGAAGTATTATGCCGTTACCAAATTTTGAGAGTTGACACCAATGAGTTCATGGTGAATGACTACTTTTCTCTTCAGCGATTGATTGTTGAAATCAGATGAGTAGTACGAAAGGAAAGGAAAGTAGTTCGGTTTGAATTTTTAGTTAAATTCTATCTTTTGAAATTACAACTATTGTAAGGGAATGGAATTTATAGCATTTACATTAGAACAACAGTATGTACATATGTGTATTAGTTCTCACAGATGTTTATTTCTGGAACTATTTGGAGGAAATTACTTCTTGTAGTAATTAATCGGGGAAAAGGATTAGCAATCTTTTTGTCTGAATGATGGTAATTAGATGATTAAGTTGTTAAGTTGTTCATCCTTATCAGTACTTAATTGTAGATGATGTTCATCTCTTTATTTTAACGTTTCATAAAAGCAGGTTCTTTTATTGAGACAGTTAATTAAAAGCACCTCATTTTAATGACAAGTGCTTAATATGCTCAGTTCAATGAACTGACCCATGCAAGTAATTTTGCAGATGGTTCTTGAGTAAAAATGAAGACATGGTTGTTTTCTGATACTTCTTTTGATTAGCTGAGGATGGATCATATTTGATAGCTAATATTCCTCTATGAGGAAATGGGAAAAGAAGAAGTTACATTCTTTTATCCTTATGTGTTGAAATGTTGTTTGATATAAACGAAGTCTAGTTGTTTGGACTGAAGATTGTATAGATTGTAAATCTTATGGATGAATACAAGGAAAAGTGTGATATTTTAATGGTTGTATCATTTTGAAACTATTTGAATAAAGATTGAGAATATAGTGTTATTCTTTGATTTGGAGTTATTCAAATGATAGTGGATAGATTAAAAGGAAATAATATCTATTCTTTACTTGAATACAACTTTTAAGTTGGAATGTGCAATTAATCCATACTTGGGTAATATGAAATTTAGATTGACGTTAAAAAGGGTTTAAATGAACATGAACTCTTAATTGAAGGAGAAGGATTAGTATATAAGCTAAGGAATATCAAAATATGAAGAGGTAGATGAACCTTGTATTCGGACTTCGTTAATATCCTCGTAGTGTGCAAATTCAAAAATAATAGATATGAGGGAAACATATCTATTGGTAACAAACCTTAACTGAAGTAAGGTTATGGAGGATAAATGAATACATTCATTTAGAATTAGACCTCGTTTAAATGATGTCTAATAAGATGGAATTCTGAATTTGTTTACAGTTGTGGGTAAAACTTGGTTAAGTTTAATAGGTTAAACTTACTACGTTCATCTGTAATGGACTGTTAGTCCGAAGTTTAAAGAAAAGAACCAAGAAGAAAATATGCAACCCTTTGGTATGAAGGAGAGGATGTATATTAAGCTATAAGACAAATTAAGTCTCTCTTAGCTATATACAACTGTAATGAATGACGAGGTTAAAGGATCAGCGTGGTTGCTGAAAATTGATCTTAAATATTAAGATTATAACCTAATCACATTCGAGTTGGATGTGTACTCCTTGATGAGAGGATTTCATAGGACCTTGGCACACGCCAACTGCAATATGGTGCCTTCATGAAGGTGGGGCCTTCATGACGACACAATGTTGTAGCTGACATGTTACAACACCCTCCCGAATCGAATCATCAAGTTTACATAAGCTGGGTACTAAGCTACTTAGATGGGGATATGAATGTGATCGCATATATGGAGTGACTCCAGAGGACTAAAGGTAACTAGACACATGGAGTCACCTAGGGACGACATCGTATGTCTGTGAACCTTTAGTTACCATGAGTGCCTTCCTATACTCGTTCATATTGCTAGTTAGGATTAGAGTTTGACCTTGGACGGAAGGACTGACAGAGATCAAGAAAGACCATTCTAGATAAGAGACGAAGTGAGGTGAAGGACGTATTCCATTGATGTGTATGACATCTGGGAATATGATCATGCAAAGCATGTGAAAATATTTGGCCAAAGTATCGCAAGTTGTTGGTTGCGTTGTCCTAATCACCTAGTTTAAGAAGCAGGATGTCAGATGAATATCAGTAACAGATATTCAGATAGGCCTCTTAAATGGATCACTTCGATAACTGGAAATGGTAAAAGAACCCTATATACTTATTATACAATGCATGGATTAACATGAAGGATCGGTAAGTCGCCGAGTCATGAAATGAGAGATCGCTGAAACTCCGAGCCATAAAATGGGAGATCGGTAGTTCTTCGAGTCATTTACAACAACATATGGTATCTATTATATGATTGAATGGCATTGAATGTGTGTTCCATATTGTAAATATGTGAACAAAGAACATTGGTTTTAAAAAGAAATTGTGTGATCGAATTACATTCTAGTGCTCACTACATGCCACAATAAAAATAATGGTACTTCTCCATCCGCTCTTGTGACATAAGATACATGTCACAATAACACCACTAATCACCTTCTAGATATCCATAATATGAGGAGTGAATACAACACTCAACCAAACTATATGATACTTCTCACTACCTATGGCCCACCATCCCAAGGCCCTCCTTTCGGTCGTGTTCGTTGACACATCACAAAACATTTAAATAACCTGAATGGGCATCCCAAGGATCACATGTAAATCTTGTAATGTCATTGTGGCATTTATTATTTATCCTTCAACCCTCCACCTAAATGTGTTGGACCTAAACTCCTAGTTTCCAAAAACATTTGAATCAAATCCATATCTAACAATATCCACACCATCTATATAATGTTGCCAAAATTGAGGCCTATAAGCGTGCAATATCATGTGTTGATAACCCCTCAATAATGTAGAAGCCATGACACATCCACCAATTTCCGCGATACTTTGTGGAACTTACAAAATATCAAACAACAAGCACCCATTTGTTCTCAATCCAATATAATCATAAAATATCTAACTCAAATTATCCACATTGAAATAATAAAACACTTTCAAACTACATTAGCATACCTAGCCTATTCCTATCGATGGCTAAGAAAAACAACACTTTCTCTACAACATCAGTCACACTTGTTTAATGTCATTGGCCACCAAAACAAATTTCCCCAAGTTTCAATGCCATCGACCATGCTATACAACTCATACACCATCAACCATGATGTAATTGGCCATTCTATCATGGATGATCTCATTTATCTCAACTTCTCCAACATTAAATTCAAAACCTAATCTAACATCTAAAATTCCAAATGCTTCCAAACCCACTCGGAACTTGATCTGGTTTACATTATGAGTATCTTTGGGGCAAATTTCACTAGCTACATTTTCCTCGACATAAAATTTTCTATTTTTATCCTAGCTACCCTTTCCCAATTTAAACACAAAACCTGTCATGGGATTCACACCACCATGTGCCCCATCTCGACCACCTTGTATGTCACCTTGTACTCCCATGATCTTCACGGAAAAACATATAATTGGATAGTTTCAAAACTCAATTTCTCTCAATATCAATTAGCAAAGTGACAAGTGACTTTCTCCCTTTACTATTTATAATAATTCTTCTATCTAATTTCGACACAATCTCTCCCAGGTCTTCAAATCTGCATATTTTTCCAACAATGAACCCTAAATACATTCCATAATTTTTTACGCAATCACGATGGTGAATTGATCATTTTGACATATTGAACATACCTCTACTAAATCCTATTTAAAATCCCCATTTTTCATTGATATCTACCTCTCATTAGCATCCTCCATGTGGCCTCCTAGTTAGGTGATTTATGCCTCATTTTATTATTTATATTATATTGTTTCTTTTCAATCTTTCTTATTTAGGGTTCAAGAAACTATTTTGTCGCCACAAGCAAGCCAAGTGGCAGCGATACGTAAGTATGAGGTTGACATGTTTCATTTGGTGGAGTTCATTATTCTCCTTACAACACTTCCATTACTACTTTACTTTCAACATTTCATTTCAATTTCATGTTATATATATATATATATATTATATATATATATATATATATATATATATATATATATATATTCCAAATAACATCATGTGTTCCACTATTGTGACATGACATGCATTGATCTTCGGTTGGGGCATATGTATACACCTCATTTTTACACTTGCTTAATAGTTTCTCGTGTGTAGGGATTTTCAATGCATTTTTCTCTGAGTGGGTACCTCAAGAGATCTACGAATTAGGATGTGATCTAACTTGGTCACGTGGGCTAGACCACAAAATTTGAGAGATGTTATAATTATGACATAGTTCCCTTACCCTTGCCTCATTTTTTTTCTTTGTTCATACATTACATCTATTATTCCTACTTGTCCCATTATATTCACTTATTCATGCTCATTGCATGTTATGATCCCTACTTTCGGTCACCATAGACCATCATTTCCTCCATTTACCTTTTGGCTTCCATCCCTCCTTATTTTGTACCTCGTGAATTTGGGGCTCCCCCAAAGTTGATGTTATTTCCCATGGGTGATGGTGTCAAATCTGGTATTTCCATAGTTGATGTCATCACCCATGGGCGATGGCGTCAAGTATATATACCCATCTTATTTTGTCATTTATATCATATGTTATTTTCACACTCCCAATACACTTTATTTGTATGCACATTGGACAATTTCACGTATTTTTGCACCTAGTTGATAGACTTGAGGTTTTGGAGCTTGTCGTTTTGCATTTGGGTCACTATAGTGAGCTAGGATTGGAGGTCTCCTATTTGAGTTTTTCCATTTTCCACCCATAGTGATTCTCTCTCATTGATTTTGTCTTTGTGGAGGATCATTCATCAATAACCACATTGTAGGTAAGTATTTATAACCCATTTTAGGTCCTTTTTACTTGTATATCATTATTGTTGGGTGGATGGTTAATCATTCATTGTTATAGACTAGAGTAGATATATGTTTTATTTGATCTATTACATTGTATTATTATATTAGGCCCCTTGGCTTTATCCATTTCTTAGCTTATCTTTATTTTGAATCATACTAGCATACCTATCTTTATCTTAGGTGTAGGCCTTGGAAACCCATAACTATCTTAGAGTTATGATCACTATCCTCTAGAATTATGACAATAGTGCTCCCTGAGCAACTTTGGTATCTACATCATGTGTCCAAACTTAGATTTGATCTCTACATTTGAGAACCCAGTTGGAAACCTATCTTTTACCTTCATACACTCTGGTGAACCCAACCATGGAATTCACACCACCATGTGCCACATATCGAACTCCTTGTCCAGACCTCATACTCTCACCATCATCACTAAAATCACTCTAATTGGATAGTTTTATAGATTAAATTCTCTCAATATAAATTATCAAAATGACTAATGAATTTCTCCCTTTACTATTTATAGTAATTCTTCTACTTGATTTCAACGTGATCTCTCCCAAACTTTAAACCTTCATATCTTTGCAATGAAGAACCCTAAAAACATTCTATAAAATTGTGCCATGATCATAATGACAATCCAATCATTTTAACATATTGATCACACATCTACCAAATATAGCTAAAAATCCCCAATTTTGTTGTTGTCTACCTCTTGCCTAAAATCCTCCACACGGCTTCCTAGTTAGGTGATTTATGTATTATTTTACTAATTATCTTATAGTGTTTATTTTCAGTCTTGCTTCTTCAGGGTTCCAAGTAGCTATTATGCCCACCACAGAAAGCCAAGTGACACTAGCATGTAAGTATGAGTCGAGTATATTTCATTTGGCGGAGTTATTATTTTCTTTACATAATTTTCATTACTAGTTTACTTTCAACATTTCCTTTTGATTTTAGGTGTTGTATAGATATTTTTCTGAAGGCCATCTTGTGTTTCACTATTGTGACATGTATTAATCTTTAGTTAGGGCATATATATACCCCTCATTTTCAACACGTGTTAACCATTTCTCTTGAGCATGGGCCATTGATGCATTTTCCAAGATTGGGCGTGATCAAACTTAGTTACGTGGACTAGACCACAACATTTGAGATATGTCACTATTATGCCATAGTTCCCTCACCATTGCCTTGTTTATTTTCTTTGCTCACACATTACATCCATGATGTCTACTTGTCCCATTATGTCCACTTGTTCACACTCATTGCACTCTATTATCCTTGCTTTCGGTCACCTTGGATGTTCATCATTTCCTCCATTTACCTTTGGCTTCTATCCCTCCTTTTTTTTTACACTCGTGACTTTAGGGTTCCCTAAAGTCGTGTCGTTGCCTATGGGTGATGCTTTCGGTTTTTTTGTGTACAATGGATTTGGGTATATATACCCCTCCTCTTTTATCATTTAGATCATTTGTTATTTTCACACTCCCAAGACACTTCATTTGTTTGCACATTGGAAAATTGTGTATATTTTCGCATCTAGTTAATAAAATTGAGATTTTAGATCTTTCCATTTTGGTTCACCATAGTAAGCTAGGACAAGAGGTCTCCTATTTGTGCTTTCCCCTTTTCCATCCATAGTGATTATATCTTGGTGTTTGTCTCTCGGGGAGGATCATGCATTAACAACCACACTATAGGTAAGTATTTCTAACCCTTCTTAGTTACTTTGTTGCTTGTATATTTTTGTTGTTTTGTGGGTGGTTGGTATTTTCTTGCTATAAACTATAGTAGATATATAATTTCTTTGATCTATTACATTTTCTTATTATATTATGCCCTTTGGATTTATCCATCTCTTGACTCATCCTTATTCTGAATCATAGTAGGATACCTATCTTTATTTTAGGTGTAGGCCTTAGAAACTTATAGCTATCTTAGGGTTAGGATCACTATCCTCTAGAATTACGACACCAATATTCCCTAAGCACCTTTAGTAACTACATTGTGTGTTCGTGATTGGATTTGATCCCTACATTTGAGAACCCAAGTTGAAAACCTATATTTCCCGTCATATAGAATATGTATATTACACATTAACCACTTTTATCTTTTGAGTTAAGTGATACACGATGGCATCCCTCACCTCAAAGGGGGAATATTGTGGATTCTTCCGGACATGAATCATGTCCAGTTACCATAGGGTAAACAAGGTGATAGCATTTTACACAATTTAGATACATACCTTCACACATATTAAGATACACTTATCTAGTTCAAACAACATTTACAAGTACAAGTTCACCTTACAAATTCATATTTAGCTATGAAATTTATTAATTTTAGATGACATTTACATGGACTTTGTACAATATCATCTTACATATGTAGATTCAACTATGACATTTATTCAATTCATATGACATTTACATGGACTTAGTATGCGTTCATCACACAAATTCATATCTAGTTGTGACATTTATTTAGTTCACATGACATTGAAATTGACATGGTATAAGTTCATTTTACATATTTTACTATGCTTATGATATTTATCATATTTACATGGAATTGATATAGGTTCATCTTAGATATTCAACTACACTTGTGATATTTATCATATTTACATCGAATTGGTACAAGTTATTCATACAAATTTAGATACATATGTGACATTTATTGAGGTTTTACATGGAGTTCACACAAGTTTATCTTTTTACCCTTACGGAAAATCATATCTTCTTTAATAGCTAATGACTGATCTAGCTCTTTTACTACCCTGGTATTGATATGAATCCTTCAACATCATGATGCTAATCTGGGTCTCTCACTAGCCTAATGAATGACACACTGAGTATGGGGGAAAGATCCATTTCATACTTTTAGGGGCATGGTTTGATATGACCAGTTGGGTGCATTCGTTCTATGAATATATGTCACTTTACATTTAATTTTTTCATACATTAATTTTACATCATGATTGAGCATTAATGCACATATTTTCCGCATGGTTGTAAGTTTCACATTAGATTGGTGTATCAACACATTCATCCGTTTCATACCATCATCATATGATCAAGATACAAGGTTTGAAATTTCTCGTTCTTTTATTTCGATCCAACATTTATCAATACTTTTTTTAAAGGAGGCAATTGTAGTACCCAAAATCTAACCCTATGTGCTTGGAAATTATCACTTTGAAATTTATTCCAAAATTACTCCATCTACCTATTTATGACCAACTTAAAGCCTCGTTCTCTATCCCATACCCTAAGTTCACTAGGTCACACATATTTTCCAACTCAACACTTCGTAAATCACTACAAAATTTACAAAATACATCTACAAACTATCTCTTGTCTCAACACTAATGATAGATTTGGCTTTGACATGTTCATGGGTTGAGGACATGTCAGGATGACAAATTTGTCCATACACTACAAACCCATCCCCCGTACTTGCAATGGTCATATTTTCGCATGCACAAGTTATTTTGGTCTTCGTGGAGGCTACTTTTGGGTTGGTTAAGTAGAAAAACATTTGAATGATCCCCTACACACACACCCTAAGATTTTAGGGGTACTTAGGGATACCACATCAAATGAACACTCTAAAAGGATATTGAGAAAAGCATTGCAACACATTTTCTTTATAAAAAAGCTACAACAAAGCTACCTAAATTCTAAATACATTTTTATTATTGTTGTATATCACAAATCCATGCTTTGCAATCAAGTCAAGTGTTGATTACCAAGTGTGAGGGCCTAATCAAGGGCTCCATATTGTTTACATTCTCTATTAACATTTCTCTCTCATCATGAGATTATGATATTATGATAACTACGTGTGGCTTTCTCCCTCTTAGGAATATTAGTATGTGGTGCAATGATCATCACATCAATAGGGGTGTGGCGAGGTTAGCCCAATGTAAATGATGATTAACTCCTTTTAAGGTCGACATGCGAGGTGAAACAATATCCAATCACAATATTATCATGCAATGATCCATATATATGAAATATGTCTAAAGACATAAGCGCATGGTACTTGATCTTAGAGTAAGAATTCATCTTAGAACAACAAAGGACACATTTATAGCTCCTTAGGCAATTTGTGCCTTAACCCCATCCTTTTATGGAGAAACTTGTCCTACACACACTTTTAGGTCCCGTATTTGTCATACACCTCAACGATACTATATAACTTATGTACTCAATTTCAACTCACCGTCACACAATCTCAACTTAGTACACGGTGATATTTTTCGACCCTAAAACCCTAAGCACACTTTCATCAATAAATCTATGGCATATCTCATGATGTCGTCTCTTTACATAATACAAATTTGTTAGGAATATTGTTTTTTTGTTTTGAATTATATTTACACAAGTAACTAAGATTTAGGAACATAAACCCTAAATTTCATATTATAGAAGACTATTGATTGACAATGTTTACTTATGATCTTCGCTCCAGTAGAAAATGAGGCGTCTTTCATGGCAGAGTATTTGTAAAGCCCAAAACTTTTTTGGATGATCGACCATGGGTTTTGTACACATATCTTGTTCAATGATCACAACCTTGTCTTTGGCTAAAAATCCCTTTATAAAATTGCTTCGACTCTTAGAAAGGGCATCTATACCATGGGAGATCACATTGCTTCTCATGACTAGATCATATAAGCTGGAATTACTGAGAAGAAGTATAAGTTCATTAATTTTGATATGTCTTTAATCATTTGTATTAAGAAGCTTATGTTAGGGGTTATGTTGCACAAGCTCAAGCTTTAACCCCTATGCCGTGGTGAAAAGATTGGCAATGGAATTGAGATACTTTATTCAAAAAAAATTCATACGGGCTTCTCCATTGAACTACGAGTCCTTTCTCCCTAGCTCTAGGTAAGCTCAACTTTTGGTGGGGACTTAATTCTTCTCCCTAAGTGTGGTTTTCTCACTTAATACATATTTGGAATACCAAAACTAAGCCCAAGATTGTTAAATTTTTATGGTGTTTGGTCTATCATAAGCATACCGCATGGGGATAAAATTACTCATTTTGATAGCTTGCATCCAAAGTGCCATGCGTTTTGTAGACTCAAAACCTGTAAGCACTTATCAAGAAATTTCAATTATCCCCACAATGCTTGAAAATAGATTCACAACCTTTTTGTGCCCTTCCATCTAGAGACCATCACCTAGAAAATGGCTTTGTTTGGAGATCCTGCTTAGTGGTCAACATACATTGCTTTCATTTTAAATATTTTCAAAGCTACTATTATGTTTTAGCTTTGAGAATATAAGAATATATCTATACTTAATTAAAAAGATATTTCTCAACAATTTCCCACTAATAAAAAAGTTTGTGTTCATCACTACCTTCTTTTAGATTCAAGCTCAAGCACATAAGGTAGATTTAGAGTTACAACATTTACATGAACTTCTTAATCATTATGAGAGTGATCCTTGTACCACGAGTAGAGTTTTACTAGATATCCCATCACTATAATATGGTTCTCCTCCGCCACCTTTGTAGTAGTGGAGTAGTCATTCTTGTAATCACTTCTCCTCTCCTCCTTTAGGGGGATTATGGAGTCCTTTGTGAGGAAAATTTTGTTGCACAACTGTTATGTTAGAATTCACTTGCAAGTGATAGTAAATACAATAATTCTTACTCCTCCATTACCTGTAAGAAATGGTTGCACCTCTTGCCTAACAATATTTAAGAGAAGATGGATGGATAACACCAAATGCATCAACGAGAGAGCCTCCTCTTTACTATTGGAACCTACCTTTATATTGATAATACAAAAAAATAGAACAAACGGGGTGACCGAAAACTCACGGTCTAGAGTCAAAATGTCACGAGGGCATGAAAGACGCCAAAAAGGCAATTAGAAAATCACATAACTAAATAACTAGGTACATGGGGCAACAACACTAATCGGAGGAGGATCACCCTTTGGAGGGATGAACCCCGATAGTTGGTTCCTTAGAAGGAAAATCAATAGCCCATCAATCAAGATCTAGCATTGGTATATTTAGAGGCACCATAATTCCCTAGTTAGGTGGTGGTAAGCTCTAAAACCGCCCCGAGG
Source organism: Taxus wallichiana var. yunnanensis (assembly GCA_018340775.1). Taxonomy (NCBI): domain Eukaryota; kingdom Viridiplantae; phylum Streptophyta; class Pinopsida; order Cupressales; family Taxaceae; genus Taxus; species Taxus wallichiana. Next base: position 335,488,043 of record CM031236.1, read on the forward strand.
AGGCGAGTTCCGGTTGGAGGAGTTGGCCATAACCTTACCCTAAGGTGGCGAGACTCCTGACTTAGTACAAAGGTGGATGGAGTAGGATGGCCCCTAAGAGGGGAAGGACGTCGACTACGAGAGTGGCTTTTGTGATGCGACACATGGGTTGGTGGCGGGGCACGAACATCATCTCGAAGGAACTTGGATCATTGTGCAAGGGGCGCTCCCGGTGATCAAATAAGCTGTTGTAAATGGGAAAACTCCAGTGCTACTTTACGTGCTTGCACTGAATTTGCATAGTCATACAAGAGATAATAGACACTTTGTTACCACAAAGTAATATCCAAAGTAAGCCCATTCTATTGAAAAATAACATTATTTCTATCTTTCTATAATTGAAAACTAATAGTGACCAAAAAGAAATTTCAAATAAAAACAATCCAAGTAGGAAGATTAACAAAGTCACCAAACATGGAAGCTTTCCAATCAAACAATTCAAGGTGGACAGGGGAGGAAGAGAGAATGAATCCACTTCCAAGCAGATTGAGCACGCTGACATGTCCAAAAGACATGTTTGAAAGATTCAGGTCGGCCACATAAAGGGCATTTAAGATTAGGAAGGCCAATATGACTTAATCGTTCACCCAACAGAAGACCTTGATAGATGAGGCACTAAAGAAAGAAATTGAGCTTAGGTTCAAAGTTAGGGTTTTAGGCCTCAGAATCGAAGAATTGAGGTTCCAACGAGTATTGAGCTTGTTGATTGTAGGAGACAAGGGGGACAAAAGGTTGTAAATCACGCCAGTTGGTAGTTAAGAAAAGGGATTTCCAAATTCCACCGCTAGTCCCGCCACCATGTTGTAGGGGTTTAAACCCAACTTATGAAGCATAACATCCGACATCAACTCCTAAATTTTGAGCACAGGCATCAAGGTCAAATTAAATTTTTGTTTAAGATCTTGCCAAGGAAGCCACTCTCTCTGGGAGACAAGGTCTCATATGGTATTGATGCCTCTACGAGCAAGCCAAAATGCCTTAACACCAGAAACCTTAGCCAATGAGACATCATCACTAGTGCAAATAGAAGACCACCATAAGTTGTGATCATTGAAAGATAACCTAGTGCGAAAGCCATCTCTCGATCCAATGAACCAATGGCTTAACAACTTCGAAAGCTTTCCAGATACTTCTCACAACAAAGCTACTCTGTAATTTTAACCGGCACTCTGGTGATAATTAAGGTATGTAGCCCAATATTATTCCAACATTTTTTACCACAGGAGAACCTAAAGAGATGCAATGTCATAACAAAATTTTCTAGGATTGGTTGCCATTTATACATCTGATTACCTATATAACACAAAGAGAAATACTCTGTTTATAGACATCTATAACTCCCATTCTGCCTTGATCACGAGGAATGGTACATATCTCCCAAACAACTTGATGAAAACCACCCTGATGTTGCTTAGACCAAAGATAATCCCGCAAAAGTTTAACAAGTTTGTCAAATGATGCTTGTGAAGGGCACCAACATGCAACATAATAAACCTAGGTGGCAGCTAGAATTTTGGTGCAGACTTGAAACTTGTCGGCCAAAGAGAGAGGCCTAGAGACCCAATGTTGAACTTTTTGCTCCACCCGATCAATGACATATTGCCAAAGAGTGGCAGAATCGCTATCAAGACAAAGGGAATCCCAAGAATTTGGATCTTTCTCCATGACTAATCCAATGCTAGGGGTAAGCCGCCACCAATCGAGCATATGTTAAGAACTCGTCGAAAGCCAAGAGATTTGGTTAATTGAACATTAGAGCCAGAAGCTTGACAAAAGGTGTCCAAACAAGAGAAAACTTCTTTGATGTTTCTGTTCATTCTCAACTAAAGTGAGAAAAGAATCGTCATGAAATGCCCATTGATCCCGGATGTGTCCCCACTTTGCCCTATCGACAAAAAGATAACCAAGGGCATCAACTACAAGAAGGAAGAGAGCAAGAGCAAGAGGGTACCCTTGCACGATAGACCGAACACGCCGATAGCTTGAGATTGATGTCTATTGATAGCGAGGCAAGAAGAAGCATCGACAAACAAAGTTTGAACATCATTGAAAAAGAATAGACCCAAACCAAGAGCTTGAATCATAACAAGAATAAAGGGCCATTCAATCCTATTATAAGCCTTCTCAAAATCAATTTTAAAGAAAATAATACGCTCTATAGAAATTCTCCCCACTCCATTCCTTTAGAAAGGGCAATGAGATTATGAAGAATATGTCTACCCTTAACTTCTCTACCTCGTAAATATGATGTCGCGGCTGCTTGTGCTTAATAGCGACTGTTTATGGTGTTGTTAATGGTTTGCTACCATAGTGCGGGATTGTAATTCTGTTCTGAGCTGGGTATTTTGATAAATGAATACGATATATGTGTGTAAAACCCAAGAGTCCCTCTCACCAGCAAAGGCACTGGGTGGTTTGTGTGTATAGATGGGCACATGTAGTGTTGCGAGTCAATGGCATTGGTATGGATTTATTTCAGGGGAGGGGAAGGGAGGAAGAGGCTTCCCCTCCCCTGTCAATCTGAACTACAACACGTGGACAAGGCCCGCCAAGGTGCGAGCACAAGTACAATGCAAGCAAGATAGAGATATCTTAGTAGAGGAGTGCCTCCGCAAGGTTTCCTACGCCACTGGAGTCGACCGCTCCAATGTAAACCAGAACTTTACTGTATCAGGTTGGTTTGCCTTCTTCCCACTATTAATTCACAATTTCTCGGACTGAAAAATGAAAGCATTGTGAAGTTGAATAAAGATGCGTTCCTTTTGGTTTTGCAGGAAAACAATGTCTATTTGGGATGGAAGGAAAGTGGAGTCTATCATGGTGCATGGATGGGCGGTTTTATGAAAAGTATGACGGTCAAGAAGTAACGTTAGAATGGGGGTTTGATGGATTACACAATCCTTGGTATGCGGATTTCGCTGGTCGTGTAACTGCGCTCGACCTCGATGATTTGGAGGTTATTATTTTCTTCTCATTGGCAATAGACTTACAAATGAAATGAAATGAAATATTTTAATGACGTCCACGAGACTGAAGAGTCTATGGGACCAAACGAAACCAATACATTAAGCAGTATTTAGACTCTTTGCCATATCAACTCTCCTACTGTGAATCTTGAGCACTAAACCAACGATCTTTTGAAGTTTTGTTTATGCAAATAACTCATTTAAGTTGTCCACTTTTAATTCGCTTTCGTACTGGATACGGATATCATCATATGCTGAACACTCCATAATGAAATGCCATTCCATTTCAACAACCCCTTTGCTGCAAAAAAGACAAATTCTCCTTTCCCAATCCTCTTTGGGAATAGTCCATCTACCGGTTTCACAACGAAGATGATGTGATCCGGTCCTCAACTGAGCCACTAAAATCCTTGCCTTACCTTTGATAATTGCTCCTAGGTAAGCTTTTTCATCATGCTCCCAAGTGGGGTTGAAATCTTTGATATATTGAGCTTTCTTACGACCCATTTGTTCTGTCCACATGGCAGTCCTAAACTTCTCCATCACATAATTTTTTATTTCCCTGTTGTTGTTAGGACACTCCTGAAAATTGATGCCCCATTTGTTCATCCATTTGTTGTTCTGTTTCATCCAGGTTTTCTTTCTGCGCTCTAGATTATCCTTTGTAACCATTTTGGGCCAGCAAAGATTGTCCATGCTTTCAACTTTTTTCAAATAGCTTATCAACCGAGTTATTGTCGATGCTTCCATCGGGAAGGTACCCGCTTCAGCTAACAAGATCTCATAAGGAACTGTTGATTTGACTTTAAGAGTGCTTGTGATTAGATGTTTCTGGATTCTTTCTAATTGCCGCCATCCATGCTTTGACACGCTACTTCCCCAAACCTCGCAACCATAAAGAGCAACCAGAGTAACCAACAAACCAAAGAGGGTTTTCTTAGTTTTCCAGTCCCAGAGCTCAACTTTCCTACACCTATTCTGAAGTAGGTAAGATGCTTTCCAACCTCCCTGTATCCTTTTTGCTCTGCAAGTCTCCCAGCTCATCTTGTTGTGGAAATCAATCCCAAGATATTTATATTTTGTAACAATTTCCAAAGTACTCCCCTCAAACAGAAAGTTAAATTGCCTCTCTTTTCTTTTCAGAGAAAAAATCATGATTTTTGTTTTGCTAGTGTTCACTTGCATCCCGACTTCCTGGCAAAAGAATTCTAAAGCTTTTAGATGCTCCCTCAAACCTTGAGTTGTTGTTGAAATTAAGATAAGATCATCGGCATATAAAAGTAACTTCACCACGTACTCGGCCAACTGAACACCCCCTCCTTCGGTTTTACATAACCATTCTTCAAGCTTATCAATGTCTTTCCGATGCCACACGATGACAAGAAATAGTGTAAGAGCTTAAGCTATATGCCTCTTAAGTAGTGTATAACTGTTTGCGGTAAGGCTTTCTTGATTGTATGTCGGCAGGTACATTTTGGATTTACTGCATCTCTTCCCACCTCTCACTATTCCGCCAACTACTTTCACTTCTTGTCATTACCATGCATTATCTCAACTGTATTATTATATTCCTCCAATAACAGCTAAAAACCTCCAAATTACGAAAAATCCACATTTTCTTCCGTTTGTTAATTATAATTGTATTTTTCTTATTTAAGAGTTTCAATCCAAAGTCTTTGGTCAAGTAAAGGTTTTAAACACCCCAAATGCACCATATACACATGTTCATGAGTGGAATTATAAATATCAAGTCTATGAGATATATAGTTTGAAAAGTACACAATCATGCCCGAAATTGGACTCATTACACTCCACCAACTTAAGGTGTCACAAGTCCCTATGTGATAAGTACCTGCAATATCACAAAATGCACTTTTCTTAGGGCTAGACCAAAACATCTATATATAGTTATGTAGAGTTTAGAAGCAAAATATTAGATTACTGCGGCGGATATATTACAATCAAGCTCAGCCTCATACTCATCCTCCTGCTCATCCGAACTTCCATCTCATTCGTAGCTTCCAAACAAAGTATCCTTATGCAGGGATCAAATTTGAAGGGCTAGTCAAAATTTCAATGTGAAGGGTATATTTTCAACCAACCCTTCCACAATGAAAAGTAGTAAAAATTAACACTTCGTATGACGAGTAAATCAAGTGTACATGTCACAAAAATAAATAAATTTTTTAAATGAGGGATTATATTTGAGTACAAAATATCATAAGGAAGGGTATTTTGGCTACAATCAATTACAAGATATTAAGTCCAAACCGCTATCAAATATCTCAAGAGTCAATAAAATGTACATACTAGTTTACATGAATTGTGTCTATGAAATGTGTGATTGTTCCAAATAGGTAAAGGGACTGTGAAGAGGATGGTGAGCCACTTGTGAATGGTATTTAGTAGCACAATACCATTTATCGACATTCTTGCCTTTCTTTCTTCTAGCTAGTGGGGGAGGGGACCAAACAAATAATGAAAGAAAGACATTTTTAGTCCTCAATAAAATAAAATAAAAATATATACAAGGCCACGAGAGTATATGGTAGTAACTATTGAATTTATTGGTATATAGGGGTATTTCAATGTTGCAATTAGAGTAAAAGAGGTGTGTAAGAGTAAACTAGACCTAGAAAGGAGCATTATTTTTGGGAATTCAAATCCAAGTGTTTTAAAGAAAGTATTACTAAGTATTTTTGTATTTCTTACATTACAAATTTCATAAATATCTTACATTAACAAATTAGTATACAAAAATATTGAAATGTATAGATTCAGTCTAACAAACCTTGCAAATGAATCTTGTGCTTCAACAATCCTAGCTCTCATCAAGTCCACCTTGTTCTCCTCCTTTCAAGTTTCAACTCTCATTTTTAGACCTATTTGAAGTTTCTATGTAAATCCAAGCTTATTTTTTCTTGGCATTGTATTTGTAGTAATAAAATTCAGTAGAGGAATTTTTATTTGGTACTTCTTATAGCTTCTTTAGCCAGTCATGTTGGTAGACCTTCACTTCAAAAACCTGAACCACTCAACTTTACATGTTCTATTGATGGGAATTTGTTGCTTTGAGTTTATCCAAATGGTTCTATCACATGATGAACTATATGAACCCCAAGGTAGTTGGTAAAATATTAGGCATATGATTAAAATAAATGTTGGTAAGGTATAGTCCAAATTATTATTTTTGTTCTTAACTGATAGTGGTCTTGTGAGTCGTGATTCCATGATATTGTCTCTGCACTAAGCCAACAAGTTGTAATTGAATCCTCCATACAACATTTAATACTTTTGATTTCAACAATAGTATATTAGTAATTTTAACTTTTCAATCTTCAAATGTGAATTTATGCAAAAATTATGGCACTATTTTTTATTACACTCTTAGTACTCTTTCTTGGGATTTAGTGATTGGCTGTAATTTTAAATGTTGTTAGTTGATGAGTGGCATCATACGTGGAAGGACATTTTTAGAAACAACCCTTCTTTTGCCATTTTGCATAAATATTTCCACTTCCACAGTGTCATTTGATTTTTATATTTTAAATTTTTTTGAAGGGCATTTTTTTGTTACACTTCTATGACGGTTTAGAATCCTCAGAAAGGGCTGGGACAGGTGCAATTTTGAACTGTCCTCATGTCTCTTGGTATGTCAGCAACAACATCTTCCAACTTATGGCTCTGAGGCAATCCCTGAATATTTTCCAGTTCTGTTCTTCCATTACCAGTTTATGCACGGGATTGTAGCAATCTTGGGATCTGGAAAGGGCGTCCAAAAGAGGTAAAGTTAATACTTATGCCCTATCAATCTAGTCCCTAATTCTTGCAATGCGACCAAGTACCTTTTTATCCTGAAGCTTCCTGATCTACAGTTGACAGGGTAGTAGGGCTCCATTTGCTTCAATGACATTTTAAAACTTTTCTCAACCAATGCCTACAATGCTTCATCTTTGTCCTAGCAATTGCCTTGTACATTTTGACAACTACTTCCTTGTTTTGTCCCATCATTTCTCTTATCTGATCATCATTCACTCTTTCATCGTGCTCTACCAGAAAGTAATTATTACAATTTCAATTATGGACCGTAAAAGTGTTGGCTAGGGGACTGCAATTACAATAGGACAGTTATGAACTACGTTTTGGTTTTTACTTATTACTCTTTGCCAGGTCCGATAGGGTCACAGGGTCATAATGGTTGAAGATCTTGGGCATGTTCTCCACAAATCTCGATGAGTTGCAGATGAAATTTGAGAAATCGCAGTAGCTGATCACAATTATGCGGCTGAAACCCAGTGCAAATGCATTGAGTTTAACTTCCAAAATGGCCAAAGAGCTTGCAGAGTGTGATTGGTGCTACATTTTTCATTGTAATGCCATGAAATATTTGCAAGTTCTAAGTGCAAAAATCAACAAGAGAGAATGAAGTGAAGCAATTGATTTATGTGTTTGTAGATGTTCTACAGGAGCTATTTCATATATCCTCCTCCTGAACTTGGTGGTAGCCAAAATTAAAGATTAGTGTTTGTAAAATACTTAGCATGTTGTAATTGGTCCAACAAGTCATCTATTATAGGAGCAAATACTTGTTTTTGATTGTAATCTTATTCAATGCTCTATAGTCTATGCATGTCTTGATGTAGTCGCGGTTAGAGGGTCCAATGAAGGACTGCCTAAGGTCATGAAGCCTAAAGATTCACATAAACACCAATGGACTCACACAAGGGAAGAGACATATGCAACATGAAACAACAAGCTTCCTTATTTTAATTCAATGGAGGAAATTACACTTAGGCAGATGAATCACAGTTTTATTACAGCCTTGAATTACAAGACTCTACAACAATACTCAAAGGGACGCACTACAATTGAGGGTTATGTCTACCTTGGAGGTAGAGGTTTCTTTTACCCACACCTTTGAGAGGCGATGGAGATTGGTTCTTATTTACATTGAGGGTTATGCCTACCTTGGAGGTAGAGGTTTCTTTTACCCACACCTTTGAGAGGTGATGGAGATTGGTTTTTATTTACAATGATGCAATTCCCTCTACCATGGAAGTAACCAAAGGGTTACTAAAGTGGCCGTGTTATATGGCTTTATGGTTTGTGTCTATGTGTTTATTTTACTATGGATGGAGAACACCCATTTTTAGACTTGCTGTCCTGAACTAGTTCCAGCAGTGTTTAGAGGGTCTCCCATGTGTATACCTTTATGTGCTTATGTGGCAGTTGTGTGCTTTGGAACCCTTGGGCTCGGGGGATGGCTAAGGTCTTCTACCTTATGATGCCATCTTGAATGGGAGGAGAACACCCCATCTTTTGGCTGGTTTGGAAGGATCTTACCTATCTTGGAGGCAATGCTACTTTTGGTAGAATTTCCTATGTGGAGCCTAATTGGCACTTTGCTGGAGTTATTCATCCCTTTATTTATGTTGATTTATGTTATGTAATGTTGTTGTTGTCATGCAAAATGACTAGCCCAAAAATTCAAAATTCAAAGCATGACAACTAAGCCACAATGTAAAATTGTCTTCCAATCTTCTTGAACCCCTCCCTTGGCCAACCTGCCTCCTGTGACATCATCATTCGGCCCTAAAGAAAGTCCTAATGATTCTTTCAAGCATGCCTTACTGCGTGCAAGGAAGTGTAATAAGGTTCATCAATTGATTCAGTGAAGTTTAGTGAAAGACTAGTCTTACTGGAAGCCTAGAAAGGCCAATTTTGGCCATTTTGGAGCAGTATACATCCTTTGGGAGAGTTCAGAAAATATCTTTAAGCATCCGGAGGTGGTGTTGGGGAGTCTTGAAAGTGTTGGAAGCAATTTAGGAAGATTTAGGAAAGGTTTTCTCATTTAAGGACAATCTGCTCAACAAGTGGGTTTTCTAGGTGCAGGGAACAAGCACTCTAATGGTGAATCCTAACTTCTTCGGATGATTTGGGAGCTCCGTAAGGAGTTAAAAGGCAAACAAATAGGCATTGGAAAGCTATGAGAATTATCTACATGATGGGAACATCCATTTTGATTTGAGGTGTGAAGGTTTCATGAAGAACTCCAGATAGTGCAACTACCTCTCTCTGTTCCGAACAAAAAGGGGCCTAATTTTTCAATTGCAGGCAGATTCAAGTTTTGAAAGCTGTTCCATTGATCTTAGAATGTGTTTTGGAGTCAAAATCATATAAGATTTGACCCCAAAACATTACTCTAAGCCTTCGTGGTGAAAAAAACAAGTTTCCTAGCTATTTCTAGACATCTAGTGTAAAACTGGCTTTCCATTTTTGGCCCAGGCGCACTTTTCACCTCTTTGTGTCCCAATTGTCCCCTTGGGGACAAGGGGCATACGAGGGACACAAAAGTGCACCCTCATCCTCCTCCCAAGGCGTACTTTGGAGCCATGTGTGTCCCTTTTGTCCCGTGTGTTCCATTTGCACCCAAAGTGCAAGGGGGACACAAGGACACCCAAAGTGCAAGGGGGACACAAAAGTGTGCCCTCACTCCCTCACCATGGGTGCACTTTTGTGTCCTAATTGTCCCCTCTGCCCCCAGGGGGACAAGAGGGACAAGAAAATGCGCCCATGCCTTTTTGTAGCTCTTGGACCCTCCACATGAGTTTGGTTAACCCAAGTTGAGTCTAAGCTGAGTTAAGGTGTGTGAGAGTGAGGGAGAAGCTTAAAATCCATACTTAGCCAAATTTCCACCATGCCACATGTCAACACCTTGCTCTAAGGCGCACTTTGGTGTCCCATGTGTCCCCCTTGTCCCCTTTGTCCCTTTGGCATGGTGCAACTCAAGCACAAACCCCCACCTGCAATTAAGTTAAGCTTGTCGGGTTAAAGTGGAGTTAAATGCATCTCATTCTCACTGAACCTGAAGCTGCCACATGTCATAATCCTGCTCCAAGGCGCACTTTGGAGCCCCAATTGTCCCAATTGCACCAGGTTTTAACCACATTTAAACTCAGCTTCAACGTGGGTTTAAGTGCAGTCAACAAGGTAAGTTAAAACTTCATAAAACTCATTCAAACTTCTCTCTCACCACCAATTAGCCATTTTTATGAAATGTGCTATTGAAAACTCCTCCAACCTCCATTAATGGTTGTCATACCACAACAACAAAATGACAACAAAACTCTTCTTCGTTTCCGAAGATCCGGCAGGCGAAATCACCTGAAAATTAGAGCAAACGATCCTTGAAAAATCTACTTTCACGCAAGCCATTTTTGCATGATGAGGTGGCTGGTTTTTAGGGATATGGAGGACTGAGTTTCCTCTCAACATTCTGCCCTCTTTGAAGAATTTTGCATTTCCTTGAAAATCCGGCAGCGAAAAGCTCGAAACTTGGAGCGAATGATCCTAAAAAATATACTTTCATCCGAGTTGTTTCTTGCACGATGGGGTGGCTGATTTTCAAGATGAGAAGGATTGAATTTTTCTTAGTATTCTGCCCCCTTTGATGAAAATCTCATTTTCCCACTCATCCGGACGAGGGAATCATCGAAAATTGGAGCAGGGAATCTTGGAATAAAACCCAGAATTTCAAGACTGTTTTTGTTACAATACGACACCTGTAGTGAACTTACTAAAAATAGCATGTGTTCATGGCGGGGCATGTCTAAAAATAGTAAGTTGTCAAAAGAGGTGAATTCTTAGCATTCACAACCCCGAATAGGAAAGAAACATCAAGAAGTGAAAACAAGTAAAAAATTGCTAAAAATAATAATCCTAGATAGGACTGCTAAAAATAGTAAGTCCTGGAATTGAGCTCAGAAAGTTGTGGCAACTCCCATTTTGCTTATCTCATTGATTTTTGCCATCATCGCAAAGCCAAGAAGGTGTCTTGTGGTCTAAACAGGAAGAAAATCCCCGCAGGCTCTCTAAGCATTAGTCCAGAGGTGATTTCTGCAAGGCACAATTCGATGCAAAGGGGTTGAATGGTCCAGATCATCCTAATTGTGACAGAAGAGAGTCATCCTAAGTATGTTTCCATCATGAAGGAGACATCATCGTCACTAACCCTCTCCCTAAAGGTGAAGATCATCATATGAATCAGATTATGACGAGAAACGGATCAAAGTGAGTCACTGTGTGTGTGAAAGACAATCACTTGGACAGTGGGAGAAATCAGAACATCATGGGGTTTGTAAATGATCTGAAACATCAAGAGCTCTATTGAAATTCAAAGTCATCAAGAGGATGATCGTCATGAGCATGTTGAGAGAATCTCACTATGAGTGAGGATGGAAGTCATCTCAAGTAGTGTGGGGGACAAGAACATGGAACTCATTATCATTCATTCCTTCAAGTTCCATCTAGGGATCAATCTCGCTATCAAGAAAAGGATGCCTATCTCCATGAGGATCAATTAGGCAAGAGGATGTCCAAAAACCATAAGGATGTTTCCACTCATGGTCAATATAGTGAGTTGTGAAGGAGTCATCATGTTCAAAGATGAAATGTGAGACTCAAGGAGTAAGGCAGTGATCATCACATCCTGACTTTGTCATTGTGTTCATACCTTCTTTAAGGAACAAGCCAGGAAGAGCTAGTCCAAGGCATCCAGGACCATTGTTTGTGAAGTATCGAGAAATCATCTATTCCCATGAGAAACATGTGAGCAGGAGGTGTATGAGTTGATTCCATTCAAAGAGGATTATGGAGCTAGGAGGGGCAAGATGGCGATCTTCATTTGGAGTACCATGTAGGCAAGAATGAGAAATCATCTCAATTTCACTTGTTGCCATTCACTTGGCAGTGTTCTTAAACACTCATTCAACACCTTGTAGTGTGATCATCTTGCAAAGTGAGGATCTATTTCAGTGAATGAAAGATAAACATCAAGAGGCTCGAGCATCATAGAGTTGATTTGTGATCACTAGGGTCAATTGTGAAATCCTAAGAAGCAAGAAAGTGAATCTCACTCTCACTGTGATATCCGGAAAGAACCGTCATGAGTGATGCCCATAGTCATCCCAGGCTTGCATTGTAATGTCTCACGATAGTGTTTCTAAACACCCTTTCGTGAGTCCGGACTGTTTGTGCATCTTGTAGAAGGAGGAGATCGTGATCACCGTGCTTCAAATCATTCTTCATCTTCATCGGATTGGTCAACCCTTCTCTCTCTATCTCTCTTCTTCTCTCTCTATATTCTAATTCCTCATTGAAAATGCACTTTTTCCCTATTTTGTCTTATTCACTTAAGTGACCTTCAATTCAATATTGTAAGAGTCCTTTTTCATCAATAATGTGGAAGGTCATAAGTGATGAGGGAAGGTGAAAAGTCATGTTGGGGGAGATGAAAGGATAGTTTGTAATGTTATAAATTGGAATGGCTTCTCCATTCCAAGGGTTGGGCAATTGTTGATTGATTGTATGTTGTTGAGATTTACCACTACTACATCAAGCAATAAAAGTTGCATTTCTTCTATTTCTATGCTTATGTTCCTCTACCTCTCTCTCTCTACTTTCCAACTTTGTAAGCATGGTGATCTTGTATAACCAAGAAGGAACTTTGTGTCCTTGATTGATGAATCTACTGTAAACTGTGTGTCTCTAGTTTGTTAGTCTTGTTGATTGCTTGCATTGTTGTGTTCTTCTAATTGAATGTGGACCTACTCGGTTGATGTATGTGAATTTTGTAAGCCTACTCACAACAATTAACCCTCTATCCTTATTTCTCCAACTCCCCTTTACCTCTCCTCACTACAAATTCCTCCCTCGTACTCTGTTCAAGCACTTTGTCACAGGTTTAGTGGAGTGTTCTTGTGTGATCCCGGTGCCTAACGGCCACCCACAACTTTTAGTTAGTTTACATTCAATAATGAGAGCCTCCCCATACACAAGGAGGGGCTTAGCCCCGTGACCGTTGGTGGAAACCAATAATCTGCAACATGACAAATTATTTCACCAGCAGTTGTAAATGTTGACATGGCTAAGAGCCCAATGTGTTAATATGTTGATCGGCCTATGATGAACACACGTAAACTTCAGACTTTGCTATGGAAAGCTTAATTGAGTTTAAATCTAGGTTGGATGTAATTTTGTGGGTTCTATAAGGGTGAAATAAATGTTGAATGTTGTTGATAAGTTTAAACAAATTGTGTTTTATTCCTTTAATTAGGTACATTCATTTTGAAGCAATAATGGGATATGGGTGTGAAATGGAACAAATGGGTACTTTTAATTATTCTTCAATCATGGATTGTTAAAACATTATGATGCAATTTAGTCATTTTTACTTGAAAGTGTTTTAAATCTTGACTTTTGTGCATTTTATTTAATTGAAAATGAGCTTTTGGTTTAATAGTTGTGCTAGTTTTAAATTAGTGTTTACTGAGACCTTCTTGAGGGCCTCGGCCTAACACCGAGTTCAAGCCGATGAGCCGGGAAACCCAGGAGCTCGACGAATTGGTTCGGGTGTAGGGGAGAGCACCATATAAGCGGTGGGAGCAAATCGGCGACCAGGTCGCCATTGGGGGATCTGTAAGGAGAGCTTGATGAGTGCCGCCAAGTAGTGTGGATGCCTAGGCCTTGTCGGAGCCAATAAGGTTTTTGGAGCGAGGAGTTCGGCAATAGGGATACCGAGCGCAAGGGGAAGTTGTGGGGTGTAGGTCAATGCAAGGTTGAGCTTAGGTAGCTCTTGAGTGTAGACTAGGGCATTGTGGGGTCCAACTCGGTTCTTGGTGAAATATGGGTTTGTGCTCAATGGTGTTATGGAGGAATCCGGGGTTTCTAACTCGGGTCTTGTTGATAGGGTTCTACTGTAAGGATCATGTGGAAGTGGTCTTGTAGTGAGCTTGAGCTTAGGGTCAGTTGGGAAGCCGGTTGAGCGGGCGAGTTCAATGAGTTCAAAGAACCACTTAAATTGGTGTCAATTTGTGCATGCTTACATCAAAGTCTCCCTATCATGCGTTGTCTAGGGTGTCATTTGGTGAACTCGCAACGTGCGAGAGTTAAGAGCTCGGCAGGCTGTGTAGGAGGCATGGGGGTAGAACATAGCTTGACGAGCTATCGAGCCAATAGCTTATTAGGTTGCGTTGTTGGATGGACCAAGATGAGTTGTGTAGACACCTATAATTACGCCCAAGCAATTTAAATACTTAAATTGCTCTAATTATCCCCTTTCTCATAAATCGACAACATATCGTCAAAAGCGCTCATATTCCCTCTTATTGTCGTTCATTAATTACAATATGTAATTGATTAAGTCGCCTATCTAACTAATCACCCCTTCTATCTAGACTAATTAATTATTATTAAATAATTAGCCTTCCCTTCCATTTATCTAATAAATCAATATTTAATTGATTTAATCCCCTCTAATAGCCTAAATCGTACTAATATTCCTCTAATTAGCTTCTATAAGCTTACATCTACCTATTAGTTAATCATCTTTGATTAATTAAAACACCCCTCCAACTTCCATGACTTGCTAAGCATAATTTAAACCCTTCTAAAGTAAGGTTACCTTTTATAAAGCAACTTTATCCATTCCTAATCATGTTTTACCTTTATCCCACATGCAAAGGGATGAAGTGTTTCCTTTATCCATTGGGCTATATAAGGAGCCCTCCTTCTACCTTTATACCTACACCTAAACTTCTTGAGAAAGCAAATGTAAAACATATAGCAAAATAGACTAAGAGCTTGCATTTTGTTCTCTTGAGAGTTCATCATCTTGAAGAGTTAAGCCTCTTTCCTAAGTGCTTAGGTCATATAGGAGGTGTCAAAAGGGTCTTGTAGCCCAACTTTGATAAACCCTCATTCCTAGGTTCTTGGAACACTAAGGACAACCATTTTTGATAGCCATGGAGCCTACCTAGGTTCCTTCATTTATATGTTGTTAGAGAATAGAGGATTTTTAGATGTTTAAACATTGTTAGGTTCAAAGTTTTGTATTAATGAATGTTTAGCATCTAACCCTTGTTCAATTCTTATCATGATGGTGCTTAATATGTTGTTTGATTCTTGCTAATTAAGACTATTTAGGTGTTAGTCTTTTACTCACATTTAGCATTAGTTTAAAAACAACACATGCACACATTTGTACCGTGGTGGGACCCTTAGTCCCATGGCATTTTAGTTTAAGTTTCATTGTTTTGGCTAATTTTTGATATGCACATGTAGTAATTAATGTCCATTTTCTTGGAATTTTTGTTAATTTGATGTGTAACTTCATGTTCATAGCCATCATTTTAATGGGTTATTGCCATTCTTAAGCTAACTTGTCAAAATTTGAGATATTGTGAGTTTTCTTGTGTTTTTTGCTATATTTTGGTTGTAGGTCTGGCGCAGGCACATTTTTAGGAGCGCAAACGTGGTTTTTGTGGCGCACACGCCTCTCTGGTGGCGCAAGCGCACTGTCAAAATCTGGTTCTCTATTTACCGACCCCGGCGCATGCGCGCTAACCCCGGCGCACACACCCTAACCAGCACGCAGATGCACTAACCCGGACGCAGACGTCATAATGTACTGTACCTTCACTGCATTCTGAAACTTGTCAGATCGGCGCACACACCCTAACCAGAGCGCACACGTTGTTTTAGTGGCGCAGCACATTTTTGGTGATGCAGACGTTCGCCGGAACCGAGATCTGTTTCATAAAGCGGTGGCGCACACGTTTTCCCAGTAGCGCAAACGCTTTCCGGTGGCGCACACGTTTTCTGGTGGCGTGAGTGTTATGTTTGTTTTCCTCGAAGGTGGCACATACATTGTTTTTGTGGCGCACACGCCTCTTGGGTGGCGCAGGTGCACTGTAAATCGGAAACACACAGTGGTGCACACGTCTTTTTGGTGGCGCACACGCATAAAAGGGGGCGTAGGTATATCTGTTTAATCCGGTTTTGGTTACAACTTTTTAGTGCTCCTTGTTTTGATCATAACTTTTGACTCGTTAACCCGTTTTCGGAGTTTGAATAAGCGTTGGAAAGATAACGGAGTGTACTTTGCGAGGGAACTTCCAAAGTTAGATACCTTTGGTATACTATCTTCTATCACAAAACTCCCAAAATGCCCCGGAGACCTCCAAAAATGCAAATTACTAAAAACTGTTAAAAAAGTGCAAAAATTGGATTTCTAGAATTTTTTGATTTTCTTGGTTTTCTAACTCTTGCAAGGTTCTAACAAGTGGTTTACAGGTTTCCTTTGCATTAGGTTTCTTTAAACTAAATAAAAAAAAAGATTTGCATCTTTATTTGTGAAGGTTTGAAACGCGTATGCTCTTCCCTCGTGCCTTTCTAAGTGATCTTGGGAATCAGAAACATTTCACCACTTTCTTCATACTTACAAAACGGTTTAAATATATTTCAAAGTTGGTTAAAAGGAACTTATTTTCACATTGTACTTAGGAATTTTCCATTTGTTACAAATTTGAGTGAGACACCTTGTTGCGTATGCTCTTTCCTTGCGTCTTAGGACGATCTGGTAAATCAAAAACAATGTTTTATCTCCTTTATATGACGTTTTGGAAAATTACTAACCTTGGTATGTAGGACCAAAATCACTTGTCAAAGAAAGGAGACGTCAAAAACAAAACACAAAACCCTCTAATACAGTTGTTATACAAGTTGCCAAAAGGTGTTCAAGCAAACCACACCTAATTAAACAAGATAAAAAGAACAACATATTCAAAACATTGTATTGCAGGTTTCGGAAAAGGGTACGTCCCTCTCCGCTCAACTGGAACATAACCCCTTTGGCATAACGCCTTAAGCTACAACAATGGGGGTGGTTCTAGGAACCCCAAAGTAGTCCACACAAGAGGGAACCTTGTGGACGAAACGGGAAGTGCTCCGCACTACCTATCTGACTAGTGATTCCTTTGTGAGATAGAGTTACAAGTTGTCCCTACGTGACCCTTTTAAGTACACGATGGATGCATTTACTGCCCAATGTGCTTGAAGGGGGCAAAGCTGAGATACTCCCAAACTAGTTAGTGCGACTTTTTGGGTAAACCGCCCCGCTCATGGACAACTTTGTAACACCTAGGACGAGAGAACCACCTAGGAAAATATGAGCCATCTAAAACAGTGTTGAGTTGTGAGCCATCTTTTCATCACGAAACGTGTGACGCGTTACTTTCGCTTAGTTTTTCACTTACCTTAAGGTGAGGCGAAACTCTACCGAAGTGAAGCCAACATTTTTCATCCCCATTTTTGATCTACTTCCTTCACATTCTTTTGACACTTTGTTGATCAAAAGAAGGGTGACTACCTTTGTGTTACCAATCGATTGCTTCTGCCACTTTTTTGTCCGTTTACGCCCATCCATGTTTGCGGCTGGGTAAGTTAAACGTCTAAAGTGTGTGGAGGCATATTTATATCATTGGTAGCCTTTGTGATCTTGATACCCACGTCAAGATCATCATCATAGTTCGATTAATTCATCATTTGATCTCCCTTTGACGTGTTACCTTGTTTGCATTGTCTTGACACAATTAAGATACTTATGTTGTGTTTTTCGTAAACGTGATCTAAGTATCCGCATTGTGGCGTTACATTGCGCACATTTTAACACATCCTTAGTATACTTTGACTTTGTTTGATTTCAAACATTGTCCCAAATCTTGAAAGGTGTCACTTACTTTGTTTGCGTTGTTTCGATACCACTTTGACACTAATATCTCACTTCTCCGCGAAGCTTGATAGACGTGTCCAATTGGTGTGGTTGCGTGGCTTACATTTGTAAACCTCACCCTTTAACATTTAGGTCTTGTTGGTTGTTGAACTTGTCGTGGTATCCTTTGATTGGGAGTCACATCTACCCTTTGTTAATATTTATGCCTTGTTCATTTCGAGCTTGACGTAAATATTGACATTGTGTTGATCATTTTTGCATCGGACTATCACTTTGCACACGCATTTTCATATGGTGTATTTCCTTGTTGATTGATTTTGTGTTTCCAACTTGCATGATTGTTCCTTGTGATTATTCATTCAGAAAACTTGTTTCCTAGGACAATCCCTCTCGATCTCATCGATATTGCATCATCACAATGTCTATTTTCCTTAGACCTTCTTTGGAAAATCACGCACGCATCTTCGTACTTACACAATGTCTAGTTGGTTGTCGTTATGCTACCGAATCGACATAGAGTCTTCTTCACTTTGAAGAAGTTTGATCACACTATCTAGGCCTATACATTTGTGCTTAAATGACGCCAACAATGATTGACTATCGCGCGGTTCCCCATACTTACAAAAATACGGAACCTAGGTTTAGCAATTCAAATCAAAAGATTCCCATTACAACTAAACCTCGTTTGGTTCTTCGCACTAGAGAGCCCATACGGGTAACCCGTTCCCCACCTTCATCTCATAGTCGGTGGTATGGTTTGGACGCTTCTGATCCAAATTATTATTTGGGTTCCCCCCACTCTTCTTCTGATTCTAATCCAAACATTTCTTCTGATTCCAATCCAAACATTTCTTTTGATGATTCGGATCCAAACTACTATTTAGATTCATCTAATTCGACTCCTAAGTCATCTAATGCGACTCCTATGTCATGTTCCTCCCTATCTTCGCAGGAACCTCTTCATCATACATTTAATATGACTCCTATGTCGCGGTCCTCCCTTTCTACGCAGGACCCCTTTTATCAGTCGCCTCGATGACGTCTTCTTCCTTTGAAGATACGTGCGACTCCAAATCCCTCCAATCAAACATCTAATACAATTCTTGAATCACGGTCCTCCCGTTCTTCGCAGGACCTTCTTCATCAATCACCCCCAATAAGTCTTCCTCCTTTGAAGATTCGTGTGACTCAAAGTCCTTCGAGACAAACGTCTGAATCGACCCATGCGTCGCAATCTACAGACTTTGGACTTAATCCTACTATTTTACATACGACATACCATTGTATAGGTAGGTCCACACCACCTTCTACTACTCTTGAGACATCTAGCTACACATATTCTTCATCCCTCACATCATTTTCTTCTATCAATCATCATCAAACATCTTCTAAGTCTTCCACACCAATTGGATCTCTTTCTTCCAATCAACCCCTGGTGGTTGATCAAAAACTCATACTGATTGATCTCTTTCAGAATGAAGAAACAATCAGGGCATTTATAGGGGCATATGAAGATATTCCTTTAGCAGATTACGAGAAATGATTCTCTTTAGACTTTGATGCGTTTGCGTATTGTGAGGAAAGGGTTGATTCCTTTTATCAAGAAACGGAGGAAGAGCCTCAGATCATGCAACTTGATCCTCCTCTTAATCTTCCATCTTCCCATTCTTCATTATGTGATAAAACTCCTTGGTCTTGCATTGATCCATGGCCTATCTTCTCATCACCCAATAACTCTTTGTCTATCATAATTCCTGAATCACAACCTCTTATGGGGTCAACGCCAAGTAGCCCTTCATCTTCATCTAGGTGTGGGTCACCTTCTAGTAGCCCTTTCTCTGCTATTTGTGGGACATTTTCGAGTAGTCCACTATCTTCTATTCTTGGGGCACGTCCAACTAGCCCCTTATCTTCTATGTATGGATCACCCCTAGGTAGTCCATCATTTTCTATTCTTGGGCTACATCCTAGTAGTCCATCATCTTACATCTATGGGTCACGTCTAAAGTAGCCCTTCTTATTCTTGGGCCACACCCCTAGTAGCCCTTCGTCTTCTATCTATGGCTCACCCCCAAGAGCCCATATTCTTGATCAACTTGGACCGTATCCTTTTCATCCATCACATTATTCTTCTACAAAGATGGTGGCAAGCCCATGGTCATTTCTCGGTTCAATTCTAAATGTCCACGTTCACTTTCTTCTCCTTCTCGGGATCAAACAAGTCACGCATTAGCTTATAAGAAACCCAAACAGTTTCTTAATCAAGCTCAGATCAAAACTGCAAAGAGCTCTATAGCTCCCAACAAATCAAACAATCTCAAAATTCTAAATCAAGCGCGATTCAAGAACGCACATCAACGTAACCATCAAGTATGGCGCAAAGTGCATAAACCTCTGGATGGGGAATTAAATCTCCCACATACGAAATCCATGTTTTAGAACAAATCACAGTCATTTATTGAGTGTGAACTCACCTCGATCATCGAGATCGGGGATAATATCACTCTCGATAAACAAACGCGCCTAGTCTCCCTTATCAAGGAAGTCACAAACATTGTTGTTGGATCTTACCACACAGAGTGACTTTGTTAGTCCCAACCTCTTAAAACTGTCAAAAATCTAAAAATAAAAAACAATTCAAAAATACAAAAACATTGAGAAAACACAACAAAAATCAAACATTGCAATCAGGTATTGTGTACACATGGATGTTTCTTTCTTCCCTTGTTATTCTTCTGCAAGTCTTCCTACCATTTTCATCCCTTCGGTGATGTTTTGGTTAGCTTATTTGCATGCATTTTGCGATATTTATCTTTATGGTATTTGTTTGACCCTGGTCTTTTATCACCTTGGTAAATTAAAGAACGACTGACCTCATGGAGATCCTATCACATTCAAACATCTAATAAACTTGTTGCGAAGAAATTTTGGACATATTTGTCGACACTAGCCAATGTCGTCATCACAATCACTTCTACCTCCTTCCATCAAGTCATCTGTGGTTCTTAACCCCTTGTCAAACAAGAGAGCTGGAATAAGTTTTCAGAAAGAAAAAGAATCAAAATCAATCAAAAATCAAAAGCTAAAAGTTACAAAGCAAACACAAATTGATATATTACTCTGTCTTGGGGTATTTCCAATAATCTCTGTCGGGGCTATGGGCGTCTGATCGGGCGGTGAGAGCAATGTTGCGATTAGAATCAAATACATCTCCGTCGGGGCTATGGACGCCTGGCTGGTAGCGGAGCAATGTACGGCTATCCTTTCACCATCCATTCACAAAATCACCTTTCATAATAAATCATTCCTACACATTGGCTAGGGTCTCTTCACTTGTTGTCTATTAAATCTTCACTTCAAGAGGTAATAAACTCCACGTGCACACACTGGATCTCTATGAGTAGGCAGGATTAGTATGTTACCAAGTGTCTCGTTTTGGATCTTGTTCAGACTCTTACTCTAGTCCATATCTCGTCTTACGATTTTTGCCTTTGGTTAATCACTTCTTCATCGCGAGGCTTCTAAGCTACATTCATATCATTCACATCATTCTTCTACTTCATTCAGAACATCCATGTGTATAAGATTACTTGTTTGCCATGTTTGCGGACATGTTTGTCACCTTTCACAAAAACAATCTTCTCCTTCCTTTCTATCATGTGCTTTTAGGCCAACTTACGTTGGGGGCATCCTTGCTTCTTCCCAACATTTCATTGGTTTATGTTCATCATCATGTTGAACCTATCCATAATGGCCTTGGGTCCCGCTTCTACCTGTGAAGAGTTTACCTTTGAATACTCCCACCTAATCGTTGGGGCATTTTTGCATCTTCACCTTTCTGGTACACACGTGGCCTTATGCCCTTGTACATCCCATCTATCGCTAGGGGCATCCACACTTCCTTGTCTTCTGTACATAGTTTCATAAAACTTTCAAAATCAACCAAAACATTCAAATATGTTAGAAAAATCATCAAAAACATTCAAATATGTTTCAAAAAACTTCTAAACATTGAAAATCATCCTATAAAACGTCGCTCTTTGGTTCTCACTTGTTCATGTGTGCGACTTGCAGATCATCTTGATCTACCTCCATCAACAAAAGCTAGGCTGCTTATTTTAAATCTCAGTACTACGGGGCACAACGAGTTGCTTGGTACTGTTTCGTAGTGCACATCACTTTTCCATCGGACCCAAGTGTCCTCCATTATTCCCCTCGTATGTATCCTTGCTTGGGCACCATCATCAACCCTTGTCGTTAATTTGCATGTGTCGTAATCAAGCTCGATAATAAAAACATTATTTTATGTTTCTCTGTTAGTTTAGGTTGTTTACTTTCTCGTATTGCATTGCATTTTGTATGTTGCGCATGGAGTTAGGCATCTTTCACTTTCTCGTATTGCATTGCATTTTGTATGTTGTATGGAGTTGGTGTTTTCAAAGCAATGGGCAATTGTTTCGTAGTATGGCTTTTCATGTCATTCTACCTTTGTCGTATGCTTATATTTTTCATAAGGACCGATGACGTAGCTCTTATGGTAATATAATGACATCAAAATTGTTCCAATACACGGCGGTAGAGGCTAAGCTCTTCTCTCCCTCCTACTAATTTTTCTTCTATCCCTTAAAAATTTTCTTCCGTCTACTATCTTTGAAGTGGTATCACTTACACCACCCCAAAGAGGGGCAAATGTAGACACCTATAATTACGCCCAAGCAATTTAAATACTTAAATTGCACTAATTATCCCCTTTCTCGCAAATCGATAACATATCGTCAAAAGCGCTCATATTCCCTTTTATTGTCGTTAATTAATTATAATATGCTAATTGATTAAATCGCCTATCCAACTAATCACCCATTCTATCTAGACTAATTAATTATTATTAATTAATTAGTCTTCCCTTCCATTTATCTAATAAATCAATATTTAATTGATTTAAACCCCTTCTAATAGCCTAAATCGTACTAATATTCCTCTAATTAACTTCGATAAACTTACATTTACCTATTAGTTAATCACCTTTGATTAATTAAAACACCCTCCAACTCCCATGACTTGCTAAGCATAAATTAAACCCTTCTAAAGTAAGGTTACCTTTTATAAAGCAACCTTATCCATTCCTAATCATGTTTTACCTTTATCCCACATGTAAAGGGATGAAGTGTTTCCTTTATCCATTGGGCTATATAAGGAGCCCTCCTTCTACCTTTATACCTACACCTAAACTTCTTGAGAAAACAAATGCAAAGCATATAGCAAAATAGACTAAGAGCTTGCATTTTGTTCTCTTGAGAGTTCATCATCTTGAAGAGTTAAGCCTCTTTCCTAAGTGCTTAGGTCATATGGGAGGTGTCAAAAGGGTCTTGTAGCCCAACTTTGACAAGCCCTCATTCCTAGGTTCTTGGAACACTAAGGACAACCATTTTTGATAGCCATGGAGCCTACCTAGGTTCCTTCATTTATATGTTGTTAGAGAATAGAGGATTTTTAGATGTTTAAACATTGTTAGGTTCAAAGTTTTGTATTAATGAATGTTTAGCATCTAACCCTTATTCAATTCTTATCATGATGGTGCTTAATATGTTGTTTGATTCTTGCTAATTAAGACTATTTAGGTGTTAGTCTTTTGCTCACATTTAGCATTAGTTCAAAAACAACACATGCACACAGGCTGTGACTTGTGAAGGGGAGTGAAGTCCATGTGATCTCATCTTGCGGGGTTTACTCTTGTTCGAGTCATTGTGTATTGTTCATGATATTGGGTGGAAATCGGGGTGAGCTCGAGTCTTTGCATGAAAGGAATCAACATGTATCTGAGAAGGTTGCTGAACAATGTTGTGATAGTGTAGATGAGTTGGTGATGGGCGAGATAGGGTGCCGACTGAGCCGAACTTAGAGGTGAGATCCTTGGGATCTCAAAAAATCAAAGATGAGCCCAATTGCCTAGACATAGCTCAACATATACACGGAGGTGAGATCCTTGGGATCTCAAAAAAGCAAAGATGAGCCCAATTGCCGGACATAGCTCAACATATACCGTTGAGTGTTGTTTGGCAAAGTTGGCTTTGGGGGCTTGATTCCGGTAGGTCTTGAAGGAGCCAAATATCTTGTTTATAAAACCTTGCTAACATTAAAACTTGCACAAAAGAAGATATGTAAGAAATCATTAGTAACATGCCTTGGAAGAAAAGCTTAGACAAAAAGGAAACTTGCATCAATGGAAGACTAATACTTTGCCAAGCTTGTTGCCTTGGAAGCTTGATGGCAAATTTCTAGGGTTTGAGTGGAATGGAGGGTGGGGATCATTTGATGGAGATCGCTTTGATCTGAGGGCAGAGACTGGTTTTGAACCAATGCTTGAGGATCATTACACTTTTTAAAGGGAGAATGAAATTTGAATCTTAAAAGAGGTTTGACCTTTTAATTTAAGTCTAATATGTCATTAAGTGCGTGCCCACTTCATTAATCTAAAGTGGGGCTGTGTTTAGGTGGATGTCATTTAAGTGACATCCTTAGGGACGCACTGTATACTTAAGGTCTCATTTGTATATTTAAATTAGACCTTATGATAAAGCAAAGCAAAATTCAAATTAGATCTTTTTAATAAAGTAAAATAAACATAAAATTATACCTAGGTCTTTGCTAAGTCACATCAGTTAGTATAACATACATGCAGTCAGTGAGGTTCCAGTGTGCCTGAAGCCCTCTTCAGTTAGGCTAATTTACATGGGGGCGGTGAGGCTTCAGTGAACTGAAATCCTTCTCAGTCGGTATAACTTATATGCAGTTGATTGGGTGAAGTGTACATGTAGGATATTTACAATGATATATAGATAATTACAGGAGAGTAATTAATTGCAAAGAAGATTCTCATCAATATCCGAGTCAGAACACTTGACATAATCATGAATGACATCATAATAATACATCTGTTCACAATTATTGACTTTGAGGACATCAGTACATCAAACAAGTCTGACCTTGCAATTAACTCCACATTTTTTCGCTCCTAGGTGACCTGCTCAAGCTGCCCGTCCTATTTGTTTGAGTTGCCTGGTCTACCTGATGAAGTATTCAATTACTTAATTAACCTTTGGCCGACTGGTCTGACCTCCATGACATCATCATGTTTAACTTGCAATGAATATATATTCATCTATCTATTAATGACCTATTTGACTAATTCTGCCGAAATCTCAATGCCCCAGCACAGATGATCGAGGAGGAATAGGAAGATGTGCATTATGATCAGCGAGCTGACTTTTTATAGCAGACTTTTCAGAATTGTTTACTGTTCAGCAATTTGACTGTAATGAATGTGCTCAACAATTTGAAGAGGAGATTCACTGCACTTTGACTTGTTGGAATGATTTTGACCTGAATGGAAACATTAACTTTTCTGTAGAAGCAGTTTGGCTGAGGGACAGCATCAGATTTTCAGCTTTGAGGGAGGCATTTTGATTGTTTGATTGACTTTTCTGAGGGTATGGGAATCTGTCTACTTAATTGTGACTGATTGCTTACTTTAATGTAAATTGCTGAGTATTGTACTTGTGGGGTTGGTTTTAGCTTAAATGTTATCGCAAATTATTTTTCTGGGAAAAAAATCAAACCATTGCCTGCAAGTGAAGATCTATGTTTGTTGGATATTATTGCCCACAACAAGTGGAAGCTCCATATTATTTGGATAATTCTTGTGCACGATATATGGAACAACCATGTATGTTGGATTCTGTTAGTATTGTTCATGATAGTGGAAGATCTATGTTGGCTGGACGGCACTTACCCACAATAAGTGGAAGATCCATGTTAGTTGGATATCTATCACTCACGATACTGGAAGATCTATGTAAGTGGGGTATCTATGGCGTTATCAATTGAAGAGTTCAATTTTGAGATGAAATGAACTGCATGAAAGGTTGAATCAAATAAGCTCTATTTTATGGAGCTATTTGCAATTTTTTCATGTTACTATCTTAATTTGGGTGGGTGATAGAGACAAACATAGTTTGCATTCTAAATTAGTGATTACTTATGATAATGAATGTCAAGGGATACTTGTTTACTGGACATGGTTTGGTGAAGGTCTCTACTCATACAAGCATCTTTTTTTAGCTATAGAATTATATGGAGTTTGTGTAAAGTATCTACGGCCAAAGATCTATGCAGTAGGGTATCTACGGTCGTATCAGTAGAAGAGTTTAATTTTGATGAATTGAAATGAGGGAAAGATTGAATTAAATATTAATAAACTCTATTTTATGAAGTTGTTTACAACATTTTCATTTTGCTATCTTAATGCAGCTGGGTGATAGAGACAGACATGATTTATATTCTAAATTTGTGATTCCTTATGGCAATTAATTTTAAGGGACACTGGTTCGCTGTACATGGTTTGGTGAAGGTCTCTGCTTGTACGAGAATTGTGTTTTGGTTATAGAATTATATGGAGTTTGTGTGCGGTATCTTAGCTTATGGCCCTGTATTGTGTTATTTGGTGCAGGTATTGGTAGAACGATCTGTCAACAGATTATACCACTGAGGACTGCTATTAAATGTGTAGTAAAATTTGGTTGAATCAGTAAATGAGGGATCAAACCTATTGCAAACATCAGTCTTTTCTGTTTCTTGTCTATAACAACTAAGAATATACATTCAATGTGTTACAAGATATATGTGCGCCATATAGAAGAGTGAGTGTCCATAATTTGGAATTAAAATAGTTTCTGCACAATTCTTAGAGAGTGAAATGCTTTCCAGTACACGACAAAATACAGAAAGGTGATTTTTGTTAGGGAATTAATCTGAAGTTAAGGTTTTTACTCTCCCTGTTCTCTTTACAGTTCTAAAAATGGTAGCTAAACTTGTATAGGACATCCTCTCGGCTTGCTTGAATAGTAAGAGTACTAACAATCACACATGAATTGCAAAGTACACCGGAAAGGATGATAAGGCAAAGTTAGTGATTTCATTTAGATGTTAATAAAACATATAAAAGAAATGTATTCCATGAGACTGCATCTCCTTGAGCCATTTTTTCAAACAATTCATGTGCTTTGTGTATGCTTCCAAATTTTAGATACATGTCTACAAGAGCACTAGCAACTACAGGATTCGACAAAAATACACTTTCCATTATGCTTTGATGGATGTTCATACCCTGTTCTAAAGCTCCCATTTTGGCACTGGCTTTACAAATGCATTTGCTTAAAAGTTTTGAAGGCCTTTTCAGTAAAACCATTTTGTGCATATCTTACATTCATTGCAGTCCATGAGACCACATCTCATCGAGACATTTTATAAAATAGTTCATGTGCCTTGTGTATGGTTCCCCATTTTATGTGCATGTCGATTAGGGCACCTGCAACTACATCTAACAAAAATCAGCTTTCCATTATACCTTGATGGATGTCCATGCCCTGTTCTGAATCTCCCATGTTGGGAGAGACCGGCAGGGTACTGGAAAAGTTTGTGGAGTCTGTCATTACACCTGCCGATTGCCTTTGCTGGAAAGGTTTGAAGGCCTTTTTCAACAAATCCATTTTGTGCATATCCTGCGATCAACGCAGTCCTTGAGGCCACATTTCTTTAGGCATTTAGCCGAACATTTCGCATGCCACTTCCACATTTTGCTCACATATCTACAAGAGCACATACAACTACAACATCATATGGAGAATGCCCTCACCTTAAAACATCCCTTTTTTGTCATATGCTTTTTCTGCACCGTCATTTTTCCCACCCCATTTTCCAAGCTGTGACTACTATTTTTGGATGGTCAATTGGAAATTGGAATGCTGCCTTGATGTCAACATCCAACTTAATGCAAAGTGGCACTAGTCAAAGCGAGATAGGACGGCCCCAAGTTAGGAATGAACATATTTGCAGAGTAAATACTCCTAGCCAGATGATAGCCAAGCTGGAGATTGTTGTTGAGCAGATGAAGATTCTTGATTACAATCAGGTAGGGTGAAGGAGAGTAATTAGCTTGTTGTCTCTATTTATGAGCTGATTTCCAAACAGCAACACTCTAGCATCTGCAGCTGCTTTGAACGCCATTTTTGAGCCTAATATCCTTCCCTATCAGTATTGTTTCAGCTTGCTAAGTAGATGTGATTTCAGACTATGTTTCATTGGGATTGGATGTGCTCCCAGCTGCTCAATGCTCGGCCAAGGCCCCGGTTTCAAAGCTCCTATTTTAACACAGCTCGAGACTATGCTAGATCACATGGAAACCTGTTGGCTGCATTTGGTGAAACAACTGCAATGCTTTCTGAGGTTGACCATGTCCTCTGTAAGCTGCTTCAATGGCATGGATGGCAGGATTACCAATGACAGGAACTTCGTTGGTAATGACTGCTGCGTGAAGGTTTTTTCACTGCTGCTGGAAATGCTCACTGGAAAAATATCCATCAGAAACATGGGCATTCTCAAAGAACAAAGCCTCTGGCATAATTACCCTTACTCGGGATAAAGTTAGCAATTAAAACTACAAAGAAAATAGCAAAATAATAAAGGTGGACCCAATATGTTGGTTTGTAAAATCATATACGTAGTTGATCCAGAAGAACTTATCAAAGTTTCTCATTCAAAAAGGTATCCTCTCAGTCGAGGCCAAAACAAACATAGAAATATGTATTAAATAAGAAACATCATCTTAATGGAGAGCACATCATTAAGACAAGGTATTTTCCTATTTAATACATGTTATTCTGTTTATTTTGATGCCCATGAAGCATAGTTAGGCAACTCAAACTTGATTAGCTTGACAAGATGAAGAGAAATACTATACTTGGCACTTGGTATGAAACTTGGCAAGAACATCGTAAGTTGACTTTAATTTTTTCCCTCGAAAATTAGAGGCATACGTGTAACTGTAAGGTGACCGAGAAAGAGTATTGTTGCTATGGTTCTACTTTTCTAAATAAATAGAATCTTTAAATCCGAAAAGGACAACAATGAATCCAGAAAGTTTCAGTTCAACACTCTTTTAGCCTCGCCTGTAGCTGCAAAGAGAAAACATTGGTGTTGTATATTTCAAAAGAAGTCTATGCCTGTGTCATTGAGTACTCAATGTGAAAATGAATAACAGAAATCTGGGAAGTGGCCATGAAATAAGACATTTTAAAAAACTTCTAATCTGCATTAATGAAGGGAAGAAGTTATGTCAAATATAATATTGTGAGCTTTCATTTCAAGTAATCTTTATGCTGTATTGCATATGAATTGTATCAGTAACCAGCCATTTTTCTGTTTAACATCTAGCCTGGAAACTCATATTGTGATTTCTCACTTCTGTGTGTGTGAGATGCAGATAGTTCAATTGGCTGTATTTGTTCGAACAGGATTCTGGCTTACAAATAAGGGACAAGATCACCTGGATATTCAAATTGAAGGAGAGGATTCTTTTGAAGTATTAAGGAAACAGATTGGAGAGCTTGTTTTGGCAATTCATTTGAAAGATAAGAAGGTAATGCAAAATACATTTTTTCCCGTGTTATTGGAATTTGGATGAATTATTTTTAAAAACATTTTCAGCTTTTGAGAGTCTTTAAGAAATTTTATCCTCTTGAAAGCAATGCATCCATCTGTGAGAGAGATAGAGAGCAATTGTACTCATGTTCATGGATGAGAAAAAAATAATTAAATTGACTGGTATATTTATGGCATGTGCATGTCAAAATCATCAGTTGGTGTGCTAAGTCTGAAGAAAGGTCTAAAAATATAAATTTTTCTCAGCTGTGTGTAAACAACAACTTAGATATGATGCTGCACAATTAAACTGCCTCAATGGATTCGAAGAGGATGTTGGCAATGAATTGGGCATCCTTCATTTGCCCCACACAATCAATCTGCTTTCAAAAACATCGCCCTTTAGGGCATACTGCAATCACATTGATTAAAGGGTGGTTTCTTGCATCTTTCCATCCATCAAAAATGATGGACACTCTTGTTTTGGCCCACGAGTCTCTAATTAGTTAAGGAGGTTTCCACATGTTTTTTTTGTTTATCCAATTGGGTGGTGCGGATCTTCTCATAGCCTGGTGATTTGTACCTGTTTGGGGCCTCATTGATGACTTTCACCATCTCATGCCAATAAGGCGACCTCACAACATTAAATGAAAACCTATTAGCATATACACATTTTGCAATGTGTTCATGTGCAATTTCCTTTGCTCTCATTTTGAAAGGCCTTTTCCAATGGCCCTTTTGTCTTACTTTTCTTTTGTGAAAGGGAAGCATCCTCATCATCCGTGGAGGTAGGAGCCACAAATGGATGTGGCATGGCCACAATTGGGGATCCACTACTTGATGGGACAACAGGAGGCCTCGTTGATCGAGATGAACTTCCTCTTTTGGCCAATGGATGACCCACTTTCATAGCCAAATTTGCCTCTGCATCTTCTTGCTCTTTGATATATGCCAAAACTTTTGCTTTTGGCACCCCAACATTATTCTTCCCCTTGCATACTCTTATACCGTTACCCGTTATCGCACACAAGTGGCTTTTCACCCGATTGTAAGAGCCTTTGAATATTGATTCACAATCATTGCATTTCCAAACAAAACAACCACCACTTGGAAGTTGTTCAAGTATTGTTACATGCCTCCATAATGGCGAATTTGGGTCAAATTCCTTGACCAAAGATTGCCCAGAAGAAGCAGAACTTGTTGCCATTGTAGAAGTACCTACAAGGTTCAAAACAAACAAAATAAGCAAAGAAAACAATGGCATGTATTGAAAATTTAAAAATTAAATAGAAAGAGCAAAAAAATGATGAACATAAGCAAAAAAATGAAGTGTGTGAAAGATTAAATAACAAAAAAAAAAGAGAAACAAACTTAGAAATTAAATAAAACCTTACCTTCACTTAATAAACCACAAATCCTCCACAAATCCTCCTCCTTTGCAGCTCCTCACACTCCTACAAGCTTAGGAAAATACTTGCAATGCTTTTTGTTGAAGTATCAAACCCTAGACAAGCACAATGCAATTTTAGAGAGCCAAAGATGAAATGAGGAAGGAGAGGTAAGTTTCTTTGCTTTATGTTTTGTTTTTGTGTTGTTCTTTTGTTTTATTGTTTAGAGTTAGCTTTTAGGGTTTAAATTAGAAGAATATTATATTTTTTAATATTATAAGGCTTTAAAAACATGTTAAAAAAAAAAAAAAGCATAAAAGGGGGTGGATACGGCTCGGGAGCGGGCAGG
This sequence comes from Taxus wallichiana var. yunnanensis, assembly GCA_018340775.1. Classification (NCBI taxonomy): domain Eukaryota; kingdom Viridiplantae; phylum Streptophyta; class Pinopsida; order Cupressales; family Taxaceae; genus Taxus; species Taxus wallichiana. The sequence goes on from CM031236.1 coordinate 335,518,829, forward strand.
GTACGTCGTGTACCCTGCACACTCCCCAGCTGTACCCACCCTCGTATTCACTCTGGGCACGTTCCATACCCGCACCAGCCCCCTCCTCCCCGCGTATCGGTATCCTAGAAAATAGTTTATTTACTTACCATGAAACATAAAGAGAGGCAATTTACTGTCATTTCTCTCTCATAATACTTTTAGTTTTTAATGAAATTTTCTTTTCAAGCTGATTTGTTGTATTTTGCAGTTCCCCAGCCTTCTCCACTCTTTGGAATGTCCCAAAGGCATTCAAACAAAGAATTCTGATGCGATTCTTGCAGTGTAGGATTTCATTGGTAAAATTCCTTGTTTATTCTTAGATGACCAATCTCAAGTCAGGTCCTCCAAAGATATCAAGGAACAATTCACAAAAATTGATTAAGGATTGTCTCCACTCTTTGGAATGTCCCAAAGGCATTCAAAAAAGAATTCTGATGTGATTCTTGCAGTGCAGGGTTTCATTGGTAAAATTCCTTGTTTCTTCTTAGATGACCAATCTCAAGTCAGGTCCTCCAAAGATATCAAGGAACAATTCACAAAAATTGATTGAGGATTGACTTTCCAAGTTTAGCAGTTTCAGTGTTAATGTCATGAAAAAGATCGATCAGATCACAAAAATTGTTTGAGGAAAATGAGAAGATATAGATGAAGCTGGATACGCTTCCAAATAAGAATGTTGAAGTTCAATACACATGGGATATCAGAGCTAACTATTTGAAGGTCTGCTTTGACCGATGATGACGGGTTCCACCCCTCCAAGGGTGACTCGTTTTTGAAAATTTTCACTTAAATAAAGTGGGGTTACTGTATCAGCTCTTCTCGTTTTAATACCTAATGATTGTAGTATTTCATGTAACCAAAAGGTGACTTAATAAAGCTAGTTGAATGTAGTTATCTCAACTACTATTTAAATCTTAAAGGTTATAAATAGAGTGTTCTTTGAATGTAAAAGGACTTTTGACAGTTAATACAATTTGAGAAAGTGACTATCTTATGCACCAGAAACTGTCTTTTGCTGAAAAAGAAACATATAAAAATTTGAACTTTGTGTCTATCTTATTCATGTTCATGGTATTATCATTCTCCTATTTGATAATGCATGTCCTATTTCTTTTATAATATACTAACTAATGTGCTACAGTTGATTGTTATATATGTTAGTAGAAGGAGAAGCAAAGAGAAAAATGAGAAGGCAAACTGCACTGCTGAAATGTAACAGGCAGAGTTTTATTTATATGTAGGGATGATGGTTACATAGTTACAAAATAGTTATCAGTTATAACTCCTTAATAACTGCCCAGAACCGAATGGTTCATTATATATTCAACACCCCCTTAATGACTAACCTTGAAACAACACCAAGTTTATCTCTAAACTTGACAAACAACAAAGGACCAAGAGGTTTAGTCATTACATCAGCAGGCTGATCCGAAGAAGGACAGAAATGAAGAGAGATATCACCGGAATCGAGAAAACAAATCTGCACACTGTCCAGAATGGACGCAGCAGGGTATATTTATTTAGAGAGAGGTGGTTACAAACAGTTGGTAGTTAGAGGCAGGTATAACTGCATAACCAATCAAGAACACTATATAATGCTCTTATATTTTAACACCCCCTCTTAATGACTAAACTGGAAACAATACCAAGTTTGTCCCGAAATTTTACAAATGTTCTGAAGCCCATATGTTTATTCATTAGATCTATAGATTGTGCCATAGGTGGTACTTCGAAATCAACAGTCCATTGTTGTGTTGTGGTTTTCGAATGGAGAAGAACTGCAAAACAAGAATCTAGTCGTGTGAACAAAGGATATGACAAGTGGTCCACTTGATTTTACGTTACATGATTCATTGACCAGTGATGAATCAAAAATGGTTGAGAGTGTCAGCCCCATCTCCAGAGTGCTGGAATCGGAAACTCGGAGAGGTGGAGCGAGAAATTTGTTCTAGGCTTGTGTAGCCTGCTCAAGTCTATACAGATGAAATATCCCTTTTGGGGACAAAACTAAAAAAGTAGGAAATTAGCTCAAACCCTAATATTAGCAAGTCTGATTTTTAAATCAAGAAACTGAAAATAATCTGAAATCAGCAATCTTTAAGGGCAGCAAACTGTTTATGGAATTCAAGTCCACTTTTCACTATGCAAATCAATGAATAATGCCACAAAACAACTATTTTAGCCACATCAATATTTATAAATCATAAATACATCAAAAGATGGATGGAATATCAAATTATACAGCTGGAATTAATTATTTAGAACAACAAACTAGCCAAATCCGAGGGCTAAGAAAAATAGTAAATCTTTGCCAAAATTCACCAAAATGGAGATTTTGGCCTTATAAATTATGCTGAATCAAAATATGAAATCAAAGATTAAATTTTTGCCTTAGATGGCACCAAACACACACCAATGCAAGTCGCCCTACAAAAGAGGGGCTCAATAATATGTATAAAAATCAGATTATAACTTCTTCACAAATCTACAGTGTTCCTTCAAGCTCAAACTAGGAAGGAGGGTTTCCGTCCCCCAACCAACCACAAGAAGGGTTTTCGTCCTTCTTGGAATGCCACACACTTGGATTTCCGCCCAAGAGTGGAAGAACAATGAGCAACCAGCTCACAAGTCCAATTAGAATCAATTCGCCAAAGTAGATGATGTGCAAATGAAGTCATAACACTCCTTTTATATCCTCCTCTTGGTGCCGCCAAGGCTTAGAAAGACATGGCCAACCCATATAAAGTCATTATATTCTTTTATTATGCCTCTTCAAATGCTTTAAACCCAACCGACTTGCTATAAGCAAAAACACACTAAAAAGAAACATTAAAAATTAGAAAATAAATGCAAAGGAAGCTCAATTCCTTTTCCCAACTCTTCTACTTCGTTGCCATGGAAAAGGGAATGGTAAGTAGTCCAAATTCAGGCCCTTCAGGGGAAAAAGGGACACCACAGTCCCCCTTCCCAAAATTGCTTGTCCCCAAGCAATTGCCATTGCCCGGATCCCAAATAAGCCTTAGCTGCTCCTTCTTTGTGCAATCACTATCCAAGCATTGGTGACCCAACATTTCTCTTTTGCTATCCCAAATACCAATGTAATTTTTCTCTTCTTCTTCAAAAATCAGAATGTTCAAGTCTGAAAATAACACATCATAATCTGATTTTGTTCCTCCTTTTAGCTGAGATCTTCTTCCCTCAACATTCCATGATGGAATGCTCTTCAAAATTGAAAACACACTGCTGTTCATGGCTGTTAATGGCAGCCCCAAATCTGATTTTTGCAAACTCAGCCCTATGACCATGGCATAACAATTACCAAACTGAAATCTCACGAAAAACAACTCCATGAGTAAAGTAGGGACTGAAATTTGATTTACATATGCTGAAAAATTAGGAACAACAGGCCTACAATTAAAATCAACAGTTATCTTGGCCTTAAACTTGAGAAAATCAGCCTTCTTAGCATTCCCATGAATTCTGATTTCATCATTTTTCAAGTGGAACCCAAACTCCATGTGAATTTTGAGGGCAAGTTCCTCTAAAATTTGGAGCTCTTGATACCCACAAACATTGTGTGACTCAGCTGAAATGAAAACAAGGTAGTCAAAACAAAATCCATACCTCATCATGGGGTCATAAAACTGAAAAATAGAACCATCATTCTCCTCTTTGGTGGCCATGTGAACAGCTGCAAGTTTATCATAATTGCTTCCTTTTTCCCATACTTCCTTTGGTTCTCTCATGGAACCATGGGTTAGCAATTCATAGAGAAAAAAATCAGAATTCCCATCAAGCTTATGTTGTCTTAAACATGTCATGCTAGCATTCTCTTTTATCAAGTTCCATAAGCAAAGAGGAAAACTGAAATCTTTACCTTCACCCTTTTTGTGTCTCATGAAATAGCCTAGATGATCAGCCCATGGGGCATCATGAACAACCCACACTATCATGTTCTTCACCTTTGAGTTGGAAGCCAAATAGACGGTTCAAACCTTTCATTCACAATTTCATCCTCCAAAACCACATTAGCACACTTATACCCAACTTGTAATGTAGCCTTCTTTTCTTTGTTTGAGAAGCTTATTTCCATGCTTTGATAATCAAAAGTGAGTTCTCCCAATGAATGCAACCATTGGACTCCAAGCATAATGTTCATATCAACTATGCTAATTAAATAGAAATCAGCACATACCTCATATTGTTCCAATGTGACATGGAGTTGGAAATACTTCTTTGTGCATGACATAGAGTGGCCATCCGTTATCTTCACGTATCCCTTGTAATCTTCAACCTTCAATCCCAATTTTGCCACCAAGCACTCATTAATGGAATCATGAGTGACTTCACCATTAATCAAACCCGTGGCTACTTGACCTTGGAGGGTAGAGTCCTTCACAACTTTGTTAGCATACATAATGACTTCAAAATAATCCCCCATCAATCTTTCTTTTAACCATGTGCAAGGAGTAACAATACCAAAGACTTCCTTTCTATAATGCAAGAGGTCAACCGGAATCCAACTCTTTATGCCCACACAACCTTGCAAGGAGAGGTCTAAATGCCACATGTTATCCCACAAGTTCTTCACATCATAGTTCTAAAAATCGTGATTACTCAGACGATAATCGCGATAAATCGTTTTTCACATGCAAAACGATTTATCTTTCCATAAATCGCGATTTATTTATTGCCGATAAATCGGCGATTTCCGGCGCTAAATAACTTGAAAAATCGTGTGAAAAATCGTGGAAAATCGCTCCATTTCCTCCTGCTCGAATCGTTTTTAGCTTCTGCGATTTTTTCTCCTGTTTTCTTTTGCTCGAATTGTGTTTTTTGCTGCTCGAATCATTTCTTTCCTTTTTTGGCATTTTTTTCCTTTTTTGGCATTTCTTTCCTTTTTTGGATTTTTGGTGAAGAAAACACAAGGAAAGAATTTTTTTGCCATTTTTGGAAAGGGTCCGGGAAGATGTAGCAGCAAAAACTTGCATGTGCCATAACTTTCATTTTGTGGCTCCGTTTTAGGTGCCGTTTTCTCTAAAAGTGTATATTTTCTTGAGCTCTACGCATTGATGGCAATATTTTTCTTATTTTCATAAAATCCATTTTTGCACCTTTTTGGACCAAGCAACTTCTTGCAATCTTCTAAAAGAATCATGAGCTTTGATTGCCTGTAGACAGATTAGTAATTAAAAATACAACTATGCGAGTATTCCAACTATGGTATATACAACTTATATAGTATACTGTACATTGTATACATTTATATAAAATACATTATTTAATTTTATACAATCTATAACATACACTATAAATTTAATTTTATTCGTTTTGTATATACTGTACATTATTATAAATTTATAGTTAATTGTACAATATACACTATAAAATTATAATAGTATACTGTATAACGATTTAACATTTAACATCATTTAACATCATAACGATTTAACATTTAACATCATTTAACATTATAATAGTATACTAGTATACAATATAATAGTATACTGTATATTGTATACTGTACAAAGTCACTTCTCGCATCATTTAACATTGTTTTTACATTTAATTTAAGTATATTTTATGAATTTAAATGTTTTTAAAAGTAGCGATAAAGTTGCCGATTAATGCCGATAAATTGCCAATTCCCGATTTCCGAGTCAAAATTTGGCCTGCCGATTAATTGCCGATAACGATTTTTTTGAACTATGCTTGACATTATTACCAAAACATGACATGTGATCCTTAACAACAAATTTCTTATAATGACACAAGTATGGCAGCGACATCAAAGGAGATAAAATGTGATTTCCATTATACCTTGGGTTGCCATAAAAACCCCTTCATCGCTTGGAAAATGCAAAGTGAGTCCTTGACAAAGAGTCTTCTCCCGGGCATACGCCGCTGTTATGAAATTTCCAGCGATCCGGAAGTGATTGTAGTCAAGCTGGAAAATCACCCTCTTCATCCAAATGACTCCCAACAAGGTCACCCAAAAATCTTGGTCCATGGACCGTATGCAAATCTGATTTGCCAAAACCCATATCATCCTGAAGGCTTCCCATTTGCTGTGTTGTGCTCTAGAGCATCACATTTTCCCCAAGGTCATCCCTTTCAACAATTTTCTCATGACCATAAATCTGAAATAACATGGTAGGAAGTAACAAATCTGAATCATGTTCATACCTCCGGTCGTCCTTTGACAATTGTGCTTCACCCTTCAACTTCTCTTCACCATCTTGCAAATCAGATTTTTCTTCTTTATCTTCTGTAACATGCCCTCATTAGAAATCATAGAATCATCATGAAAGATCAAAGGGTTTATACCTTCCAACTTGTGCTTCATGATCTCCCCTTCCTCTCTAGGCTCATGCACCAAACCTTTATCCTTGGGCTCCTTATTGATTGTTGTTTTAAACAGACCAGCAAGCTTATTGTCATCATGTTTCTTTGGAGAAGGGTTTCCAACTATCGTTTTACTTCTACTTGTTCATCATCCTCCTTTTCAATCCTGGAATCCACACACGCTGAAATATTATTAGTATTAGGCAAACAATGATTAACAATTACCTCATCATGTTGACTTTCCGAAACAATAATGGGAGTAAGGGCTGAATCTTCATCCTTCATGGGCTCAAGCTCCATGATTTCTTCCTCTCCCACATGCATGATGGATTCTTTCATTACTCGCAGCCCTACTTCTTCCTCTTGTGTAGCTTGTGGCCTAGGCTTGGGCCTTGACTTTCCCTTGCTCACACCAATAATAGCTTCACGAATCTCTCTTGGAAGAGCCATATACTCTTCATAACTTGTGGCAATGTTTCGTCCAGGTAGAGGGCCTTGTTTCAACATCCGGAATAACTTCTTCCCTTGGAAGGAAAGTAGGCCTCATGGCTGATCCGTGGGCTGATCCCAAAGGTCGCCGTGCAATATTAGCTCCGGATGAGCTACCACCTCTATTATGAACCCTAGGTTCATTCATCTTTTGAAGAGATAGGGCAAGGAAGTCCATTGTGTCCGCTAATCTCTCTTGACCTGCAATCAACTTATCGAACTTGGTTTCTTGAGGATTTTGATTGGCCATATTGTCCTCTTCTCTTGGTTGATCCGCCTTTCCTCTTCTTTGGTAGTATAGCAAACCCTTGTTGCTTTCTTCCATTGAAACCCTAGGCCTTTGAGAATCCGTGCTCTGATACCACTGAAATATCCTTTTTGGGGACAAAACTGAAAAAGTAGGAAATTAGCTCAAACCCCAATATTAGCAAGTCTGATTTTTAAATCAACAAACTGAAAATAATCTGAAATCAGCAATCTTCAAGGGCAGCGAACTGTTTATGGAATTCAAGTCCACTTTTCACTATGCAAATCAATGAATAATGCCACAAAACAATTATTCTAGCCACAACAATATTTATAAATCATAAATACATCAAAAGATGGATGGAATATCAAATTATACACTGAATTAATTATTTAGAACAATAGTAGACTAGCCAAATCCGAGGGCTAAGAAAATAGTAAACCTTTGCCAAAATTCACCAAAATGGAGATTCCAGCCTTATAAATTATGAGGAATCTGAATATGAAATAAAAGATCAGATTTGTGCCCTAGATGGCACCAAACACACACCAATGCAAGTCGCCCTACAAAAGAGGGGCTCAATAATATGTATAAAAATCAGATTATAACTAATTCACAAATCTGCAGTGTTTCTTCAAGCTCAAACCAGGAAGGAGGGTTTACGTACCCCAACCAACCACAAGAAGGGTTTTTGTCCTTCTTGGAATGCCACACACTTGGATTTCTGCCCAAGAGTGGAAGAACAATGAGCAACCAACTCACAAGTTCAATTAGAATCAATTCACCAAAGTAGATGGTGTGCAAATGAATAACACTCTTTTTATATCCTCCTCTCGGTGCCAAGGCTTAGAAAGACATGGCCCACCCATATAAAGTCATAGTCCTTTATTATGCCTCTTCAAATGCATAAAACCCAGCCGACCTGCTAAAAGCAAAAACACACTAAAAAGAAATATTAAAAATTAGAAATTAAATGCAAAGGAAGCTCAATTCCTTTTCCTAACTCTTCTACTTCGTTGCCATGGAAAAGCGAATGGCTAGAAGTCCAAATCAAGTCCTTAAGGGGGAAAAAGGGACATTACAACAGAGACTCAGTTTGCCTACGATCGAAGTCACCTTGACCGCGTCCTTGCAACACCATGTAGTGCTCATTGAACCTTTTTCAGGAAGAGAAGTGTGACCATCTGTGCAGTGGAAGTTAGAACCAACTTCGCAATAGTAGAAGAAACAAGCATCTCTGTCCCAACAGTGGGAGAAATAACCATCTCCGCAGTAGTAGGAGTAAGAACCAACTCTTCCGTCTCATCTATTGCTCGTTTATTCCCCTTTGTTGGGAAAAGTCTTTCACAACACAATGAGCAAACTGTTCACGCTTTCACGCTTTCTTGTCCTTTGAGCAAGTACCTCTGAATGAGTGGCTTGGCATGCCATTTCATTATGCACCTTTAACGCAATTGGAATAGTGGAGTCTCCATCCACAACCAATGTTCTTGAATGAGGAAATCCATCCTCCCAAGGTATGTTGGCCTCTCGTACATCCGGTATAGTGGATATTCCCTCCGTAATAAGTGCATGTAGGTTGACTATATCCAAGTCAACGGATCGTGAGGAATGGCTTCCTCCCAAAGCATTGCAACCTCTTGCACATCCCGTATGGTGGAGCTGTCCACACGTGCATTCATGTTGATCGTAGCATGATCAATAAGAAGATATTGGCCACCTTGCCCAATACCAAGGGAAATCATCTGTCTCTGTTGCATATTAGAAACACCATGCTTCTTTCCACTGAAATCCATAGAATATTGGGATTTTTAGTTAATTGATGAATAGATAGAAGATTCTTTTGTAAAGAAGGTATATATCTAACATTCTCGTACTCAACATTTATCAACATTATTCAATACAATGTATATATCTCCTATCCCTTCTATTGCAAATGATTCTCCGTCAGGTAGTACTACCGATTCAAAACATATATTTGCAGTAAATGAAACATACCAATCCTTGTGACATGAAAAGTGTGCGGATGCTCGAAGTCAATGATCCAACTAGTACCACTGTCATGTGAGCATGATGTTGTAAGACAATAAAGAGCATGCCCGTCATTCGAATCTCGTTCTTCTGCAACTGCTGCCACATGTTCCTCATCACATGGCTTTTTGTTCTATTGCGAAAGATCATACTTCCGCTTCCAACAATCCTTCTTAAGGTGCCCAACTTTGTGATAGTAATAGCATGTGACCGAATATCGAGTGGAGGACTCACCAGAATGACGTCTCCACTTTCCTTTTGATTGTGTGACAAGAGCACTTTTTGATTGGTCACAACTAGATTCTGCCTGAATTTGTCTCCACTCCTTTTGTAACAGGTAGGAACTCACCTTGTCAAACGTGAGAGTTTGACTTTCAGCCATTAAATGGAGTGCCTCCACAAATGACTCATATGAAGAAGGCAAGCTATTTAGAACCAGAGCCACCATATCATTGTCGTCCACCTTTTGTTGATGGAAGATAACTGGTCTCGGAGGTCTTTCATCCAAAGTAGGTGCTCAGATAGCGATCCACCTTGTAACTTCAAAGCAAACAATGTATTCTTGAGGTATAAAACCTGTCCTTTCTCTGACGTTTGATATTTGTCTTTTAGATTCGTCCATAACGTGCTTGCCTCAGTGGCATTCCGCACTTTCGGTATCATATCATCCGACACTCGACAACTTGAGAAACAACAAAGCTTCCTTATGACGTTTGTCATAATCCGCGAAGTTTGTTGCAGGTCTTACTTCGCCACCCGTGATTATCTTATCACAATCACAAAATTCTGCAAGCGTCAGAATCTTATGGCTCCATACATTGAAATTTGTGCCCGTTAATTTTTGCGAGTCCGGTAGAATTAGGTTTGAAATATTTTCCATTTTATTATTCCAAAGTAACGGAAATAATAAAATAATATGTTGCCCACTCCAAGCAAATAGTATGAAATTGATTATTCAAATGCAAATCACAAGGTGAATACCTTTGTTATTGAAAATGAATATTATTCAGCGACTTTCAAATGGAAGAACTTCTGCACTTGAAACTGTATATTGCCCTTATAAAGACTTCTCCTATCCTCACGAATGGAGGAAAATCAATATTTTGTCCTTGTTTTTGGAGGATGCCCTCGTTCGTGTTTCCCCGCCCTTTAAAACGTGACTATTATTCACGTGTTACTAATGAGTCCATAAATTGACTCATCATAGCATCTATATAACTATAAATTTTACTCCTAAAAACATTAATCTATGCATGGGAATGTTCTAAATAGTTATATCTAAAGTAGAAAGTGATGCATTTCCCCTTATTTTGTCTTATGCGAACTAATGACCAATGGAACTTTCACTAACTGCTTTTTTGAGTGATTTGGTGACATATGCAGGCTGGTTAGGTGCATTTTCTGCCATTTTGAGCAGTTGCAGTCAAGGAGACCAAGTCCACAACCACTACGCCATTTTGGAGGATTGACCCACAATCAGCTATAAACAAGGGCCCCTGTTTCTAGCAGAATTATAGGGTGTCATGGAACTTTTATGAAATTGATTATCGGTTAATATGTTGCCTATATTTATGGCACGTGTTGTAGTCATCTGTGTTTATAAGACACCTCCTTTGAACTATTACTTAGTATTTTACAAAGTATTACAGTAGTTAATAGAAGAAGTTATTTTCAGTTGCACTCTGGAGTATGTGATGAACTTATTTCGATCAATATAATACATGTTGTTTTGAGTATATGTTTGTGTTGAAGAGCCTCAATCCCGAAGTAGAGCAAGGGCTCACTCAACTGAGGAGATTGGAGGATTGGTATTTCATGCAAGATCTTTATATTTGCTTAGTTTGAGCTTTGTGTAGCTTGGTTTGATTATTTTTTTTTGGATTGAGGGTAAATTGAGGGTGTTTGAAAGGACCCACATCCTTGTACAATTGAGGATTTTTCTTGAGAGGAACCACAACCTGGTTACAATGAAGGGGACCACTATTTAGGAACCCAATTGGAGCAACCATGAAACCATAGTGAAGATGCAGTGACCAACGACAACGGCCGCAGCAAGTGGGACAACTATCAGTGAATGGAGCGAGAGGAACAGCTACCGGCGTCGTCGGCAGCGGAGAGGAGCAGCCACGGAATCAACAAGAGCGGAACAACCACCGGTGGCGCAAAGATCAATAGTGAGCGGAGCAGCCACCAACGTCAGCAGCGAGAGGAGAAGCAAGTGTCAACAGCGAGAGGAGCAACCACCAGCGTCAGTAGTGAGAGGAGAGCCACCAACATCAGTAGCGAGGAGTAACCACCAGTGTCAGCACGAGCAGAGAAGCCGCCTCCAGCGGCGAAACCACCTCCGAGGAGGATCGTGCCTCGGGGGGATTTGAACCTGGGTGGGCAAGCACACAACCATGTGACTTGACCGCACCACTCCCACCCCATTGGCAGCTTGGTTTGATTATTATCGAATGCAATCTCGTATTTATTTGTTTCAAAGATATTCCCTTTTGTCATTTGATTTAAGCAAGTATTTCATTTCAAGTAAACCTTTCCTTTAACAAGCATTTCTTTTCAACAACTTCGTTTTAGTAGAGTAGATACAGTTCATATACTTTGTTTTCCATAGATTAGAAGCTTTGACATTTAGTAGTTTAGATCTTTTACTTGCTTTTCATAGTTAAGTAGTGTAGACAAGAAAACCGTCACTAATCAAACCCCAAAAAAAGAGAACCACCATAATACTTGAGTTGCATATCAACTTCTCTGCATATAGCCTTGAACACAACCCTGGTTTATAATGACATCAATGTTTGAACAAGTTGATTAAATGATTGGAAGTTACAACAACCCATCATTTTTGGCGCCGTTGTTGGGGACACCATAAGCAAAACATGCCATTCTATTCACATTCTATGCTATGGGTGTTATTGAAGTTGAGCTATGCAACCAATAGTGATCCTAAGCCTTGCCTTAAAGATAAACATTGATGCATAGGCCAAGGGATGCTAGAGGGAGATATATACCTCGCAACACTCAAATAATATCCCCAATAGGAGAACGTGTAGTAAACACTGATAATACTACTCCTGATAGTGACACTGAATCTGAATCAACTCACACTGAATGAAAGTCAACTTATCTAGAACCTGAACAACTTATAGACATGGGAGACAATGGAAACGATGATGATAGACCTTTAGGTAGAACCTTTACCTACCCCATTGTCTTAAATGAGAACGAGGAGCACCTAGGAAAAACATTTCCCCATCCATTCTCGCCTATCTTTCGAGGAATGTCCACAAAGACCTGCACTCAATTCTTGTTTGAATTCAAAGTCCTCTGACAAACATATGACTACAAAATAGATAACCATAAACTCAAGCTCTTTCCTTCCACCCTCAAAGACTCTACCATGAGGTGGTTTATGGGATTGCCCTCTAACTCCATTCATTCATGGTAATGAGATGAAGACTTCCTTTTGGACAAATACCGTGACTAATATAGGGAAGAGATAGGAGGGAAGATTTCTTTTAGATGAGATAGAAAGAAGCTGAAAATATGGAAGATTACATGGACAAATTCCTTTTTGTCCATAGGAGAAGTGGTTATGAGTTGAATGCAGAAATAACCAAGACAATCTTCCTTAAAGGACTTGATGAAACCAAAGAATCCCTTCATCTCATGGGAGGAGGTGATGTACACAAACTCACCATGTCACATATTGTTGAGTTATGTAAGAGCTACTCTAGAACAAGGGGAGGCATTAGGAGAAAGAAAACATCAAAACATGCCTTTGGTACCTCAAAACTTCTAGAGGAGATGGCCAATATGAAAACATACATCTTCACACAGTTAACTTCAACCATGGATGGGCTGAAAGCTAAGAACAATCTTCTAAAGAGCCTTTAGACATATATTGTCCCAGATGCAGGAAAAGACATCCTTTGAAAGAATGTCCTTTAGATATCACAGAAATGTGTTTGATCTGTGATGTCCCTGACCATGACACCAACCATTGTACTCTCCTACCTCAGTTGAAAGAAAGATTAAATGCTATGACTCAAACAAATGGAGAAGTAAACTTTGTTCAAAGATCAAATAATCAGTTTGCTTATGCCCCTAGACACCGTCGAGAACCCTTGGGCCGATGCCATGGCCCAATCAGACTCCACCAACTTGGGGATAACCTGATTGGACACCACCAAACTGGATGGCCTACCCAAATTCACAACCATGGATGCCTCCATACAATCAGCAAGGGACACCACTAGCCAATGCACATCCATGACCAAACCAACAATGGTCACCCCGACGAACTCTGGCTAATGCCATGGCCCAATCGATTCCACCAACTTAGGGACAACCTGATTGGACACCACCAAACTAGAGGGCCTACCCAAATCCACAACCATGGATGCCTCCATACAATCGCCAAGGTTGGACACTACTAGCCAATGCACATCCATGACCAAACCAACAATGGTCACCTCGGCGAACTATAATCAGCCAAGGAGGTTTACACAATAACAAGCCTTAATGCCACCACCACAACAAAATTACTGCAAGGGCAAGCAACACAAACCCAACTTCCAAGCCTAGCCTATCTTAAACCCCAAGAATCAACAAACAACTTCAATTAATGAAGTAGGACAGGGGTGAGACAATGCAAGTTAATGCCATTAATAACTTACAATGTGATCTGGAAAAACAGTGAACAATCCTCCAATAGTTATTACTGAAGTACCCGAGGAAAGTGAGAGAACTGAACATGTTCCACAAACACAAGAAACTAGGGATGACTAAGAGAAAGACAAGAATGTGCATGCAACTCCTTTCCCAGAGAGATTAAAAGAAATGCAACATGGGGAAGAGACAACACTGGTTCAAGAGCTGAAAATGTTGAATATTGAGGTCCCACTCTTGAGAGCAATAAGGGACATTCTTGAATTAAACCAAACCATAAAGACACCAAGAAGGAAGAAGAAATACCTAAAAACAGTTAAAGTAGAAGGAAATCTAGTTGACCTTGTAGCTTGAAAACTTCTTTCACCAAAATATGGGGACCCTAGGAGTCCAGTCATTACTATTTTTGTAAATGGTCAGTCAATATCTAACGTTTTGGTGGATCTCAGTGCTGCCATCAATGTCATAACAGATACATTTAATTTGTTGTCCTTGACAGGATTACAACCAACCAATATTGTCCTCCAGTTAGCAAATCAATCTATTGCTGTACCAGATGGAGTAATTGAGGACATTATGGTTACGGTTGAATCCTGGGAGTATCCGGTAGATTTTATGGTCTTACAGTTTAAAGCTCGAAAGATGGGATATCCAGTCATCTTAGGAAGACCCCAGCTGAATATTATTTGTTGCATACAAAGGATCGTAGGTATGAACAAATGATTTATTTTAAATGGGCAAAAAGCAAAAATATTTCTCTTTATCCTCCTACCCAACCATATGTGGATGTTTGTGAACGTGTGTGGGTAGATTTTTTGGATAATAGTAATATGAGTTCTTATCTGGCCACCATTGCAGTAAAAAATCATATGGAAGAAATTACTGAGACATACCCAGTGTTTGATGAAAATGATATTGTGGCTACGGAAATCAAAACTGTGGCTACGGAAACCAAAACTGTGGCTACGGAAATGATTGTGTTGAACTTAGAAGCGAACAACATCACCTTGGTAAGTGAAATGTCTATAGAAGGTTGTAGAGAGACCTATGATTACCATGAAGGCCAAACATTAACTACTTTTCATTGTCCTTTAGCCAAGATTGCATCTCTTGAGAACATGACTATTCTTCACATGTTACAACTTCATGTTTGTCCATTAAATTCTCTCGATTCTTTGGGACATAATCGACTATTTTGAAAGACACTAAACAAGTGACTATTGAGGTAGGCAAGGAATTGACCATTGGTAATAACGTAGAAGACAACCAAGAGACTAGGGTCATAAACATCTTGAGAAATCATTCTAAGGCTTTTGCTTGGGATTATACTGATATGAAAGGGATTCATTCAAACATCGCACTCATATTTACACCGAGGATGTCAAACCAAATGACAACCACAACGAAGGATTAAGCCAACACTAAGAGACATTGTTAAAAATGAAATAGAAAAACTATTGAGGGTAGGATTCATTCATCCAATATCGATAGTCGGTGGGTATCACCGCTTGTTATAGTTCCCAAGAAAATGGTAAGTGGAGAATCAGATAGATTATAGGGAGCTTAATAAAGCCGCCAAGAAAGATTACTTTCCCTTGCCCTTTATAGATCGGGTTCGGACAATTTGGCGGGTAAGAAATACTTCTCCTTGGATGGGTTTAGCGGATACAATCAAATTAGTATAGACCCTTGATCAAGATAAGACCACCATCACTTGTCCCTGGGTACATTTGCATACAAAGTTATACCATTTGGACTTTGTAATGCATTTGCCACTTTTCAGAGGGCAGTTTTAGCTATTTTTGCAGACCTCACCAATGATTGTGTTGAAGTCTATATGGATGATTTCACTTTGTCCATGGGTCTACCTTTGAGGAATTTTTGAGCAATCTTGAAAAAGTGTTGACGGATGTGAGTAGCACCAACTCTCCTCAAGTCATGAAAAATGCTTGATGATGGTTGATCAAGGAGTTGTTTTGGGTCATCATATCTCTGTTAAGGGTATCCAAGTTGATCCTAAAAATATAGAAGTCATTACTAAGTTGCCCACACCAAAAATCAGATAGACAACAAAAGTTTCCTTGGCCATGCAGTTATTACACATGGTTTATAAAAGATTTTAGTAAGATTGCTGCACCAATGTTCTCTCTACTTGCAAAAGACTATGTTTTTGAGTGGGCTCCTCAATGTCAACGAGCTCTTGAAGTTATAAAGGAGAAATTGACCACCGCCCATCTTGAGAGGACCCACTTGGGATCAGCCTTTTCATATTCACCGAGATGCTTCCAACACCGCAATGGGAGTTGTTCTTGGACAAAAAGATGAAGAAGATTAAAATAAGATGTTTTGTAGGATGGTTTTCAATGTTGCGGATGTTGTGTTGTGTGAATTTTTAGGATGTTTTGATACTTTATTTTTGAATTTTTGATTGTTTTACCAATGTTTTCGGATTTTGATGTTTTACCAATGTTTTTGGATTTTCTAATGTTTTACCAATGTTTTGGATTTTTGAAGGTTTTACCAATATTTTGGATGTTGATGTTTTACCAATGCTTTGAATTTTGATGTTTTACCGATGCTTTGGATTTTGATGTTTTGATGCTTTACCATTTTTTTGGATTTTGATGCTTTACCAATGCTTTGGATTTTGACGTTTTATCAATGTTTTTGGATTTTTGATGTTTTTACCAAGTTTTTGGATTTTCTAGGATTTTGTGATTTTTAGGGTTTTTGAAAGTTTTTGAAGCTATGTACATGAAAACAAAGATGCAAATATGCCCCCAACGATAGATGAGAATATACAAGGGTGAATTGGTGTGTATATACAAGAAGAGAAATCAACTGGATCAAGGCCACGAAGGATAGGTTCAACATGATGATGAACTCAAACCAATGAAGTGCTAGGAAGGAGCTAACATGCCCTCAAAGTGTAAGATGGCCAAAAACATATTATAGAAAAGCAAAGAGAAGATTGTTTATTGACATGGAGACAAAGTTTTCCTCAAACATGGTAAAAGACAATCTTATACACATGGATGTTCTGAACGAAGCAAAAGAACAATGTGGATGCTATGGAAAATGTAGCTAGACGAGTGGCGATGAGCCAAAGGCACAAATCATGAGACAAAATACAGACTATAGCAAGAGTTTGAACAAGGTCCAAACAAAACCATGGTAACATACTAATCTGTTTGCTCATCGAGATCCAGTGTGTGCACGTGGAAATTAATTACCTCTTGAAGTGAAGATTTGATAAGCAATAAGTGAAGACAAACTAACCAATGTGTAGGAATGATTTATTTTGAAAGGTGATTTGTGAATGGAGGGTGGAAGGAGAGCATGTACGTTGCTCATTGCTAGCGACGTCCATAGCCCCGATGGAGATGCATTCGATTCTAGTCGCAACAATGCTCCACCGCTACCAAGCTTCCATAGCTCCCCAGTAGAGATACTAGAAATACCCCATGAGAGAGTTATTTATTTTTTTGCTCTTGGTTTTTTGATGTGTTTAGATTGATTTTTTTGCTTTCTGAAAAGTATTTCAGCTCTCTCAATTGTTTTGATAAGGGGTTAAGAACCATTGATTTCGATGGACGACATTGGCTAGGTTTCAACAAATACAACCAAAGGTCTTCATAACAAGTTTATTCAATGTGTGATAGTGAGAGGATCTCTAAGAGGTTTGTCGTTCTGTAATTTACCAAGATTAATTGTTGTCTATTTTTGCACCCCTTGCAAAAATTGAGCAACTCAGCAGATATGGACTTGGTGGATATTCAATGTTGAAATTGGTAAAGCCGCAGAGTAATTGAACATCTTGCCGATGTCTAGAATGAGCCTGCGGGTGCTTAGAGAAAACCGTGGGTGGTTAAGTGAAATCCGTGAAAGTCAAAAGCCACGCTACACTGGGTAAAGCCGCAGATTGAAGTGGAGAACTTGTTGAAGCCACGGGGGAAGGAAGCGAGCTGCACCATGAAGAACAAGCCGTGGAGTATTTTCAAAGGCCGCGACATACAAGAGAAATCCGAGTAAGTCAAAAACCGCGGAGAACTAAAGCAGAAAGCCACATAACAAGGAAAATAGTAGTTTTCCAGCGGGAGCTAAAATTGAATATAACTTCTCAATCCAATGATTTGATCTTTGCAAATCTTATATCATTGGATAAATCTTAGCCCCATCTACGCAAATGAAATCAGATTTCCTGAATCAAATGGTGGTAGGTGGGCAAAGTAATGGAAAACGTCTCAAACACGCAAAAGAATTGCTCCAGGAATGCAACCACCAGAATTTAATGTAGTATGGGCGTCGTTCCTTCTTCAACAAGGAAAATGGCGTGGGGAAATGGATTTTCATGAGGCGTGCAAATCTTTTCAGAGAATTTAATGAAAGTGGTTGGTTGGTGGAAGGAGGAATTGAATTTCCTCTCTTTTCTTCTTCTTTCTTTTTCTTCTTCTTCCATTTTTCTATATATTGTAAAGTGATGCCTAGTTTTAATGTTGGATATTTTGGGAATACAAGGGCATCATGTAAGTGTTGTGCAAGTGTTCTAAAGGGTCGCATGCCTTTGATTTCATTTTTGTAAATGTTCTTGCATCTTCTTCCTATGTTGTAATGAGTTGGCATATCCTTAAGCAATAAAATCTCTAGTTTTTGGCTCGTTTCTGCCTTAGTTGTTGTTTTATTGTGTCTCCTCGCCTGTCATTTACTCGTAGGTTTGTTGTATGCGTTCTTTCAGAATCTATGTCTATTGTGCATCGTGAAAGTGGGATCCTGGACGCGGTTTTGAATTGTGGCTTTCATTTCCGCCCTCTTCATCATCGTTTTCTTCCATTTTCTCTCTTGCTGAAGTATTCATCCCCTTATTTTGGTGTTATCGCCTTCTCTAGTTTAGGTTTTTGTTTTATGCATCTCCTTCTCACCCTGGTCCCTTGGAAAGTTAGAGTAGAGTTAGATAGTTGCATTTCAATTCCTAGGAGTAGTGTAGCAAAGAGAAGTAAGTAGAGGAAGCCGGCCTTCTTCGGAGGTCTGTCTTAGTTTGAGTCCCACAACTTGGAGATAGTCCCATGTTGCCTCAAAGCCCTAGATTCTTGTGATTTAGGACGGGTGCAATTTTGAGCTCCAACGGTAATGAAAACCAAGGTCAAACAGATAAAATGGAGATAAATGCTGCACAATGAGCACGAATAGACTAACCAAAAATCATGAAGGGATGAACATGGTGGGTGATTTGGTGGGGAATGGAAGGAAAGGAAAGAAAATCCATGTGTATGCAATTCTTGATTCGCAATGTTTGATCTTTGTACATTTGATATTTTTGTAATGTTTTCTCATTTTTTGATGGATTTTTGAATTTTTTGTTTTTTAAGATTTTTGACGTTTTGCGAAGGGAAAACTACGAAGAGAGAAGACAATGAAGATGAATGATTGGGAAATTGGGACCAAAAATGTAACTTCGCTTGATAGGATCCAACAACTATGTTTGCAATTTCTTTGATGAGAGAGACTAAGAGTCTTTTCTTATCAAGAGTGTGATATTATCTCCAATCTCGATGATCATTATGAGATCATATTCGATAAGTGACTGCAACTTATCTTTCAACATGGATTTTGTATGTGGGAGCTTGAGTTCTCTATCCATAGATTTTTGCACTTTTTGCCATACTTGATGGTTGCATTGGTGTGCATTCTTGAATCGTGTTTGATTTTTAGATTTGTGAGTGTTGGATTTGCTGGGAGCTTCGGAGCTCTTTGAATTTTTTATTTTGGCTTGATGAAGAAGTTGGTGCTTCTTACAAGCTAATGCATGATTTTGTTGGTCCCAGAAATGGGGAAGAAAGTGGATGTTTAGGATTGATGATAGGAATGTTAGGGATGATGGTGGGCTTGCCACAATTGTTGATAGAGGGATGATATGATAGACGAAGAGGATATGGTCCAAGGATTGAAGGAAATGGGCTAGGAGGTGGCCCAAGAATTGATGGTAATGGCTAGGAGGTGGCCCGAGAATAGAAGATGAAGGGCTACTAGGACGTGGCCCAAGGATAGAAGATAATGGGGCTACCAGAGGTGAGCCATAGATGGAAGATGAAGGGCTACTAAGACGTTGCCCAAGAATTGAAGGGAACAAAATACTAGGAGGTGACCCAAGAATTGAAGATGATGGGCTACTCGGAGGTGGCCCACATATAGAAGAAGATGAAGGGCTACCTGAAGGTGACCAAAGGAGAGATCGTGATTGAGGAGGTGTGATAGATAAGGAATGGTGGGTGATGAGAGGATAGGAAGGGAATCAAGTATAGACCCCGTCATTTCACCATGTAATGGGAAATGAGAAGATGGAAGAACAAGAGGAGGATCAAATTTGATGATCTTAGGCTCTTCTCTGTTTCTTTGACCAAAGGACTCAACCTCTTCCCCACAATACGCGGATGCATCGAGGTCAAAAGAGAATCCTTGCTTGTGATTCTCTAGAGGAATGTCATTATGTAGCCCCATGAATTCTCCGATTTCTTCTTCATTCTGAAAGAAATCAATTGGTATGGGTCATTGTTGGTCGATGATAGTAGGTTGATTGGAAGAAAGGGGTCCAACAAGTGTTGAAGATTGAGAAGATGTTTGATGATGGAGATGATGGGAAGGTTTGACCTTATTGCTCCCACAAAGGAATTTGATAATGCTTGAAAAGATATCTTAGCACATCATTTCTTGTGAATTGTTTGACGTGGACACAAACATCGGTCTTTAGAAGATTGATGAATATAGAATAAGGAATGATCGAAATGACCTAGGGGCCAAAGAGGGATTGGATTTTGATTGATAGAAGAAGATGACTCAAGAGACAAAGTAGATTTGGATTTGGATGTCTCGCGAGTGAAGAAGATGTGGATTTGGAATAGGTTGGTATAGGTTTGCCTAGAAGACGACATAATGCAAGTAGACAAAGAGGATCATGTAGAAAGTCAGTGGATTGTGACGTAGGGGTCGACTTGGATGATTGATTAGAGGAATTTTGAGTCACACGGATCTTCAAAGGAGGAAGACGTTGTTGAGGCGACTGAAAAAGGGGGTCCTGCGGAGAAAGGGAGGATTGCAACGCAGAGTCAAATTAGATGAATGATTGGAAGAATTTTTGGTGACACAAATCCTTAGAGGAGGAAAACATCGTTTAGGCGACTGATTATTCCTTAGAAGAAAGTTAATTGGATGAGGCTCAAGAGATTGAGGAGAATCAAAAGAATAACATGGATTAGAATAATCAGGAGAATAGGGTTGATGAAGAGGATTAGAAGGATATAAATGATTAGGAGAATCATAATCATACCACGAACTAGAAGCATCATAATCATACCACTGACTATGAGATGAAGGTGGGGAAAGGGGTAACAGAACGGGTTCCCTAGTGTGAAGAACCAATCGAGGTTTAGTCATGATGGGCATCTTTTGATGTGAATGCCGAAACCTAGGTTCCCTATTGTCGTAAGTGTGAGGAACCATGTGATAGTCATGGTTGGCATTATTGGGACCAAATGCCTAGACCTAGATTATATGATTGAACTCCTTCAAATAGAAGGAAGTTCCATGTCGATTTGGACAGCATAACAATGGCCAACTAAACATTTTGCAAATATCGTGTGATTTTCCGAAGGGGATCTAAGGAAAACAAACATCATAATGACACAATTTTGACAATCAAGCAAGGTTTGGAAAACAAGTTACAAGTGTGAAAGTCAAAATGGTTGATTAAAATTTAGCAGCGTAATGGCTGCAAAGGAAACTTTTCCAAGAGTGTGAAATGTATAATGAAAGTAACCAAGAAAATATGTGAAATCCTAGACAAAGGAATGACCACAAAGGAAATTGTTTCCTATGTTCAAATTGTCTCAAAAGCTGTTTGATAATGTAATAACACAATTTCAATATTTAAATTGAGTTTTGAACAAACAAGATTTAAGTATTAAAAGGGGTTGAAGTGATTTCGACAATGTAACAACGCAAATTATACACTTAAATCAAGTTTAATACAAACAAGCTTTAAGTCTCGAAAATGGTTGATACAAATGCGAGCAGCGTAACAATACAATTTCAATACTTATATCAAGTTTAAGACAACAAGATGTAAGTATTAAAAAGGGATTGGCACAAGGCGAGCAACGTAACAACGCACTTTCAACACTCAACCTAAGTTTGAAAGAAACAAAGTTTTAAGTATAACAATGGGTCGATACAATGCGAGCAACATAATACAATTTGGACACTTAAATCAAGTTTAAGAAAACAAGATGTAAGTATAAAAATGGATTGATATAATGCGGGCAGCGTAATGATGCAAAGTGAGATATTTCTACAAGTGAGACGTCTCAATGTTGGTTTTAAGACAAACTACCAAAATTTGAATACGTACCAACACACTTTCAATACTTAAAAGTTTACAAAGAGAAACAAATTGAGTGGGTACAAAAGAGGTCGACACAATTTTGGTAGCAATTCAAGTTGTTTTCCTTTGACCAATAATGCCAAAAAAGAACAAGGGAATTTATGATTGGTGATGAACAATACGCGGCACAACTTTGGCAAGAGTTTCACCGGGTTCGATAACAAGGTAAAAGCTAGGACAAAGTTTTACTTTGTTACTTCGCCCGAATGGGCGGTAGAGAGGAGAGATAGGGGGATCCACTGAGCGAGGATCAATTGCCATGATCCCCTATCTATAGAGTTGGGTTGGGACGCGACCCCCTTTATAGATAGATGGGTTGCGTAGAACTATATACCTCCACTGGCTTGATAAATCTAGTTGGGAGTTGGATGAAAGATACGCGATGCAACTTCATTGGACTCTTGCCTTGTTCGAAAACAAGGTTTTGACTCCAAGGAAGTCTTGTTTTGTAATGGCTCTTTGAAACTCTATTTGGATAATGGTAAAGTTGGCCCCAATGCCAAATGGCTCCCTAGGATTTTGTTCTCAACACTTGCCAATAGCTTGTCTAAGAGAGGTATGCTTTTTTAGAATAAATTCTAAACAAAGGACCATTACCCCACAATCAAATTAATGAACGAGGCCTCATATAGACAACATTTAACACTCCTCACGGGTTTTTCTAGTCAAGTAGGTGATGGGGCACTTCTCGTTTCGTCAACCAGTTCCCTCAATGTGTTGACTACTTTGGGTTCCTGTGGTAATCCTCATAATGAGTTTTATGGCTTATGCCAAGATACTTCCCACAGTTTAAAGCGGATGGGTTTTAACCCTTATCCGAACCTGCAAATATAGTGTGAATGAATGGTGTGTTTTTTATCTTGATTAAAAATGTGGTTTTGCACACCTTTGACAACCTGCACACAATGTATTAGTAAATGTTTCGATTTTATTCTTTGACAAGCAAAAAGGTCTTGTACTCAAAAGATTAGTAGTTTTCCATACAAACCACAATGTTTAGAAAGAGGATCAAGGTTGTTTTTGATTCTCAAGATCGCTCAAAAGCGCAAGAGAAGAGCATACACAACGTTTGATCCAACTAAGTAGAAATGGAAAAACTTAAATCAATGACCATTAAGTGCTTTTGAAAGATGAATTTTGAACAACTTAAATGATGAATTTTTCCAAGTAACACACAATGTTAGAATGAAAATCAAGGTCGCTTTTGATTCTCAAGATCGCTCGAAAGCGCAAGAGAAGAGCATACACGACGTTTGATCCATTTTGACCGCTACCCACCTCCTTAATATGTGCAAAGAAGACTCAACACTATCAAACATAAACATACACGCTTCAAAACTTAACATTTTCAACAAATTGACAAAACTAGCATGTAAAATGATGAAAATGAAGCTCTAAAAATGAAAACATGGAGAAAGCTTGAATTTTTCTCATCAAGATCCCATTTTGACAGCACTTCGCCTCCTTTATACCTACAAGGAAGACTCAACACATGCAAACTCAACAAAACAAGTTAAGAAAGACAAGTTATTTCAATATGTTCAAAAAGGGTTAGCATGCAAATGAGAAAAATGAAACTTAACAAAAACAAAGAATTCAGTATGAGACAAAGGAGTGTCCCACCGAGTGTGCCATATGTATGCATGTGATTGAATTAATCTAAGCTAATGAAAGGAAACTAACACCAAATAGATTCCTAACTTAGTTAATCAACAACATAAACATCATGATAAAGCTAAAAGGAAAAGCTTAAACTAGTGCATAAAACATTAAGAACATTAAATGCAAAACCAATCCTTTGATATTTGGATGTGCTTTGTAATTGTAGGTACTCCTTTAGTGAGCCGAACGCGTCTATATGTGCGATCAAAGGAAATTCTCCATAGAAGAGGAAGAGATCTCACCAATATGGCTTAATTGCCATGTTTGGTTCTTCTCTTATTACTCTTTGCCAAGTAGAAGATAGAAAAGATTACTTGATCAATAAGCCCTCCAAGATTGAAATGCGTTTATCATATGCAAATGTCTTAAGGACAAGGACATGGTGTAAATTTGGGCAAGGTGTACTAGGTTCTTTATATAGCTTTCTAGGTTTGGAGAAGCTTGCAACCATGAATGGGGGATAAAGGTAAAGTAGAATTAGAAAAGGATACATATGATTAGAAGAGATTAATTAGAGATTAGACAACTCATGGGAGTTGGAGGTGATTTAATTAATCAACTAGGATTAATTAATAGGCCAAATTAAGCTTATAGAAGCTATTTAGAGATGATTTAGAGGGAAATTAGTAGAATTTAAAGGGTTTGAAAGGGGGATTTAACTAATAAGAAGGTTTATTAGTTAAATACAAGATTGAAAGACTTAATTAATTAATAATGGCTAATTAATTAATTAAAAGAGGATTATAACTAATGAAGTGTCGTTAATTGGCATCCAAGATGATGGGGGAAGGCTAGTTAATTAACGAAGTGTTGTTAATTGACTGAAATGAAGGGGAATGTTAGCTAATTAGCGGAAATCACTAATTATAACGAAATGACGAGGAAAGAGGATAATTAGTGCAATTTTAGTATTAAAACTGTGTAGTCATATTTAGGTGTCTACATATTCAACAATATATATATATATATATATATTTATTTATTTATTTTTACTTGCAAATTGAACTCGTGTTCATTTAGTCTTACATGTAATTTTCCTCTTGATTTTTCGTGGTAATTTGCAAATGCCAATACCCAACTCGGATTGTTATGAGTAAAACTGTAAGTTCGTTTCATTATACAATTTCGGTTTTAAATAAAGTAAATCTTCCTCATATAGAGGAGGGCTTTGTCCCCCATATTTGTGCAAAATTTCCTCATTTAGTGTTTCGACAAAATATGTTGCTAACAACACGCCGCAAAGCATTTGCATGTATCCTGAAACACCCAATAGGCTATAGGCATAGTATTGTGTTGGAATGATCTTTAACTATTTAGTATAACTTGCATTACCGGGTATTGACTTGATACAAATCTATTTGTCCTGGATAGGTCTTGGGTTCTTCTATTGCAATTTCGAGCCTTCCTTAGGTATGACAATGCCATATCTGGTATGTACCCTTGCAAGACCTTGAGATACCTAAGAAGTACCCAACGCTTAACCTATTGTCAAACTACTATTGGTGTTTGATATTATTTTCCTTGTTTTTGGCTATATACTTGGAATGTTTCCTACGCACATGGAGTATCCCTATTCTCATGTGTAAGCTTGCTTAGGTGTCATATGTCATACTTGAGTGGCATGTGTCATATCTAGGTGTTATTGGTCATAGGAATTTCTAAATTCTCATCTTTAGATTGGTGTGTCATAGGAGTTACATTAGGTTGGTTGATCATTTGATTAGCTATTCTAGGAATGTTAACTCCCATTCCTATTCATGCAAAGTGTTGACCACTATTCTAGGAGTTACACATTCACTCTCCTATATGTACACCTCCTTTCGTAAGCTAATTGGTTGGTTGAGTATATAGATTCATTCATTTGCATCTTCCTCTGCGATTTCTCGATTCTTGTAATTACATAGTGCATTCGTTGAGCTGAGATCCTCGCACACTCCAATATGGTATCAAAGTTGAATCTGGTATGCGCTTGTCTAGTTTATGTATGCAAGTTTTATTTTGAAATCTTGGTTTTCACTAATCGTTATAGAGGTTATGTGGAAAGTTTGTTAATTTCATTATTGAGGGTTGACAAATTTTTTGGGGGTTTATAAAAAAATATTTAGGGGGCATTTTTTTCAGTGTTTGGACCTAGTGTTTGTATGGGTGCATGCGGTGCTTTGGTTGGTGTTTCTTGCAGGCTTATATAGATCTTTCTGTCATCATCTCAAAAACTTGGTGCATGGTCTCGCTTGCTCGAGATTCCTTCATAACCCGAGTTGCATTGCTTGCATGCTGACTCGACTCTACCAAACTTTGCTTTGCTGGCACCGTTTTACGTCACCACTTGAACAATGCGCATGCTCGGCCACAACTCAACTTAGACCTGTAATGGTTCGCTCATTGCCATGGTTAAGTCTTGTCATGGTTCCCTTGGCCACGACTAACCTCCGCTGGCCTTTGACTCGCTTTGGCTCACTTGCTCGGATGTTGATTGGTTCACAATCTACTTCCACAAACTGGCTTGGTCTCCAAATTGTGCAACTAGGTCAACAAATCAATTCGTGCCTAACATTAAAAAGGCAAGTTCAAATTAAATTGTGAATAGCCTAATTTATTTGTATAAGGCTTAAAATGGGATTTATTGTTTTTGGTTCAAAAGTGAGCTTATAGGCTAGTTGGTTTAAGGCTAGTGAGTTTTATGTGGGAGAACTAATGTTCAAACCTCACCGATCTTTTTGCTACAACACCTTTAGAAGTGCATTTAAAAATTTGCAAGTGCAAATGCATTAAATAATGGAAAATGAAAACACCTAGATCTTTTGATTGACAACTCAGAATTGAGTGCCATTTTTTCGAAAGTGTGTCTTTTTGTGTTCATATTATTGGCCCTATTTGTATTACAATAGCACTGAAATTATAAAGTGCCAAAATTGGGGGTTAAAACACAATTTTAGGGGGTTGTAATCACATGCAAGTGCATTTTCGGATGAGTCCGACATCTCATTGTTTTGAGTGTGTTTTGTGCCACTTTTTGCACTCATATGACTCATCTCTTTTTGCATTCTGTGGACGCATTTTCGACTGAGTTCGACATCCATCCGAGTGTGAATTTGTCACTTATTACTCTATGTGAACCGATTGCTCTCATTTGTGGATGCATAATGGAAGATGTGCTTCAAAGACTTCGCTCGTAGGACCCGATCTCGCATCACAACGTCCGCCACTTTTGCTTGGTAGGATAATTATGCACCATGGTATTTGAGCATGGAGCATTTTCTCATTCAAGATGATCTTTATCCATTTTTGTATGGACAAGTACTTGTCCCCAAAGTGAGATTGCATCAACTTGAGAACCGGGTCAACTCACATGACATGCTTCTTGGTCGTTTGTTGATGTATATTTCCATGTCTCTCCACTATCATGCATACAATAAAGCGCATGTATGTCAATTGCGCACATGGAGTGTCTTAGGATTGTTTGGAGCATTCTTCAAACCTTATTTGGAGACCCTTTAGAGATTGTATTTCCTACTCTTGAGATTTTTGTTTCCAACTCCATTTCATGTGACGATAGTTCTGTTGATACAGATTTGCCTGTTCATATTCTTGGTGATGAGGATTGTTCTTTTAGTTCTGATGACACAAGTATTTATGATGATACATCTCCTCCCTCTCCCGATCACCTTTTAGAGATTGTTGAATCTTCTCTTGACTCTCCCACCATTGGAGATCCATCGAAAGAGGACATGTTCAGCGTTCCATCTTTGTTTCATTTGCTTTCTATAATGTCCCCTTTTCCCACTTGAAAGCCACTATTTGGGCTTCTTGCCATTTCTTCTCCATGGCAAAGAAGTAAAGAAGATGGAGGAGAACATCGAGATTTCGTTTGCTAGGTTTTTTTACTAATTTTTATATTTTCTTTTAGTGTTTTTCCTCTTATAGCAGGTCGGCTGAGTTAAAGCAAATTAATGGAAGCTAATGAAGGAAAAGAACATCTCTTAGGGGTCGGCCTTACCTTTTCAAGCTTTGGTGCCAATGGAGGAATATAAAAGGAGACTTAAGACATCATTTGGCATCTAGTTTTGGCACATTTTTTTAATCTTGAGCATTGAGAGCTTGTTGCTCCTTGTTCTTCCACTTGAGGACGAAAACCCTCTTGTGTGGCTTCCTAGAAGGACGAAAACCCTTCTAGTGGTTTGGTGAAGGATGAAAACCCTTCATCATTGCTTGGTATTGAAGTTTAAGGCAAATTTGAGGAGAGAACATTCATTTTCAGATTGTTATTTGCTTCCTACATGTGGAGCGACCTACCTTGGTGTAGGGTTTGAGGGTTTAGTGAACATATATTTGCATTTTCAGTTTATAATCTGATTTGACATATTTTCGAAGGCTGGAATTTGCATTTTCATGATTTTTGGGGGTTTCTAGACCCATAATCTATAATTTTCTTGTGGCTGCTCTTCGCTGGACATTTATTAATTTCCAGCAGTGTGTTGTTTCAGATTTATCATTGTTCTTGGTTCTATTGGATGCATAAAAGATATCTCTAATTTGTGGTAAGTTTATTTGAAGTATATTTAGTGTTTGGCATATATTTTATACCGCTGCTTGAAGAGTTCAGTTCACTGATTTTTAATTTCAGTCTGCTGCTATAAAAATCAGAATTAAATCATTTGGCGTTTTGTTTAAAGTGCTTGGTTATTGGTCTAATCCCTTGAAAGGGACATTTCAGTGATATCAGAGCTCGGATCTTCAAAGGACCAAGGGTTTATGGAAGAAGGCAACAAGGGTTACATCTACTACCAAAGAAGAAAGAAGGTAGACAAAGAGGACCAACCAAGGGAGGAAGGAAGCATGGCTGATCATGATTCCCAAGAAGCAAAGGTTGACAAATTAATTGCTGGCCAAGAGAGACTCGCCGATATTATGGATCTTGTAGCTCTTTCCCTCCAAAGAATCATTGAACCAAGGGTTCAAAGTGGTGAAGGTAGCTCGAATGGAGCTAATAATGCTAAGCGACCTATGGGATCAGCCCGAGGATCGATTTTGAAGCCCATTTTCCTTCCTAGAGAGGAGGTTATTTTGGAGGAAGAAGCAAGGCCTATGAGTGGATGGAATATTGTTGCAAGTTATGAGGAATACATGGCCTTACCAAGGGAGATTCGTGAGGCTATTTCACTCGCAGAATTCATAGGAGTGAATAGAGGAAGACCTAGGCCCGAGCCTAGACATCACATGCCACAAAGAGAGGTCCAAAATGTATTGGGTAAGATGACTTTTTCTACATTTGATGGATCAACTAAGGGTACCGCTAGGGCTTGGATTCAAAAGTTGAATACATACTTGTCTTTGAAGCCTATGGTAGAGGAGGATGCTATTAAATTTGCCACACTTCATCTTGAAGGAGTTGCTCATGAATGGTGGTTCCATGGGCTTGTGACACAAGGGCATAGTGAGATACATGCCTATGATGAGTTTTTCCAAAGACTCGTTGATCGATTTGATAGAGTGGATCCGGAGGTGCATTTCGTGAGCTTGCACACTTGAGACAACAAGGCACCGTAGAAGAATATGTGACTGAATTTCAGAGACTCTCCGTCATGATCACGGATGTATCCGAAAGAAGACTTATAGTGCTTTTTGTTGAGGGTTTGATTGAACCCCTCAAGGGTTTGGTTTGTGCCTTTGATCCATTGTCTCTACAAGAGGCAATTAAGAAGCCATTGATCTTGAAGGTGCTGCCCCAAAATCAGCAGCGATCAACAGTCTTCCTAAGGTGAATTCGAGTGGGGGACAACCCACCAAGCAGCCAAGAAGCATCCCTTTGGACCAGCCAAAGAGACCTCTTCAAAAAGGTGCCCAATACTCACACAGATCTACCAAAACCAGCCATGATAAGGAGGCTAGAAACGAGCTATGAAGGAAGAATTTGTGCTTTTCATGCAAGGATCCATGGACTCTGTAATGACCCTTTCAAGGGTTTAGACCAAAAGCAAAGGAATTTAACCAAACACCAAAATTATTCAGATCTGATTTTTATTGCAGCAGACTGAAAATAAGAAATCAACAAACTGTACCCTTCACAAATATATGCCAAACACCATCAAATACTTCAAATAAACTTGCCAAAATTTAGATATATCTTTTATGCATCCACAAGAGCCAAAAACAATGAAAAATATGAAGTAACACACTGCTGGAAATTAATTAATGTCCAACGAATAACAACCACAAGAAAATTATAGATTATGGGTCTAGAAACCCCCAAAAATCATGAAACTTTAGATTCCGGCCTTAGAAATTATGACAAATCAGATTATCAACTGAAAATGCAAATATGAGTTCACCAAACCCTCAAAACCCTACACAAGGTAGGTCGCTCCACATGTAGGAAGCCAATAACAATCTGAAAATGATAGATATCTCTTCAAATCTGCCTTATACTTCAATCCCAAGTCAAGATGAAGGGTTTTCGTCCTTCACTCAACCTCTAGAAGGGTCTTCGTCCTTCTAGGCAAGCCACCCAAGAGGGTTTTAGTCTTCAAGTGGAAGAACAAGGAGCCCAAACTCTCAATGTTCAAGGTAAGATAAAATGCGCCAAATTCTAGATATCAAATGATCTCTTCACTCTCCTTTTATATCCCTCCATTGGCGCCAAAACATAAAAAGGTAAGGCTGACCCCTTAGAGATGTTTTTTTCTTCATTAGCTTCCATTAATTGATTAAAACCCAACCGACTTGTTATAAGAGGGAAAATACTAAAAAAATATATAAAATATTAGAAAAATAATGCAAATGGAAGCTCAAGGTTCTCCATCTTTTTCACTTCTTTGCCATGGAGAAAGAATGGCAAGAAGACCAATAAATAACTCTCAAGTGGGAAAAAGGGACATTACAGTCCTCCCTTCCCAAAATTGCTTGTCCCCAAGCAATTGCAAACCCAATGTATCTGCTGACCTGAACTCTTTATCCCCTCACTTTGAAGTTCCACATCCTCTAATGAAGTAGGGAGTGACATCCTTGATAAAGCATCCGCAACCACACTAGGCTTTCCCTTAATTTCAATAGTGTTGTCCCTAAAAGAGCTGTAATCATGCATTGTTCCTTCAAAAATCAGAATGTTCAAATCTAAAAATATCATATCATAATCTGATTTTATTCCTCCATTCAACTGAAATCTTCCTTCCTCATTATTCCATGAGGGAATGCACTCAAAAAATGAAAATACACCGCTGTTCATGACTGTTAGTGGCAGCCCCAAATCTGATTTTTGCAAATTCAATCCTATAATCATGGTATAACAACTACCAAACTGAAATCTCACAAGGAAAAACAACTCCATGAATAAAGTAAGGACTGAAATTTGATTTACATATGCTGAAAAATTAGGAACAACAGGCCTACAATTAAAATCAACAATTATCTTGGCCTTAAACTTGAGAGATTCAGCCTCCTTGGCATTCCCATGAATTTTGATTTCATCATTCTTCAAGTGGAACTCATACTCCATGTGACTTTTGAGGGCAAGTTCCTCTAAATTTTGGATCTCTAGATACCCCCAAACATTGTGTGACTCAGCTGAAATGAAAACAAGGTAGTCTAAGCAAAATCCATACCTCATCATGGGATCATGAAATTGAAAGATAGAACCATCATTCTCCTCTTTGGTGACCATGTGAACAGCTGCAAGTTTATCATAATTGTTTCCCTTTGCCCTTACTTCCTTTGGTTCTCTCATGGAACCATGGGTTAACAATCCATAGAGAGAAAATTCAGAATTCCCTTCAAACTTATGCTTCCTTAAACACGTCATGCTAGCATTCTCTTTCATCAAATTCCATAAGCAAAGAGAGAAACTGAAATTTTTACCTTCACCCTTGTTTTGTCTCATGAAGTGGTCCGGATGATCAGCCCATGGAGTATCATGAACAACCCTCAAGATCTTGTTCTTCACCCTTGATTCGAGTACCAAATAGACTCGGTTTTGGTAAAGGATAAGCCCATCCATCACCTTGTATTTTTCCTCACTTATTTCTCCTTCAAACACATCATTAGCAAACTTGTTTTTTCATACTCAGCTGAAATTAATGATTTCCAATCCGCTGTAATTTTAGATAAAGAACAGAAATGTGACTCCCATGAAATAGTATCTTCCACCAAATAACTAATTTGGAGTGTTTTCGAAGCATACCTTGCAAAGTCATCTTTTTGTCTTGGTCTATGAAACTTATCTCCATGCTTTGACATTTGAAAGTGAGCTTTCCCAAAAGATGCAACCATTGGACCCCAAATATGCTATTCATATCAGCTATGTTAATGAAGTGGAAATCAACACATACCTCATAATTTTCCAATGTATCATGGAGTTGGAAATACTCCTTTGATGAGTGCATAGAGTAACCATCCATTATCTCCACCGTGTATCCCATCAATTCCAAGCACTCACTAATGGAATCATGAGTGACTCCACCATTAATCAAACCCATGACTCCTTGTTCTTGGAGGGTAGAATCCTTCATAACCTTGTTTGCATACATAATGATTTCAAAATTATCCTTCATCAAAATTTCTTCTAACCATGTGCATGGGATAAGAATATCAAAGACTTCCTTTCTACCATGCAAGAAGTCAACCAGAACCATGTACCCTTGCAAGGAAATATCTAAATGCCATGTGTCAACCCACAAGTTCTTCACATCACCAAAACTTAGCATGTGATCTTTAACAACAACTTTCCCATGATGACATAAGTACGACAATGATATAAAAGAAGATAAAATGTGATTTCCATCATACCTTGGGTTGTCCACCACATATCTACCTTCCCATGCCGGATGAGGAGTGATTGAAACATCCCCCATATTCCCAATCTTGTGACTCAAAATTTCTGAGTTGAAATCAGCCTTCTTCTTCACCTCAGATTCAACAATGAAGCTCTTTCCGCCTTGGCTTCAACAATATTTTGCTGACATTTGGATGGGACACCTTCATGGTTCTTGCTGGAGTCATGTACACCATTAAATTGCCCTTTATTGACTGCTGTTCTGGAAATTCCAGCAAGCTCTTCATTACCATAACTATGCAAATAGAATTCTTTCCTTGATCCTATCTTTGGAATGCTCTGAAGAGGGATGTGGGCTTTTGGAAAAGATTATTTTTCCCTTTAGTACCCTTCATCCTCTCATCTTTATTAGAATAATGCTTATGATGATCAAATCCTTGCAAACACATATTGTGAGGGTGATGCAATAAATTAAATTGCTTACCATTTGTTGTTGATTTGTAAATTCCAACAGACTGAAAACCCTCATGAGTATCAGGTGAGACCTCCTTTTGAAGGGCATGCCTCTCAACCAGAACATCCTGATTCTTAGCCTCAAGAACCTCTTGTAGATCTGATTTTATTTCATCAACTTGCCGCCACATGCAATCATTGGAAACCACAAAAACATCATTTATTGTCAAAGATATAGTTACGCGGGGACACGTCCCCCCCAATTTTGACACGTTCGGGACGTTTCTGGACATCTTGGGGGACGGGGGAAATGTTTCCCCACGTTTCCCACCGTGTTTTTGTTGAGAAATGTCCCGGGACGTTTGAAGATCGGGAAATGTCCTGGGGACGGGGAAATGTGGGGGGATGTGGGAAACGTGGGGGGGATGAGGAAACGTAGGGGGATGTCCAGACGTCCCCACGTGGTCTGCCACTTTTTTCAACAAAAAAACATAAAAACAACACTTTAAACTATTTTTTTAAATTGTAAATCACTTATAATATAAAAACAGCATTACTAACCTAACCCTAACCCTAAAAGTGCAATTTTAGGCTGATTCTTGTAGTTGTCCTCTTTTTTGTAATATTGACAATAGACAATTGTTGGTGTATTTGGCTATGAGATTAATGATATGAATATCAACTATTGTCGTTAATCAATCGTAATTTAGAATGGTTTTTTACTTTTATATTTTATAATATATTTGAAATTTCAGCTTGTCTCAAATTCAAAATTCAAATATGTATTATGAATTTTCAATTTTATGACATTAACATATTGATATTATAGTATTAAGGAATGTATTTGATGTTTATGAGTTCAAGTTCCACCTTATTTAAATCTCAAATGGTTTTATTTTAGCTTATTTATATAATTTAGTCACTATATCTTTATATATTTTTACTTAGCCGTCCGCCCGCCGTCCCCAAAAGTTAGAAATTTTTGTTGTCCTGAAACCCCGCCCCGTCCCTCGTCTCAGTAACTATGGTCAAAGAATTTTTACCTTTCTTGCGTGCATATTGGTCTTCTCTTGTTCTTGTTCTTTGATTTCTTCTTCTTGCTCCACCATTGCAATTTGGAAGCTCTTCTCCTCTTCCTTTCTCCCGACATGATGAAAGTCCTTCTAAGGTGTCTGAGACCTAGGTCCATGCCTAGCTCTCCTTTGTTCACTCCTATGAATTCTGCAAGTGAAATAGCCTCACAAATTTCTCTTGGTAAGGCCATGTATTTCTTCATAACTCATAGCAATATTTTGTCCACCCGTAGGGCTTGCTTCTTCCTCCAGAATACCCTCCTCTCTAGGAAGGAAAGTGGGCTTCAAAATCGATCCTCGGGCTGATCCCATGGGTCGCTTAGCATTATTAGTTCCATTCGAGCTACCTTCACCACTTTGAACCCTAGGTTCAATGATTCTTTGGAGGGATATGACAATAAAATCCATGGTGTCGATAAGTCTCTTTTGGCCGGAAATTAATTTGTCAACTTTGGCTCCTTGATAGTTTTGACCCACCATATTGTCTTCTTTCACCGAAACCCTAGGCCTTTGAAGATCCGAGCTCTGATACCACTGTAATGACCCTTTCAAGGGTTTAGACCAAAAGCAAAGGAATTTAACCAAACACCAAAATTATTCAGTTTGAATTTTATCTCGTGAGACTGAAAATAAGAAATCAGCGAACTGTACCCTTCACAAATAAATGCCAAACACCATCAAATACTTCAAATAAACTTGCCAAAATTTAGATATATCTTTTATGCATCCACAAGAGCCAAAAACAATGAAAAATCTGAAGTAACACACTGCTGGAAATTAATTAATGTCCAGCGAATAGCAACCACAAGAAAATTATAGATTATGGGTCTAAAAACCCCCAAAAATCATGAAACTTTGGATTCGGCGGTAAAAATTATAGCAAATCAAATTATCAATCGAAAATGCAAATATGAGTTTACCAAACCCTCACAAACCTATAGAAGGTAGGTTACTCCACATGTAGGAAGCCAAATACAATTTGAAAATGATAGATATCTCTTCAAATATGCCTTATGCTTCAATCCCAAGTCAAGATGAAGGGTTTTCGTCCTTCACTCAACCTCTAGAAGGGTTTTCATCCTTCTAGGCAAGCCACACAAGAGGGTTTTTGTCCTCAAGTGGAAGAACAAGGAGCGCAAGCTCTCTCGCTCAATGTAAGATAAAATGCGCCAAAGTCTAGATGTCAAACGATGTCTCCACTCTCCTTTTATATCCCTCCATTGGCGCCAAAGCATAAAAAGGTAAGGCTGACCCCTTAGAGATGTTCTTTTCCTTCATTAGCTTCCATTAATTGCTTAAAACCCAGCCGACCTGTTATAAGAGGGAAAACACTAAAAGAAAATATAAAATATTAGAAAAACAATGCAAATGGAAGCTCAAGGTTCTCCTCCATCTTCTTCACTTCTTTGCCATGGAGAAGGAATGGCAAGAAGACCAATTAATAGCTCTCAAGTGGGAAACAGGACATTATAGACTCGGGACATTGTTGTTTGGGAAAAGGTAAAGTTCATTATATTGAAGTAATTTCTGATTGTGAAGATGAAGATAACATTGTTGATGAAGCTAGGCATAATGATGTTGTGGAGGAAGAAGACCCAAAGAAGCTAGAAGGTACTCTTGCTACATTGTCCGGGGCACCTAGATATCACCCATTTCGTGTAAAGGGTGATCTTCAAGGACAAAAGGTAACCGTCTTGATTGATAGTGGAGCCACACATAATTTTGTAGATGAAAGCTTGATAAAGAAATTGAAGTTAAAGGCTGAAAATTTCAAGGGTTTCAATGTCATGGTTGCGGATGGTTTCATACTTCCTTGCACAAAGAGGATACCTCAGCTCACACTCACTTTGGGAGGGCATATGGTAAGAGATGATTTCTATATTATTAGTATTGGTGAATCTGATTTGGTTTTGGGTGTGCAATGGTTACATTCTTTAGGAGAGTTTTCTCAAAATTATCAAAACATGGAGCTGAAATTTAAAGTAGAAGCAAAAAGAAGTAGTGTTGCATGGAATGAAAGGTGGAACTCCACAAGTTGTGACAGCGAAGAGTATGGAAAGAACCTTCAAAAAGGGGCAGGTTGCTTGGGCAGCCCATTGTTTGGTAAGAGCTAACTCTTCTATTTCCATTCAATCTACTTTTCATGATGATATTCAGCCCATACTTGATAGGCATGCTAAAGTTTTCAATGAGTTACCGCATGGGCTGCCACCGGATAGGGGATTCCAACATGTTATTGAGTTAGAACTCTGTTTACCGTCACCCATGGATTTACAAAGAAGAAATTGAGAAAACTATCAAAGAATTGTTGGAAATGGGATTGATAAGGCCTAGTTCCAGCCCCTATGCTTCTTCCATGGTGCTGGTCAAGAAAAAGATGGTACTCTAAGAATGTGTGTGGACTACCGTGTGCTCAATAAGAAAACAATTAAGAACAAGTATCCCATTCCAAGGATTGATGAGCTCATAGATGAACTACATGGAGCAATCTACTTCTCCAAAATTGATTTGAGATCCGGATATCATCAAATAAGAGTTAGAGAAGAAGATGTGCACAAGACCGCTTTTAGATGTCACTTTGGGCATTTCGAGTTCCTTGTCATGCCATTTGGATTGACCAATGCCCCGACCACCTTCCAATCATGCATGAATCACATTTTTGGTAAGCAATTAAGGAAATTTGTGTTGGTTTTCTTTGATGATATTTTGATTTATAGTAAATCATGGGAGGAGCACCTCCAACACTTGGATATAGTGCTGGAAATTTTGGAGCAACAGTCATTATATGCAAAAAATCTAAATGTGAGTTTGGTATGGATGAGATTTTATACTTGGGGCATGTTATCAATGCTCATGGGGTTCATGTGGATCAAAGTAAGATTCAAGCAATCATGAATTGGCCAACACCAACCAACATTACTCACTTGAAAGGATTCTTGGGTTTGTGCTCATACTACCAGAAGTTTGTGAAGGGATTCTCACAAATTGCAGCCCCTTTGACTTCTCTAACAAAGAAGGATGCTTTCAGCTGGTCCAAATCAGCCCATATAGCTTTGAAGAATTGAAAAAGGTGATGTGCTCTTGTCCGGTTCTCGCTGTTCCAGATTTTTCTAAACCATTTGTGCTTGAATGTGATGCTTCCGGTGAGGGTATAGGTGTTGTTTTGATGCAAAATCAGCACCCCATTGCTTTTGAAAGTCGGAAATTGAAAGATCATGAGAAGAAGTTTTCTATTTATGATAGAGAAATGCTTGCCATCATGCATGCCTTAATCAAGTTTAGGCAATACTTGATTTGTGGAAGGTTTGTGGTAAAACTGACCACAATAGTTTGAGATTCTTTCTTCATCAAAAGGATTTGAATGACCAACAACAAAAATGGGTGAGTAGACTCCAAGCATTTGATTTTGATATTGAGTATGTGAAGGGGAAGCATAATGTGGTTGCGGATGCTTTATCAAGGATGCCACCTTCATCATTAGAGGATGAAGAACTTCATAAGGAAGGGAAAGAAGAAGATGGGACAATGGATGTATTGGGTTTGCAATTGCTTGGGGACAAACAATCTTGGGAAGGGAGGACTGTAATGTACCCTTTCCCACTTGAGAGCCACTATTTGGGCTTCTTGCCATTTCTTCTCCATGGCAAAGAAGTAAAGAAGATGGAGGAGAACATTGAGCTTCCGTTTGATATGTTTTTTACTAATTTTTATATTTTCTTTTTAGTGTTTTCCCTCTTATAGCAGGTCGATGAGTTAAAGCAAATTAATGGAAGCTAATGAAGGAAAAGAACATCTCTTGGGGGTCGGCATTACCTTTTCAAGCTTTGGTGCCAATGGAGGAATATAAAAGGAGAATTAAGACATCGTTTGGCATCTAGATTTGGCACATTTTCTTTTAATCTTGAGCATTGAGAGCTTATTGCTCCTTGTTCTTCCACTTGAGGACGAAAACCCTCTTGTGTGGCTTTCCTAGAAGGACGAAAACCCTTCTAATGGTATGGTGAAGGACGAAAACCCTTCTTCATTGGTTGGTATTGAAGTTTAAGGCAAATTTGAGGAGAGAACATTCATTTTCAGCTTGTTATTTGCTTCCTACATGTGGAGCAACCTACCTTGGTGTAGGGTTTGAGGGTTTAGTGGACATATATTTGCATTTTCAGTTTATAATCTGATTTGACATATTTTCTAAGGCCGGAATCTGCATTTTCATGATTTTTGGGGGTTTCTAGACCCATAATCTATAATTTTCTTGTGGCTGTTCTTCGCTGGACATTTATTAATTTCCAGCAGTGTGTTGTTTCAGATTTATCATTGTTCTTGGTTCTATTGGATGCATAAAAGATATCTCTAATTTGTGGCAAGTTTATTTGAAGTATATTTGGTGTTTGGCATATATTTTATACCGCTATTTGAAGAGTTCAGTTTACTGATTTTTAATTTCAGTCTGCTGCTATAAAAATCAGATTTAAATCATTTGGTGTTTTGTCTAAATTCCTTGGTTATTGGTCTAATCCCTTGAAAGGGACATTTCACTTTCATTGCATTTGCCTCCTATCCGCAATCATTGTGTGAGGCATTCTACTCATACTTCTTGTGTTGATGATACATTTCTGTCAAACATTGCTCTTTTCTTTGTCGAGCAACCCTTTTGGGACAAGTTTCTACCATGCCTTAGATGTTTGTTTACAGACTTAACTTATGTTGCAGTAGATGGAGATGCTCTTCCATTTGCAGAGCCATCACACATTTGTATTTCAGAGGATTCATACATCTCCATTGATGGGAGTGCCCCATTGGGATTTCAGTCACTTTTGCTATTTTGGAGATCATCATTGATCAACCTCTGCTTATGGATCCTCATTCTACCGTTGTGAGTATTATTGGGCCTTCACTTCATATGGGCATTCTTTCAGTGAATGATCCATATCCATCCTTTGATAGATCTACTTCAATGGCATTACTATCAGTTCTTGTCAATACTCTTGCTAGACCTATGCCACATTTCAGTTGTGGACCAGCTTCGAGTTCTTCATACCTCGCCTTTGGCTTTTTTTTGTGGAGTGGGCAAATAGTACACCTTTTATGTTCTTTCTAAGGGCAAAAACATTGTTTGATTCAGATGGACCTTTAGTCTTCAGTGAAAGACCATATCATCAACACTCTTCTGAGGGGCTTCTATACCTCTCCTCTTCTTTCTCTCTCTACTTTTTGGAGCTTCTCTATGTACTTCTAGGGGCTTTTCTTTGAGGGAAACATTTTATGTACTTCTCTTTTCTCTCTTTTGGGGGGAGTTTTTCCCACTGGGTTTTCTCCTTTTCTCCACTTTATGAGAGATTTGCATTGTACATGGGTACCTCACTAGGTCTTGTTGCGGGACCACTTTTTCTACCCACCTAAGCTACGCTTAAGGGGGTGTTGGTTTAAGATATTATTTTCCTTGTATTTGTTTATATACTTGATATATTTTCTACACACATGGAGTATCCATGTGTAAGCTTGCTTAGGTGTCATATGTCATACTTGAGTGGCATGTGTCATATCTAGCTGTCATAGGTCATAGGAGTTTCTTAACTCTCATTGTTAGATTGGTGTGTCATAGAAGCTACATTAGGCTGGTTGATCATTCGATTAGCTATTCCGGGATCAGTAACTACCATTCCTATTCATGGAGTGTTGACCACTATTCTAGGAGGAATTACACGTTCACTCTCCTATATGTACACCTCCTTTGTGAGCTAATTCAATTGGTTGAGCATTGGAATTCATTCATTTGCATCTTCCTCTTTGTGATTTCTCAATCCTTGCAACTACATAGTGTATTCGTTGAGCCAGGATCCTCGCACACTCCAATAACTATAATCATAGTAAAAACATCATAAAAAAACAAAGCTAAAAATAAAGTAAAAACAGAAAAGAACACAACTAATTCTGGAATTCTATGCAGGAGTCACATAACAAAGCTAGTGGGAGTGGCACTGCCACTAGTATTATTGCATTTATTTCTAATGAATCAATTGCTGATTCAAATGTTCTCAATGAATAGAATTATGATGATTATTTTCCGTAGTTCTCGAGTTTGACTATGACCATTGACTAGTTCCTATTTTGAACAATAAATAAAACCTATGTGATATATCATATGTCATGACTAATGTGATAGTTTGAATCATCAATTATCCTTAGTGTTTTGAACTATATTTTTATTATTTTTGTACATACCCAAGCCAATCTGAACCCAGGGTCCCAATAGATATTGGCGAATGCCCATGCCCCTATCCATATCCATACCATACCCTGGTACTTAGAGTTAAGCATATTACATATTTTGAATTTTCAACATTAATATATTATCACCACACGTTCTAGAAAAAATTACTGAATTTTGTCTATTTTAATTCATGGTATTTATTGCAACCATAATATATGGATACAACTAAATATACAAACCCAAAGCCTAACATAAAGATTGCAACCTCAAATTGGTGATTCAAGGTACATATATCTTGGCAATTGGCGATTCAAGGTACATACATCTTGGCAATCTGATTAGAATAAAATTCTCAG
Source organism: Taxus wallichiana var. yunnanensis (assembly GCA_018340775.1). NCBI lineage: Eukaryota > Viridiplantae > Streptophyta > Pinopsida > Cupressales > Taxaceae > Taxus > Taxus wallichiana. Next base: position 335,559,583 of record CM031236.1, read on the forward strand.
TGCTCTATTTTCATTGCTCAAAACTTTCATGTTTTTAGTCCTGAAATGGATTTGCAATGTTGCATCGTCATCTTTCATTCAAACATAGATTCCAGCCTTGGTTTTCCTGCCCCAATTCTTCTCCACACAACTGGGTTGGTTAGGCTACTTTTTGAGAGGTCGTATAACTTACCTCCAACCTTCGGAATTGTCTAAAAAAGTAGCAAAACCATTTGCTATCTTTGGGTTTCACCCATTGCATAATATTTCATCTTATGTATGCATATTGTTCTTTAACTTAGCTTATTTTCTTCATTTTGTACAAGTTATATTAACCCAGATACTTGTATTTTTTCAACAAAAGTCAAATTTATACGCTTTTGAAATTTAGGATCCAAGATCACTCATTCAAGATGCGATGCTTGGATGATTTAGAAAGTTCATGTTTATGGAAACATACACATGATTTTGGTTAAGGTGTTGAGATGTGATGGCTCAAGAACCTTGAAAACATAGGGTAACTGAACACTATTGGTCAATGAAAATATCATGTGAAACTCAGTAAGCAGCTTGTGGTCCTACACTGCAATTATGGTTTTTGGAAAACTTGGAGAAAAAGTGGAAATTAAAGTAGAATCATGAAATGGAAGTCATACCTTCAGGAAGTACAACTTGAGATCTTTCTGGCAACATGCGATGCACTCATGTTTATCAAAGTATGGAAAGGGCCTACTTTTTAACAATGATCATGTAAAATCACCTAAAAAACCAAGAATAAGGCTGACATCAGAATATAAATAAGGCCAACTTAATCTTGGGTATTTGCCATCCAAGGACTAGAAATATAATCTAAGGCTCCATTTGGGAAAAAGCTCAAGAATTGAGCATTATTTTCTCTTCAACCAAGTGCAGAAGTCCAGAAAATTATTCTCTTCACAACCGAGTTTGAAAGAAGCAGCCATAAATCATGTACCATCTTCAGATATATCCTTTCTATTTAAGTGCATAATTTTCATGGTTTTCCTACTTTTCGCTAACATTAATTTGAATTGCTGTCTAGAATGATTTTCCGAGATCTCTGAGTGTTGACATCTTGTCCTATTAGTTTTGAACTTCCTCTGTGTATTTTCTCTCTTAACATGTTTCTGAATTTCCATGAAGTATCTTTTTCCTGATATCTCTGATCGTGCATTTCTTGTCCTGTGGTTTATGAACTTCCTCGTATTTTTTCCTTCCATTATGAATAGTTAGTAATATTTGAAATTAATAATTATAGTTGGAATGCAATAGTAATCAAATATTTTCAGTGGCTCTCCAGGTTGTGGCTCGTATCATCATTGATGCATGTCATTGGCTACCTGTCTCAATGGAGTTCAATGTTCTTGGTCAGGCTGATAGATGGGAATACAGAGATTGGAATTCTAGTTCTGTAAGTTGACTGTTCTCCTTTCCAGTGGTTTTATACATTGTCTAAGCAGCAAGAACTTATCAAGTAAGATCAATGACTGATGTCAAATAGGTGCAGCTCTTCCATGTATTGTCGGAGTAAGCTAGCAAAGATTTAAATGAGTGTGATGGTTGTAGACATCTGTAAAGGTTATGGCGGCATTGTTAAGTTGTACTATGGTATAGCAATATGGAAGTATGGTTTGGATTGTAGTGAATGTCGTGGTTAGTTACCTTAACTATAGCCATCAACTCTGCAGTAAAGACATAGTTGATAGATTGAGTACAAGACAATTAATTCAAGGTCTTTGACAGCCAAGTTTGTCAAAGAATTGTGTTTTCATGCACAATGCAGTTGAAAGCACAAGATATAGAACATTTAATCTGGGCCCAAAAGTTTGAATTCTCACTAGATCACAGTAGCTTTTATTTCATTGAAGATGGCGACTCTTGCAGCTACAAGTCTATAATTGAAAAAACTATTATACATAACTTTCAACAAGCTAAACTTACAGACAGTAATTTTACTTAAAGCTATAAAGATTGCCATAAATATGACAGGAACATTTTTGAAATGCCCTTTTACAGAGGCTTGTGGACAACGATATGTTTGTACAAGTGTGGAAAGAAAAAGGGTTTCTATTTTATAAGCTTTTCAGTTATCTAATTTGAAAATCTCACATTATGAGAGTGGTACAGGCTTGTGCATGAAAGAAAGAAGAAAAAACAGAGAGGAATTTGATCTCTTAAAGACTCTCAAACCCGCTGCAATATTAAAACACACCTGCTAGAACTTGACTTCTAGATGTATAAGCAGTTTAAAAATGTAAATTGGGTTGTGCAGAATAACATACTGAAATTAGATTTCAATCCGAGTAAGAAACCAACCTCATGCAATGACAATATAGTTCAGATCAATAATGATTTATGAGAAAATCTGCAACACTTCTTTTGGATTTACAATAGCCAGAGTGAATTATGTATAACACAAATAATCTCCCAAATGAAGATGATTGTTTTTGGGGAGAATCTCTCAACTCAAGCTCTTTGTGAGTTACACAGAGTCAACAACTACCGTCAATCAGTATTTCACTAATCTCAAGTGGTGCGGTTCTAAACTCATTGGAGCTTCAACTACAGATCACTAATACATGTCAAAGTAACTTCAATCAAGTTTTATGACATGCACTCACTGACTGAAAGCAGATTTGAGTTTAATTGAAGATACGTGGGAATGCCCCACTTCATCTTCCAAGTGGGTAATTGAGATTCGGTTGGTTCTTCCTTATTGCAACATGCCATTCTCGTGAGGGTCATATGAAACCGTGAACTCCATTTGTCTCTTCTGTCCTACAAAAAATTTCAAATTCTTTGGAGATATATTCACCTCAATTGCAGAATGCAGCACCTTGATCTTCTTCTGACACCATCTTTCAATCAAGGCCTCAAATGATTGAAACTTGGAAAAGATTACAGATTTTTCTTTAGGCAAAATTCTAAGTCTTTCTGTGGAAATCATCAGTAAAATTCAGATAATATCGGCTGCCATTGATGAATGTTGAAGACATTGGACCACATACATTTGAATGAATCAAATCTACAATGTTCCTGGCCATCTTTTTGCCTCTTGGAAAAGCTGCTGTTGTGTGCTTGCCCAATGCACACCCCTTCCAAGCCTTCACGTCTCTGACCTTGAAGTTGGGCATACCATGCATTATCTGCTTTGTAGAGGTGGAGCACCATATTGCATATTCTTAGAATTTTACCTGTGAGTCCTCAGTTCTTGTTCTCCTTGAGCACTCAGCAAATTCAGAACAACAATTTAATAGGCAACTAGTGTTATTATTAGACTCGCTGAATTCAGAGGAGTTATTATTAGGCATGATAAATTTAGAGTTGCTATTATTATTAGACATGCTTTTCAGATTTAGAGTTGCTGTTATTATTGTCTAAATATAGTGCAACTCTAGCCTTCATCTATAAACAAAAGGCAGGGTGGGTGAGTGATTCATTCTATTAGGTGCAGTTTTTTGTAATTTTTCTTTGTGTGTAATACATAGAGTTGATGTCTGTTTGAGTGGCCTTATGCATTATTTCCATGGTCTAGAGGTTTGGCAGGGTATACGTGAGGTCTTCCTTGTGCAGGGAAGCAACTGTGGAGATTCTGAAGAGATTTCAGATGCTGGATTGTAAACCCTTGGCCACTCCTCTGGTTCTAAATCTGAAGCTGTTTGCCCATTTAGGATACGGCAGTACAAAAATATATAAAAATTAAAAAATATATAAATTTCAGCCTTCTAAATAGGAATTAAGTTATTAACCACATATTATGCATATGAAAGACAAGATAAGTAGATAACTTATAAGTTATAAGCTAAATAAGTGAATAACCACAACAAACAAGTCATAATTTGTTAAAACTTAGAAACTTAAAAGCTTAAAAGTTAAATACTTAAATCAAACACAATGTGAATGTCATGATATATTAAATTCAATTTATTACACCAAATTCCAATGATCAAAGTTCAAACTATCTTTCAATATTCATCATATTCCTCTTCATCAAGAGGATCAACATCAACATCATCATCATTATGTGGTTCATTAGAACCACATGGACTCGAACCACTCCCACTAGGGCCACTCGCAATTGCACCCCCTTGTGCATGTAGGTCTCGTGGTGCCAAAGAAGTCTCCAATCCCTCATCATCTAATGGTAGGTGGGAAATGGAAGCATCCAAGTCAACTATCTCTGGATCAATATCCCAATGTTTTGTTGACCCTTCCTTGTACTCCATTGCTTGTGGGATAAAAGGCGCAAGTTGGAATGTATGTATACCAAATCTTCAGCCTTTTTAGCCCCCAACTTGTTGCGCTTCTGTGAGTGGATGAAGCTATATGTACTCTAGTTGCGCTTAGAGGAAGATGAACTTGCAACCTATTGAGGCAACGCAAAGTCAATGCAAAGTTCAAACTTAAACACTCAAACTTAAATTTAAAAAACTAAAAGTTACACAAAAAAAGGAAAGAGAATAAAAAAATTACCTGTGCCAAGACCTTGATTGCAAGAGGCTGCAAGTAAACCGATGCATGACCATGGAGGTACCACCACATATGAGCATCCATCTTGTATTTGCTTCGAAGAGCGAGAAGGCTATGACCTGTTTCTGCTATGAAATTGCCAAACTCTATCATAACCATGTCTTGGGCCTCAGGATCAGGGAAGATCCTAGACAATGCCACCATATCACCGTCATTGACTTCTGCATCCATCCTATATGGTGCTATCCTCCCTGGCAAGGAAAGGATCTCTGTGTTGTAGAATCTAGGAGTCAATGTAAAAACAAGTAGATGTAATGGGTGGTCATTTTGTTCCACCGCTCAATGAGGATTGATTGCACTTGTTTGAAAAATGTTTCCTTAGGATCTTGTTCTTTTGCATTTATGATGGCTTTTATCTTCTCAATCATTGAGTTGATACCATCATATATCTCTCCTAGACATGGCTGATCCATGTCAAGTAAAAGCAGATCATGCTCATAATGGGCTCAGTAAAACTCAACAAATATTCTACTCGATCCCACCAAGTGTCATCTAAGATCATGCTCTTCACTTTTTGAGCCTGTTCAAGTGTTTGATTGCCTCCATACAACCCATAGGTTGGAAGTTACCATCTGTTGAGTGCTTGTCGCACCTTCACAAGTCGTCTCAAGACAATTGTGTGATGTGAACCGAGTCTCAACAACCTAATATAATAAGAATGAGAAACAAAAATTAAAAAGAAAATTGAAAACTTTTGAATACTAATTATACTATATTTTAAAAAAAAAAAACTTATATTTAAATTAAAGAAAAAAGAAAGGTAGCTTCCCTTACCTTCAAAGCAGCTCCAAATGCGAGAATGATCTAAAGATGCCTTGCGATTGGTGATGGTTGGTCACAAACATTTGGATCTCTTCACCCTCTGCATACACTTGTTGAATCCACTCTATTTTGCTGGCCATCTTTTTTAGCATTAAATTGAGTGAATGCACAACACATGGTGTCCAAAAATATGCCCATACCTTGCCTCAACTAACATCCCCGTGGCTTTGCAATTCTTGGCGTTGTCCGTTATGACTTGGACAACATTTTGAGGCCCCATTGCCTCAATGGATTCGAAGAGGATGTTGGCAATGAATTGGGCATCCTTCACTTGCCCCTCACAATCAACTGCTTTCAAAAACATTGCCCCTTTAGGGCATATTGCAACCACATTGATCAAAGGGCGGTTTCTTGCATCTTTCCATCCATCAAAAACAATGGACACACCTGTTTTGGCCCATGAGTCTCTAATTGGTTGCAAGGAGGTTTCACACATTTTTTGTATATCAATAGGGTGGTGTGAGATCTTCTCATAGCCTGGTGATTTGTATCCTTTTGGGGCCTCATTGATGACTTTCACCATCTCATGCCAATAAGGTGACCTCACAACATTAAATTAAAGCCCATTAACATATACACATCTTGCAATGTGTTAATTTGCAATTTCCCTGCTCTCATTTTGAAAGCCCTTTTCCAATGGCCCTTTTGCCTTACTTTTCTTTCGTGAAAGGGGTGAATCCTCATCATCCATGGAGGTAGGTGCCATAAATGGATGTGGCATGGTCACAATTGGGGATCCACTACTTGTTGGGCAACAAGAGGCCTCGCTGATCGAGATGAACTTCCTCTTTTGGCCAATGGATGACCCGCTTTCAAAGCCAAAGTTGCCTCTGCATCTTCTTGCTCTTTGATATATGCCAAAACTTGTGCTTTTGGCACCCCAACATTATTTTTCCCCTTGCATGTTCTTATACCGTGACCCGGTATCGCACACAAGTGGCTTTTCACCCGACTATAAGAGCCTTTGAATACTGATTCACACTCGTTGCATTTCCAAACAAAACACCCACCACCTGGAAGTTGTTCAAGTATTGTTACATGCCTCCATAATGGCAAATTTGGGTCAAATTCCTTGATCAAAGATTGCCCAAAAGAGGTGGAACTTGTTGCCATTGTAGAAGTACCTACAAGGTTCAAAACCAACAACATAAGCAAAGAAAACAATGGCTAAAATTTAAAAATAAAACTTAAAAGTTAAACTCTTTGCCCTAGGGCATAACATGATAGCATGTATTGAAAATTTCAAAAATTAAAAAGAAAAAACGGTTTAAAAATAAAAATTTCAATTGGGAAAAAATAAAATAATGAACATAAGCAAAAACATGAAGTGTGTGAAAGATTAAATAAAAAAAAAGAGAAACAAACTTAGAAGTTAAATAATAAAACTTAAAACCTTACCTTCACTTAATAAACCACAAATCCTCCTTTGCAGCTCCTCAATGGCCTTGACCGCGAATACACACTCCTACCAAAGCTTAGGAAAATATTTGCAATGCTTGTTCTTGAAGTATCAAACCCTAGACAAGCAAAATGAAAGTTTAGAGAGCCAAAGATGAAATGAGGAAGGAGAGGTAAGTTTCTTTGCTTTATGTTTTGTTTTTGTGTTTTACTTTTGTTTTAAAATAAAAGAAACAAATACTTTTATTATTAAATGACTTAAAAAATATGTTAAAAAAAGACATTTTTTGGGGGGATACGTGGTTGGGAGTGGATAGGGTACGTCTGCGCAGATGTACTCTATCAGATCGCAGTGGTACTAGACGTACCTCGCCCGCTCCTAGCCCCGTATCCCTCAAACCCGATACGTTCGCACCAGTTTGTGCCCCCACCTACCTGGGATCGGTGTCTTAGCAAATTGATAGTAGAATTAATCGACGAGATGTTATAGCGTACAATTATCTATTGTGACAATTAGAGTTGCATCAAGCTCTCGAGAATCAAGTGTTTCATGATCACTCCATGCGCATCGATATTTGTTACCATTTTTCTCGGACACAAAGTTCAAATGGGAGTAGTGGTCTTTGAGTATGCTTTCAAGTGATGATATTTTGAAGAAGCCCCTGGCTAATATGAAGTTTGAGGTGTTGAGGGAAAGACTTGGCTTGGTAGAGAACATCTTCCTTGAAAGAGGGAGTGTTATTATTTTCCGCGTGATTTATGAACATTCGTTCTTCTCTATTAAATATATTAAAAACTATTTTTATACATTAGTTACACATTAACCAATGATTAGTTATAAACTACCCCAACCATATTGAACTTTATTCAACATAATAAAATGGACACACATAACTTTGTGTGCCTTCTAGTTTCTCTTCATTCTCTCTCTCTCTCTCATATCTTCTACCATTGGTATTAGAGCCCCTTTGTTCGAAGAAGCTTAGAGACGGGTACAAATAATCGTCGAGCTTGGAGTTTATGGAAGCCTTAGGACCGGTATAAAGGCGAGAAGAAGAGGTTCATTATCAAATCGAAGGAAGTGAAGAATACAAATTTCGTAGTTAGGGCATGCATATAACACAAAGGTTAAAATCACAATTTAACAATGAAGCCCACTTCGAGTCACATGTTATAAACTGAGATGTTCGTAAGATCGAGTGCAAACATTATAGAGGATGCTAAAGGCAAAGACATTTTCGAAACCAAACATTTGCATGCACGACAACAAAGGTATGATTTTGAGACGGAGGAGGAAAAGCCATTGAAGTTCAAAATGGCAGTTTTGCATTTTGAATTGTGACAACTTTTGCAGTAGACGTTTTGTTAGCTATAATTCACTATTTAGGGCACATGAAGACCCAAAACTAGGAAATTCGTGATTTTTCAGCTTGACTTATTGTCTTTCCTTTTGCAAACATCTAGGACACAAGAAATATTTTGCATAGGTGAAAGTCACATTTTTGTTAATCTATTGTCATAATTGTGATTTATTGTAGTCATCTAGGGCACGCGAAAAGGCAATCTTTTGTGACGTTCTTTGTGCTAGATAGAGCTTAACTAGTTTGCTAGGCCACTACTGTAATATCATTTTCATACTATCATTTGCAGTTAGAAAAGGACGGATTCATAGTCATGATTTGACTAAAAATTGTGAGGATGTAGAAAGGCATAAACAATGATAAAATCGTGATCTTTGTAGGAGCAAAGACACATTTACGTTTTTTAGAGTCTTGTGAGGGTAGCAACCTCGATTTGTAGTTTCAAATCAATTCGGACACAAAGTTGAGGGTTTTTAGTCCTGTCAAATATTTTCAAAGGGTTTTTCTGTCCTATCAATATTTTTAGAATTTTTTTTGTGTAGAACATTTGAGTTTTTTTGTTGATTAAGTAGTGTAGACCAAATTGTGAGGTGATTTTTGTTGGAAAACATACACAAGGAAGAAATAAAGAGAAGGTAGATTGCACACTATGGAGATAGTGTGTCCGTCATTATATTATGAATGATGTAGTTACAAAGCGGTTGATATAGTTACAACCATCTTTTAGTTAAATAACTAATGATAATAAGCCTTACATTCTAATACCCCCTCTTAAGGCTTATCCTACATAAAGCAAAAACGAACATTCTAACAAAACTAGAACCAAACAGAACTACGTAATCTTCAGAGGCTTTCACTTTGAAAGCAAGTGCTTTGACTAGGTAGGGCTCCATCAAGTTGCTTCGTGACCTTCATAAAGGTGTAGCTCTATGCTTTGAATTCTTGAGATCCCAAATTCCAGCTCCTTGAACTCCCGAATCATAGATCTCCGAATTATTGGACAACCATCCATATTGAGCCATCCACAAGATCCTTCAAGTTGTCTTATGACCTTCGTGAGGATATAATTCCCAAGATCCACAATCTCTTGAACTATCTGAGCGACCATCCATACCGAGCTTCATCTACCCTATATCCTTTCTTGCCTTCAAAGTTTAGAGCATCTTTATATTACGTATTCATCACTGTCCTCACTACCTTTTGCATCTGGTGGGTCTTCAACCATGGCTATATTGGTTGTATTTGATATGCCTTTACCCTTGAGCACATCATTGGCTCGAACACGACAATCCCACGTTGTGTGACCTTTTTTCTTACAATAATGACATCTAATCTCCGGTTTATCTTGACCTTCTACGAAAGTTTTTGGTTCTGGAATAAAATGCACTTTCTTGTTGAGAATTACCTTCTGCATCTTCTACAATTGTTCGCTTTTCTTCAGCTAGAAGAGCTGCAATCATATCGCCTCAGAGATTAAGATTGAATTCGACTAAGGGTAAAAACTACATTCTTTGTAGTTTGAAGACAAATTGTTATCCAAAATTCCCCCCTTTCAGGTATTTTGATAACTTACAGTGACCTTTTGGACTTGAACAAGGATAAAATTGAGTAAAATGGAAAATTGAAGTGTTCCAAGGCTTCCTCTTTCCTTTTTATAATCCCTTGGTTCAACACTTGACCAAACACTTAGAAAATTTGGAGAAAGTTGAAAAAATGGGCTATTCCCAGTGTATTGCGAGAAATGTGGGTGGGACAAGGAACTCAAGAACAAGTTCCACGGACTTGGAGGTTCCCTGCAATAGCTTCAGATCCGCATTGAAGGAGTTAAAGGGAGTATGTATTACGGATCAGAGTCAATTGCAGAGAACGGGATGGAAATTGGAATGGTTCTCGGGAGCCCTAGTTCCCTGCATCCCTATTTCGGGCCGCGAGGCAAAGGACAAAGTTAAATGGAGGAGTTGATGTGTTGCGGGCGGGAGGATGTCGGACGGAACGCGTGCGAGAGAACTTAGGAGCGGCAGAACTAATTCCATTTGGAAAACTAGTTCCCTGCATGAACGGTTGAGCCGTAAGGCAAAGTGAGGGCGAAGGAGTGCGGGGAAGGAGAGAGTCGAAGGAACCAAAGGCCGGAGGGAACGGTTCCCACGGGGGTTAGTTCCCCTGCACGAGCTTGGAAGCCGAAAGATAGGGAGGCATCCATAGGGAGTTAAGGGCGAGCGTATAGTAGAGAAGGTTTGATGCGGGGGAACCGGTGATTTCGGGAACTTAAGGCCTAGTTGGAATGGTTCCCAAGTTCCACTCGGACAGTTGAAACATCGATCAACACATAAAACCCCAACCCCATGCGGCAAAGTGGGGAACCAAGAGACAAGTGGAACGGTTTAGTCCCTAAACAAGTTCCCGCATCGCCATTCTATCTACGCATTACAAAAGGAAAAAGGGCATTATTGCGGATTGTGATGAAGCATTTGGAACCCGGGTTCCTTCTTAACCCCTGGACCCGCATAGCCATAACATTTGCCCCTGGTTGTCCAAATTTGACAAAATTGGGCTTTTGGAAAGGTCTTTTCATCCTCTACACCATGAAACCTAAAATCTTGAGTTAGGTGAGAGTAGGTGGAAGAAAAGAAGAAAACATTCTCAGCATTAAAGGATGCAGTCCTAGGTAGCTCAACAACCAGATATGGTGAAATATGGTGCCTTGGATTCTCCAACAAGAAAACTGACATGGGGAGTGGGTTTGGCAGGTGCCCATGATTGTTTTCAGAGAATTAATGCATGTTGTTGGTGGGTGAAGGCCTGAATTCGAATTTCCCTCTATTTTCCCCCTCTCTCTCTTTCCCATTTCTATATATTGTAAAAAGAGACTCATTTGTAAGGGTTGGACATTCTTGGAATGCAAGGGCATCACACAAGTGTTGCACAAGTGTTCTCCTTTGAGTTGCAAGCCTCATATTTGGACATCTTGCATGGTGATCCTTGCCTTTTCTCCTTCAATGTAATGGATTGTGCATATTTGAAGCAATAAAATACTTGTTTTTGGTTATTGATTTGTCCTAGCTTGTGTTTCTATTGCATTTTCTTGCCTTTCATTGCATTTCAGGTCTATTGTGCATATTATGTTCTCCTTGCATGGTTTGAATTTGTTGTGCTCCATGGAAATGGTGGTTTGAATGTTATTTTGGACTGTGGTACTCATGTCTTCCCTCTCCTTCATCATTTTTCTTCCATTTTCCCTCATCTGAGAGTGTCTCTCCACCCTTTTCTTGGTGTTATCACCTCCCCTTAACTTAGGATTTCCCATTTTCATGCACTTTTCTCTCTCCCGGTCCCTTGGATTCATAGAGTAGGATTAGATAGCTGCATTTCCTTCCTTAGGAGTAGTTTAGCATTAGGATTAGGTAGAAGAAGGTTTGTCTCAAGTAGCAAGTCCCACAACTTGAGAGACAATCCCATGTTACCCAAAACATTGATTTCTCATCCACACATACATGACAAATTAGAGGGTGTTGTTTTTCGGTGATAATGCTTGTTTAATAGGATAGCTTTGGCATCCTCATCCTCTATCGCAACTTTGACTTCTACTAGTTGTCTGATTAGGGACCTCAGATTATTGATGTGGCTTGACATAGAGACTTCTTCATCCATTTTGAACCTATATAACTGAAGTTTTAGGGAAAATTTGGCATTAACTACTTTCGCTCCAAATAATTTATTTAGAGCATCCCAAATTTCCTTGGATGATTTGTCTAGGTCTACATGATGAAGTTTAGAGTCGGAGAGAGCAAGGCCAATAATAGCTTTCGCTCTATCATCTCTGCTTTGCCAATCTAACAATTTAGATGCATTGGTGGGTGCTTTCTCTTTCCCATTTACTATGCCCCACAAATTTTTATTCATAAGTTGCATTTGTATTTTCACTTTCCATGTATGAAAATTTAGACCAAAATATTTTTCTACGGGAATTTCCATTTAATAAAATAAAATAAATATGACTGCGTTTTTACCGAAATACCAAAATGAGTAAACAGAGAATAAAATACCAGTTCCAAGTGTGCCCTTTGCTGCAACTGTGATGTGCACTGTTTCGTGCCCTAGATATTGGAAGAATACAACTGAAAACGTGCCCTAGTTCGTGATTTTTGGATGCTGATTCGAAAATTATTATTTTTCCTTTTGTCTCCTGAGTTTATGCCCTTGCGCCACTATATATTTTTCCCTTTTCGAGTGTCTGAACTGCAATATTAATGGCGGAAAATGAAGTCTTTGGATTCACGAACTGTGTTTTCGTCTTTCATCTTTGGATTCACAAACTGTTTGGATTCATGAACTGTGTTTTTGTCTTTGGATTCACGAACTGTATTTTTGTCTTTATTTGCCCTGAAATTTGCAGACTGTATTTTTGTGACTGCAACTGTAACAATTTTGCCCTCATTTCTAATGACTCTGCCCTTGATTTCACTTCAATTTTGCCCTCGAAAATTTAAACAAAAAAGCATACGAAAATCCACACGAAAATCTGCGACTGCAATGACTGAAAATGTCTTTCAGTTTCCTTTTCTCAAAAACCTCCTTGTGTCTCGCTCTGATACCAATGTTGGAAGACTTTAATAATTTATTAGTGATAAAATAACAAAAAAAGCCACTTTATTTTTATTTCCCCCTAGTGAAAAAATGTGACCCATGTAAGGGACATAAAACAAGGGGAAAATATTAAATAAAGCAAGGGAAAAATATTCAATAAAGCAAGGGGAACTTATTAAATAAAATGTAAAGAGCTGATTTGGCCTTTGTGTGGGCAAAGAGGCCAAGAGAAGTTATAAAAGCAAGTTGCTATGCATGGAGAAGGAATCACTTTTATATATTTTCATCCCTGAAATTTGGTCGAGCTAGTTGCTTTCCATTTTTACCTCAAAGGATGAAAACCCTTTGAAGCGTTTGCATTAGAGGACGAAAACCCTTTGATGCTCTTTTTAGTACCAATCCTAATCTTGTAAAAGACTATCTTTAAACGTCTCTAGTCTCAAAATCTTTGGCCCAAACTCTGTTTCTTCACCTGGCTATTGCTACATCGAAGAATCCTCACATGTAAGCAATTGCTGAAGCAAGGATTTCATGGTCCCTTTAAATGTAAAATGTGTTGGGGTAGTGACAAATCTATTGATCATCTCTTTAAAGACTCCTCGATCACAATCAACCTTTGGCATAGACTGGAAAATCTGTTGGATATAGTTGGTAGGAGGTCGGAAATATGGTCAAAATCTGTAGGGACAGGATCAACCAGGAAAAATTTGACAAATATGTCCGTCAAATAATGTGGATTAACACATCTCTTCTCCTATGGAATATCTGGAAGGAGAGAAACCGGAGAATCTTCAACTAGGATTATAAGACAACTATTTTATTTGGAAAAGGACTCAAATGAATATCATAGAATTTGTTCATTATTTGATAAAGCACTCTTAAGAATCCTGTTAGAGATGTGTTAGTATTTTATCCAAGCTTAAAATCAGTCAGGACAGTCTTTTAGTAGAAGAGCAGCTAAGCGGCATAATAAAGGGCAGTGTCTCCTCCTCCTTTTGGGTTAGGTAAAATTAACATTGATGTGGTCTCTAGAGGCAATCTTGGCAAAGCCAGTATTTTATCCAAGCTTAAAATCAGTCAGGACAGTCCTTTAGTAGAAGAACTAAGAAGAGCTAAGCGGGATAATAAAGGGCAGTGTCTCCTCCTTTTGTGTTATGTAAAATTACCATTGATGTGGTCTCTAGAGGCAATCTTGGCAAAACCAGTATAGGGGGAGTAGGGAGGTCACCTGGCGATGTTCCAACTTTCTTGTTTACGGAAAATTTAGGGAACCTCTCTAATAATATGGTGGAAGGATATGCTATTTTGAGAGAATTCTAGGAGGTAATGAAGGTAGGCTGGTAGAATGTCATAGTGGAGTCAGATTCTCAAATTTTGATTAGTTATCTACAAAATGCTAGCTGTCGCAGTCAAGCAGATTGGAGTTGGGTAGACTACTAGATAAAATTGAAAATATTCAGCAAAATTTTGACAAAAAAACAAAACAAAACTATTAATCAGGCTGTTACTAAGAATAGTCCACAGGAGACATGGAAACAAATCAAAGACTAACCAAACCTATCTTACTCTGAACTAAACCGAAACATACAGAGATCTACATCAAACAGTTGAAAAGTGGTACAAAGTTTTGACCAAGTTTATAACACTAGGCTCCCTTTGTTATACCTGAGGAGATGCAGAAACAAAACAAAGACTAACCAAGTCTATCTGATCCTAAATTAAACCGAAACATACATGTATCTACATCAAACATTTGAAAAACTTGCTGTGAAATCTAGAATAACGTTTTGACCATTCCTAAGGTATAAAGCCAACAAAAGCCACAAATTTCCCCAATTGGCATATCTTGGACTGCTTGATATTGATTCTGAAATATAAAAGTCCAAGATGTAAAGGTTTTGACACAAAATTGGGAAAGCACATTATTACAGATGACTGCATTAAATATAAACAAATGTTATATCTTTATCTTTTTTTTTCTTGTGCAATGTCTTTGAGGGTAGGAGATAGATATTACACAAAAGTATCTTGGCTAGTGCTTCCTGAGTGTCCTCATAAGGAAGCAATTTGTCATGAAGGGGATCCATCTTCTGCTGATGAAGAGATCCCCTTTTCCATCCCAACGGATTTCCTCCTTAAATGAAAGAGAAAAGGAAATACTTGTGTATGAATAATTAGGTTCTGTGGACAGCTGCTTAGGTCAGAACACGAGACCATGTATGGTCTCCTTAGAGGTATTCACTTTGATTTTAACATGTATTTCATAATGTCAATTGTCAGATAATGATGCCAGGAAATTGAATAATATTGATAGTCCATTTTAGGTGGGAGAGAGAATGATGGTATGGAAATAACCTTATCAAGAAATTGTGGAAAAAACAGTAGTACTTTTTTGGTTGCGTTTGTGCTTACTCCAATGTGGAAGAGAGAGGTGAACCTTGTCTGCTCCATTTGGTGTGTGGATGTCTCTAGAGAAATGATGTCAGATCGTGTGCATCAAATTTGAGCTTCTTGCATAGTGTCAGAGCTACAGATGGGTTAAATATTGTAGTAATGCTACATGTTTCCTGTTCATATTCCTAATATTTAGACTAAGTATATCTATGGCTGTTGTTTCAGACTTTTTCATTTTTATGAGGTCTGTCTATTTTCCTGGAATAGATGTAACATGCATATGTTACAAGAGATTTGGATGACATAATGCATGCGGACCCCTTTATGAAGTAATAGAAATGTTGTTCAATAATCTCTTTTACCAGAGCTGCATGGATTCGGATATAGATACGGTATCGGATACAAATATGACTCATTTCTAAGACCCCTGATATGGATACGATTGGATATGAAATATATATGCATTATATTTTAAAATATTATGCTAATCTAGATTACAAATTATAAGGGATGTATTTGTAATAACTACTAATTTGTAATTATATATATATATATGTATATATATATATATATATATATATGTATATATATATATAGACATACATATATGTATATGTATATATAGACATACATATATACATATCTCTACATACACACATACATATATATATATATATACACACACACACACACATATATACATCTACATATATATACATATATATATATACACATATACATATATACATACATACATATATATATATATATAAATATATATATATATAAATATATATATATATATATATATATATATGTATGTATGTATGTATGTATATATATATATATATGTATATATATATGTATGTATGTATGTATATATATATATGTGTGTGTGTGTGTGTGTGTATATATATATATATATATATATATTAGACACTCCCAACCCACGAGAAGGGTAGGAAGTTGGGTATTTTGTGGATTTTTTTTTAAGTTGTGCAGGCCAAAGGAAAATAGACGAAATGAAAGGAGAGAAGCAAAGGAGGCCAAAGCAAACAAATCAAATAAAATCATGGTAGGTGAGCAGAGAAAATGTGAAATTTTGAAATAAAGGAGCGAATCAACACTCATTCACCTCCAGGTCCTCAATTATTGCTGCTAAAATGCATTTTAGAAGGTTGTCTGCAATTTTTCTATTATCTTTTTTGCCTTTGAATGGTTTTCAATTAAAATATTAACTTTTTAAATTAGATACGACTGCATTGTCCCGCATAGTGTATCCAGTTGTATCTGATACACCCAGTTGCAGCTTCATATTTTGACATGGTTGGGTATGGTATCCAGGTGCATTCATGCCACACCTTACATGTACCCGTATTGGGCACATGGATATGCACGTCCAAGCAATAGGGGTGTCGTATCCTGCAACCTTGCTTTTTTAACTTTTGATCTTTTGATCTATTTTTCTTCCTCTAATTGAGCTGTACACTTATATATTTGAACACTGGTTATAATTACTTTCCCTATGTTTATGGGTTTTATTTCAAATAGTTCATCCTATGCTATCCATGTATTAATCTATTCTCTCTAAAATGTTTGCTTAGTTCACTAAATCAAAAGTATTTTTATTATATTTACAAAAAAGGATCGATTTTATTCAATAGTAGATAACAGAGTTACATTGTTCGATTTCTAGACATACACACTACAGACCCAGTGCCTAGCTTAAACAGTGTAGTGCTGAACTCTAGCATTCCAAATACAACTAAGTAGGAAATGCATCACTATCCACATATACACATACTTCAAGCAATTACAAATTCCAAACCTTGGTAGCATCTAAAGAAAGAAGAGAGTAGATAGCATCCTTGGTCTGTGATGACCACCAATGGGGGAGACCATAACAAACTATATCAGATTTGTCCAGCGCCCAATTTGCCAAAGCATCAACCACCCTATTTTGATTCCTTGGGATATATCGGAAGTCTATTTTCTGAAAGTTTTGCTGAATATTTTCAATTGTATCCAACACTCTTCCCAATCTCCAATCCGCTTGGCTGCTAGGGGTAACATGTTGTAGATACTTAATCCAAATTTGAGAATCTGACTCCACTATGATATGCTGCCAGCCTACCTTCAGAACCTCCTGGAGTCCTCTCATAATCGCATATTGTTATGTTAACCAAAACTTGCATTATTTTTTCAAGATTGGTATTCCAAATCTTCAGTTTCATGCTAACAATTGGATTTATAATGCTTCACTTTTGCATCAATGTTAAGTTGGTCTAAATATCTGTCTCCAACATCATTTGTCATATGGCTTGTTTCAAATTTAGAAATTGTTCTATAATTGAAAACTTTGTGCTTATAATATATTCTTTTTTCTGATGAATTTTACTGCTTATGCAGCTTGGTTTCAATCACAAATTTCCACATTCATGTGTACATTACCCAGCAGGAGGAGGGAGACATTCTTATACCATATACTATTCAACATTGAATAGCGGGGATGGTAATACTGTGAGAGATAAAGTTGAAAATGACTACTTGTATGCATTTCCTAAGACATCAATAGTTCCACGCTGTAATAAATTCTATCCCAAGGGATCTTTAGACATCAGCCGTCCTGCTGCTGTGAAGGTGTGTTTTTCCAGTACTCTCTCTCTCTCTCTCTTAAGTATAAGATCGTCAATACAGCTCTATATACACATCATGCATGGGCAAACTCATAAACATCACTTGGCATAAAGAAACACCTCATAATGAGCAAAGAAGTAACCCTTAGGATTTATGGTTCCCCCAAAATTCACAAAATAGGTATCCCACTCAGACCTATTGTTGACACTACAGACTTCCCCACCTATAATCTTGTAGCGTTCTTAGCAAAAGTTAAATCCCTTAGTTGGGAAAACTTTTTTCTTCATTATAGAATCTATTGACTGTCAACTTCATTAGTGATAAGAGCGTAGAAGAAAGTGAGTTATTGGTGAGCTTTGATGGGGTTTCCCTCTACACCAAGGTTTTGGATGAAGGCGCCATTGAAATAGTCAAAGCTTGTGTCAATGGTGAGACTACCAATTTAGTGACTCTCTGTCTTAGGTCAACCTTCTTCTTGTTCAAAGGAGTCTTTTATGAACAAACAAAAGTAATGGCGACGGGCTCTCCTCTTTCGCCGATTGTGGCCAACCTATATATGTAAAAATTTGAAGAAAGGGCTCTAAACTCGTTTCCCCTTAAATCCAAGTGGTTGAAGAGATATGTTGATGATACAAATGTTTGGTGTCAGCATGGTAAGGATTCCCTTGAAGAATTCCACACCCATTTAAACAGTTTGGTTCCGAGCATTTAATTCACTAAAGTGGTGGAACAGGGAGGCAACTTGCCTTTCTTAGATGTCCTCCTTTCTCGCAAGGAAGATGGTTCGTTTGCAAGCAAAGTGTACAAAAAAGGCACTCACACCGACCTTTATTTGCATACCACTTCGCACCATCACCCGAACCAAAAAGACGGTGTTCTAAAAACTCTTTCCACTAGAGCTCTTAGGATCTGTGACAAAGACAACCTCAAATATGAATTACAAAATTTAAAAGAGGCCTTTAGGAGAAGTGTTTTCAAGGCCTCAACTATGCTCTAGGTGCATGAAGATAGCGTTTGTGGTCTATGACCGGACGCTTCCCTTTGGGGCCCTTCTTGCATATGGTTTCTTTCTGTCCAGACTTTGAGTGTTCTGCACGAAGTTTGTTGTGGGTCAGCATTTGACAATGCATTTCTTTCCTTGTATGCTGTCCTCAAAGTCACTCACTCTTCATTATCTATGGTGGATTCTCCTATGTTGGAGTTTGGGTACTATTCCCATAAATTCCTATTGAACTATTGAAGGAAGTCTAGTTTCCATCAATGGCTTGGAGAAATACCGTCTCTCCTCCTCTAGTCACCCTTAATATAGATAACATCATATATTAAGAAAAGGTCTCAGAGAGACAAAACCTTCAAGCAATGAATATAGGGAGGTATTTTGACTAGTTATAAACGTCTTTGTCTGTCAACCCCTATATTATATCTAAAGAAACATACATGGAAGTCAAAGTTCCTCACTCTAATGATCAATCTGCTACAAATGAGGTCTTGGAATTTTTTCAATGCATTTGTACTTTAGATGGGATCTGTTTATGGTTTTCATCTTATGTATTGGTCGGACCTTCTCTGACCCTTCTTGGTGGTATGCACAGGTGGCTTCACCTTCTTCTTTTTGGGTATTATCCTATACTTCCTGTAGACATTATACTAGCATTGCACATCAATAAAATGTTTCTTCTCTTCCATTGTGACCTTTTTGTTTTATAGTAATTTGTGCCTAGTTGAAGATAGTCCCCAATGTTCTACGTGGATGCTTAGTGTGTGTAGTGTCCCCTTTTTGAATTAGTTCCAATTGAAGACTTCTTGCCATTTCTCTTCCCGTGGCCAAGAAGGAATTGCACAAGGGAAGTCCTTGGGTTTCGTTTTCATTTTCTTTCATTGTCATTAATGTTTTTCTTTGGTGTTTTACTCCCTAAGGCAGGTCGGCTGGGTTATAGTGCTCCCAACATGAAATTAAAAGATAAAGTAAGCTCCTTAAGAGGTCGGCAAGGTTGGAGAGTTTCCAACATGGAAATAGAAGATAAAACAAGCTTAAGAGGTCGGTCTACACTCTTATGACTCTTGGCGCCAACCAAAGGGTATAAGAGGAGTCTCATAGGCTCATTTGCACATCACTTTTGGCATATATACTTTATCTATTTGGACTCTAGGGCTGATTGCTTTATTTCCAACTCCACTAAAGGCGAAAATCCATAGTGTGGCCTCCAAGGAGGACGACAACCTTCCTTGTGGTATTTGGAGAGCAAAAAATCTCCAAATTGAGTGGTGTGAAAGAAAATATTGAAGATCCTCTTGTCGGTTTATATCTAGGGAATCAAGGAGAAGACCTATTAAGAGCTTTTGCACGGTTTGAAGTCCCTCTCCTAGGGAGCGACTAGGGTTGGAGTCATTTTAAGTGCCTTATAGGGCATGAAACTTTTTTTTTTTGAAACAAACAACAAAGATTTTATATTAGATGGTAACCAAATTTACATATATGGCTATGCCAAGCCTGAAAACTATTGGTCCAAGCCATAACATTATACAACAAAAAGGCAATTGCAATCATCATAGTGAAGATTCAAGGTTGAAAATGTATCTGATATCGTCTTGTAGCTGGTTGGACCACCATGTAGGAGGTAAGCCATAGCACAGGAGATCCTTATTATCAAGAGCCCAATTAGCCAGACCATCTGCAATCTTATTTCTATCCGGGAATATGGACAAATTGCACTTCCATAAAATTTTCCTGCAATTTTTAATCTTCTAGACTTCTTTGGAAATTCACCAATTTGGTGGAAGAGTGGCTCTGCTATGAGATAATATCTTGATAGCCATTTGAGAGTCTGATCTAACTTGAATTTTCAGCCATCCACACTTTACAGCCTCTTGCATACCTTTATAGACCGCTTTCATCTCTTGCTATATTATTGGTAGTAACACCAGATTAACAACAAAAAGAATTGCACGTCACCCTCATGGTGTCTACCAATGCCTCCCATAGCAGCTTTTCTTGGATTACCTCTGGATGCTCCATTCGTGTTCAACTGTCCATAACCTGAGGGAGGGGCCTTGGCTTGACTGTCTCTCTTTCTTTCCTTGTTAATATGAAAGCGGGGTAAAGTGGCTTCATTGGATCAAGAGAAAGCTGATTACAAATATGTTCCCATTCCAGAGATAAAGTGTTGGGTAAAGGTATCTTATGCTTGAGAGTTTCAACTATATTTATTTTTGTTTTTTCCCAGATATAAGAACCATCTTTGCTACTTTGCTGAAAAAGTCGATTGTTTCTTTCTTTCCAGGTATTCCAAAGAAGAAGAGAGATCCCACTCCACAGTACAGGAAGAAGCCTTTGTCCTGTAGGAAGCATCCTCTGCCACTCTTTGATAACCTGTTCAAGGGAGTCAAAGTTATGCCACCTCAACTTGAAGAGGGTCACAAATTGTCGCCAAATGAACAACCCAAGGGCATAGGAAAAATAGGTGAGTAAAAGATTCCTCATCCTGTAAGCACATAACACATCTGAAAGGTCCATGAAATCCTTTCTTGATAAGTTGATCTCCTGTTAAAACCCTCTTATGGATAAGAAGCCACGAAAAAACTAACTTTAGGCCACATCCTTGAGTGCCATAGGTTCTTGAAGAGGAACTTTAGAGGATGAGGATTGTCAATCACCAAAGATGCATAACCAGTAGAAACAATATAATAGCCCGAGGGATCTTGTCCCCATCCCAATTTGTCAGGAAATGGGGATGAGGAAAGAGGACGATTGTTGAAAACATTTTGCAACAAAAGCTGGTGTTCATGCTGAATTACAAGTGGCCATTCAGAGAGCAGAATCCATTCTTTTTCACTTTCCCAACGATTGGATGACAGTCTTCCGTAGTGGGAAACCTTCCTCCACCCAATATCATGCATTTGCTTCATTATAGGATTGAGTTGAGGATATTGTAAAATAAGAGGGGGCTGTCCATCCCATGAATCAGTCCAGAAGTTGGCTGACTGCCCATTATTGACTATCCAGAACAACTGCTTTTTAATAATGTCCTGGCCCATTTTAATAACCTGTAAGATAGGAGAGCCCTTAGTAGGAAGGGAAGACCTCACAATTTCTTCTGGGGGATCCCCACCAGCATACTTGGCTCTCAAAGTTGAAGCCCAAAGGTCATAGGGATAGACAAGCATCCTCCAGTACAATTTTGCAGCTAAGGCTTGCATCTGGCTAGGGAAGATCTAAATCCCAAACCACCTTCTTTTTTTGGCCGACAAAGAGTTTTCCATTTGACTAATGACCATGCTCGAAACTCATTTATTATTTGATATTCAGACTTGACGTAATTTATTAGGCTGAAATCATTCATATTTGGTTATTGTTAGGGTTTGGAAGCCTCCTTTTTGATTATTTTTCTTATCTGTACTTCTGCTGTCATTAAATTAATTGCCAGCTGTATTTGAGATTGGTTTTCATGGTGAAAATTGTTCTAAAGTATTCCTAAAAGGTTTATAAATATTGTGGATGAGTTTTAGGGTGATATTTGGGTGAAATCTTGTTGTTTACAAGCTGCTGTTCCAAAAATCAGACTGCTGTACCATACTGATCTAATTTTCAGTTTGCTGGTCCAAAATCAGATTTAAATCAGACCGGGATTGGGCTATTTCTTTTTTTTTTCAGTTTCAGCCCTAGAAAGTGACATTACACCATGGCTTCTAAAGGTTAAGACAATGCCTCAAGATATTTCAAGGACACGGGGATAGGGGTGAAATGTCCTCACACACCACCATTGTTTTGGAAGTTTGTCTTGTGTCCCCATGACATTCTGGTGTTAAACTATGCATTCTTGGGGACATTTTATGTTGGGGACATTTTTTTGTGTGTCCCGATGTCCCAGATGCCGAGGAATGTCCCAAAACCCAACAGTTTTAAAAATATAAAAAACGCATTTTAAAAAACAAGAAACAATAGGGCCATTTTCAAACGATTATTTATGTGTGTATATGCTATTTTTCATTTGTATTTCAGCATTTCACTACATTTTGAATTTCAATTGCTAGTACTGAATGTCATTGTTCAATGTTAAATGTCATGAATGTTAGTGTTGTGTGAATTTTAACTCTTTAGAATGTTAAATCAGTATGATCTTTAATAGTTTAACTATACAAATTGCAACCCATAAAATATATATTTTATAATTTTTTTGTTTTGTTTACGAAATTACCACAAAGAGGGCCCTAGTCCATCATAAAACATGAATATCGGGTGGACTGCTAGAATTAACAGGGCTCAATGGTACCACAAATCTGAAATGCATATTATCATGCCGGAAATAGAAGAAGAAAGAGGAGAGGAGTCAATTCATGCACTAAACTGCTTGGTGTCTGTGGGTACATGTGCTTTATCTCTGAATCAGAATCCATACTCCACAAAACAAGAGAAACCATTCAGAATCAACCCACAACTAAAACACAGCTTCTAATTATGAGTGCAGGTGACTGACTCCTGAGACCTACAAACCAGAAAGTCCCAGCACCAACTTATACTTATGCCATGCGTGCATCGTGAGAATGACCCAATTTGTGGAATACATCTTGCTGACAGAGTGCCTAATGTGCAAGAACCACACACAGCCAATCAGCCAGCCCTCAAATCCAATCCATGATTGAAGAAAAGTGAATATACACCGATAGAAACCATTATATGCCTATTCATGAAAACGCCTTCATTCCTCTCATCGTCTATTGCAACCAACATGTAGACCATAAAACCACAGATATCTATCTATATATAGCCAGTATATATAAGTTTGTACATAGCTTATCATTAAGAAGTATCATGGCAGAGCTCCCTGCTTCTGAAAGTTACTCAAAAAGTGTTTGTAGATGGTGCATTGGGCAAATTACGTAGGCCCCTACCACCCCTTATATACGAAAATGCCCCCACACACAGGACATGCTATCTAAACCACCACCTCCACCTTACGCTGAATGGAGAGTGGGGATGAGGGCATCCAGATGATTGAATTCCTTCCTTGTGGAGTCCTCAACAGAGCACATTGGGATCTGCACTCTAGCAGCCACTTACAATTGCATGCCACTAGCTACCACCAAGTCTTCCTGTCCTTGAAGAGTTGTTGTAACTCCTTGCAAGATTCTATCGTCATGGAAAGACACTACATCACTGGAGGCAATCATTGAGGTCTCCATGGCTAAATGGATCTTCATGCAAGAGAAATTGTCTAACAAAATTAAACATGATATTGGCTTGAGCCATCTCAAACATGTCGTGTTTGCATTGGGATTGGTTAGGATCAACCATTCATACCTCTCATGTGCTTCCTCAATTCAATGTCATCCATTTCATTCATTTCCCTAGCAATAGTCCAAGCCCACCCCAACCATGCTCTCATTTTAGAATTTCTTATCTCCATGTCCAGGAAATCAGAAAAGAAAAGCCTGCGCCCTCCCAGTCACTGCTTTCCTCCTCTACTTAATGGGCTCTCCTTCCTGCCTGGTATACAGCATCTTCCTCGGTCTTCATTTCCTTTTTCCCTTAATTTGCCTTCCCTCAATACCTGAATCCACACTCATCTTCATTATAGAGGGAGGGCGAGTATTAGAAAGTGGTACACACATTTCAGGAGGTATCACTTCATCAAATACCATCAATGAATACACGAACCATACACAACTGATTAATGACGGCATGGAATGGTGCATTTCTTACATACAAGCCAAAAATCCATATTATCAAGCCATCAAATCTCAGACCATCAAAATAAAATAATTAGACATTCGTTCTCAATCAATGCTTCAAATAACGGTTAATATTGGGAGAAGAATTGCCTAGCATCGGCCAGCACTAATTGCGAAAGGGATGAGGGGAAAATGGAGCACCAGACTTGATCAGGAACACTCAAGTTAGCCAATAACTTGATGACCATATTGGCTGCTCTATCAGCGACCTTGTTTCCCGTTCTCTTGATGCGACTAATGGAGACTGAATCAAGTCCTCGTTGCAGGAAAATAGCCTCTTCGATAATCATATTCAAACACCAACAGCCCATTAAGCCGTTTGTTAGTGACTCAATTAGTATCATTGAGTCCTTTTCAATTATTAATTTCTTATAACTATTACCAATCACAATTTCAATGCCTCTTAGCTTCCCTAGACCCTCTGCTTGGTTATTGGTTTCCACCCCAACATTGAAGGAGTAGATTAGCTTCGACTGTCCATCTCATCTCTAAACGCACCCTCTCCCCTGGCAGCCCAAGGTTACGTTTCGCCGCCTCATCAAAATTTAGGATTAAGAAACCTGTCAGAGGAGGCTGCCACACTGGCACACAGTTGGGGATCACCACCCCAAACCCATTATTGGGGAGAATTGTCTTGTTTTTTTAAATTATATTAATTTATTCATTGTACACCCAATGTACCCAAAATACGGGAAATTTGTTTGTGCCCCATCCCCCTTCCTCCCTATCTTAAAAACTTGGAGAAACATAGATAGTTCCATAACCTTGTCAAACTACTATCTTGGATTTACCTCTCAACCTCTTGATTTACCTTCTTGCTTGGTCTCTACTTTATTGCATTTATCTGTTATTGAATTTATTGCATGACAAACACCTTATCACATGAGTAAAAAATATTAATACCCCACATAAAGAGGAGTGGAAAGTGTCACCAATGACTTTTTCTCTTTTTCCCATGGAAAAGAAATATCCTTGCACCACTTTTCACCCCACTAAAAATGGAACAAGATGACAAAAACAACAATGGCTATAGTGCCCTTGCCACAAAATAATCTACCTTGAATGTTGGTTTATGCAAGGAAGTTCTTGATGATAGCCATTCTACTATTCTTGCTAATATGGCTTACTTTTGTGTTGGTAAATGCATGCTTTTGTCACCCTTTGTGCTTAAAAATAATTATTTAATACATAACATGTTTGTAACTTGGTACTCGTATTCTTTATATATCGCTTTTGATACTGTATTGGCTCATGGTGATGTATCACGTGCCACTTTTTTGTTACTTTATCATTAATAAATCAAATAGGATCATCTGCATTTTGGAATAAAGATAGAGTATTAATGGAGAAGCATTTCAGAAGTTGGCGGCGAACATGTAATATAAATATCACAATAAGGACACAAGGGATAAACAGTTATCAAGTTAAAAATACATATAATCCATCACTAATAGTTCAACTCATACATTGAATTGTTCATATATAATGTTTGTTGGAAATAATAATGGAGGGCATATATAAATAACTGTTTGTAAAGGAGTTTGTATGGTTAATTTTGTACATTGAGCACTTGAACCATTTTGTAACATGGTTACAACTAGATGAAATTGATCTTTGAGGGCCCTTTTGATGGTTTCTAAATGAGTAATTGGCACACCATATTTCATTGAAGATAACTAGATAAGCACACATTAACACTATGGATGTATTTTTGCCATATTATCTTTTCCTATTGTCATAACTAACATTCTTTTTCTACTGTTACAAGAATATTGCGCACTTTTTGTGAGATGTTAGCTACAAAATAGATCTTACCATTGTCAGTTTTTCCTTGGATCAATATGTTCAGTATAATATATGGAGTATGAGAAGAAAATGATGATTGCTCTTTTATGATTCATGAATGACACCTTGTATGATAATAGAAAATAACTCTGAATTTATTGTCATGGATGTAGATGATTCATGCGAGAAGTGGACACTTACTTGTTCGACCATTGATTGATGGTAAAGATATCGGGTATGCTATTTTATCATATTTGTGTGTATGATCTCAATCTTTTAGATCAATTTTCAGAAATAATTTTTGGACTCATTTGTTTACTCCAGTTAAATCAGTTATCACATGTTCGCAATGAATAATGAAGGCAATGTACTGCATATACGGGCACTATTTTTATTTTGTCAAATAAATATGTTTATAGTTGCAAAGGTTATGTGAACTGTGATTGGTCTTTATGGTTCATATATAAGGAGCAAACCAGTACCATACACAAAGAAAGAAAGAAATTATATTAATGTCCACAAATGACCAAAAGTAGGTCAATGGGATTGAAGGATACAACCATTAACAATAGAAAGTTCTAGGAAGAGAGAATCCTAGAGGTGAACCAACGAAGTAAAGTACAAAGACAAAATAGAGCAGCGTGCCACTAACACAAGTGGCAAAGAAACCAATACAAATAGTAATGAGGGGCAAACAAAAGCCCCAAGAGCAAGTGCCAATGAAGACTGGAGGCAAATCTCATTGATGTCTCTATCTGTGCCTAAAGTGGAGGAATCATCTGAGCCATTATCGATCATTGTGAGAAATTTGATAATGTTGTCCAGTGAGTATATAGGGTCGAAGGAGCTAGGTTGGGGGATCTTAGGAGGAAGCAAGAAACTTCCTCTAGAATCTCTCCTAACATCCAAGGTCGGTGTAACTCTCGTAGTAGAAAAGAAGCTTGTAATATCAGTTTTCCCCTGTGGTCTGGAGGGCAATTCACAAGTAGTAGATCCATGTCGCCGGAGAGGGGTAGAGCCATGCCGATGGGGCGGAGCAAAGCCACGATGCCGAGAGATAGCAGGCTTGGAGATCTGAGTAGCTTGATTAGTAGTGATGCGCCTCTAATCGATCTATTAGCTCGATGTGTGATGTAGCGAGTGTTGTAATGTCCCCATTTTTGAAGACCCTTAGCCTATCCTTCCCCGTGGGCTTTGGGATGTTACAAGGAGGACATTTCTTATTAAATAATAAAATATTATTGCCCTGGAGTAATAATTATTTAATTATTTAACTATGAAGATTATTTAATTTAATTCCCAAAATATAAAAATTAAATGGGGAATTAATTAAATAAATATTTAGGTGGCTTTTATTGATAAAATCACCCGTTGAAAAGGAGATGCCACACCTAGGGAAAACAAACTGCTTTTATTTAATAATTTCCCTCTCCTAGGGATTTCAAATTTTGTGCCTCGCTTATAAAAGGAGTGCTAGGATTGTTATTATTATTATGCTATGATGAAATTAATTTGATGCTCCATGCTTGGAGTTGGTATGCATGCCCATTGATGTTATTTTCTCTCTCTCTCTCTCTCTCTCTCTCTTGCGTGGGAGGTTCTATTGAGCTGGTTGAAATTCAATTGATGTATTGTAATGTGTTTTTACAATTCGATTGGTGTTGTTGGATCTCTACTTGCCTAGCGAACTATCATGGTGCTTTTGTAATTGTTTTGAAGGGCATTCTATATATAAAGTCACTTCCAGCTTTAGCGACTAGCCTTGTGATGTTTAGGGGGCTGAATTAAATACATTTTTCAGTATAAGTCGACTGGCTGAGTGTGTGATTCTGTCTTCTAATTACAACGAATTGATTGGGCTGATTTGGTATTAGATTCATGTGCTTAGAAGTCTGGATCTTATCTAATTTGACTGCTGTTCTTTCCTTGCCAGCGATCTCACCTAGAGATTCATATTTATTAATTAATAGATCTATCTCCTTTCCTGAACAGCGACTCCATTTGGGAGTGAAGATTGAATGCTTAATACATATTTGGAATTGTGTTTGTCCAAGCAAACTAATAGCTATTATTTTAATAGCTACAACGACCACACTTGGTATGTTTGGTCTGAGTTTTGGGTTCAAAATACGCTGCTATTCTTTCTTTAAACCCAGCGATTCCATTTGGGGTGATTGTGAGTGTTTAATGCTTGTTTTTGATCCTCCTAAAATCAGCGACCTGGGTGATATCAATTGTTGATAATAAAGCTTGCTTCTAACTAATATTTTGATGTATTTTGGGTTCCATGAGCAGCGATCTGGGTGAAGGTGCTGAGGTTTTATATTGTCTACTCTTTTGACATCAATTCCATATATTTCGGGTCTCATTTAAACTGTTCAATACTGGGAATGGCGATCTGATCTAGTGCATGTTTCAATGGTGATTTGAGCCTCTTTCTTAGCAGCGAATGGCATAGGTGAACTGAGCTGAGTTTGAAGTATGTTTTCATCATCATTTTGGCAATGATTCATAGCTTGTTTGCATATCTTTTGCAGCTGTTACATTCTAACTTTGGCATCTGATAGTTGCATGACTTTGGGGCATTTTTGGGTCTGTTCATGATGATATAACAGTTTTATAATTTTGCTCTCAAATAAAAGCGACTGGGTTAGTGCATGATGTATAAGGATTGGTAGCTTATAATGGCAGTACACCCTTTTAGGATCAGTTTGATACCAGCTGGGCAGTGGAATTGATTTGATGTTCTTTATATTGATCTATATATGAAATATTAGATCAATATTGCAGCGACTGGTATTAGAAGTCTAACACTGATTTTGTATGCTCTGAATGGTCATCATTGGCTGAGTATTGTGTAAAGGTTTTGAGAATAATTCCAGTATTCATTTACAGCAGTTTCATTGCTTGTTTGAGGTGCAATACAGTGGTTGCATTAGAACTTTAGATCTGACTTTTATCTGGGTGAATTGTTGTTAGTGGCCATTAAACCCCTATTATTTGGGTTTATTGAGTCATCTACTCAACCGGTTCAAGGGGATTTGATTACAATTTTGCTATTGAAGTATTGAAGAGGTTGTTGATTTGCATATTTTCTATTGATCCCGGAAGTGGGACATTACAAGTGTCCAAAGGATGCTTAGTGCTGCCAATCACCTGAATGGGCTGAAAGAAAGAGGTGATCAATATGGGAGCTCTAGAGCCTCTAGGCTCCTCCTGTAGGGATCTGTGCTGGAGGGTGACAGCCTCGTGAAGATAAAGAGCCAGGCACCGTTGGTTTGTATATCTGAAGAAAGTAGCTAGTGTTGTCTGAGTCTCTGTAGAGGTAGTGATATCTTCCCCGGATCTCATAATAAATGGGGCATCTGAAAATGAAGTGGTCCTCGATCTCCACCTCCTGGAGGGGGCAAAGGCGACAAATCTGGTCCTGACAGAGAATGTGATGGTTTGTTTCAACCCGTAACTGGTGGGAACAAACTCTCATCTAGCCAAGGGGAAACCTCAAGCTGTGAGACCAATGGCATTGGAGATAGTGAGGGTGACGAATAGTACCGTCCACCACCTGTAAGAAATGATCAGCATAGTAAGCAAGCTTGGGACTGAGCGGCTCATGGGGGAGATCTAGGTGGTTTGGATATACTATCTGTAGATGTCCTCTCTGGCAGCCCTAGTGATGACGTCCTTAGTGGGAAGGAGCTCGGGAGGGGCATCTAGGGAATACATGAAAGGGGGTAGCCTGTCAATAGAGATGCCAATAGAAAGGAGTTGCCTAGTCTCAAAGTACCAACAATGCCGACGTCTGGTGGGGACTAGTGAAGCAATCAATAGAGTATTGGATTGCTTGAATAGAAAGAAGTGAGTCATCAACAATGTGA
This sequence comes from Taxus wallichiana var. yunnanensis, assembly GCA_018340775.1. Taxonomy (NCBI): domain Eukaryota; kingdom Viridiplantae; phylum Streptophyta; class Pinopsida; order Cupressales; family Taxaceae; genus Taxus; species Taxus wallichiana. Next base: position 335,589,695 of record CM031236.1, read on the forward strand.
TTGTTAAGCGTCTGTGAACTATCAGGCAAATAAATACCTTGAACCTTTTCCTACATACAAGCAGCTTCCAGTAAATATCTCAAGACATTAGCAGTAAGAACATAAAGTTAAGGCACAAGTGGGAAGCCTTGCCTTATGGAACAATGAAGCACAATGCATAGGGAAAGGATATTGTTGATAGAAACAAAAGAGGAAGCAAAGAGAAAGTGCTCACCATTTTCACAAATAGCGAACCAAAGCCAAGACATGATAATATTTCAGTAATGAAAGCTCAATTTATTCCATCACATGCTTTATCAAAATCTATTTTGAGGAAAAGAATTTTCTGCGCAATCTCTTTTCCCTATCCATAGCTTTCCAAGCTGATAGTGCAGTGTCCGAATGAAGCGTCCTCGAACAAATCCTGTTTTTTCTTTATGAACTGTCGGGTTAACAATGCTCTGCATTCTAAGTTCCAGAGGCTTGGCAAGGATCTTACATGCAACACTTAAAAGAGTGATAGGCTGCCATCCCCAGATGGTATCTCTAGCTAAAGATTTAGGGACCAGCTTGATTAAACCTTGATTGAGGAATTATGATAAAGACCCTGAAGAGAATATTTCACCTGCCAAACAGCTGAAATCATCACCAATAGTGGCCCACATTTCCTTGTAGAACTCACAAGATAGTCCAACAAACCCCAAGGATTTTCCATTCTGCATTGAAGAAAGAGCAGTATACAGTTCATCGGAAAAATTAGAATCAAGTTTGTTTTGATGATATGTAGCCACTTTGTTTGGAATTACCTTGAGACAATTATTTCGAGCTGTCATAACTGCAAAGGAGGTGGGATAAGGTGAAAAAAAATTCTGAAAAAGTTGCTGAAATAAAAGCCTAATACCTGTTGGGTCCTCTTCTAAAGATCCATTGGGCCAATGAAGACCAAGCACCTTTTCAGAAGATATTTTCCTCTTCAAATAGTTAAAGAAAAATTTAGAACCTTTATCTCCCTCCTGAATCCAATGAAGTTGGGCATGAATCCGAGCTCCTTGTGCCACATATTCTTCTTCCTTGCAATTAATATCCTGATATCGAGCAACCTCTTCCTCTAAAGATTCATTATGGAGATCTGTGTCTAATGCCATGCGAGCATACACTAACTTGTGCTTGGCTGTTTGAAGAGTATGCCTGCGTTGCCAAGACATCATATGTCCCCATCCTCTAATAAATTTGATTGTTTGGCAGACAACAGACTCCCACCATAATATCCATCTGTTGTCTCCACTGGACCAAGGAACCAAACATGATGAACTAGGGCATGGAAGTCAGGAGATTGCAAATGTGACACATTCAATTTAAACAAAGAAGAATGATTATTCAATTTAGAATGTCCCAAAGAAAAGAAAGTCTGAATTGGAAGATGACCGAACCGGTTTCTGCAATAAAAACCTCTATTCGATGAGAATGCTCTAAAACTAGAAAATCTCGAGGTCCATAAAAACCGGATCAAGTGTGCCTGAATTATGTCTTTACCTCTTTGGAAATTACACCAAGTGTACCAACTAGCTTTTGCTAATCCTTTCTTTCCCGTTTGGATCACAAAGCTGGAGGCATGCCTTGTATTTATCGCATGCTAGTTTTTCTCATCCAACCACAACAGAGCCCACACCTCCTACTCAATCACCCTCCCACTCAACCATATTGAAATCTCCCCCAACAATCAAACCAGCAGTTGGCAAGAAAGAAGTAAGGCAATCCCAGAAATGAGAGCGATTTAAATTGAGGTTGTGAGCATAAACTGAACAGAAAGATACTCTATCATGAAATAAAAGTGTGACCACACACATCTATGAGTAGGATCTAGACCACGGCTCATGACAAATATCTGCAAAGAAGAAGATATTGCCAAAACAACACCACCACTTCCTTGAGAGTGATTTGATGACCAAAACTGACCATTCCAACAATAGTTCATTTTGTTTCTCAACTCAAAACCAGCTGATTTGACTTCTTGAGGGAAATACACATCTGATGTAACTCATTGCAAAATGCCTCTAACAGACTCCTTAGGATTGGGGACAGTAATCCCTTTAACATTTCAAGAGAAAATAGAGAGCTTCATTCAAGAAAAAGAGGGTTATCCAATGTACTGAATTTGTTGCTAATCACTAAAGCAAAAACATTGTTTTCATGCAATAGAGTGACAGCTTCCTTGGAAGTTTTATTACGAGGTGCTGAATTCTCAAAAAGGTACTGTCTCTCTAGTCAGTCTAGAGAGGAGACCTCTTTCCATTTATTAGATATCACCCTCCATCCCCTTTCAAAATCCATTTTCTGCATTTGAGTAGAAAAATCTGGTGATGAAGAGGAGATAGTAGTATGATTTTGCATGGTTGCAAATTATCCTTGAGCTGATTGAGAGGCAGAAGCCCCATCTTTCTGATGCATCTTTGCATTCCTTCCTTCTTTAACCGTACCCTGGTGTTTGGAAGAGGGAAGAATCTGACTCTGATTGTTTATTCCTTTAGTCTCCTTTTCCCGTGAGACACCATTAGAAATTTGAGAGGTCTCGCCCTCAGGTTCTGCTATAGCAGCTTCACCTGAAGTTGGGGGAGAATTTGGAATGGCGAAGGTGGCAGTCCCAAATAAAATGATCTTGTGCTTGTCAGACAAATCAAGTGTTTGGAAGATTCAAATAGCACACTTTTTGATGGCAAGCCTCATCAACTGTCAAAACTGCTATGGGATATGGAAGCTTTTTCTTTAAATCCACTTCAACACAAACACAAGGATTACGGTGAAATGAATTTTATTTACCGTCTGGGATGAAGACTTTACCAAACCGAGCAACAAATAAATCCACAAAATCACATAAATCAGCTGGCAAAGCTGAAAAATCCAACCAAAGTGGATAATGAGCATGTCCTTTATCATTTGGATTAAAATCCGCTCTCCATGATTGTACATAAGCAAGAGAGCCTGCAATATTCCATGTGCCGTATTGTAACACCTGTTGGGCAACCATTTAAGAGTTGAACAATAAGCAGACATATTTGGAGCCTAACCTCTTGTAAGGATTCAAAGAAACTCCTTTGTTTCCCAATTAAGGATACACCATTTCGTGAAGGATTCCTCATCTAGCTTGTGTTGAGCCTTGAGAATTCCCATTTAAAACCCCATTTTGGTATCATCACTTTGTATTAAACTAATATTAGCATTATTGTAAATAATACTTCTATATACTTAAAGATAAGTTTTTGTGCATAAATCTTGTTCATTTTCATCTTTTATATGCTCTTTGGATGGGTTGATATAGATTGATTTTTGTGCTAACAAGTGTGAATGAAAAACCTTTTATAAGCCTAGCGCAAGACCCACATAAAGCCTAGTGCAGGACTCACATTAAGTCTAGTGCGGGACTTGCACAATAGAGCGTATGACTCACATAAAGTCTAGCGCAGGACTCACACAATGGAGTGCAAGACTCACATAAGGACTCACACAATGGAGCGCGGGACTGTCACAACACAATGAGGAAGTTATCCAGTTAGCATATGAGTTGCATAATTCAAGAAGTGCCTAATTAGCATCAGCATCCAGTCAGCACATGATTTGCACAACTAGTGGAGCGCCTAATCAACATCATTTCAGTTTGAGACTTAGATTATTTGGGTGGCAATTGTCTTTTAACAAAATAGATCATCTCCTTCAACAAGAGTAAACTGGCAGTTGCAAATCCTTATTTTGTGGCGGCCATTATTATGCGAAGAACTCAAGTACTTGAGTTGTTTGAACTCTAGTTATCTCCAAAGTATCAACTGGACATTGTTAACAAGGACTCCACTTGCATTTAAAAGGAAAAATCTGATCAATAAGTTACATGCAATTGTTACCTTGACCTTGTGACTCCCAGTTATGTTGTTGTTCTCATACAGATTTGTTAGTTAACTGTTTTATGTAACTTTTGCATTATTAGTCAAGTAATAAGTTCTCTTGAAGAACTTGACCTCGCTTGGTATATAAGGCATATGTATTAGGATTGAAAAAAGGTTAGCATTTTGGAAGAAAAAGGATTGTATTAAACTATTGATCAATAAAGGGCATGATTCTAAATTCAATTTTGCTTCTATAATTGAAACGTTGTAACCGGATCGAGGGAAGGAGCAAGGGCCACTCCTCCCCAATGTGAAGGGAAGTGTTATGTATTTATTTAATTCTTGATTAATTAACAATTTGATCTCTTTCATGCATTATAACATCTACAGTATTTAGAACTGTTATTCTGTTCAACATGTTTTAGTTCTTTTGAATTATAGATTTAGGAATCTTTGTAATTTGTTTCTTTCATCAATCTTTGAGAAAATAGGACATACTTTTTGATAAAGTAGTTTAATTCTTTAATTAATTTAGATGCATGCTCAATACAGTTTCAACCATACTTTGTTGCAAATAGCCTCGAACACCGCCTGGTATTGACAATTATTGAATTATTTAAGTCCGAGTATCAACGACGCTTGTCACTTTTTGCATCGTTGCGGTGAATTTCTAAGGGTGCTATCAAAAGTTAAGGTACTAACTTGCGTGCTTTCTGATAACCTAGTAAGTTTCCATTTAGAATTTCTTTTTCCATACTCTTTCTTTCGAATATAAAAGGTCTTGTAGTGACAACAAGTGTCTTTTATGTGCTTTTGGAGTATGTGGAATACGGTAATCAACTAAGCACTTATAGTTGGGAAATTGTTATTAAGCATGATAGAATTTTATGTTTAGACCTAGAGATCATAGAGGTAGGTTTGTAAGAGTAAACTTGAATAACCCCCCTCAAAATTTACTTATGGAACCAGTTGAGCAACAAGAAAGGATGGTGGATGGAGTGGAAAATCCTAATGGAGAAAACAATGGTAATCCACCACTGGGAAGGACATTCACTTATCCCATAGAATTGGATCCCAATGACCAAGGCCCTATGAAGAATATATCCCCCTTAATTTTACCAACTTTTGGGGATTAGTCTCGGAAGATCTTGATCAATTTTTGTTTGAATTCAAAGTGTTATGCCAAACCTATGATTATACCTCTAACACTCAGAAGCTGAAGTTATTTCCCTCAACCTTAAAAGATACAACCATGAGATGGTTCATGGGCCTAGCCCCAACTCTATCCATACTTGGGAAGAGATGGAAACAATCTTCTTGGACAAATACCAAGATTATTGTAGGGTTAGAGACCATAGGGAAGAACTCTTTAGGATACAACAAGAGGATGAGAGTGTAGAAGATTATCTAGATCGATTCATTTTCCTTCATAGGAGGTGTGGTTCAGTCTTGACATTACCCTTTTGAAAACAATATTTCTTAAAGGATTGGATGAGGACACTCAAGAGGCTTTTAACTTAATGGGAAAAGGAGATATGAACAAACTAGATTTTACAGACATCATTGATCTTTGTAGAAATTATTCCCGAACTCGCCCAAATCTTCGCAAACATAAAGGCAAGATTGTCAATGGAGACATATCCAAACTAAGAGAAGAAATTGCAAACTTAAGAACGGATCTCTTGATGTCTATTTGAGGGTTTTGCAGGTCTATGTTTCATTGAAGATTTCGGCGATTCCAAGCAATCATTGTGCGAATCCATAGCTACAAAAGGCAAGCATCAACGAACATCTTGTGACCTTGAGAAGTTGGGTTTTGAGCATTTCCATGAACTCGAGGCACCCAAAAACGTGCCTAGGCGCCACACGCGCGCCACTCTGCATCTCTCAGCGCCCAATCTAGTGTGTACCTCCGGATCTGCATTTTCGGGGCTTCATGCGATGCTTCTTCCTCTTTGTTAAGCTTGTCAAAGCTTTGGTCCGATTTAGATTTTTTTATCTGCGAATCGGCTAAGGCCTTTTACCCTTCTTTGCACATTAGGGTTTCATTATTTATTGCTTAGTTTTCTTTGGTATATTTCTGTATTTTATTGCATCATTTATTTATTGCTACTATAGCATCAAATTATGATTTTATTTACATATTTAGCTTAATCAACTTCTAATCGGGCGGGGATCTTTGTTTTGGGACAATAAGAAGAGGGAGAGGCAATGCATGCAATCTATTACATCAGTAAAAATCTCTCCCCAACTGAGAGAAATTATACAACCACGGAAAAGAATTTCTTGCGCAGTTTATGCAATCAACAAATTTTGCCATTACATCATAGGGTATGAAGTGATCATCCATACAGACCATTCTGCCATTAGATATTTAATGAATAAACCCTTGGTTCATGGGAGAATTGTTAAAGAATTCAATGTTAAATTTGTTGATAAACCTGGTAAAGCAAATGTGGTAGCTGATTTTCTTTCAAGACTAATTGTTTAAGGTATAAATGAACAAGTGAATGATGATTTCCTAGATGAGCATTTATTTGCTGTTTCCACCAGCTCTCCTTGGTTTGTTGATATGGCTAATTACTTGGCTATAGGAAATTTCCATATTTTCTCACACCTAAACAAAGAAAACAGTAATTACGCAGAGTGTGATGTATAAGTGGTTAGATGGAATGCTTTTTAAATGTGGACCTGATTATGTATTATGCAGGTGTGTAGTTGAAGATGAAATCTTTGATATACTCGGAGCATGATGAACCATCGGGAGGACATTATCAATCAAAAGAACGATTCATAAAGTTCTAGGGCCTGGGTACTACTGGTCTTCTATGCACAAGGATGTTAAGAAATATGTGTGGCAATGTGATAAGTGCCAACGTATGGGGAAACCAACATTGTCAAATGAGATGCCTCTTCAACCTCAGATAGTTCTAGAACCATTTGAGAAGTGGGGATTGGATTTCATAGGACCAATTGACCCACCTTCTCAAGGGAAGGAATACCATTTTGATATGCACAAATTATGTAACAAAATTGATTGAGGTAAAAGGTCTTTAATATGCTAGAGATGAAAAGGTAGAAAATTTCTTGTATGAACACATTTTTCAGAGATTTGGAGCACCAAGATCAATTGTCTCAGATCAGGGACCTCAGTTCATGTCAAATGTGATCAACTCTTTTGTGGAAACATATCAGGTGAGGCACAAGAAGTCATCTCCTTATCACCCTCAGTCTAATGGTCAAGTTGAGGTTACTAATAGGGAACTAGAAAACATCTTGACCAAAACAGTAGATGTTTCAAGAAAGAATTGGGTGCAAAAGATGCAAGCAAAGTATGAGATTACAATAGAACTCGGAAAACACCTATAAAATTTACTCCATATGAGCTGGTCTATGGGAAGAAGCCTATCTTTCCCATAGAGTATGAGATTTAGACATTAAGGACAATCTGTTGAAATAGGAATTGAATTGTCTGAGGCACAAAAATCAAGAATTACCTGTTGAACAAGTTGGACGAGATAAGATTAAATCATTGCATCAAATTGAGGTAATCCAACATCAAAGACAACTGTGGCATGAGTGACACATCAAATAGAGGAAGTTTCAAAAAGGAGATTGGGCTCTATTATTTGACTCAAAATACAAGTACTTTAAGGAAAGTTACAAACAAGATGGATGGGCCCATATCAAATTGAAGAAGTCTACAATAATGGTATTGTGCAGCTTGTTCCAATTGATGGTGAAAGAAGGGTGATGTTGGTTAATGGTCATAGACTACGTTTATACCAGAAACCAACATCCAAAGAAGAATTCAAAAAGATGTTGCAAGTCAATTCAACTCAATTGCTTGGATGAGGTCTCCTTCTCTAATTTAATTCAAAGTTAAATTGATTCTTGACAAATGTGAATAAATAGGGATGGTTGAAAACCAAAAATGACGGTCATCTTCCTATGAAGGAATGGTTGAAAACCAGAAATGACGACCATTCCTTCCAAAAAAGAAAAAATTGTGAAATAAAACAAAGGTGGCTGAAAACCAGAAATGGCGGTCACCTCATAATCATGCCATGCATAATTGTACCAGAACAACCAAAATATCTAATGTTGATGGAATGTGTGACATGTGATAAGTGACAAGGTATGTGCCATCACTTCTTTTCAAGTTATTAAAAGTTTTAATTATGATGATGTTAATTGTTAGTCTTTTCAAAGTGATGATTACCCGCTTCCCATGACCTCTCACACGCTTCCCACACTTCCCAATTATTACTTGCACGTTCCCCATAAATTCTACATTTTCTGTATCATTACAGCAAGGTAGTTACATCCATATTCAATTCACTTTTGCCTCCCATTTTAGCTCTTGCAAAACCACAAATTACAATAATTCCTACGCCCTTAGCATTTCCATTCTCGTGCCTTGTCAATTTTGTTTCTACACCAAAATGGGTATCAGGCTCCACCATGAACCAACAAACTCCGTGGACTTATTAGCAGACTCCCAAGTCCGTAGCTATCTTTAGAAAGGCAAGATGGTTGGATTTCATGATTATGTATGAGGAATTCAACCCAAAAATGACAAAGGAGTTTACCAACAATTTCGGCGAGGAATATTCACGAGTGAAAGGTATAAAAATTCTATTCAATGCCTCCATTATTAGTGAAATTTCTGACATTCCACAGATAAGACAACTAGTAATTTCTACAACTCCTTATTCGAGATAATTAAGAGATTTTCTGTGGGAAGAAAGGAGAAATTAGAATTAGTTTTTTTGATAACAATGGAAAAGCAAAAGGCATAAAGCGAGTCATTTTTCTTGAACCATGGGCCGCTGTTGCAAAGTGGGTTATTAAGTATTTTATCTGTGAAGGCCAGTATGAGATTATCCTTGGCCCTATTTTAAGAATCCTCATAAACTTGTGCCATGGAGAGGCCAAGGAGAGAAAAAATCAACCTCCCCCATTTCTTGCATCTCCGTTTCTTCCTCCAAAAAATTTCGTTGGGGTTCTAAATATTTGAAATATCAGGGGTTAATCCATCTCATTTGCAAACACCATTTCATCAAGAAACGCAATGGGCTGAAGAAATGGCTTAAGTTCCAAAAGAAATATGCTTTGGAGCCGAAATTCAGCCAAACACGCAAAACCCTAGAACAAAGCCCTTGATAAACAAGACCAAAGAAGAACTAAGGTCCTCTTAGTCCTCCCGGACTATTGCTGAACATAAAACTGAGGATGTTCTCTCACTAGAAGAACAAGAAGCGGTAGCCACAATTAGTGCACTAATCCAAACACCTCAGGCTTCCTCATTTGCATATTCACCTCCTCCAAACCCTGTTTTGGAAGAACAAATCACTGAAGACCCCTATTGGTTGATAAAGGAAAAAGGCCTATGATTGAAGGTGAGCCTAGCTCACCCAATGATGAAGAATCTCTTACCCCTTAGGTTTTGGCCATTTCCAAAGTTGAATATGAACTGCAACAAACAAAAGATATGCTACACAATTTACAACTTGTCCTTCAAGGGAAAGATGAATATATCTCCCAATTGAAAACAAAGAAAGACTTGCTGACTCAGCCACTCCAACATTCATTGGAAGGGAAAGATCAAATGATTCAACAACTCCAACAGGCATTGGAAGATAAAGATCAGATGATTCAACAACTCCAACATGCATTGGAAGATAAAAATCATATGATTCAACAACTCCAACAGTCATTGGAAGGAAAATATCAAAAATTCAAGAAATACAACACACAACTGATAACTTGACTACTGAACTTTTAGTTTTAAGAGCTGAAAAGAGGAAAAAGAACTCATAACCACCACAGACCAAATGTCTCAAACAAATTTTGTGTTTCCTCAAATTGTGGTATTAAAAGGAATGGTCAAATGGATGCATCACTATTATGAGCTGAGGAAAGTGGAAGATGAAAATAAAATATTGAAGGAAGAAAAGAAGGTCCTAAAAGATAATTTGGCAGTGATCTGCCATTTATATGAGAAAGCACTTGCTTGCAGATCACCTTCAAACTTTTATGCCTTATTTTTGAAAGAACAATTTTACAAATGGCAAGTCTCTAGGGTTCGCTCTAATGAATCTTTAGAGTTTGAAACTGATAGGAAATTTATGGCCACATATTCAATATCAAATACAATTGGGAAGAATCTATTGTGTGAATTTTATGTTCACAAATTTCTATTACCTGAGCAAGTAGAGATCCCAATCAATCTATATGTAGGGGAGGTACAAGTAAGGTCATTTATCTCGCACCTGAGACACCAGACAATTTGGAGGGACCAAAGAGGAGATTATACAAGAGAGGAAACCAATGCAGGCCTCCTAATGAGGCATGATCTTCCAGCTCCCGAAGGGTTCTTACGAAGATATATGACTCAAATACATTGTCGTCGGTTGGTGGACCAATATAAAGCGAGAATTTCCACGTGTATCAAATTTTAGGGCATATGTGCTTCCAAACATTAATATGGCATTCTTTGCTTGCCAACAAGAGGTGGGAATTGCTCCCAGAAATCTACAAGGAGGTAATGTCTCCAACCAACCTCCGCCTGGTCTGTGAGAAGAGCCAAGGAGATATGCAGAATCATGTTGGACATGTAGGAGAATTGGGTAGGTATGTGGTTCAGACCACCACTGATAATAGCACTAGTTCCAAGATGGAATAATAATCAAGATCAACCAACTATGAGCTATACCAAATGGAGAGACATAATGATTGAATTTTGTGGATTCAACAATCTAGAAGTAGAAACATGGACTACTTTTACTAACGAATATAATTGTACAAGGATTGTGGAATCCTTAAATAGAAATGGTTGAATCTATAGTAGGACTTGCTAATCCTTAAGTTTGGGGAGTGATGAGCTTTGAGAATTCCCATTTAAAACCCCATTTTTGTATCATCACTTTGTATTAAACTAATATTAGCATTATTGTAAATAATACTTTTATATACTTAAAGAGAAGTTTTTGTGCATAAATCTTGTTCATTTTCATCTTTCATATGCTTCTTTGGATGGGTTGATATAGATTGATTTTTGCGCTAACAAATGTGAATGAAAGACCTTTTATAAGCCTATCGCAAGACTCACATAAAGCCTAACACAGGACTCACATAAAGCCTAGCGCAATACTTGTAGAATAGAGCACAAAACTCACATAAAGTCTAGCGCAGGACTCACACAATGGAGTGCATGACTCACATAAAGTGAAGCACAAGACTTACAGAATGGAGCACAAGTTTCTCACAACACAACAAGGAACTTATCTAGTCAGCATATGAGTTGCATAATTCAAGGAGCGCCTAATTAACATCAGCATCCAGTCAGCACATGACTTGCACAATTAGTGGAGCGCCTAATCAACATCAGTTCAGTTTGAGACTTAGATTATTTGGGTGGCAATTGTTTTTAAACAAACAGATTATCTTCGTCAACAAGAGTAAACTGGCAGTTGCAAATCCTTATTTTGTGGCGGCCACTACTATGTGAAGAACTCAAGTACTTGAGTTATTTCAACTCTAGTTATCTCCAAAGTATCAGTTGGACATTGTTAACAAGGACTCACTTGCATTTAAAAGGACAAATCTGATCAACAAGTTACATGCAATTGTTACCTCGACTTTGTGACTCCCAGTTATGTTGTTTTTTAAGATAAGATAAAAAGGTTTGGTTTTAAATGGGGACCAAAAACCCCATACAAAATAGAAGCAAGTTTTTAAGCAAAAACACCAACGAAGCCAAGGAGGCAGAGTAAAAAAATTGACAACCAGGCCCCCACAAAACAGAGCCAAACTAAACAGTTTGCATATTAACAACAATTTTTGTAAGTATCTAAACCAAGACCAAAAACAGGAAAAATAACAGAAAAGATAAGGGCTGCAAAAAGCCCGCCATTAGTTCTCAGTATCCTTGCTTCGGGTCTGGAGCTCGGACCACCATCTTTCGAACCAGCCACTTTGATAATGACTCTCTTCGGGCGTTTGACCTCTTGATCCTCAGTTATGTTGTTGTTCTCGTACAAATCTGTTAGTTAACTGTTTTATGTAACTTTTGCATTATTATTAAAATAACAAGTTCTCTTGAAGAACTTGACTTCGCCTAGTATATAAGGCGTATGTATTAGGATTAAAAAAGGTTAGCATTTTGGAAGAAAAATGATTGTATTAAACTATTGATCAATAAAGGGCATGATTCTGAATTCAGTTTTGCTTCTGTAATCGAAACGTTGCAACCAGATCAGAGGGAAGGAGCAAGGGCTACTCCTCCCCAATGTGAAGGAAAGTGTTATGTATTTGTTTCTATCTTGATTAATTAGCAGTTTGATCCCTTTCATATTATAGCATTTACAGTATTTGGAATTGTTATTATGTTCAACATATTTTAGTTCTTTTGAATTACAGATTTAAGAATCTTTGTGCTTTGTTTCTTTCATCAATCTTTGATAAAATAGGACAGACTTTTTGATAAAGTAGTTGTTTAATTCTTTAATTAATTTAGATGCATGCTCAATACAGTTTCAACCATGCTTTGTAGCAAATAGCCTCAGATATCGTCATGGTATTGACAATTATTGAATGATTAAAGTACGAGTATGAACGACGCTCGTTAGCATGCAATGAAGAAAGTGGAGAAGCGATTCATGACGTTCCAAGTTCTGTCTACCCTCAATATATTCCGTATTGCTGGTCAAATGAAAGTGAAATTCTTCCTCATCATTATGTGTCAGGCTATAATCCAATTTATCCAGAGAATAGTTATGCGAAGGAAGAATTTCCATACCAGCTGGAGAAGGCCTCGAGAATTCAGTACCTCGTAATAAAACTGCCAGCTTGACATTAGGTGTTGTTGCCAGCTGTAGTAGAGGAGAAAACATTCAATTCCTGACCAAAGCTCTTTCCATCCATAGGCAGTCACAAGCTTGGAATCCATTGAACTGTGAGGAGGTTCATGAGGACAGTCAGAAGTTGGCTCGATCCTAACATCACCATCATCATACAGGATTAGGGCTTGCGAATTCCTCTCCTACGACCTAGAAAAAGTTCTTCTATGATAAACTTGTGAATTCTCAACACCTACCCCTGAATCACCATTAGTAATCAAAGAATTGTGCTGAACAGGGGAGCGGCAGTGGCCCAGCTGACCTGTGAAGGTGCGGGATTTCCCAGAGGCCATCATGACCAGATACACTGGAAAGAAACAGCAAACCGACTAAAAGATGCGGCAAGAAATAAGAGAAAAGGGATACAAAACAGAACGAAGGGATTTATATACTGAATCGATTGGTAAAGTTCCTATGCAGATGTGCTGTCACAAGTTGCGACACCATTTCTGTAGATCTTTAGTCACTCAACCTATGGTCTTGTTTACCCTATAACAAAATATTAATTCAAAGGAGCTGCAATTTTACTACATTTGACGATTTTTTGGGCTCCTTAATAGTTACTGGCAAATGTTAAATTGCTTATAGTTGAGTCAGAATTGATGGCTGACAAAATTTTTATTAGTCATGTTGAAATGAAATGTGTCATCATCACTTTGTATCTTGGTTAACCACTCTCAAGAAAATAGATTGCCTTCACACTTTTTTTCTGCGTTTTTTTTCCTCTTAGGGGAACATCTTCTGCAAATAATTTTACTCAAGGATTTATTAAATCAGTGGGTTTTGTGTATTTCTATATCCTTGATGAAAAGTGTGGATTTAATTGCTAATACTTTGTACAGGTACTTTCTCTTGGATACAGGTGCCAGTGGTTTGGGAATTTGTCCAAAACAGGTTGGTGCATTCTGTAGTTTATTCTTGACATTGCCATTGACAATTGTCGTGAAAGTATTAAATTGCAATTTTTTAAAAATTTATTCCAAATTTTATTGCTTAGGAACATGATTGCTAGTGACTTCTCACTTTTGATGTTTTTGATCATACAGCATTTGATAAATCAGTTATTTTCTGATGTGAGTGCATAATCTATTGAAGTACCTCAAAATCTATTTTCTCAATCTTGTGTTCAAAATGTAACTGATACATGGCTGAAAGGTAATGCTATGTATCATATGCCATGCTGGTGTTCTTCTTTAAGAGAACATGATTATCCATGTAGAAATCTTATTGCAGAAATTCAAGTTAATAATGAATGCTGATGCTATGCTGCATCTATTCATGTTGTAAACATTTTGTAAGAATTTACTTCACCCATAGATCAAAAGACAGTTGATGCAATAGTTTTTCTGTAAGTAAACTTGAGGAATTGCAGCATGTTATAATTCAACCTAGGCCTTAATTCCATAAGTAAATGTTCCTAGTGATAGGGAATCTTGACTTCAATAACATTACAATGTTGTGTTATGGAAGTTGACATAGCTTTTATTTCATTACTTAAAAGACCTATTTGTGATGGCATGGTCAAAGGGCAATTGAACAACCATCAACCACTCAGCTGGGTCAGACTGTACAACAACACATTGGAGGTGTAAACAAGGACCTTACAAAAATGAAAGAATGTCATTCTTCATTAGTATCTTAAAGAAACTAAATACATTATCTATTTGAAAAAATGCATATACGACAATTGTTCACACCATTTCCATGCACTAATTGCATTAGGCTCTACACTTTCTTTGCTTCTGAACTTTTCAGACAATATCTTGCAAGCTGTACTCATTCACTTCCTTGCAAGATTCCCTGCCTTTTCCAATGTCATTTTTCTCCTAGAAAGATACGGCTCTAAAAGACCAATAATTTTTTCAAAGGTCCAAAAGTCGTTACTCTAACTTGTGTTCATCATTTAACTTCATGGTTCTTGTCAATTATTGGAGGGAAGAACAATTGTTGAGCAAGATGAAATGATTCACCTTCCATTGGATACAAAATCTCATGGGTTGAGTTGATTCCCAAGTTACCGTTATCCAAAATATTCCCTCCGGAATATTTTGATAACTTACATTTCCATCTTGGACTAGAGCGGTGTAAATTGATCAGCGAGGGTGAAACCAGTGTTAGGGACATTCGATCTCGATCTTCTTGGGCCCCTCCTTTTCCATACTTAGCTAATTTCATGTTTTAAGATCACAATTGAGCAAGATCGGGGCTCTGTCGGCCAAATCAGACATGTTTGGAACACAGGGAACTATTTCTTTGTTCCATGTATTCCCGGTTTGCCGCAAATGCCAAACGGAGGGGCATGGTGTCAGTTATGACAGAGTTGGAGGGCATGGTGGAACATTCCCACATTCCTCGCATTCACCGAGGACCCGAGCCAGCCGATTAAGCAATGAGGAGAAGGGTGGGCGAGTCGGTTAAGTCGGGCACATCGATGCAGGCAGGCACCGCTCGCCCTTACACGAGTTTCCCGCCCGGCTGATTTATCTGCCCAATGAAAAAACGATTAATGCGATGCCCACGACTGCGAGGAACTCTGTGTTGTTCCCCTCGTGCATCGGATATCTGCATGGCCATATCTTCGTCCCTGTAACTCCAAATATGACAAAATTGGTCTTGTTGGAAATGTCTCATCAAGCACTTGACTTTGGCATCAAGAAATTTACAAATTGGTGGAGTTAGGTAGGTAAAAAAGAAAATAATAGTCACAACAATTAAAAGTGTAGTTCCAGGTAGCTCAACTACCAGATTTTATGAGAGGGTGATCATACCTTCTTTTGCAAGCAAAAGGACATGAGGAATGGTCTTGCAAGGGTGCCCATACCTATTTTCAGTGATTTAATGCATGTTGTTGGTTGTAGCAAAAATCCGAATTTCCCTCTCTTTTCCCTCTTCTCTTTCTCCCATTTTCTATATATTTAGCACTTGTGCTCATTTGTAAGGGTAGGACCCTATCGAATACAAGGACATCATTTCACAGTGCTACACAAGTGTTTTAGAGTTGCAGGCCTCATATTTGGACTTCGCAATGTGTTTGTGCCTTCTTTCTTCATTGTAATGGATTGTGTATCCTTATAAGGCAATAAAAATCATGTTTTGTAGTTGTTTTATGCCCTAGCTTGTGTTTTATTGTATTTTCTTGCCTTTTCATCCATTGCAGGTATGTTGTGTATGTTTTCCCACTTTGTAGGGTTTATTTCTGTTGTGTTTTGCATGGAAATGGAAGGTAAGGTGTTGTTTTGATTTGTGGCACTCATGCTTGCCCTCTTCATCGTCATTTCCTCCCATTTTTCCCTAATTGAGAGTGTCTTTCCCCCTTTTCTTGGTGCTATCACCTCTTTTTAGCTTAGGATTTCCATTTTATGCATCTCTTTCTAACCTTGGTCCCCTGGAATGCTTAGATTAAGATTAGATTGTTGTATTTCCAGCAGTAGGAGTTGCTTTAGAATTAGGAATATGTAGAGGAACCAACCTTCTCTCGGAGGTTGATCTCGGTTCAAGACCTACATTGCAAAGATCATCCCATGTTGTCTCGAGTCCTTGATCCTTCATGATCATACCTAGGGTGCAATTTTGAGCTCCAACAATTTTCGACACGCCGGTGGGACATTTTATTTTTAACTTCATTATTATCGAGTTACGGTGTGTGACTTAGTGATTTCAGCCTTTTGAGGTAGTTCTTCAACACATCTGACGACTCCCAAGTTAAAATCTAATCACTAAGTAGCCCAGTGCCCATTTTCATGAGAAGAGTACAAACAAGACAAAGTGATCACCTTCGAATATTTGCAATTATCACCAAGGAGAAGAAGAAGAGGCAGAGCAGTTTAAAGATCACTATCTCCTCAAAATAGAGTTCTTTCTATTCCTCCTGGTAGGCCTTTCTTGCTGTTTTAAAGGGTTTTAAAACCCATTCCAATCATGTCACAAAATTTTTTTACCCTTTGTAAACTTGATAGTGGTAGTCCTTGGATCTAAATGCACAACATGATATACCAATGTCTGCACTTAAAAGTATTCCTTTCTTCACTGGTGAAAATCACACTACCCCAGTTGATCATATTCAAGATATTGGCAATGTGTGTTCGAGTTCATCTCGGTTGCGAAAGATGATGTTGCAATTAGACTTCTTGCTTCTTTACTCGAGGAAAAACACTTCAATGGTATAAAAGCTTGAGACCTGCTTCCATTCACAATTGGGATGAACTTGGCATTACTCTATGTCAGTAGTTCGAGGAGAAAGCAGACAATATATCCTTGTTAGAGCAACTAACAACTATCAAGAGGGCTCCCAATAAGCTTATGGTTGATTTCAACATTAGATTCCAAAAGACATGTGATAGTATTCTAGTTCTCTTAAGACCAACTCCACAAGGTGCTTTCATTTACTTCTTAAGAGCTCTAAATTCTGATATTGTTGTAATGATACAATCTATGGGTGCTGTCCAATTACCTGATGCTTATCCAATAGCCATTAGGGCTGAAAATTGTTTGATACAAGATGGAAAAATAGCCCCTAGATTACCTATGCCTCTGTTCCTCGAGTTGCCTCAAGCTTCATGACCTTCCATTACTCCCATACGAGGAAAACTCCCAATCCACTTTGCCTCCACATCCTACTCTTCCCGAAAAAAAGGATGATAATGAAAGCGAAGGCCTTGATAATAAATTTATCAAATAAAGTTATATCTTTGGAGAAACAACAATCAAAGGATATTACCTAATCTTATAGAAATTACGGCTCCTAACGAAGGATATTCTTCAAACCTAGGATTCAATCAAAGTTGTCAGCCCTAATAATTTGTCCTCCTCTCGAAATTGCTTGTCCTCAAGCAATCGCAAGTGCCCGGATCCCAAATGAATCTCAATTGCTCCATGATCTTTATGTTTGTACCTACACAAGAAACAAACATGTTAAAGAAAACATGAGTGTTTAACAACACTCTCTTAGGCCCTGCAGTTATGGGAAGTGACTCTCCATTCTTGCTTGTGGAAGCTCCATGAACTTTGTGCATTTGATGGCTGCCCCACACATAGCTGTAGCTATGCATTTCCTCCTCATGGCTCAGCCTGAAAGTAGTTGGAACATGTTGCCAAATAGCTGCCCATGCCTTAGAAACATCCGGGAGGAGTATTAACATCATTCTTGTGACCCAATCTTCCTTTTCCTCAACCCAAAGTATGCAAAGGGAACTGAAAATGATAGGGACAACTGCTGTCATAAAAATCTTCTCATTCATGCTTGAAGTTCCCTCTATGGCTTCTCCTTTATTGCTCATGCTTCTATGCTGCAGTTATGTGAAGTGACTCTCTATTCTTTCTTGTGGAAGCTCCATGAACTTTGTGCATTTGATGGCTGCCCCACACATAGCTGTAGCTATGCATTTCCTCCTCATGGCTCAACCTGAAATTAGTTGGAACATGCTGCCAAATAGCTGCCCATGCCTTAGAAACATCCGGGAGGAGTATTAGCATCATTCTTTTGACCCAATCTTCCTTTTCCTCAACCCAAAGTATGCAAAGGGAACTGAAAATGATAGGGACAACTGCTGTCATAAAAATCTTCCCATTCATGCTTGAAATTCTCTCTATGGCTTCTCCTTTATTGCTCATGCTTCTATGTATCATGAGGGAAGTTTGGAAAATCCTTCTAGCATATTTGTAGAACTGATCTAAAAACAAATCTCCATGGTTACCTGGCTGTAGCAGCACTTTAGACCCCTTAGCATGAGTGTTTTGGAGTTGCATTTGGGTGGATTTGGGCTGCCTCCACAAAACCAATGCTAGCTGAGTTGTTCCCCTTTCAAGAGCCCCTCTTTTGGCTCTAATTTTCAACATGAACACACAAGTTCCTTCATGCCAAAAATATTTCATTGAATACCAATCACTGCTGTCATAAGAATCATGGAAAGTATGCATAGGATTGCAAGACATCTGGAAATTGTGAATTGGAACCCTTCCCATAACATCCCCAACTTGCATAGATTTGAACAAAAAGGGGGCAAGCAATTATGGGAAGTAGTAGTGCTTCTACCATACTCAACAACATATAAATCAGTCATCCCACATACCTTTTCTTCATGGGTATCCAGCTGGTATGGAATGCATGTGATGGCGAAGAGGAGTCCACCAATCTCAACTTCCATGCCCTCATTTATAGGCCCTTTGTTATCCTCCTTTCTTGGGTCTTTCTTAGCTTCTTTGACATGGTGACATAGCGGAAATCTACTCCTCAATGACTGCTGCAATTGGAAATGGAGAGTTGTTAGCATGTGTCAACCATAAAACAAGTGAAACTTTCTTTGGATGATACTGCTGATCAAAACCAGCGAGTATAGGGACCTTCCTTACACACTTTGACCAAGGTAAGAGAGGAATTCTTCCCCGATATGACTGCTGTTCAAAAATGGAATGAAGGGGCTTGTTTTCATAACATATCATCCATGAAAAGAATGGAATTACTTCAAGATAGGACTGCTGCAATAAATCTGAGTGTAAAGGATGACTCACATCATATCCGAACACTGTAAATGACGGATTTACCTCCTGAAGCAACTGTTGTAGCAATATATGGTGCAAAGAATCCTTCTCATCATGGATTATCCATGAAAGGAACTGAATTACTGTGTAATGTGACTGCTGTTCCAAAACAGCAGCATAAAAACTCGCAATGGCAAGCTTAAGACACCATAAATCGACCCTTTTATTGCTCTCAATCATACCTTTCAAACTCAGCTGAGTTACAATGCCCGGATCAAAGGAATAACACTCATTCCACTTCAATTCAAACACCAACTTTATGCACACAATTTGTATTTCAATTGGAAGGATCATTTTATGAATATGTGCATTGACTAGGAACTGAAAATCCAAATCAAATTTCTACCGAATAACAAATGGAAGTATGGACCTTAGTATGTGCCTCCCCAAAGCTAGCTTGAATGATTGGTGTCCCTTGGTGATGAAGTTACTCTGTATCATCTCATTTTTCACCAAGTGATGTGAATGCATAACACCCTTCATAGATTTTTCTTCTAACTATATGCATGGAAATAAATATTCATTAGCCACAATCCTATTGCATCCTTCCTTTCTAGAGTGTTTTCCATAATGGCCACCATGAAGCATCAAACTTACCATGTGTTTCTCCCTTTCAACAATTTGCCCATGATGAAACAAGTATAGTAGCAACATAGGAGGAGGCAAAGAATATGAAATGTGACTATTTTTACCACACCTTGTGTTGTCCATGCATGGAACCTCTTCATGGTGCTTACCACAGTCATGTATATCATCAACTTCCCTCCAATGAGATGCTGCTTTAGAAATTCCAACGAGTTCTTTGTCTTCATTCTCTCTTGGAAATTGGCCCTCCATCGCCAACCTTACTTCACCCATATGCAAATCTGATTTTTCCTCTTCTTTTGGCTCATGCTCCATGGTTTTCTCCTCAAAACATGCTCTTTTGTACCACTGTTCTGAATATCAGTCAATGACTCATCTTCGGCGAGAGTGACGGAAGCCTCTATTGCTTCCAATTATTATCCTCAGGGTAATGGTTTAGCAGAATGAACTAACAAGAACTAGATCAAAATTATGAAGAGAACAATGGATATCAACCATAGGCAGTGGCATTCAAAGGTGAGAAATGCTCTTTGGGCTGACAGAATCACAACAAAAAGGATATTGGTAATTCCCCTTTCAAACTTGTCTATGGTAGAGATGTTAGGCTTCCCTTATCTTTGGAGTTGCCTTCATTAGAGCTGGCCCAACAATTGGAACTAGAGGGTGCAGATAAAAGAGAAATTAGAATAACGAGAACTGGTTGAACTTGAGGAATTGAGGGAGTCTTCCATGATCAGATTAGAAGAACATCAAAGGTCAACCAAACAATGGTTTGACAGGAAAGCCAGGGCTCAAAATTTCAAAGTGGGTGATTTCGTCTTGAAATGGGATGTAAATAGAGCTAAACCAGGAGGCACTCTAAGTTTGATGCACTATGGAGTGGGCCATACATCATCATTGCTTGTAAAGAGGCCAACTCTTTCGAGTTGTCCAAACTGATCCAAGTGCATTGCAGATCCCAGTAAACGGGATTTATCTTAAACATTCCCATTAGGATGCTTGTTTCACTTTGTACATATTAGATTAGTTTTCAATTCCTCTAAGTGCTCTTCAACACATTGTCTGTTATAGTTTCCTTTCCCAAAGTGCTTTGCATAGTGTTCTTGTTGCTTTTGGGTGGCATTTTCTATTGCACAATGGTTCATGGAGGACTCCGAAGAAGATATGTTTCAGATAGAGTTGGAAAGTGAAAAGGATGAGTTGTAAGAAGCAACATGACAAAGTTCAGACCAGCCTACAAGCATTTAAGATGTTGAGAGAGGCACTGCCACAACTTTATTCATGAATTTCTAAACAATGTGGTGGAAATTCAGTTTTAGGACAGTTTTCCACTCTCAATAAATTCAATTTAGAACAACTCCCATGATAGCGGCGATCGGTTCATGCCAAGTCCAGCGAGTCCTTTATGTAGATTCATCGGTGGGCATTTCAAGTTTTAGTTCGGTATTAAGTTTTCAGGATGACTCCATGCCCAATGGATGCTTCAAGGCATCGATCTCTTATCTAGCAGGTAGATAACCCCGTTGAGTTAAAGCTGTTATCCAAAATATTTCCTCTTGGATTATTTTGATAATTTGCATTTTCATCTTGAACTTGAGAAGTATAAATTGATCAACAAGGGGCAAAACCAGTGTTGGGGACATTCCATCTCGATCTTGCTAGGCCACTCCTTTTCTATACTTAGCCAATTTCATGTTTTAAGATCAAAATTGGGCAAGATTAGAGCTCTGTCGGCCAAATTAGACATTTTTTTGGAGCACAGTAACTATTCCTTTGTTCCATGCATTCCTCAGTTTGTCGCGAATGCAGACCAGAGAGGGCAGGGTGTCGGTTTTGGTGAAGTTGAAGGGCATGGTGGGAACGTTCCCACTTTCCTCGCGTTCGCCGAGGGCCCAAGTCGGCCGATTAAGTAGCGAGAGAGAAGGCGATTAGGTGCGTCGGTTAAGTCGGGCACAATAGACACACAGGGCAGCATTACGCCCTTCCACAAGTTTCCCGCTTGGCGATTTATACGCCTGGTGCAAAAAAATATTAAAGCGGTTTGCCATGACTTGTGAGGAACTCTATCCAATTCCCCTCGTTCTCCGAAATCTGCATGGCCTTAACTTCGTCCTTATAACTCCAAATTTTATAAAATTGGTCTTGTTGGAAAGGTCTCATCAAACACTTCACTTTGGCATCAAGAAATTCAGAAATTGGTGTAATTAGGTAGGTAAAAAGGAAAATAATAGTCACAACAATTAAAAGTGTAGTTCTATGTAGCTCAACTACTAGATTTAATAAGAAATGGTGTCCATACCTTCTCCTGCAAGCAAGCAAACATGGGGAATGGTCTTGCAAGGGTGCCCATACCTATTTTTAGTGATTTAATGCATGTTGTTGGTGGTTGTAGAAGGAAATATGAATTTCCCTCTCCAAATCCGTCAGGTCTCGAGACCTTGTTTCTTCCACCCGAGGCTCCCTCTCTCAGGCACGTCCTAGGGCCCCTCCACATAGACAACGACCCACCAGGCTTACTTAGAGGCGCCATCTCCCTCTCGGACACCAGCTCCCTAGGCATTCTACAGTCTCAGCTTTTGGTCATCGGCGCACTGTGAGTCACTCCCATCCGACCTTGAGTGTTAGGTGATGCTGTGGGGGTGTTGCTCCTTCCGCTCCCCCCGCACCATCATCTTTTTCTTCTTTGTTTCGGTTCTCGGCCTTTCTTTGTTTCCTTCTCCTCCTCTCTTTCTCTCATTGTATTTCGGGCGACCCGTTTGGGTCCTCTTGCTGGGTTGGTTTGCTTTGTACTCCGTAGTCCCATTGACCTACTTTTGTGGTCATGTGTTGGACATTAATAATATTATCTTATCTTATCTCTTTTCCCTCCTCTCTTTCTCCCATTTTCTATATATTTGGCACTTGTGCTCATTTGTAAGGGTTGAACTCTCTTAGAATACAAGGGTATCATTTCAAAGTGTTGCACAAGTGTTTTAGAGTTATAGGCCTCAAATTTGGACTTCTATAATGTGTTTGTGCCTTCTTCCTTCATTGTAATGGACTGTGTATCCTTATAAGGCAATAAAATTCATGTTTTGTGATTGTTTTCTGCCCTAACATGTGTTTTATTGTATTTTCTTGCCTCTTCATCCATTGTAGGTATGTTGTGTATGTTTTCCACTTTGCAGGGTTTATTTCTATTGTGTTTTGCATGGAAATGGAAGGTAAGGTGTTGTTTTGATTTGTGGCACTCATGCTTGCCCTCTTCATCATCATTTCCTCCCATTTTCCCCTCATTGAGAGTGTCTTTCCCCCTTTTCTTGGTGTTATCACCTTTCTTTAGCTTAGGATTTCCATTTTATGTATCTCTTTCTAACTCTAGTCCCTTGTAATGCTTAGATTAGGATTAGATAGTTGTATTTCCAGCAGTAGGAGTAGTTTTAGCATTAAGAATAGGTAGAGGAACCAACATTCTCTGGATGTTGATCTCAGTTTGCAAGACCCACATTGCAGAGATCATCCCATGTTGCCTTTGAATTTTTGATCCTTCACGATCATTCCTAGGGTGCAATTTTGAGCTCTAACAATTACCCATGTGTACATAGATGAACTAAGCTATATGTGTGACTTTCCATTTTGATGTATGTCCAAGCATCAACATGTGATAGGTGGCATTACTCGTAGGTGGAAAACAGTTCCAATTAATGAAAATTCCTTCTTATGACAATGCTGCATGTTTTTGGCCTAATGACAAGTGTCTTACATTTAATATTTGACAAGTCGATCACGTTTTATATCCTTTAAAAATTATAAGGCTTACCTTTTATGATTAAGTCACTATTAGTTTGTATTAACTAATGGTCGGTTGTAACCTCCTCAACCTTTTTGTATCTCTTGCATAATAAAATGATGGACACACAATCTACGATGTGTGCTTTTTGTTTTCTCTTCATTCTTTCTCTGTTCACATCTTCTAACATTGATATTAAAGCCTTTGGTGCTAAGTAGGGTTTGCAGTGTAAGGAGAAGGTTGTGAAGGAGGAAATCATTAAGAGATATTTCAAGGGCAGAAGTTATTCGTGAATTTCAATGTAAAATTCATGGTTTTTGGGTTTTTGGAGGTTATCTTGACATTTTCTAAGGTCGTTCTCACCTGTTTTAGTAGTGGTTAGTCTGGAAATCACTAAAAAACGTGAATAAAATTGCAAAGTAGAGCCATCGGGGGCAAAATCGTGAGTGAAAACACTATCATGAGGTAGGAATCTAATGGGAAATATAGTCGCTAGGGCAATAGAACATTTGCAAATGCGAGAATACAGTCTTTGAAAGGTGTAAAGTACAGAATCGCGAGAAAACACGGGATTTAGGGCATGAAAATATGAAGTTGCATTTTTTGAAGTATTTTTGAGCATTGTTCGTGTAGTTAGGGCATGAGAATATGATGTTTTCGGGACAAAACATGACAACAAAAGAAAAAAATGTGATTTAGGGCAGGTTTTGCGAGAAAACACATTCTAGAATCATGAGTGATTTTCAAATTCTAGGGCAAAACAAAGAAAATACAGTCATGTAGGTGCAAATTCATGATTTTTGACGGTCATTCGATGCGGGGCACACAACTTGGCGATCTTTCGGTCACATCTAGTTGTCAGAGCATAGTTAAAAACTCGTTATCGACAATTAATCGGTAGGCCAAAATTTGACTCGAAAATCGGGAATCAGTGATTTCTCGGCATTAATCGGCGACTTTATCACTACTTTAAAAAACATTTAAATTCATAAAATACACTTAAATTAAATGTAAAACATTGGTATATTACTTATATTACCAATGTTTCATTTAGCTTTACCAATGTTACACGAACTATACCAGAAATCGTGATTCAAGAGGCTGAGACTCTGAGTTATTTGAGTTCATGCATAAAACAAATTCGAATGCAAGGAAAATAAATGAAAGCAAGCTCAAATACACGAACTCAGAATGTTAGACACCTGCAGGCTGCAGTTAATGTCAATTCGTATGAGCAATGAAGTTGAACATTGATAATAAATAAAAACAAATGTATAATAGTAAAATAAAGCTAATTGTGGTTGAAACCCTAGCAAAACACAGGATGAATTCGCGCAGGAGAAATTCAACCCTAAACGCTTTGAAATGAACTCGTTTTTTTCTTCAGTTTTGACGTTTTATACCTAAGCAATGATTTTCCACGATTTTTCTTGAAATTTCTTACCAGAAATCGCCGATTTATTGGGAGGGAAAAAATTGCGATTTTCCCAAAGATAAATCGTTTTCCCTCTAGCAAAAGATAAATCGCGATTTACGTATTAGAGGTCTAGAGCACAAACTATACCGGCACAAGTAAAATTCAACCTAGTATTTGATTTCTTTCATTCCGTGCATTCTGGTTTCTCTTCATTCTTTCTTTGTTCACATCTTCTAACAAAAACCTTAGGTGAAAATCTGAAGCTGGCGGGAAATATTTTTCATACTTGATGCTGAATGCTTTTGAACATTAGTTGGAGAAGTGCTGGTCACCCCTTCTCCTTCTTGAACACTTTTGACCTTGTCTAGAGAAAGGTTGACTTTGATTCTCGACCTCCTTGAAACTTTGACTTGAGTGGAGAAAGGCAATTGCCCATTCTTCTCTCCTCTTGCAATTTTTGAAATGTCCCTCTTTCTAAAATAACAATGATGAAGACCCTTGGCCTATTTTGTCTAACCGGCGGCTAAGGGATGATCATAAGGCGACTTAAGTCATAACAAATTATTATAAAGTGCCAAAAAAGAAAAGGAAATTATAAAGCCCTTATATTAATTATTATGACTTAATGACAAAGTAAAAATAGAAAGGTGAAAAAGGGACCTCGCATATTTATTCACTCTAGGGGAAAAATGCGACCATCCTTAGGGAAGAAAACTTGTGAGGGAAACATTTAAAAAAATTAGGAAAAAATTGATTGGTGTTGCATTTGGCCATTTGGGTCCTTTCTTCTCATAAAGGGCAAGTCAACTTGCTTTGGGGATATCATTCTATTTTTACAAAATTCTGAAAATTGCTTGTTAGCCTAGTGCTTTCAGCTGAATTTTTTGAGGACAAAAACCCTCATGAGAGTGAAGGGAAGAACGAAAACTCTATTCTTGGGATTCATCTAGCAGTGTATTGAACATTCAAGGAAGAATTAGTTGCTGAAGTATTTTTATTTCTATATTTGAAGTGACCCAGTTAGAGGACTGTTTTGGCATGAAGGAAGGGTATAAAAATCAGATCTGAGTGCTGCTGCAAAGAGCTGATTTTTAGTTATCTATATTGCTATTTTTGGAGTATTTCTTGGGTCCAAAACCCTTCTTTTCCATCTATATCTGCAAGCAAGGGTTTGCTGATTTTAATAAATAAATTCAGTCATTTTGGAGGCCTAAATTGGTACACTTTTCCTGCTTTCATCTTCTAAAAGTTATTGCTCTCATTTGGATAAGGAAATAGTGTTGTTTTGCACATTGTGGTGGATTTTATATACTTGGTGCAAGTTGCATTTTCTGATATTTATTCCAGATCTGCATTTTTGAAAATTTTTATAGTATTATTGAGATTGGTTTTTTGCAAAAATCCATTCTATGCACTGTAAGGTTCTTAGGGGACATTACAGTGGTATCAGAGTAGTGATTCTCCCAGCCTATGAAGGGTAAATCAGACTTGCATGGATAGAGAGGACGAGGGTTTAAGATTATTACTCAAGAAGAACTCCAAGAAGAGGAGAGATGGATGATAGAGAAAGACCTCCTCCAAATGATGAGCTGAGTTACATGAATGAGGTGTTTTCTAGGGGTAACAGAGAGCTGCAAAACCGTTTGATGGAGTCACACAGAGATCTAAGAGACTCCTTTATAGGAGCCATCGCTGATTTGGGTAGATCCCTACAAGGGATAAGTAATAACAGGCAAAACCCTCAAGGAAATCAAGGCATTCAAGGTGAGGGAAGCTCTTCTACTCATCATGCAGATAGGGGTGCAAACAAGACTTCCAAATTCTTTCGTGCTAGTTTCCCAATCCATTTTGATCTGTAGAAAAGGCATTTCTATGGAGGAAGGACCAGGCCCTATTTTCGGCAAAAAGATATCCATTTTGACAGATTGTTTTGGTAACATTTATCTTTGACATCATATAAAGGATAGACATTCTCAAAATTATTGACTATTAGCTCATATTTGTTTATGTGACTATTGTTGTGACATCATCTTAATTACTTGTTATGATAGAAATTGTTGGTGTTCCTTTCTTATTGTTGTGTGCTTCTTTATTTTTAAATATTTGTGTGCTTCTTATTGTTGTTGGTAATCTACAATGGCATCTAGGGGTGGTGGTCAAGGGCTGTAATGTCCAAGCAGAACTAATTAATTCTGACTTTAAATTTGATGTCCATTTGTATTACGAGGGTGAACCTTAAATTTGACATTCATTTGACCATTCCTTGTAAGTTTTTTCTTTTTGCCTTGAGATGTCAATCGAAAAATCGCAATATCTTGGCCAAACAGTGGAATTTGGAGCCCATTTTTTTCTGGAATTTTATTTCCGAGCCCAATACATTGGTGCAACTAAATTGATGTCATTTGTTACCAGTCCATGGGAAATTTTTTGTATACGTAGAATCTAAGATAAGAGCCTCCAATGCTGTCTAGTAAATCGACATTCCTAAAAGATATGCTTCACGGTCTACGAATGGTGGCAAATGGGGCAAAGGCCATTAGAGAATCCACTCTTAGCCAACTTGGCCTCGAAAGGAATCTCTGGTAAACCAACAACCATGCAGACATTCTTAGATTAAAGGAAAGCTGAAATGAGCAAACACTTTGAAGACGATGAACCCATCTATAATGCGGATTTGTGAAGAAATTAGACACTTACCTATCATTAAATCCTATGTATGAAGAAGAGGCTCTCAATTTTTCACCTTACACTTGGAAGGTATAGCTCATGAATGGTGGTACCATGGTCTGGTGACACAAGGACATGGCTCCATTACTACTCTTGAAGAGTTTAGTCAAAGGCTAACAGAAATATTTGACAAGAAAGATCCAAAAGTGCATTTCAGAGAGTTAGCACAACTCAAACAAGAGACATCCGTGGAGAGGTATGTTGCTGATTTTCAGAAATTAGCAGTCATGGTTTTAGATGTAAGTGTAAGGAGCTGGAAATTGGTCTTCTTGCCATCCCTTCTCCATGGAAAAGAAGAAAAAATGAAGGAGAAGACCCCTGAGCAATTTATAATATATTTGATCTAATATTAAAATGTTTTCTTTAGCATTCTTTTGTTCTATATAGGTCAGCCTTGTCTAATTAAGTTTTGGTGCCAAAGGGAAGATATAAAAGGAGTTCATTTGCATCTAGCTCGGCGTATTTTCTCTATACTTGGCAAAGAGCTTGTTGCTCCTTAGTCATCCACTTGGGGATGAAAACCCTCATGTGAGGTCTTCTTGAAGAACGAAAACCCTTCATTAGACTTGGGTGAAGGACAAGAACCATTCATCACCATTTGGCATTGAAGAAGGAAGCTGATTTGAAGATCTCTTTGGCATTTCCAACAGTTATACTATTTTTCTAGGGTGGAGCAACCTACCTAGGGTAGGGTTTTGTAATCAGATTTGTCATATTTTTAAAGGCCGGAATCTTGAGTTGCATGATTTTTGGAGACTTCTATATCTATATTCTATAGTTAATTTGTGGCTGCAATTTCCAGTGTGTATTTCATTTTCAGCAGTGTGTTTTCAGTGTTTGTTGGTTATATTGGCTTCTAAAAATTCCAAATATCATATATAAAATATTGGCGAGTTGTGTGGTGTTGTTTTGTGGTGTTTTTGGCATCTTTTTGAGCAAGTATAAGTCGCTGGTTTTAGTGTTCAGTCTGCTGCAATTTTCAGTTTCAGATCTGCATATTGAATATTTAATAAAAACCCTCAAAAGGGTTATTACAGTGGTATCAGAGCTTGATCTTCAAAAGGCCTAGGGTTTATGGAGGAAGGTAACAAGGGCTACATCTACTATCAAAGAAGGAAGAAGGCAAATAAAGAGGACCAGCCAAGAGAGGAGGGACATATGGCTGATATGGATTCTTCAGAGGCTAAGATGGACAAGCTAATTGCCGGCCAAGAGAGGCTCGCAGACACTATGGACTTCCTAGCACTTTCCCTCCAAAGAATCCTTGAACCAAGGGTTCAAAATGGTGAAGGGAGTTCGAGTGGGGCAAATAATGCCAAGCGACCCAATGATTCAGCCCGAGGATCGAGTTGGAAGCCTACTTTCATCCCTAGAGAGGAGGCCATTCGGAAGAAGAGCCAAGGCCCACGGGAAGAAGAAATATTGCAGCAAGTTCGAGGACTATATGTCCTTCTCTAGAAAGATTCGTGATGCCATTTCTCTTGCCAAGTTTATGGGTTTGGATAGAGGAAGATCTAGGCTTGAGCCTAGGCATGCGATGCCACATAGAGGTACAAAGTGCTTTGGATAAGTTATCTTTTTCTACATTTGATGGATCTACAAAAGGTACCTCTAGGGCATGGATTCAAAAATTGAATACTTATTTGTCTTTGAAGCCTATGCTAGAAGAAGATGCCATTAAATTTACTATCCTACATCTTGAGGGAATTGCCCATCAGTGGTGGTTTCATGGACTTGTGACTCAAGGGCATAGTGAAATTCATGCCTATGATGAGTTTTGTCAAAGGCTCATTGATAGGTTTGATAGAGTGGATCCGGAGGTACACTTCCGTGAGCTTGCTCAACTAAAACAAGAGGGTACCGTGGAGGAATATGTGGCAGATTTTCAGAGGCTTTCCGTAATGATTACGGAAGTGTGTCGGAAAGAAGGCTTATTGTGCTTTTTGTAGAGGGTTTGATTGAGCCCCTAAAGGGGTTAGTTCGTGCATTTGATCCATTGTCTCTACAAGAGGCAATAAAGAAGGCTCTAGATTTGGAAGGTGCTGCCCCAAAATCAGCAGCAACCAGCAGTGTTTCTAAGGCCATTTGGAGAGGGGAACAAGCCCCTAAGCAGCCCAAAAGCATCTCTTTGGACCAGCCAAAGAAACCACTACCAAAGGTGTCTCATGTGCACACGGACCTGCCCAAAACCAGCCTTGAAAAGGAAGCTAAAAATGAGCTACAAAGGAAGAACTTGTGTTTTTCATGCAAGGATCCATGGACCCCGGGACACCGTTGCTTGGGAAAAGGTAAGATTCATTATATTGAAGTAATTTCAGATTGTGATGATGATGATAGCAATGAGAATGACACTAGGCATGATGAGATATTGGAAAAGGAACCGGAAGAAGTAACTAGCACTCTTGCTACCTTGATGGGGGCACCTAGTTACAACTCTTTCATTATTGAGGGTGATTTACTTGGGCACAAGGTCACAATTTTGATTGATGGGGAGCTACTCATAATTTCATAAATGCATGCTTGGCTTCAAATCTGAAATTAATTGTTGAGGACTTCAAAGGCTTCATCGTTAGGATAGCGGATGGGTACTCCATGCCTTGCACAAAAAGGTGTACTCAACTCCACATCACTATGGGAACACATGAGGTATGTGCTGATTTTTTTGTGATTGATATGGCTGAGTTTGACATCATTTTGGGAGTCCAATGGTTGTGCTTGTTGGGAGAGTTAACTCTCAACTATCAAAACATGGAAATGAGTTTCATGGATCAAGGTAGAAGAGTCTCATTACAAGGTATACTTCCTAGCACTTCCCAAATTAATTATTTGGTAGAAGAGGGCATTTCATGTGAATCATATTTCTGTTCATTGTCAAAAGTCACAGCAGATTGGAAAGCATTAATTTCAGCTGAGTATGCAAAGAATAAGTTTGCTAGTGATGTCTTTGAAGGGGTAATAGATGATGGAAGGTATAAGGTAAAGGATGGGCTGATTCTATACAAAAACCGGGTCTATATAGTGCCGGAATCTAAGGTGAAAAGCAAGATTTTGAGGGCTGCTCATGATGATCCTTCAGCTGGTCATCCGGGTTATTTTAAGACCTACAAATACATAAGAGAAAGGTTCTATTGGAAGGGGCTCAAAGGGGAAGTACTTCAATACATCCGGAGTGCCTCACTTGTCAACAAAACAAGGCGGAGCACACATTTCCAGCTGGTCTTCTTCAACCACTTCCTATTCCCACTCAAAAATGGGAAAGTGTCTCTATGGATTTCATTACGGGGCTGCCCATGGTCCAAGGTAAAAATTGCTTGTATGTTGTTGTGGATAGTCTCACTAAATATGCTCATTTTTGTCCTCTTCCGGCTAAGTATAATGCTTCTATAGTAGCTGATGTATTTTTCAAAGAAGTATTTAGACTTCATGGGCTGCCCAAGGAAATAATAAGTGATCGGGACAACCGGTTCTTGAGCTTGTTTTGGAAGGAGTTGTTTCATTTGGTGGGTACACAACTTGCCCATAGCACTAGTTATCATCCCCAAACGGATGGGAAAACTGAAATAATAAATAAATGGGTGGAAGGATATCTAAGAAACTACATTGATGGGCAGCAATCAGCGTGGATAAAGTGGTTGTACATGGCTGAGTTTTGTTACAATACTACCTTCCAAATGTCCATTGGCATGTCTCCATTCAAGGCTTTGTATGGGTATGATGCTTCTTCCTTTGTTGATTTGGTTATGACTGATAGTAGAGTGCCTAAAGCTCAAGATTTAATTCAGCATAGCCAAGATATTCTTAAGGAGCTCAAGGAGAACCTTCTTCGTGCCCAAAATCAACAGAAATTGTATGCGGATCAACATAGAAAGGAAAGGACATTCGAAGTGGGAGACATGGTATTCTTGAGATTGCAGCCCTATAGGCAATCTTCCATCAAGCAAAAGGGTGTGGAAAAGTTGAAGCCACATTTTTATGGCCCATACAAGGTAATAAGCAAGGTTGGTAAGGTTGCATATGAGTTAGAACTTCCGGAAAATAGCAAGATACATAATGTTTTTCATGTCTCATGCCTCAAGAAGGCACTTGGGCAGCATCTTACTCTTTCACTTGAGCTGCCCCCATTGGATGAAGAGGGCAAATTGATCTTAGTTCGAAGAAATCCTTGAAGTTTGTGAAAAGAAGTTGAGGAATAGAAGTATCAAGGAATATTTGGTTCGTTGGAAGGACCTTCCACTTGAAGATGCTACATGGGAGAGTGCAGCAATTTTAGAGCATCCACAATTGCAATTGCTTGGGGACAAACAATCTTGGGGAGGGAGGACTGTAATGTCCCTTTTTCCCACCTAGGAGTTGGAAATTGGTCTTCTTGCCATCCCTTCTCCATGGCAAAGAAGAAGAAATGAAGGAGAAGACCCCTGAGCACTTTATAATATATTTTATCTAATATGCAATTTTTTCTTAGTGTTCTTTTGTTCTATATAGGTCGGCCTTGTCTAAATAAGTTTTGGCGCCAAAGGGAAGATATAAAAGTTCATTTGCATCTAGCTTGGCGTATTTTCTCTATACTTGGCAAAGAGAGTTTGTTGCTCCTTAGTCATCCACTTGGGGATGAAAACCCTCATGTGAGGTCTTCTTGAAGGACGAAAACCCTTCATTAGACTTGGGTGAAGGACGAAAACCCTTCATCACCATTTGACATTGAAGAAGGAAGCTGATTTGAAGATCTTTTTGGCATTTCCAGCAGTTATACTATTTTTCTAGGGTGGAGCGACCTACCTAGGGTAGGGTTTGAGGACATAGGAAAATAATTGGAGCAAACTGGTTTTGTAATCAGATTTGTCATATTTTTAAAGGCCGAGAATCTTGAGTTGCATGATTTTTGGAGACTTCTATATCTATATTCTATAAGTAATTTGTGGCTGCAATTTCCAGTGTGTATTTCATTTCCAGCAATGTGTTTTCAGTGTTTGCTTATTATATCGGCTTCTAAAAATTCCAAATATTATATATAAAATAGTGGTGAGTTGTGTGGTGTTTTTGGCATCTTTTTGAGAAAATATAAGTCGCTGGTTTTAGTGTTCAGTTTGCTGCTATTTTCAGTTTCAGATCTCCATATTGAATAGTTAATAAAAACCCTCAAAAGGGTTTTTACGGTAAGTGAGAGAAGATTAGTGGTATTGTGCATGGAAGGCTTAACTGAACCTATTAAGGGGTTAGTAAAGGCTTTTGAGCCTCCCTCTCTCCAAGATGCAATAAAGAGGTCATTAAATCTGGAATCTACAACAAGTAAGGGTAAAAATCTGCCCTTTGGATAGTCCAAACCAAATTATTTGGGGCAGCCAAGACACATTTCAAGGGCAATCAAGGACAACCCCCATTAATCAAGCAAGAAGGCCATTTCAGCAAGGTACAAACCCTCAAAGAGAGCTTCCAAGGAACAAAGATGCTGAGAACACAAGAAATGAATTAAGAAGGAAGAATCTTTGCTTCACATGCAAAGATCCATGGACTCCAAGGCACCGTTGCCTAGGCAAGGGCCAAGTACATTACATTGAAGTCATTTCTGATGGAGAGGAAGAAGAAATAGACAAGGAAGAAAACCATGAGGATGAAGAGCAAGAAAAGAAAGAAGAAGTTGATCAATTGGATAGTACTCTTGCCACACTATCCGGAGCTCCAAGGTACCACCCTTTTCGTGTTAGAGGGGAACTAAAAGGTAAAAGAGTCACTGTTTTGATTGATAGTGGTGCAACTCATAATTTCATTGATGTTGATTTAGTTGCAAGATTGGGGCTGCCATTAGAGGATTTCAAAGGATTTAATGTGACAGTTGCGGATGGCTTCACCATCCCTTGTACCAAGAAGATATCACAACTGAAAATCACACTTGGTAAGCATATGGTAACAAATGACTTCTATGTGGTGGGTATTGGTGAAACTGATTTAGTTTTGGGTGTACAATGGCTGCATTCTCTTGGAGAATTCACCCAAAATTATCAGACAATGGAGCTGAAATTCAGATCAGCAGATCAGGAAATAGTGTTACATGGAATGGCAAATGGAGCTCCTATGGTGGTGACCGCAAAACAGATGGAAAGAGCCTTTCAAAGAGGGCAGATTGCTTGGGCAAGCTGAGTGTCTAATAACATCTGCAGATCAGATTTTGGGACAGCAGCAGTATAATGAGGATATTCAAGCTATTTGTGACAAGCATGCCAAGGTATTTGATAACCTTCCTCATGGGTTACCTCCAGATAGAGGTTTTGAGCATACTATTGAATTAGAACCAGGTACTAAGGCTGTGATTACTACTCCTTACCGTCATCCTAGAGCCTACAAAGAAGAAATTGAGAAGGCCATTAAGGAGTTGTTGGAAATGGGGCATATAAGGCCTAGCTCTAGTCCTTTTGCATCATCAGTGGTTCTTGTGAAAAAGAAGGAACTATGAGAATGTGCATTGATTACCGTTTGTTGAATAAGACCATAAAAAATAGGTATCCCATACCTAGAATTGATGAACTTATTGATGAGCTACATGGAGCTATCTTCTTTTCTAAGATAGACTTGAGATCGGGTATCACCAAATCCGGGTAAGAAAGGAAGATGTTCACAAAACTGCTTTTAGATGTCATTTTGGCCATTTTGAATTTCTTGTGATGCCTTTTGGGTTAACCAATGCCCCTGCTACATTTCAATCATGCATGAATCATGTTTTTAGAGAGCATTTGAGGAAGTTTGTATTGGTCT
Source organism: Taxus wallichiana var. yunnanensis (assembly GCA_018340775.1). Classification (NCBI taxonomy): domain Eukaryota; kingdom Viridiplantae; phylum Streptophyta; class Pinopsida; order Cupressales; family Taxaceae; genus Taxus; species Taxus wallichiana. The sequence goes on from CM031236.1 coordinate 335,624,234, forward strand.
TCTTTGATGACATATTGGTCTATAGCAAAACATGGGAGGAACATCTTCAACACTTGGATATTGTGTTGAGCATTTTGGAGCAGTAATCACTCTATGCCAAAGAATCAAAATGTGAACTTGGCGTGACTGAAATTTTATACTTGGGGCACATTATTAATGCCAAAGGTGTTCATGTGGATCAACAGAAGATCATTGCTATCTTGGATTGGCCTCCACCCACCACCATGACACATTTGAGGGGATTCTTGGGTTTATGCAGTTATTACAGGAGGTTTGTCAAAGGTTTCTCTCAACTTGTTGCTCCTTTGACTGATTTAACAAAGAAGGGAGCTTTCAGCTGGTCTAGGACAACCCAAGATGCATTTGACAACTTAAAAAAGTGATGAGCACATGCCCTGTACTCGCTGTTCCAGATTTTTCCATTCCCTTTGTTGTTGAATGTGATGCATCCGGTGATGGTATTGGGGCTGTTTTGATGCAAAACAAACACCCCATTGCATTTGAAAGTAGGAAGCTCAAAGAGATTGAAAAAAGTACTCTATTTATGACAAGGAAATGTTAGCAATCATGCATGCCTTGGTTAAGTTCAAGAAATATCTAGTTTGTGGCAAATTCGTGGTGAAAACAAATCACAATAGTTTGAGGTACTTTCTCAGCCAATTTGATTTGAATGATAGACAACAAAAATGGGTGAGTAAAATTCAGTCCTTTGACTTTGAAATTGAGTTTGTAAAAGGGAAAAATAATGTTGTAGCAGATGCATTGTCTAGGAAGCCATATTGCTGCTCTATGTCTGAAATTGCAGTAGATTGGAGGGCTGTTATAACAGCAGAGTATGCAAAAAATCAGTTTGCTAGTGCTGTCCTAGAAGGTGGAATTGAAGATGAAAAGTATAAAGTAGTGGATGGCCTAATACTCTACAAAAACAGGGTCTTTTTGGTACCTGAATCCAAGGTGAAACGTAAGATTCTAGAAGCTATGCATGATTCACCTTTGGCGGTCATCCAGTTACTTCAAAACATACAAGCAAATTAGAGAGAAGTTTGTATGGAAAGGTCTCAAAGGGGAGGTACTCCAACACATAAGGGAGTGTCTCACATGTCAACAATGTAAAGCGAGAACATGAGTTTCAGCGGGTCTTTTGCAGCCTCTACCCATTCGAAACAAAAGTGGGAGAGGACTCTTTGGCCCTCCGCGCTGCAAGATAAGAGTGTCCTTTATGTTGTAGTGGATAGATTGACCAAGTATGCACATTTTTTTCCACTACAAGTATGATGGACCATTGGTGGCTGGAATATTTTTAGGAAAGTTTTAGACTTCATGGGCTGCCTAAAAACATTGTGAGTGACAAGGATAGCAGATTTCGAGTTCCTTTTGGCAAGAACTCTTCCATCTTGCAGGTACAAAGTTGACCCCTAGCACAAGTTACCATCCACAAACGGATGGGCAAACTGAGATTGTCAACAAATGGATAGAGGGGTATTTAAGGGTAGCAAACAACATGGATAAAATGGTTATATTTGGGGGAGTTTTGCTACAACACATCTTACCATATGTCTATTGGTATGTCTCCCTTCAAAGCTTTATATGGTTATGATGCATTTTCCTTTGTGGATGTTGTTATTCTAGATAGTAGAGTGCTAGGAGCTAGAGATTTGGTGCAGCAGAGCCAAGATATTTTGAAAGCACTCAAGGATAACCTCTCACATGCACAAAATCAACAGAAATTATATGCGGACCAATGAAGGATTGAGAGGTCATTTGAGGTAGGGGATATGGTTTTTTTGAGATTGCAACCTTATAGACAATCTTCCCTCAAAGGGAAAGGATCTGAGAAATTGAAGCCAAGGTTCTATGGCCCTTACAAGGTCATAAGGAAGGTTGGGAAAGTTGCCTATGAGCTTGAACTTCCGGCTCAAAGAAAAATCCATAATGTGTTCCATGTTTCATGCCTTAAAAGGGCATTGGGACAACATATCTCTCCTTCCATGGAGTTGCCCCCTCTTGATGATGAGGGCAAATTAATATTAGAACCTGGAAGCTATCATGGAGGTACGTGAAAGAAGGTTGAGGAATAGAGTTATCAGGGAGTATTTGATACAATGGAAGGGTCTACCCCTTGAGGATGCAACATGGGAAGGTGCAAAAATTTTAGAGCATCTAAATCTGAAATTGCTTGTGGGCAAACAATTTGAGGAAGGGAGGACTGAAATGTCCCTCTTTCTAAAATAACAATGTTGAAGACCCTTGGCCTATTTTGTCTACCCGACGGCTAAGGGGTGAACATAAGGGTGACTTAAGTCATATTAAATTATTATAAAGTGCCAAAAAAGAAAAGGAAATTATAAAGCACTTATATTAAATATTATGACTTAATGACAAAGTAAAAATAGAAAGGTGAAAAAGGGACTTAGCATATTTATTCACTCTAGGGGAAAAATGCGACTTGCCTTGGGGAAGAAAATCTGTGAGGTAAATATTAAAAAATATTAGGAAAAAGCTGATTCATGTTGCATTTGGCCATTTGGGTCCTTTCTTCTCATAAAGGGTAAGTCGACTTGCTTTGGGGATATCATTCTATTTTTACAAAATTCTGAAAATTGCTTGTTAGCCTAGTGCTTGCAGCTGAATTCTCTGAGGACGAAAACCCTCATGAGAGTGAAGGGAAGAACGAAAACTCTTCTCTTGGGATTCATCTAGCAGTGTATTGAACATTCAAGGAAGAATTAGTTGCTGAAGTATTTTTATTTCTCCAGTTGGAGCGACCCAGTTAGAGGACTGTTTTGGCATGAAGGAAGGGTATAAAAATCAGATCTGAGTGCTGCTGCAAAAACTGATTTTCAGTTATCTATTTTGCTATTTTGGAGTATTTCTTGGGTCCAAAACCCTTCTTTTCCAGCTGTATCTGCAGGCAAGGGTTTGCAGATTTTAATAAATAAATTCAGTCATTTTGGAGGCCTAAATTGGTACACTTTTCCTGCTTTCATCTTCTAAAATTTATTGCTCTCATTTGAATAAGGAAAAAGTGTTGTTTTGCACATTGTGGTGGATTTTATATACTTGGTGCAAGTCACATTTTCTGATATTTATTCCAGATCTGCATTTTTGAAAAAGTTTATGGTATATTTGAGGTTGGTTTTTGCAAAAATCCATTGTATGCACTTTAATGTCCGTAGGGGACAATACACTTTTTACTACTGTTGAAGTTGGGGTCAATGAAATAAGGGATCACCGTCCTTTCTACCTTTCTCAACTTTAAGGTCCACGGGAGGGAGAACTGCCCCTTGTTAGTATATCGATTCTATTTCATTGTGAATTTTCTTTTTCACCCTCTTAGCTTTGTATATATATATATACACACACACTTACAAGACCTTGCAATCAAAAGTAGAGCTTGTGACTATTAACCACTTTAAACACGTAAATATTCAACCAATGATTTCATAATTTAAGTAATGTACTACGATCAACAAATCTTGTCTGAAATTAGCATATTTATGCTGTATTAAATTATAACCGATCACTTAACTCTGTTGTGTGATAACTACTCATTGGTGATACCATTGGCATATTTATGAAAGTTGAATGGCTTTGATGTATTAGGTAACGTCAATATTGGTGCTTGATAAATCTTTGATCCACAAAATGACGCTTTTCCTCGATTCATGAAGTATTTTTGGTTTCACTTAGGAAAGGAAGTGCTTCCATTGATGATAGATTTAGTGTATCGGGTAAATAAGTTTGGTAAAATAATAAAATTCTTTGTTTTTGTAATTGTTATTTCCACTTGTAAATTGTGATGCCAGGAAAGCGTCTAGGAGGAGGGTGGCGTTTCACCCTTAAACGTTTTAGAAAGCGGAAGCGTGAGGGGAAACTATTTGGAAGCGTGGCGAGACATTTCGGAAACGTCCGCCACGTTTCCGACGTTTTTTAAATTTTAAAGCATCAAAACTTAAAAAAAAATAAAAAATAATTACATTTAATGAACCTAAACCTAATCTACCTACCTAGACTTTCTAAAGACACTTCCTAAAAGCTATATAATGACATCTTGGGTCCATTCTAAATCACACTCTTATTTTTCTCTTGCTAAATTCAGTTTTCACTAAACTAACATTTAGCATTGTGAAGAGCAAAGAGACATCAATGAGCAACTTGAAGGAAGAGTTTAGGAGGTGCTGCTAAGAGGTAAGAGCATCAATGAGGAATTTCAAAGCAGATTTGAAAGCTTCAAGGAGGAAAACCACGGTATTTATCAAGTTTTAAATTTTTTTAAAGAAAATGTTAATGCGATCAATGATCACGTATGATTTGTGCATAATGCACACATCATTCATGATCATTGATCATGATATCAATATGTAGTTTTAGTTTAGTAATTTTTAAACTCTATGCTAAAAAAATAAAAATGTAACATTTCCTTTGCGTTTTTAAAATAAAAAGCATATGTTTTTTTAAAATTATAAATATCATCCAAACTTTGTGTATGCTCTCACCTCGCACCTATACGGTGAACTTGGTGATCAAAAGCAGAATAGGATGCATAGGGTTTTATTTTTTTTTGCTATTTTAAGAGTTTTTTTGTATTTTTAAATTAAAAATCCGAACCCTGTGTATGCTCTCACCTCATGCTTATACGGTGAACTTGGTGATCAAAAACAGAACATGATACATAGGGTTTAATAATTTAATTCTTTTTCCTATTTTTTAAATCTAAAAAATCCGAAATCTATGTATGCTCTCACCTTGCGACTAAACGGTGAACTTGACGATCAAAAGCAAAATATGATATGTAGGGTGTAGTTATATTTATTGTTATCTAAGTTTATGTTCTTATTTTTCAATGTAGGTTTCATTATTTGAGATATTAAATTTAAAAACATAAATGGCATCCAATTCAACTTCAGTGGGAGGGCATGGGGAAGGAAGCCAAGGTGGGGGTGTGCAATTTGTGGATCCTAGAGCTCCTCTTTGGAAACATGTGCAAGTGTTGGAGAACCTTCGTTGGCGATGGCTCTTGAGTTTGGATATGCAATCATTGCAATATTGAATTCAAAGCCTCATATACCTAAGTCAAAGCTCATTTAATGGGGCAATTAGGAACGAGGATTAGAAAATGTGCCAAGGTTGAAAGGAAAATATTTTGGCATATACGAAAGAGCAAGAGGAGGCTGATTTGTAAGCTTCAAAAGCTAGATTTAAAACCGCTTCTTTGCAAAATAAGAGTTCACAAAAATCACCTACCTCATCAAACCATCATTTTATTCAAATTGAAGTTGAAACTCCCATAGAGAAAGAGAGCTTGTCACGAAAGAGAACCTCCAAAGGTCCATTAGAGCAAGCATTTACAAATGAGAAGAGGGAAGTAGCTAATGAGTTGGTTGCTCGATGTGTTTATGTATGTGGGCTGCCTTTTAATGTGTTGCGGTCACCATATTGCAACAAATGGTGAGAGGAATTAATGATGCACCACAAGGGTATAAAATCCCTAGTTATGAGAAAGTGAGAACATCATTGCGCGAAGAAGTGGCCCATGTACATACTTCTTTGCAGCCAATTAGGGATTCATGGAAGGAATCATGGGTATCTATCATTTCAGATGGATGGAAAGATGCCCGAAATAGACTCCTAATCAACATTGTTCTTTGTGTGCCCTAAAGGGGCAATGTTCTTAAGGGTTGTTGATTGTGAGGGTGAAGTGAAAGATGCTCAATTTAGTACTAATATTTTGATTGAGGCTATTGAGTCGGGTGGGCCCTCAAAAAACGTTGTCAAGTCATCACAGACAATGCCAAAAATTGTAGAGTGGTAGGGCTGATTGTTGAGGGGAGATATGAGCACATGTTTTTGGACACCTTGTGTAATACACTCCTTGAATTCGATGTTGCGAGAAGATTGACAAAATACCATGGATAGAGGAAGTGTATGCGAGAGGAAAATGAGATTCAAATGTTTGTCACAAATTATCATGTCTCAGACTATCTTTAGGAGGTTCTCAAAGTTGGAGTTGCTGATGGTAACAAATTTTTTTACTAGTTTTACTAGTTTTTAATTTTTATTTGCTAACTTTTTATCAAATATCAAATTATCATTTGAATTTCTTTTAAATTTAATTTTATATTTTATTAACTTGTTTTAATTTATTTTAATAGGTTGTTAAAACAAGATTTGCCTCTCACATGCTCGTCTTGAGACGACTTGTGAAGGTAAGACAAGCCTTAAGGCTTATGGTGATTGATGATGTTTGGTCCTGTGGAGGCAAGCAAACACAGAACGAGCCATCAAAATAAAATCATTGATACTTGATGATGATTGGTGGGAAAAGGTTGCATACTTGCTCAATTTTATTGAGCCTATTTTATCTATGATTAGATATGCAGACACAAATGATGCTTGCATAGGGGAGATCTATGATGACATTGACTCTATGCTTGAAAAAATTAGAGACATCATACAAAAAAAAAAGCAGGATCCTGAAGAAAACTTCTACATTGAAGTTAAGACTGTGATCATGAGAAGGTGGAATAAAATGACCACCCCATTGCATCTCCTTGCCTATGCCCTGAATCCCAAATATTATAGCAGTGAAATACTTGGGCTACCTGGTAGGAAAGCACCATACAATGACCATGAAGTTGCAATTGGAACTAAGGCAACATTTCGGAGGCTTTTTCCTGATCCAATTATAGCTACTACGGTCCGCTATGAAATGGCATGCTTTGTCTCTTCATCTAATGGTAGCATGGGTGAATTAGATGCATTAAGTGACAAGTACAACCTGAAGCCATTCATGTGGTGGTATGTACATGGCCATGATGCCAAGTACCTACGACCTGTTGCCATTAAAGTCCTCTCACAGGTATAAAATATTAAAATGAAATCAAAAGTTTGTTTATTAATTAAAAATTTAAAATGTATGTTCTTACTTCTTAGTAAATTAATTTTATTACTAATTGAAAATTTCTAACTTCTTTTTTGTAACAGGTGGCTAGCAATTCTTCAAGAGTGGAATTGGAGTACATATAGCTTCATCCACTTAGCCAAACGGAACAAGTTAGCATCCAAGAAGGCTGAGAATTTAGTGTATGTACATTCCAATTTGTGCATCCTCTCACACAAGATTGAAGGCTATATTAGAGGTCCCAACAAACTTTGGGATATTGATCTTGAGAGTAGTGACTTTGATGCTTCTGCGGCTACTCTTAGCCAACTTTCACTGCTTGGTATTGATGAAGAAGAATCGGGATCCATTGCACAAGGGATGGAGAGTGAAGCTAGTGGGAGTGGAGCTGCCAGTGGTGTTCGTGGAGATGATCATGAGGAAAATCTAGATGATATATTCTAGAATATAGATTATTATCATGTATATGTGAATCATTGAAATTGTAACCATGTTGAATGATGAGTCATGACTCTTTAGAAGTTAAAATTTCAATGAATACAAAATATTTTGAATGCTTTATCAATTCTCTTATGGTCTCTGATTATAAAATGAGTACTATGCATTTATATATTTTTATAATATATTGTATGACATTTCAGTAACGTTTCGTATCTAAGGTTTTTTGAAAATTGCCGTTTCCGCGTTTCGTACCCGTTTCCATTTTTGTTTCCGTTTCCATTTCCTGGCAACATAGCTTGAAACACAAGAAATCTTAATATCATTTATTATCATACTATTTGATTGTTTTTCCTTCATGAAAATGAAGATAATCCCTCGAGCGAGTGTATGGGAACAACCATAGTTCCAAAATCGCGATTTATTGGGCGATAATCGCGATAAATCGTTTTTCCCATGCAAAACGATTTATCTTTCCATAAATCGCGATTTATTTAATGGCGATAAATCGCGATTTTCGGCGCTGAAAAACTGCAAAAATCGTGGAAAATCGGCAAATAAATCGTGGAAAATCGCGAACTTAGGTATAAATGAAAAAAAAGCCCCAAATCTGACTCGTTTTTTCACTTGCGTGGCTCGGTTTTCCTCCTTTCTCCTGCGTGGGTCGTTTCTCCTTCTGCGACTCGTTTCGTGCCATTTCGTGGCAGTATTAAAGCATTTCGTGACAGTATTTGTGCATTTCGTGATGGGATTTGTGCATTTCGTGAGTGATTTGTGGATTTCGTGGTGAATTGTGCATTTCGTGGCGTGTGACAAAGCATTTCGTGGCAGTTTTAGAGGTTTGGTGGCAGTTTTGTGCATTTCATGGTGGTTTTTGTGCATTTCATGGTGGTTCGTGGCCCTAACCCTGCAGGTAAGACTCTATTTCTTTTTCTTTTTTTTTAATATTTTAAATATTAACAATATAGATTTAAAAACGAATTTACATATTAATTCGTAATATGTAAATGAGTTTACATTTAAATGAATAATATAGTTTACATTTAAATGAGTTTAATATAGTTTACATTTAAATGAGTTTAATATATATACTTATAGTTTACATTTAAAACATTTCTAGCTCATTCTAGTTTACATTTTATTTCTCTAAGGCTTGTAAATCTAAGACAATTGTTTTTTTTTGTTTTGTAGAATGGCATCGGGATCCGGTTCAGCTGCTCGTAATAAGCCTAACTCAAATGACCCAGGGTGGAAGCATTGTGAACGAGCAGAAGGCAATTCTGTTATATGCAATTATTGTGGCATGAAGATGAGTGGCGGTGTTTATCGCCTTAAGTTCCACATTGCCCGGATACCAGGGAATGAAGTGACAATGTGCAATCAAGCACCACCTGAGGCTCAACGAGAATTGTCTGCTTTCCTTGTGGCTTATGCAGAGAAAAAAGAAGAAAAGAAGAGGAAAGTTGATGCACTTGTAACCCTTGCAAATAAGAGGGCAGCGAGGAAGATTTTGACATTGGGGCATCTTCTATTGCCCAAACTCCACGAGGTCAGACATTGGGACGAGGCTCATCCACTGATAGTAGTTCAACAATGTTTTTTGTTCCTCGAAGTAGTCTTGGTTCACAACCTTCACTCGAAGGTACCGCTTGGAATAAAGAAATGCACAATGAAGCAAGAATAGTTGCGGAAAATTTTTGGTACTACAACAACATTCCTTTCAATGTGGCAAAAAGTCCATATTGGGAGAATTTGGTCACTGCATTGACTGTTGTCGGGAAGGGGTTCAAAGCTCCTACTCCCCATGATTTGAGTGGCCCATTGTTGGAGGATTTCGTCGCACATACCAAAGCTCTTGTAGAAGAGCAAAAAAAGGTATGACAAAAAAAGGATGCACCATTTTGTCTAATGGGTGGACAGATGGAAAAACCGCACATTGATTAACTTCCTAGTGGCATCAAGTGGGCAGTTGGTCTTCTTGAAATCAATTGATGCCTCCCACCAAGTGAAAACTACAAGCACTTTGTGTGATATGTTAGATGAGGTGGTGAAGGAGGTGGGTGTGGAGAATGTCGTCCAAGTTGTGACAGACAATGCGGCGGCATATGTAGCAGCAGAGGAGACTTCTTGAGGAGAGGCACCCTACACTTTTTTGGACCCCTTGTGCAGCCCATTGTTTGGATCTCTTATTGAAGGACATAAGAAAACTCTCATGGGTGAAAAATGTGGTTGAAGACGCAAGAAATATTACAAAGTTCATCTACAATCACACTTGGGTGCTAAACTTGATGAGAGAGCACACCAATGGAAAGGAGCTTGTGCGATCAGGGGTCACACGATTTGCCACAAACTTCATTACATTGCAAAGCATTGCAACCTCATTAACATCCCTTAAGTAGATGTTTGTGAGCACACGATGGATGGAGTCTCCCTATGCCAAGAAGACCGAAGGGGAAAGGGTCGTGAAGACCATTTTTGATGATATGTTTGCAAAGCAAATGGAAGAAATCATGAAGGTAAACTAAACTTGAATATTTGTTTATTTATCATTTGTTTGTTATATATATTTTTATTAATTTTGATTTTAAATTTATATGTTATTTTGTTTTAGGTGTTAGAGCCTTTGGTTCGAGTTCTACGGATGGTGGATGGGGAGAAAAACCCAATGGGTTATTTGTATGAGGCTATGGATGTGGCCAAGGAGGCCATAGCTAAATATTATGGGCACAATCAGCGAAAATATGAACCCATTTGGCGCATAATTGATCGGAGATGGAACAAGACACTCCATCGACATATACATGCAGCACGGCGTACTACCTAAACCCAAAGTTTTTCTTTTCCCCATCATTTAAGGCTGATGAGGAGGTTATGGATGGCATTAATACATGCATAGAGAGGATGGTACCTGACGAAGATATTAGAGATGCAATTGTTGACGAGCTGTAGATTTACAAGACTGCTGAGGGGAGGCTCTTTTCTTCGGCTCTATGTGTGAAAAGAAGAAACACTTCTCAGCCAGGTAAAAACAAATTGAGTCATCTGTATTTAGTCTCTTTACACATAGAACTAGATACTAGAAGTTTAGAATTCTTTTATTTATTCAAGCCTAGTTAACTTACAATTTTATAAATGTTTTATTTGCAGATTTGTGGTGGGAAGATTATGGTGCAAAAACACCAAATCTTCAAAAGCTAGCCATCCGCATTTTGTGTCAGCCATGCAGTGCTTCTGGATGCGAACATAATTGGAGCATGTTTGAAGTTGTTCACACAAAGAAGCACAACAAGTTGACAACACAATGCCTCAATGACCTTGTCTTCGTGCGATACAATCTTCGTCTTCGTGTGAGACAAGTGGAGGGGGCACAGAGTTATGATGCAATTGACTTGGCTGACATTGATCCATATGATGACTGGATTGTTGACCCTGATGATGCGGAGCCTATGTTTACTACAGAGGAGATAGCTGCTTTGGAGAGGGAGACTGAAGAAGCAATACCATCAGGGACATTAGAAGTTGGTGATGATCCAGATGATATGTTTGTAGAAGACAATGTTGGTGTTACAGAGGAGGAATGTTTACCTTCCACTTCCACGAGGCAGCCGCAAGTGCAATAGACTTATTTTAGGCGTGCTTGATGAAATAGAATATTATTGATATTTGATAGTGATACTTCAAAAGTCACATGTGACATGACTCTATGAGCATTTTTGTTTGCATACTTTGTAGTTTGTACTCTCTTTTTTGGTCAAAACTTAATCAAAAATATGCATATGGGCCTATGGCATTCTATAGAGTCACTTCTCGCATCATTTAACATTGTTTTTACATTTAATTTAAGTTTATTTTATGAATTTAAATGTTTTTTTAAAGTAGCGATAAAGTTGCCGATTAATGCCGATAAATTGCTGATAAATTGCTGATTCCCGATTTCCGAGTCAAAATTTGGCCTGCCGATAAATCGCCGATAATGATTTTTTGAACTATGGGTACAACCACGTTTCCCAAGGATAGCATTATTGATTATACTCTTCAATTTTCATAATATTTGTTGACATACGTCAGGTTCAATGTTGTATTAACACCAATGAGCTAGATTCAGCATACACACAGTAAACAACAGAAATATAATTGGCAAAAGATCATTCTATTGACATCATGAGTTTTTTTTTCATCAGTAAATTGAGGGTTTTAGGGTCCCTCACTCAGAAAAAACAAAGGCAACTTACAAAGTCAACTCCTGACAGAGCAGAAAAATGTGGAGTCCTGATTTTGACGACAGGCTACTCACAGACCACCAAACCATAATAACAACTAAGAGAATATAACTCCGACTTGAGACTGCAGAAGATCTAAAACTCCAAGTCATCATAAGACTACACAGACCACGAAACCCAAGAGAATAATTCCAACAAAAGATCTCAGGAGGACAAAAACTCCCAATCAGAAACTACGGTATGTTGGAGGAATGACTACCCGACAGGAAAGTATTGCTTCCATGCTCAGCTGTGTGCCTTCTCCAATGGTTTCCTAGGTTTCTTGCTGTAATCTTTCCAACTGAGGTTTCCTTCTTCACCTCTTCTTTTGAGAAGAAAGAACATAGGAGTTTGAGAAATTTTTCTCGGGCTTATAATACCATGAGCATCCTGCTGTGAAGGTTCACCAAATCCCGTGTCAGAAATAATCAAATCCTCCCAGCACACCAAAGTGGACAGTGGTAATTTAGTGGGTGGGCTTGTAGAACTCTTAGCTTCGGAACCCAGACCTTGCACCTTTCTTCCCCTGATTGATGATAGAACCATCTAAAAATCCCTGCTCACAGGTGGCCGCTGAAAGTAATTGGAAGGACAGGGCTGGCTCGCAAATTTAGAACCTGAACCACCTTTCTCTAAATGCTTCTGGTTAAAGAATTTTTGATGATTTCTCCAAAGACGTCTTTGTTGGATTTACTATTCTTTTGCTTCCATATCTGGTTGGAATCCAATTTCTGCGCATTAAGCGTTGACATTTCACAATCTCTGACTTTGTGACCTATCTTCCTAGCTGAAACATCTTAAAGGCAGCCCTTCACAATCTATGCATTGTGTCCACGTCTCCACAGAGAAAAATATAGAGAAGGAATGGATGAGGGTTTGGAAGGAACAATTTTTACACACAAATGTGTTTGATTCCTAAATTCTCTACTGGAAGAAATATCCATCCTGATGCAGTGTCCCATTAAATATGCAATCTACCTAAACTTTTCCGTGTTCTCTATTTCACCGGCAGTCTATACAGTTGCACCCCAACATAAATTTCAGAGTTTTTTTCCATCTTCGAGTCAAAATATGGTGTCCACAGTGTCACAAACAGACCCACAAAATCAAGGCCCCTGTTTTAGAACATAACCCTGTCTTCTTCTGTCTGAAACAAAGCCTGGAAAAATCCATTTTCAGAGGAAAGATTTTGGGGAAGGAAGTCAATCAAGTCTCAGTCATTTGTCATTTCAATTCTTCCAATTTTGGCTTTCTTCCACAGAATCTCCAATTAAACCCTTAGTAGCAAAACCCTAAGAAATCAAATCGAGGGTAGAATCTGATACTTTTAGGTCAGGAGTGTCCAAAGCAAATTTGATAGAAATATCACATTAGGAAAAACCAGCGGCATTGCGGTTGTTGGTTTCATTCCCAGGTTAACTGTGCCCTAGGTCTTCTGCTTCTTCCAAAGAGGAGGTTCTCTGCTTGTTGGTGGGATTCCAGAGGACATACGGATGGCACAGCTCACATAGAATCGGACGAATTTGGAACCCAAGTGGCTAAGCCCGAGCATTGACCAGTATCCTGTTTATGGAAACCATTTTTAATCTAGGGAGCCAAATCATAGCAGAGAGGAAAGCTCAATCTAAGGTGACAAAATTCAATACAATTATGATATGGATTGGTGGCATTAATACACCCAGGTATGATATACTGATCACATACCAGATTTGATGCCCAGGCACTCTTCTCCTGTACATTGGGTGTGATTTCCATTCCTTTGTCGCACAACAAAGGCCGCTTCTGCTCTGCCTTCTTCAGCCTTTCATCGCCCAACTTCCTTCCATGCTCCCACCGCTGTCAAAACAATATAGCCTTAAATAAAGAGTTCAGTTTTATAAAACACAAGAGTTACCAATCACAATTTTCCATAACACTCGTTCAACCGACTCTTAATTTCATGGTAAAATCTATCAAAATTATTTGTAGCCATTTACTAATCAACATGCAAAATGCAGAAAGGCCAGATTTTCTGCCCACTGAACCCCAAAAAGAGAACATATCAGGCTCCTCACTGTCTCTATGTATCTGTAGGGCAAGTAGAGATGTCTTGCTGGGTTTGAGGATGAAGGAATCAGTGATAGTTCTGCAGCCGAATCCAACTCTTCTTGCAATTTGTCCACATGCTGTTCTGGCTGGTCAAGTAGTGGGGGCTCAGACGAGAGAAGAGGCTGTTGCTTCTGCAGACTCACTTGTTCTTCTGCATCTTGCCAAAAGACTCACATTTCATAAGGAGAAAGTACACTGTAAACTCGATCTACATTTATCTAGGTACAGTGCCAAATGGCCGCCTTAGAATGGATGTAATCCATGGCAAGTCACATAGGTACCAGGCTGGTGGTTACGTGGGGCATGGCTTTCCATGAAAAAAGTGTTATATACATGGAAAAATCCTGTGTAACTCTTTGCATTCCATTTTTTTCACCACCAAGAAATAAATGCAGACATGAAGATGAAAATGTATACCTGGAACTGGAGTATTCAAAGAGATTCCCAGTTGCAGAGAATATGATAAGGGCAACATCTGCTTCGCACAGAATGGAAAACTCTGCTTCAAGAAGGTCACGTGCTTTACTGCTATTTTTCTATTTCTGTTATCACTATTCTCTCATGAACCATCTACAGTGTGACCATACCATCAATCAAAGACATATATATGGCACACAGACTAAAGAAAGCCCTAAATAGACGAGGAGGCTACTCTTAAAATGTGCAGATGAAAGAAACAGATGCTTCTACCTTGCAAACCCAATCTCTCCACCTGCTTCAATGTCACCCTTTCTTTATTTCTGTGCTTCTAAGTTTTAACTACCACCCTCTTCTATAAAAACTCTTGAATATCCATTAATTACAACCATTCAATACGGCTGGACAATAACTAACTCTCTACTCTGAAAATGGAAGTCAGAAATATACTTGGAAAAATGGCTGTCGGAAAATGGTCATACATATTACATGTTAAGTCTACAATTGTTGAACAGTAACCTGCGAAAGTTCAATTACATTGTAGGAACCCTTCTCAAGGTAAATATGGAAGATTTGAATGGTCGATCTCGGTGTGTTTCACATTTGGGAAATCAATCCATAACAATATTTCTTTTGTTTACCCTATTTGTTCTTTCTTAAATTTCTTCAGCTTTATACTAAACAGGATACCTTTATATGAATTATTATATTAACTGTTGATATTGATGTTGTTGTTTATGATGCATAGAGAAGAGGTTTTTACTTTGATGGCTATGTGAGATTTTTTGATGTACCATTTCTTTATCTAGTAAATGAACTGAAATAACTGGTCAAGAACATGAGGAAAAGTTTCCCAAATAATGTTTTTACTGTTGGAGGATGAGGAGCTCAAAATTCCTTATAATGTTTAATATTATTGTTTTTCTTTCCATGCTTTAGTTTTGGTTCATGTTTTTGTTTTCCAGAACATGAGTGTTGAATCGGCATTCAGAGACTATCAATTAAGCTGTCCTAATTTTCTATTCTAGATGCTTTTAACCTCGAATGCTGCAATTATCTTTAGAGAATAATTATTCCTGAAATCCTCATGAAAATGATATTTTTCAATATAATTTTGTATCATCTCACGGATGCTCACTCTTAAACTCTTAAGTTCTTGTCTTTAATGATTGTTGGGGCATGCCCAGTTTTTCCCACAAGTTTAGTGGCTTGCTGTTTGTCCGTAGTTGTCCCTCCTGCCTTCCTTCTCTTATAAGTTATTGACAATTATTTGACACTACACGAATTATAAATTCAAATTTTTATACAGGCAAAGCAACTCTACATGAAGGCTTTTGGAGAATTGTATATCACAGGCTTTGATGGTCAGGTGAGGTTGTTGGCAAATTCTTTCGCCTGTAAAATGAATTCTATGCAATATAAATTGCCTGAAGAAGTTTCTTTGGTGATGTGTGACAATTAGGTCAGGCACCCAGAATTAATTCTGTTTAATAATGTGCCTTATTATTATCTTTTATTTATTGATCTTAAAACTCATGTCGAGTTATCATGGAGGTTGCATTATTTTAATGTCATATAAGTTACATGTTGAGCATTTCTAGAAAATAATTTTGTGAGATAAAATGCCCATTCTCTTTATTATTTATGAGAACTTAATAATGTACATGATAAATTCAAAATTATTTAAAATATGGAAATGGATTGATCGATCTAAAGAATCAGTGATTATGAATGCTTTCCATCTCTTCCCTTGTATTGATTAGATATGCATAAAAATGGTACTTGATGGAAACTTTAGTTATCTTTCAAGCTAGAATATTACTTGCTCATGGATTAGAATTATGTTTTGAAAATTAAGTTGTCTGTTTTAGGTTGTAAGTTATGCTGTTATAAGATTATATCCCCAGAACAGGGTGGATTTGTTCTGGGCGTCAGATTCATGATGAAATAGCTTTGGCCAGGAGCTCCTGCATTCTATGGACATCCAGAAATCACCGCAATGTTTATTAGATTGGATCTATCCAAAGCATATGATAGAGTAGACTGGAAGTTTCTCAGCCAAGTTTTAGCTAAATTTGGTTTTTCTGAGGATTGGATTAAATGGATAGAGGCTTGTTTAACCTCAGTCTCTTTCTCTGTGTTACTCAATGGGGAACCTACCAACCTTTTTGGAGCCTCTAGGGGTATTAGACAGGGAGATCCGTTGTCCCCTTTTCTATTTATTATTTGGTTGAATGCTTGGGAAGACTTGTGAATACTGACTGTCAGACAAAAAGAATACAAGGTGTGCAACTTGCTACTTGTAAAGCCTCTCTCCCATCTTCAGTTTGTTGATGACTCTACTTTGGCAGGGAGGGCTACCACAGTGGAAGCTAAGCAATTGGCTAAAATCCTTCAAGTATTTTCTTCTGCCACTGGTCAATCTGATCAATGAAGAAAAATCTAGTATTATTTTCTTCCATTGCTCCCTTCAACAGGAAGAGAAAATCCTCAAGATCTTTCATTTCAAAAAAGGTTCTCTTCCTCTTAAGTATTTGGGGATTCCGCTTTATACTAAGCAAAGTAAAGATTGGGAGTGGATAATAGCAAAGATAAATGGTAAGATGCATGATGAAGATGAAGAATGCAAAAATGGACCAATAAATAGTTATCTACAGTGGTAGAATGACTCGGTTAAGGTTGTCCTTCATGCGGTGCCAATGTATGTCTCATCCATCCTCAATATTCCTAAATCAATTTTGAAAAAAATTGATGCTATTTGTTAGGTCTTTTTGTGGAATGGGACACAAAATCAGAAAAAATGGTCATTAGTAAACTGGAATACTCTTTGTCACCCTAGAAAGAAAGGCAAATTTCGATTCAGATTTGCAGCTAAACAAGCTCAGGCCCTAGCTGGTAAACTTTATTGGAGACTAATCACATCCCCAAATGATTTATGGGCTATTAATATAAGAGGTAAATACCTGGAAAATCAGCCACCAAAACTTATTATTAGATGGTCTCTTCCATCAAGAGGATCTCCGATTCTGGTAGTTCTTAAAATGGGGGAATGCTTGATAAAAAAAAGCTATTTTGGATAGTGAATAATGGAAATCAGGCATATTTTTGGTTGGACTCATGGGATGGCCAACCTCCTTTAATCCATCAATTTCCTCATTTACGTAATGTGATGGAAGCAATGCAACAAAAAGGATGGACAAGAGTTATGCATTATACTAAACAAATGTCTCAATATTTGGAAATGGGTAGATGTTGAATACCTACTCATGAACAACAAGAACATGCTTTAATGAATCAAATATTGAAAAGATATTCTCTCTCCTATTCTAATGAACCAGATCAAATAGGATGGGGGAACACGTCAAGAGGAGAATATACAAAGTGCACTCAGGATACGAGGAGCTAAACAGAGGCAACCCTCATCCCCTCCAAGCAATGTTTAAGCAAATATGGCAGCCCGCAATATGGCCCAAAGTTAGCTTTTTCCTTTGGCTTCTAGCACATGGCAGAGTTCTAACAGGAGATAGACTTATGAAGAGAGGTTTTTATGGGCCATTCAGATGTACATTATGTTGGAATAAGGAGGAAACTAGACATCATCTTTTCTTCCTTTGTTCATGGGGTATACCTTTATGGCAAGCTCTTGCAAATATGTTTGGCATACACTACCAAGGACTCCACTCTCTTGAGCAATTGATGGAGTGGCAAGAAGGAATTCCAAAAGGACAGAACTTACTCCTTGCTCTATGGACAGGTATATCTCTGTTACTTTGGAATATATGGAAGGAAAGGAATAAAAGAATTTTTAAGTAGAAGATCATAGAGAGGGGATATGCTTGGCAAAAGACTATAATAAATATGAAAGAAACTATAAAGCGAAAGTCCCCTTATGTAGTTTGGTAAATTGAATACGAGATAGTGCTTCGGGGAAATCAGGTGTAATGTCCCCATTTTTGAAGACCCTTAGCCTATCATTCCCCGTGGGCTTTAGGGATGTTGCAAGGGGAAAATTATATTAAATAATTTTATAATATTGCCTGGAGAGTGATTTTAATCATTTGACATTATAAATCAATATTTATTTAATTATTTAATATTTATGGAGCAAGTAATTATTTAATTAAATTCCCAAAATGCAAATTAAAAAAAGGGGGAATTAATTAAATAATATTTAGGTGGCTTTTAAATATTAAAATCACCTTTTTAAAAAAGGGGACGCCACACCTAGGGGAAATAAACTTCTTTTATTTAATAATTTCCCTCTCCTAGGGATTTCGAATTTTGTGCCTCCTTGCTTATAAAAGGAGTACTAGGATCAGTGTTAGACTCATGTTATGATGATATTTATTTTATGCTCCATGCTTGGAGTTGGGATGCATGCCCATTGATGCTTTCTCTCTCTCTCTCTCTCTTGCGTGGGAAGTTAGTGAGCTGGTTTTGATCAATTGAAGTATTTTCTCTTGCTCCATTGTTGAGTTCTCTTGTGTTGAAGTATGTTCTTTGCATGATTCATACTTTCTAACAATGGCGACTTGATAAGGGACTTGTTTTAGTATGTTTTGTGAGTGAACAAGGTAAAATATAATCTGATCTATGTTGGTATAATTTTCCAAGTGTAGGACTGTTATTTGGAGGGTTTTTGAAGTGTAGAAAGAGCTGAAAATAATTTATGTCATTCCATCTAACCCTAGCGACTTGATTGAGACTTTTGGGGGCTGTTTTGGAGGGTTTTCGGGTGTCATAAAATTCAGATCTTTAGTTCTTTGGAAAGATCTTAATTTATAGAATTATCTGCATTTTATTTGAGGAGAAAATATGGAATATTGAAGGAGTTATGCATTTTTGAATATTTCAGCTGTCTGCAGGCTTTTCTAGGTATGAAAAATTGATATTTATATCAGATCTGCAGTTTGGGGTTGATTTAATATTGCATATGATTATAGAAACTAGGAGAAATAAGGAGAAGATGTTTTCATAATTTTTGGAGTGGATTTGATGCCCTAAATGTGTTGGGCGACCTACTTTTTAGGTCAAAATTAGGGTTTTGGGTTGGCTGTGTGAAATCTGATTTTTGCATATTGTTCTTCATATTTTTGTGGTCCATTATCCAAAATTTCAGCTCATTTGGACTTCTCAGTCGAAGATATGAAATTTTAAAAATTGCAGCAGTTTAGGGTTTAATTATTAATTATTCACTGTTGTGTGTGATCAAATTTGTGTTAATTCCTAACTTGTCCTAGAAGGGGACATTACATCCGGGCAAGGCGGCAATGGGGGTATTGGAAGAACTTATGATGGGAGAGTTACGTTCTTGTTTGCTGAAAATCTGGGAACCACCACCAACAATGTTGCTGAGGTTAGAGCTATTCACAGAGGTCTGCAAGAGGCTATTAAGTGTGGGTGGACTCAGGTGCAAGTGGAATCTGACTCCAAGATTATTGTTAGGATGTTGACTACTATAGAGAAACTAGGGAGATTAAATTGGCAGATAAAGAGAGAAAAAGAAAAATCAAAGACTTGCAGGCCAAATTTCAGTCGATGCAAATCAGTCACATTTCTAGACAGAAAAATCAAGTGGCAGATGCTCTAGCAAATTGGGCGTTGGACAATCACGACATAGGATGCTATGGAGACCCTCCAATGTGGTGGCCTCAACGAGATCAGGAAGATATGAAAGCTACTTTGAAATTAGACAATCCTTTATGATTTTTATTAAGTTTATTTTGTTTCATAATGCTTAGGATTGGACTAATAGCTACCCGGCCTAGCATGGTCGAATTTGTACAAATATTTATCTTCTGAAATAAAATGCTGTGTTTTTTTAAAATAAATAATAAAAAAAATAGACACACTACCGACTCTAAATAAGTTTTCAATGGTAATAGAATTTGTAATGAGGGTTGGGCCATGTGATAATATATTAGATTAGATGGTGGGCTCAATAAACATGATTATCTCTGTGACTTCGGGGTTTAAATGAGTGGCATTTATAAAACAATGAGGGTGGAGGGTGAAACCGGAGGGATAAGGCAATTTTAAACTTTATATAGCTATCCTTCTATAAGGTTTTTCTATCATTAGGGTTTTGATATTTCATCCCAGCCTCTTCCAAAGTCTCCAATCATGGCATTACCTTTTAGAAGCTTCCCCTCTCCGTTTCTAATTTTTAATTATCATTGTTTACTTCAAACTATGCTACCAAAGAACTGGATACCACATTATTTCATAGAAGAATGTGAGAGTAATCACTGCTTTATTCTTGGGCAGTGCTCAATACAAGCTCTTTGAGACAAGTAGGACCCAATGCTCAATGTCCTTACTCATGACTTGTAACATGTTACATGAATGCCAACAAGCAAACATAAGTCGTTGTGTCACTACCCAATGCCGACAGAAGATTAACATTAAATGGTTGACTATAAAACAATTACATTTATTCCTGATGACAGTCTACATTATCCCCTTTTAGATAAATCAGTGTCGCTTCTGACACAACCATACCAAATCAAATCAAGGAGGAAAAGGGGAAGATTTCAATGGAGGTGCCAAAGCTCCAAATGAAGGTGAGCTTGAAGAGGACGATTTCAGCTGCTGAAGTTTGGCTCAAAGGTCATAGACCTGAGATGTGTGGTGCTATAATTGCTTGACTGCCATGAGTTCACGCTCACGTGAACTTTTACCCTCATGTGAACCCTTCACCATACTCACAACTTCCTGCATCTTGCACTTCCCATGAATGACCTCTTGCCCAACATCCTTTATTTTGCTCTTCACTTGTGTGAGCTCTTGCTCATACCCAGCAAATTTCAGAATCTATGCCTATGTACGCTGAGTTTGTGACGTGAGCTGGTCTGGGAAGCAACCATGCTGACCCTCTAGTTGACTCCTTTTAATATCATTGTACGTAATATTAATTAATCCTAGGTGTAGGAGTGCTTTTGTCTTGTAGTGGTAAATGAATAGTTCTCAAAGGAATGTGAAGTCTTTGTGGAAGATGAAATGAATAGCCATCCTTTGCCTAAATATGTTTATAATCTTTCTTCATTCAAATTAATGAAATACAATTTTGGTTTGCACCAGATTATACTTATGTGTCATTCCAATATTCGTAGTCTAACATTGGTATTAGAGCACATGCTGCTTATTCATTTTTCTATCCTCCATTATTTTCTTCCTGCTGCAAATCTGGTGTCACTCAGATTTCACCCCGAAATCTGTGACTACCCAATTTGAAAAAATTTCGTACTTTTAAAATAGTGGGTCATTTGTTGTTTTTATTGCCTGAAAGTTCCTGTATTGCGTCAAGATAATCCTGAAGAGCCATATTAGCCCTTTTCGCCAAATACCCAGATGCCCAAAATTGTTTTATTATGTCGTCGGGATTTGTCTGCGGGAAATTTGTATTTAATTATTTTGAGCCCCGTATGAGGCTGTTTGCGCTCTGTTTTAACTCTATTATGAGCGAATATGTTATTATTCCTATATACCAGAAGGATTTTAACTTATTTTAAGTTTTGGGCTTTATTTGTAACTTTTGGCAATTTTTCGTGTTTTTGTGGTGTCCCGTTCTGTTTTCTGTGAAATTTCTCTGGAACAACTCCTTCGCCGGGTAAGCCCGATTTTTGGCCTGGAGCAGCTGGAAAACATACACGCACATTTTGCCCGGAGGAAGTCATCATCAGAGGTCTGGATCACTGGGAAAAAGCGAAGTCGTGCACAGGAAAGCCCCTGCGGGGATGGGCGCATTTTTGGAAAACAAAGGATTTGAGCTGCGATGGGAAAAATATAAGCCGCAGGTAGGATGGGAATTGTATACCTACCTTGCAGGGTACTTTTTCCCGTGTTATAAAAGTCACTTAAGCTGCAGTGGGAAAAATAGAGGCTGTAGGCAGGTGGGAATTTATTGCCTACCTTGCAGGGTGAAAATTCCCATGATATAATAAAAGGAAAGTGACTTAAGTGAAATCATGGGATTTTAGTGCCTACCTTGCAGGGTAAAGAATCCCATTGCAAAAGTCAAATCACTTAAGTGGATCATGGGATTGTGGTGCCTACCTTGCAGGGTAAAGAATCCCATTATGGTGAAAATTCTTAAAAATAGAATTACATGTGCAAAAAAGTGCGCCCCCTTTGGTGATGGATAAAAATAATTAAATTGATTATTTTTATTAAATTCTATCCTTGGAAAAAGTGCGCCCAAGCTTGAGGAGGTTGAAAAGTCAAAGGAAGAATAAAAGAAAGGGATTAAATTAATTAAATTTAATTTATTTAGTGGCTGCCCCTCTCCTTGGAAAAAGTGCGCCCCATTTGGGCATTATTTAATGATTTTTAAGGCATTAAATCATTGAATTAATTTCTATTTTCAGTGGCTATGGTCAAAGCACACTGTGAGGCTAAAGTTAAGTGCTGTGTGGAGGATTAAATTGGATTAATTTAATTTATTGGATGGCTGTCCTTAAACATGCAATTTTTAAAAGAGAAAAGCATGATTTTTAATTAATTAATTGCCTTTAATTGTTAGGGCAATTATTAATTATAGAATTATGAAGGTTATATAAGCATGGGCAGCCATATGGATTTATTATTCAACACACGGGTAAAGAATTGCAATGAGGAGAAAAAGTGCGCCCCATTAGAGGAAGGATTTTGCACGCAGACAAAGTGCTAACAAAGGCTAAAAGCTTCCAGTTTGGCGCATGCTTTGGAAAAGGTTCATCTTCGTCGCACAATTGTTTTCACAGGTGTTAAAGGAGCTCAGGTGTTGATTAAAAGGATTCATGATCTCTTTATGTGCAAATTAAACACCATTTTTTGGGGCAGCAGGCTTGAAAAGTGCAGATTTTTATAATTTAAATTCACTATTCATGCTCCGGTGGCCATTTTTGTCTGAATAAATTGCAGGAACTCATTACAGGTGCTTTATAAAAGAAAAGGAGTATTTATCAATGTCCAATACATTGCAAATATCCTCCGAATCTGAAGAATTGTCCAGATCTGCACCAGTATTGAAGAAAGCAGGCCAAATTAGAAGAAAAAGAATTATTCAGACAAAGATTGATAAAGCTATGGCGAAAGGAGATGAAAAAGAGAGCACGATGGATTCATGCATTGCTTCTAAACTTTCAGACATAGGAGACACGGATCTAGGCCCAGAACCTCTTTCTGATTTGATTGACAGATCCAGAGCTGGAAAGACTTCACTCATGCGTGCGGTCAAAAGTAGTGGAATTATTCGAGCTGCAGCTTTCCCGTGTACAGCCCAATTGCCAGAGTTTGTGATGGAGTGTGCTAGATCTTACCATCCTTCATCCAGATCAGTGCGTGATGTAGCGGGAAAGACAATAATTCGTTTGGATGCAGAATTCTTCGATTATTGTTTGAAGATTCCAGTACGAAAGGTGGTGACTTCTATTAGCATTCAGGATGCTGACAGTAGGTGGGAAAAGCATAGAGCTGATTGTGTGAGCATCATGAATAGCCGGTTCATGAAGAAGCCTAGATCCCCTTCCAGTTCGAGAACTCTTCCACGATCCAATTTGGTGCAGGAGGCGGATGATATTGTCAAATTGCTATGCAAGTTGAATGGTGAAGCGAATGCCTACACTTTCCGGACATGGATGTATGCTTTCATCAGGACCATTGAAATCAACAAGGTTGATTCTATAATCGATTAGTCGAAATTATTAAGAAGCTGACATCGGTGAGCAATCAGCTGGGCGTAAAGCGTACCTTGACTTCAAGATGACTTCATACTTGGTATATCTTTGCTGCACTTCACAGGTGTCTTTTCCAATTTGGATAGATGTGGTATTCTTTCCGGGGATCCCATTTTCGAGTGCTACCCATGACTTCTTACGCACTGCGTGCGAGGACTTCAAAGTGATCAACGATGGTTTCTTCTACGATTTCATCTGCGAGTTAGACAAAGACTTGAAGACTCACACGAGTAAGCAAGGAAGCATGGGAAGCGAGTGTCAAGATTGGCAGTATATTCATCCAGTTTGCAGATTTCACATACCTCAGGGTTACGAGCTTTTCAGGTGAACCAACAAAGATGCCAAGGTACCCGAGTGACAGATTGATTGCCATGGAGCTAAGCAGGCAACTTGTGGAGTTACACGACCTTGATCAAAGCGGCTGCACAAGTCTACGGGCTACTTCCCACTCACTGTGGGATATTACAGTTGCATCAGCATTCACAGAGCTCGAAGAATGGAAGCACAAATGTTGTGCGAGTATGAGCAAGAGTTCTTCCCTGCACGGCTTAATTTTGATCCATTTGGAATAGCCAGGAAGACAATCTCCCAGGAGTACGCACATGTACCTTCGCTAGAAGATTTCTGGATGAAGTGCAGAAGTGAGTACGAGGTCAGAAAGAAAGATTTCAGCAGGCTGTCGGCAAAGCAAGTATTTGACTTTGGACTAGCGCGGATACCTGCGGATCTTAAAGATGATGGGAACGTGGTACTTGACACTTACCATCAAATGGGAGGAGATAAAGCTCTACTACAGGATAGCAATGGCAGCTGCAGCACAATAGAAGAAAGATCCGGAGCTGTGTTGGTGAGTACTTCGAGCTGGTTGCTAACGAAGGGATACTGCCTTGATGAAGTATTGATGAATCAAATCACGGGCAACTTCGGCGCGGGAGATTCCCTGCGAAAGCATGAAGGAGAGAGCAGCAGAAGGTCCGAGAAGTTGAAAGTACGCAGAAGATCTCAAGAGAAAGAGGAGACCACTTCTACGACCATAGCTTTGACTCCGACTTCTCCAGTACCTAGTGGATCACCAACTATTGCACCACAGCAGCAGGATGTTTCCATGCCTTCATTGAAACCAGCAACGTTCATCTTCTCTCCCATGACCCCTTCGTTCAAAGACCCGTTCAGAGGAGATGTTGAAGCTGCAGATGACGGAGTTCGAAAGAGCTTTGTCCTTGGATGTTTCGAGGATGGCAGCCATGATCTTGTGGCACTTTTCGATGGCGAGGATGCGAGCGGGAAATAGTAGCGCACTCAAAGAACTTCTCATTCTCCGAGAAGTAATTTCTCGGAATGGTTAGCTTGCAGTTGGTTCGGAAGCAAGAATAGAGATGAACTTAGAGGAACATGACTTGCGGCTACTTGAGGATACGAGCGAGAAGAGACAGAAGGCCTAAAGTTGCTAAAGCAACTTCTAGGTTGATCATCGAGGATTCGGGAGAGAAGTTTGCTGAGATATTAATCCCGGCGGAAGGAAAGGTAGAAGAGGAACTCACGGCAGAAGATGTGACGGTGACCAAAATACCACTCGGTCAAGCTACCACTGAAGGATTGAAGCAGGACACGCAGACGTTGCTGGATGCTTTGTTCCTTAGGCTTGACAGTGAAAAGGCGGAGAAAGAAGAGCTGCAGAAGCAAATATCTCAATTATGTGAGATCATAGCCAAGGTTGCTAAACCTTCCGTTCAGCCCATTTCAGCGCAGGTGAGTGATCATCTTATGCAGGAAATGGAAGATGCAAGCAATCAAGTAAAGGCTATTGACGAATGGAAGGATCTGATTATTCGTCAAGCTTCTGTGCAACTTGGGGAAGTGCCAGCCCGCCTAAAGGTTATGAACGATGCAGAAAATCAACTAAAGGCCCGATAGAAAGCATAAAAGGAATAAATACAGTTGCAGAGAGTAACCTGAGTGTTTTGGCCGAGATCAACAAGCTGCCGGGAGATGTATTGGTTGCAGAGCAAATTGTGCCGGATGGATCAGTCGAGAAGGGGAAGCAGCTAGAGTTTGCAGTATCTTTCCGTTTGGAGATCTGCAGAGTTTTGCTGAAGAGGATGCAGGCACTTGAGAGCAGAACATCAGATTTGCCGGATAGTGTTATTTCTTTCACTGAGGAAAGAGTGGATGGAGGTATTACTTCATACGTGCGGATTGTTTCTAACGAGGTGCATGATTCTCTGGAGGGTTCTCTTCTGATGGTGCAAAAGAGGATTGATAAAGCCACCAAGCCTTTCACGATGAACTCTATCAGTAGGCTGGTGACACTGCAGGCAGACATTGCGAGATTTGGGCCAAGTTTGGAAGAAGTGGAAGCATGCAGCAAAGTGTTGAATGAAGGATTGCTGCAATTCAGGACAGAAAAGGAAGCAGTAGCTAAAACAGATGGAAAGATGCTGAACTATATGTTCGACAAGTATATCAGATATCAGAACAAGAAGAAGATGTAGATGTTACAGCTGGCATGACTTCTTCTATTTTCTATGTTCCCGGATGAAATTGTAAACTTCTAAGTTATTGGTTTTGCAACCATTACTCGAAGTCATGTGGAACCTTTCTATTAGTTAAGTGATACATGTGTCACTTAAGAAGAAGTTAGTTGAGGATGATTGCCAAATGTCATCTTTACTTGTTGTTCATACTTTAGTTCAGTTTGAGTCTTCTATTTGTACTTTCCCTCCTACATTCTATAAGTAGGAGAAGAACCTACGGGTTAAAAAAGGATCAGAATTTGTAAGAAGCAATCTTGTGTTCTAGACTTTGTGCTGAACCCCTGAGAGCCACTTGTTGCAGAGGAATACAAAGAAGCAGGTTTCCGGAGAACTTTGTGTCACGGTGTATTTTGTTTCTTGCTTCTAAATCTTAGATCTCTTAATAGACTTTGTGTTATTTTAGATCTAGATCTAGAGCTGCCTTTGCTTTATAATTCTGTGTGTTCAAATCTATTTGAGTTTCTTCTATGTGCATGCAATTAGCTCTGCAATCTACTAATTGGGATGCACATCTTCCTCATTTCTTCTCTGTAATTCCTTTACTTCCTTCTTCTGTAATTTTCCTTTCTTAAACAGCTGCTTACTTGCTGCAGAACTTCTTAGTTATGGTTCATGAACTAAGTTGTTAAAGTAAAACCCCTGATAGATAAAAACACATTTATATTGACAAATCTGACACGGGAGCCTCACCGGTTAAATGAGGGAGATTTATCTCATGACTGCCTAGGTTTGATGCTATGCAGAAAATCTAGCCAACAAAATCATTTTCTATTTTCCCACGATACACAGTTTTTATTTTACTCTCCTTTGTTAGCTGTGCGGAGCTGCCATATCAGCAACTGTGGCTCTGCAATTCTGAAGGTACATCTGTGTTCTAATGAGAAGAAGGTACAGCTGCATACAGATCTAATGAGAAGAATGCTATGTAGGAGTTATATAATGTGTGGGAATTGAAAAGTTGGCTGTGGCACAAGAAAAGGTGTCCTGAGTGGAAGAAGACCTGCACGTCTGTAACTGCTTTTAATCCCTGACATTGGTGGATAATTGGAGCATTTCAGCCCTCAATCTTTGCCACAAACTGCTCTCTCCACAAAGCCATTTCATCTGACACATTGGAGCTGTAAGTTGATCAGAATTGAAGAATTGGATTTGTGCATGGTTCATTTAAGAAGTTGGATATGTGTGTGGGAGTGGTATATTCAATTGACTTTCACTCCTCTTCTGCCCTTGTGGGAATTTGATCAGCCGCCTCTCCTCTCTCAAAAAAAAAAAGTAAGCCTTCCATGCTAAGTTTTTTTTTTCAAACTTTGAAAATCTATATAATTGCTTTAATTTATTTTTTAGGAAAAGTTTATTCTAAAAGGCACAAATACTTAATTTTGGAGGACAATGTATGAAAAAGGAGGATTTTCTAATTTTTTACTTATTTAAAATAATCAATAACTCATTTATTGTGCAAATCAATTCAAAAGCAAATTTTTTTTTCAAAATCAAGCAAATTTTGAAAAACAAACGGATTGTGCAAATTCAAAATAATCGTATATCGTTCGATATCAATGGTGCCTCTGGTTCACGCTTACGAGTAATGTTGTCATGATCGAACTACTAGATAACTAGCCTAATATAGCTGCAACAACGATGTTCTGTCATCATCCCTATAAATCATCGAGGAGAAATAAGGAAAAGTTTAATTTTCCCATTCCCTCCTTTACCGATCCGCATCTATCGCTAAATGTAAATCCTGAAATTAAGGAATACCAAGTATATAGGGAAGTTACACCCATGTACAAGTTTTTTTGCTAAGTGGGTGTCATTGATATAGTGAATCCTTTTCACTTACTATGTCAGAACCACTTACCATTATTCTCTCACATGATTAACATCTCTTTCATGTATTGATAGGTGTATAGAAAGGATGAGCTTCTTCCACATCATGACAGGTATATAGGAAGAGTGAGCATATCAAGACGTTTGGTATATGGGTTTGCTTGCATATAAGAAAGGGAACCTTTTGGAGTGATTAAGAACCAATCCACTGTTGTTAAAAAATGAACTCAATAAAATCAATTGTTGGCACATGCTAACCAAAAAAGACACCTGGTTAGAATGGTCTTGGCAAGTGGAGAACACTCTCATCTTCAATGATCTGTGGTTCAACATTTATGACAGGAAAGTACAACCAATAAAACCAAAAGATGCAAAAGAAATTCAAGCCTAGAAGCACAAGTATTTGAGGCCTTAATAAGGGCCTCAATTGATGGAGAAGTTTTTCACTAGAAACACTAGTATTTGAAAGCATTGACCTTAATATGGGCCTCAGTTGATGGAGAAGTTTTCTATCACATTCAGGGGTGCGATACTCCATGACAAATACTTAGCAAGTTGAAGAACTTGTACCATTCTCATTCAAAGTTGGAGTTCATGTAGTTGCAGATGAAGTTGTTCAATCTTGAATTGAAAAATGGTGATGTTATGAGTTTGGCATCAGAAATCTGTGCTATGAAGCATGATGTTGATGCGGTAGGTATAAATATTGACATATACATGGCTGCATTCATAAAATCTCTTCTTCCTACCTATTCAACCTACTTAGAGGCTTTGAAAGTAAGCAATTAGTTGAAGACTCTCACCTTTAATCAATTGGTTGAAAAGATGGCCGAAAGAGAAAAGGCCTTTGGGAGAAAAACTGATTCCATGAGAGAAAACATTTGCTATGCCCGTCAAAAGGGTAATTCTTCCAAGGTTTCTTCCTCAATAAGGCCTCATCTTTTAAAAATGATGGAAACAATAAGGACAAAGCGAAGAATAAGGGACGAGGAAGCAAAAACACTTAAGAACAATTGTCAACAAATTGAAAAGCATAATGATTGCAAAATTTGTTCGCAAATATTTTGGAAGAAAAGGGAGCCACGAGGCTCATGATTGCAAGACTTCATGGAAGAAAATTGAAGACTATCACGAAAAAAAAGAAGAAAATAAAGAAAAGAAGAAGACCAAAGAACCAAACTTGGCTTGATTCACAAGTGAATATGAGCTTTCTAGCCTATATGAAGCAAATAATGTCTCGGTGAGTACGGCACGGTTTGATGGTTGGGTCCTCGATAGTGGTGCCACTCAAGATATGACTTTTCGAAAGGACTTCTTTGAGTTTCATGAGGAAAGTTGTGGTTCGGTATACCTGGTAGATAGATCAAGTTTGCAACTTGAAGGAAAGTGTACAATTTGACTCAAGTGTTTGTGGCTTTAAGGTTTTGTCTTCAAAATGTCATATGCCTTCTTGATTGAAACAAAACTTCTTGTACTTGGTGCCATTCATCAACAAGGGCACTCCATTTCTTTGGACCATGGGGAAGTCACTATCAAAAGGAAAAGTGAGAATGTAGTTATATTTATTGGATTTCAGGAAGGAAAATTGATAAAACTTAGGGGTGAGCCATCAACTTGAAGGAATTTTTCTCATCTTGTTGAAAATGGAATGTATGAAGGTATGTTGTGGCAAGCAAGATTTGCACATACCAACTACAATGTCATTCGTGTATTGCTAAAGAATGGTGTTGCAAGTTTGCCTACTTACCTGCTGCAAAATTTGAAAAGTTTGAAGTGTGCATTTGGGGTAAACATGCAAGAGAACCTTTTCAATAGTGTTTACCAAGTTTCTTGTTCTTAATGAGGGTTAAATGCACTAGCTACTGAAGAAACTATTAAACTCAGAAATGTTGGAGGGTTTATGTTACCTCGGATGTGATATGGGTGCAAGATGATGATGGACCCCACTGCTAAAAATCAGATCAAGCCTACAGATAAAACTGAAAACGATATTGATTAGATGGATTTATTCGGGGCTACCCAGACAATGCCGGCTCTAAGAAGCTTTTGGCTTCCTTTCGCGGATGTCAACCCCCGTTACTTAGAAAGGATGAAATAAAACAAGTACTATAGATAACATGCAAAAAACAACAACATTGAATCGGAAGATGATTAAAATTGATTCGATTGGAATAACTGTAAAATAAGGGTTACCTAGTGTGGGTTGACAACGACCCAGATAGTGTGCAGGCAGGTCGACGGCAACCTGTGAAGGCAGATCTGGACTGTAGGATAAATATGCTGACTTGGAGAGTTTGAATGCCAAGTGGAAGATGTTAGGGATCTAAATATCTTGTGAGTAGTCTGAAAGGATGAAATAAAACAAGTACAATAGATAACATGCAAAAACAACAACAATGAATCTGGAAGATGATTAAAATTGATTCGATTGGAATAACTGTAAAATAAGGGTTACTTGAGTGCAGGTTGTGGCGACCCAGACGTGTGTGTAAACAGTCGGCAGCAACACAGGAAGGCGGATCTGGATTGTAGGATAAATATGCAGACTTGGAGAGTCTGAATGCCAAGTGGAAGATGTTAGGGATCTAAATATGTTGTGAGTTGTTTGCAAGGAAGGACCGGGGGTAGAAAAATCCAGGAAATGAGTGGAAACAACAACAGAAGAGGTCTATTTGACAAAGCGGGCCTAGGTCGCTTGGTGATCGGATAGGATCGGTCGACAGCGTATGAGAAAAATTAGACAAAGCCGAGGATGAATGGATGAGGACAACCTGTAAGCAAAAGGCTAGAAAACAAAGTTGGAGAAGTGTGAGTCTTTGTTGAAACTAATTTGAACTCGAAAAGATCAAATACGAGCAATACAAAGATAATTTGATAAAAATCTCAATAAAGATATACTAGAGATACCAATAAGTCTCATGAAAGATGATCGTGAGCGATGTAAGCACACCAAGACGATGTCTAGGATATATGTGATTGTTGCAGAAGCATTCAGGAAAGAGAGAAAGTTCACAGATCGCAAGAGAGCTCAGATGTTTTTGCATGCATTTGATTCTGATTGAAAATTAGAAAGGAAGGATTTAGTTTTATAGGCTCGATGGTGACTGGGCTGGGTCGTCGCCGTTTGCGGGAAAGTTTCCCCAATGGGACTAGATTTTGTGATTTTGGCGTGATTTTATGTTTTTAAGGGTTGGCTGAATGCTTTAAAGCATATAGGTGGGAAGATGATGAGATGTGGGTAGTTAGGGCATAAAAATAGATGGGAGAAAAGCTTAGAAAAGCAAAGGGATGAATTTAGGATAAAAGCATCCTAAATAACAAGTTGGTTAGGAAGATGAAGGGTAGGGATTAATTAATTAATAAGAATAAAGATTAATATGGATGGGATAATTGGGCATGTAAGATATTAAAATGATTAATTAATTAATGTGGCTTAATTAATTAATGGGGATTGGATGGGCATTTAATTAGATGAAGGGGATGAATAAAATAAATATGCACACGCAGCGATCAAGGGTATAGATACCGAATTTAGGTGTCTACATTTTGCCCCTTTTTGTTGAGTGGTTTGAGCTAACAAGCCATGAGATAAAAATGAAAAGGGTTGGATGAGGATTGACAAAAAGATTGATGATAAGCTCCCCCTCAAATGGGGGATCAATGATGCCAAAGGAAATCGATGATGCGTTTGAAAAAGGTAGATGAAAAAGGGTGGGTGGGTGAAGAAAGGATGGGTAAATTTATTACCACGGCAAGATGCCCCATGTAATGTCCCCTTTTTGAAGACCCTTAGCCTATCTTTCCCCGTGGGCTTTTGGGATGTTGCAAGGGGAAAACTATGCTAGTAATTGAATGATATTGCCTGGAGAGTGATTATAATCATTTGTCATCATAAAGCAATATTCATTTAATTATTAGTTCTCATTTAATCATGGATGCTAAGTGGTTTTTCCACTACTTTGTATTATTGCTCACAAAAGAATATTTATTGAGCAATTAGTGTAATTTATTATT
Source organism: Taxus wallichiana var. yunnanensis (assembly GCA_018340775.1). NCBI lineage: Eukaryota > Viridiplantae > Streptophyta > Pinopsida > Cupressales > Taxaceae > Taxus > Taxus wallichiana. Next base: position 335,656,428 of record CM031236.1, read on the forward strand.
TAATTTAATTCCCAAAAATACAAAATTAAAAGGGGATTAATTAAATAATATTAGAGTGGCTTTTAATGTCAAATAGACCCTCAAAAAGGGACGCCACACATAGGGGGAAAATAAAATAAAAGGGGAAATTATAAGGCATGCCTTATAATTTTAAATTATGGTTTTCCCTCAAAAAAAGAGTCACTCCGAGAAAACTATAAATATATGTTTTGCCATTGAGGGAAGGGTTATGTTGATGAATCTTTTGATTTCACTCCATGCTTGGAGTAATGGGATGTATGCCCTAGCTCTCTCTCTCTCATTGTAAGCTTCACTTGGAGCCATTGTTGAAGATATTGAAGACTCTATTGTTCTCCTTATTGTGCTCTATTGTGTTGAAGTGTGTTTGATGCATTGTTTTCTCCATTCTAACATTGGCGACTTGGCTTATGTGTTGGTGCATTAATTTGCTGAGTTAAATCTGCATGTTGGGGTTCCATTTTAAGTGTTTTTGGAAGGATTTTATAGTGCTAATGATCTGCTGTTAATGCTGCAATAAATTCCAGCCCTAGCGACTTGCATAAGTGATTATTTGGCATGTTTTGGTGATGTTTGAAGTGGTTAATCAATCTGGTTTATTTTGGTATATTTATTCCAGCTATGGCGACTTGATTTGGGCATTATTCTAACATGTTTCAAGGGTGAATCATCTATATTCATAATCTGATCTGTGTTGGCTTGTTTTTCTGAGTTTGAGCAATTATTTGGGGTGCATTGGAGGGTTACAAAGTGCTGGAAATAATTTAATAAATTTATCCTAACCCTAGCGACTGGGTTTATGATTTTGGGGGCTGTTTTGGAGGGGTTACAGTGGTTCAAAAATTCAGATATTCTGCAATTTATTTGAGGGAAAAATATGGGATATTGAGCAAGTTATGAATTTTCTAAGTTTCAGTTGTTCTGGTGCATTTTTATTTAATTCACTGCTGCAATTAATTTCAGATTTTGAAGTGGTTAATTTCCTAATTGGTTCTCCCATCTAACCCACCACCTTGGCTCACTCCAACCCCATTTGGGTTGTATTGAAGCTAACATTGGGTTATTTGAGGTCGAACTAGGAGGGTTTAGTCCTTCTAGCATCGATTGGATAAGTTTAATTTGCAGATTTGAATAATATCCCAAAAGGGGATATTACACACCAAGCAAAAATGATCGCAATATCAATAAAAACTATGGCGGTGACTCCAATATCACATCGGTAGAGAACAATTGCGGTCTCAATGGAGACGGGCGTGAACGTTCTACGAGGCGAGTGAATGGGTGAAGATCACTGCGGTATGGATGCAGCCGGGATGACCAATGGTTCATAGGCAAGTCATCAAAATATGTGCAACTATATGTGAAATCCTTCATACATGAGGAATCGAGTGAAAAGGTATGCGACCACAAGGACGAGGATGAATGATATGGTGCCCAATGGGACACGAAAAATGGCCAAGAAGGCAAAATGAAAAAGACGAATGATGAAGTAATATGTCCCAAAGGGAAAGTATGGCTGAGAAGGAGAAAATAAAATATGCCCCAAGTGGGGAAAGGTATGGCCGCGAAGGCAAAAAAAAAATAAATAAAACTAAAATATGCCCCAAGTGGGGAAAGTATGGCCACAAAGGTGGACTTGATATGATGAATATGGTGCCTCCGATAAGGGCACAAATATGGCCACAAGAGTGGACTTGATATGATGAATGTAATGCCCAAAGGGGAGAATGAATATGGCCTTAAAGGAGGACTTCGTGCATGGGTTAGATAGGATCATGAATTAAATATGCCCAAAAGAGGAGTTATTATCGCCACAAAAGGTGGATTTTGAGAGTACAATAGGATTAAAATGCCCAAAGGAACAATAGAGAGTATGTATGCCCGAAGGAAGAAATGGTTTGAATGTTGGATCAAAAATGCCCGGAGGAAAATGATTATGGCCACAAATGTGGACTTAAAGGTAAACAATAGATGATGCCCTAGGAAATGATACAAGGCAAGGGGAAAAACACAATGATTATTGCAAAGGGAGTCTACGGCGATTATGTCCAATCGACGACAACCCAAAGGAGTCGGACGGCGATCGGAAGTCGGTGGATATATAAGCCCGGGAGTCGGCTAATAATGCTCATTTTCACGTGTGAAGTTGACAAGAAAGAGCAAAGTGATTAAAGAGAGAACTGAGAGATGGAAGCCGCCGAAGCTGCGAAGAAATGCCAGAGGGTGCGGAGGATGGTGAGTAACGAAAACCCACATTGGTTTTTAATTGAATTTAATGTTTAATTTATTTTTTTCTAAGTAGTCGAAATGTTTTGGATATGGGAGCGGGGTATCCGTTACACAGAAATGAAATTTTTTTGGACCCGGATACGGCGGTAGACAAAACTATATAAAAATTAAAAATAATATAAATCTCAGCCTTCTAAATAGGAATTTAATTTTAAATCACATATTATGTATATGAAAACAAGATAAAAGACAAGTAATACTATTAACTATAAATTTATAATAATGTACAATATATAGAAAACAAATAAAATTAAATTTATAGTGTATGTTATAGATTGTATAAAATTAAATAATGTATTTTATATACATGTATACAATGTACAATATACTATATAAGATGTATTTACCATAGTTGGAATACTCACATAGTTGTATTTTTAATTAGTAACTGGCTCTACAAGCGATCTAAGCTCATGATTCTTTGAAGATTGCAAGAAGTTGCTTGGTCCAAAAAGGCGTAGAAATGGATTTTATGAAAATAAGAAAAATATTGCCATCAATGCGCAGAGCTTGAGAAAATATACACTTTTGGAGAAAACGACACCTAAAATGGAGCCACTGAGAATGAATGTTATGGCTCATGCAAGTTTTCACGCTACATCTTCAGGACCCTTTCCAAAAATGGAAATTTTTTTTTGTGCTTGTGTTTTCTTCACCAAAAATCCAAAAAAGGAAAGAAACGCCAAAAAAGTAAAAGCGATTCAGGCAGAAAAAAATAGGAGAAAATCGTTTTGCGGGCGGAGCGGCGGAGGCTGCGGAAGCGATTGGGTATGGCCTTGTGCCATACTCGGCTGTTTCCGTAGGCCTCTGTCCGCTCCGCCCGCTCTCACGCGCTCTTGTACTCGCTCCCGAGGCCACCTGCCGTTTCGGCAACTTAGATTTTTTTTGTATTGTTTTTGGTTAAAACCGATGACGCCTGGGGGTGGTTGATGGCGACTCAAGTGGGTCGATGTTGATTGGATCCTCGGGCATGTCGGTGACCCTCAAATGTGTCGACCCGACCAGTCGGCGTCGCGATGGTTGAATTGGATAGATTAGGGTTTAGATTGAAATTTGGATGAAACTTAATGGATTAGGATCAAGTTTTGGATTTTGATGAATTTCAATGGATCATGATCAGATTTTGTATGTTCGATCTAATGTATGTATGTTTTGTTTGTGATTATAGGCCAAAGAGACCTTGTATTTGAGAGATAGAGTGCCTACTTTGTATGAGTAGATCAGAGGAGATGTTACGAGGCAGCGAGTGGGATCACTTGGTTGTAGTGGGGTTGGTGGATTGAGTACTATCGAGAGGATCCCACGGGATGTGGGGCTTATGATTGCTTTGGTGGAGAGATGGGATCGAAAGACAAGGACATTTTGGTTTAGGACAAGGGAGATGATAGTCACCTTGGAGGATGTGTATCGGATTTTGAGATTGCCGTCTGAGGGAACAAATATTTCCCATCATGAGCGAGAAGAGATTAGTAGTGTTGGCGGCTATTTGGAGCCGATGCACCCCACATCAGATTTTCTTTAGGGGCTTTTTCATATGAGTGAGATATGAGGTTGGGGTATTGTGCAACCGCTTGATCCGTATGGTGATGATGGTGTGTCATGCTATACTTTGTCGACTACGGTGGGGCTTGATTTCCATGGGCATTAGCCGGTGTGGTGGCATACATTGTGGACCACTGACAATGTTTTCATTCGGGACCGCTTTATTGGGTCAGAGTTTATCATGAGCTTTCCATGTATAAAAGCGGGAGGTCGAGGACTAGATGTGGGTTTTTATTGCACTCACGGGCGTATGAGCATATAAGCAATGATTTGGCCACGGGGCTTTCGTGGGTTCTACAAGAGATCACATTCGATTAGAGGTGGGATTTACGAGATGAAGGGTCGATCAAGGCTTCAAAGACAACATGAGTGAGTGGAGGGTGGATTGGTATGTAGATCGGCTTGTAGAGTTGGATGTTGAGCTTGATTAGCGGCAGCGTATTGGGACTTTTCCGCATGGCCTAGTGTAGATGTGGAGTTAGTGGGGATGAGGAGGGTGAGGTGGGTGCGGGGGGAGACGACCGGAGATGATCGAGGCTGTTCGAGTTTGATCAAGTGCGGCGGACGGTTTGGGGTCTTGCGAGACCATACTAGATGGTCCCATTTTGTATAGACGGGAGGAGATAGATAGGGAGCTACCGAGTCCCATCATGGCTGATCCGGTGGAGGAGGCGCCGTAATGGGATGAGGAGCGATGTTGGAGTCGGGGCGGTTTTGGTGATTGGATGAGCTGATATCTGGGTAGCTAGGGTGGTTGTGGAGAGAGGAGATGAGGAGGAGATAGAGGAGATGGAGATTGATGTTGAGGCGACTCTGGAGGAGGCGAGAGATGGTAGAGCGGGAGCGTCTGCAGAGGTGGCACGCTTGCGTGTCTTGAGTTGGAGTAGATGAGGGTAGAGAGACACAACTGCGGCGGCGAAATGCGGTCACTCGGGAGAAGGACTGAATTATTCAGAGAGGGACCGCTACCGACGCAGAGAGGGAGGCCTATAGGGCCCATTTTGGTGATTTGACTACTATTTTGGTGAGAGTCGGTTAGTGGTGCCCAGAGCAGCCCCACGAGGAGTCGGGACAGTAGCACCTCCCGACATGATTTCTATGGATAGATACAGAGCACTAGCCGCAAAGGCTAGATATTACGAGGGATCTTGTTCGAGAAGCTGCCAAAGACACGACATTCCGGGAGCACGTCATGAGAGGACAATGACAGGGAGAGCAAGGCCGTCAGGAGAATGACGAGTGTGGCACAACCACAACGAGTAGAGGGAGGCGACGAGGGTGGCGGAGATGCGCAGGATCGAGTCTTGTGCCTGCCCCAAGAGATGAGGACTTGAGAGCCTCAGACATTCACTTCACATATTTTGATAGCATTTTTGCTTTGAGGGAGCCCCTTACATGATGTATTGATACACTTTTTGATATATGATATATGGTTTTGTCGTGGATTATCATGTGTTCATTATGTTATGTGATGAATTTTAATTTGATGTGATGATGATTTTATATTATGTGTCATGATGATGGGTTTTAGATTAGATGTGATGGTGATTTTATATTATATGTTTATTTTATATTTGATGATGATGGTGAAATAAATGTATGATTAGATGGTTATTCTAAATGTGTATGTGTATGAATAGAATGATGATATAAATGTGTGATGTGTTGATGAGGATTAGGACTATATGTTTTGTGTTTAAATTTGATCATGATGATTGGAATGTATATGGGTAAGATGTGATGAAAAAAATTAAGAATGAATGTGACGGATGTAAGAATAAATGTGTTGTAAGATATATAGATAGCATATATGTAATTAAGATGAAGAAAGATGTGTTGAAAGACAAATGTGACATGATTAGGATGAAAATGCGCGCAATGGTGACGACCTATAGGTGCGAACAACACTACATTATATCGAGGAACGTGCGGCGAAAAGATGCCTCCAACCGCATTAAAGGTAAACAAGAGGGAGATCCAGGCGACACAAGGCACATGCGACCAAAACTAATGCTAGCAAATAACCAATGATAGTTAGTCATCTCAAAGATCAAGAGGAAACAATGGATGAAAGGAACTCATAAACCTAATGTTGACATGACAAAGGAGTTTGAGATGTACTTGTACAAAGGGAAGAGGTTTCTCCATAAGCGTTGTTCCCTAAAACCATGCCCCAACTCGGGAAGGGGAAAGAGCAAATTGATCAATGCAAGAAGTTTCTAAAAGAAAATTGATCAATGCGGGAAGCTTTCTGAGGATGCTAATAAAATGGAAGGTGATCAATGTGGGAAGCCTTCAAATGCCATAAGGAGTAGCCATCCTTCGAGGGTATGGTCTACTTTATACTAAATATGTGGATGGCAAGAATAATACATGATAGCCGTCCTTCGAGGGATCGGTCTATTTCTTTTGATTTGCTTTTGACTTTGATTTTGATTTACATGCGTTTTCTTTTTCTTTTTGCATGAACAATTGTCCTTCGAGGCATCAGTCTATTTTTGATTACTATGATTTTTTTGATAAGAGCATCCATGATGATTTTTTTTTGGATGGGAGAGAGCTGGGACTAGCTAAGTAGACCACTCAAGAGGGGATAAATAATGTACAAGAGACACCCCTAGATCCTTTGCATGGCGCCAATAGGTGAATAATAAGGAGATGGATGTGATGATCGTGGAGTTCTCACCAAAGGGGAGAACCTATCCATAAGGAATATGTTATGGACAGAGCCGTGGTGCTCATATTTAAGGTCACATCTAGCGTGTGAGAAGACCACATAATTCCAAACCATCACAACGAGAGATGGAAAAAGCTAAGAACGAGGAATGATCCAAGGATATGACTAAGGGCACATTGGTAAATGTGCTAACAATAGAATGGTTGTAAGTGCAATGCGTTAAGCGGTTCCACTTCCGGTTTACCATCAAGGAGGCCTAGACGATAGGCTCCTGACCCATACTTATGCATGATAATGTATGGTCCAATCTAGTTGGGGGAAAATTTTCCGAGTTGGCTCTTTCTAGAGTGGTGACATTCCGATAACGTTACGAGGCGGCCGACATTAATGTCGCGTTGGAGAGACAGGACGAGATGAACAAGTGAAAATAAGAGCAAGCGCTTCTTATTAAGTGAGCGAAAGGTATGCGTCTAAGACGAATAAATGGTCCCCCTAGAGAGACAAGATAAATCAGGACCAAATGAGATGAGTTAAAAAAGATCACGAAACATGTGCCTTAAATGGCGGATTTTAGATAAAGCCATGGTGCTTCCGAAGGGAAGCACAGATATGGCCACGAAAGTGATCGTAGGAAGAGGAGATCAAAGTACAATCGGATGAACCGAGATGGATAAGATAAGACAATGTCGAATGTGGAGAGGAACTAATCTGTGAACAGACAAGTCCTAGAAAGAAGTCCCCCTAACACGGGAGGATGAATCGATGGAGACGAGAAGGAGGATGCTAAAAGATCAATAATGGGGAAAGATGTTCCCTAACGAAAGAGATATGGATAGGATAGTGGATGTCAAAGGATATGAAATGGATGTCAGGAGGATGGTGTAACAATGCGAACAATATTGATGAACAAGGAGGACCCTCGTTAGGAAGAGTGATAGGATATGATGTAGACAGATGAAGAGATCCAGGATGCCGAGTGGATGGAGATGCGGTAAAAGGGATCGAGATGGGCTATGGATGAAGTAGTAGATGGAGAAGGGGACTCGTCGAGGAGGTCCTCTCGCTCAATAAGATCATGGACGATAGTCTGAAGGGCCTTATAATGCTCAGTGTCATGACCCGAAGTGCGATGATAGGCACCGATGTAATAGGGATCAAACCAAGAGGGCTTTAGACGGTTCGGGTCAAAGGCCTTGATCGGTGGGAGTGTGATGGCAGAAGTGTGAAGCTAGATGTTGGAGGACCTCCGCATATGATTCGATGTAGGCATTAAGGAAGATTTTGTGAGATGGTGTGGATGGCGAGGGTGAAGGTGGATTAGATTGAGGTCTAGGTGGTCTAGAAGAAGGCGCAGTGGTGGATTATTTAGGCTGGATGACTAGACATGTGGAAGTGTTTTTGATGAGGACGCCTGGTCCTAGGAGGGAATTAGACTGTTTGGATTTGGATTGGTTGATTGGTCGCGATGGAGGAGGGGGTCCTAAGACAGAGGGATGCGGCCCCAGGATGGAGGATGTAGATCTGGTCTTGATAGGATGAATGTCGATCTTCTTATGAGGATGCTCAAGGGATCGCTGTGGAAGGATGCCAAGGTTTTTGGATTTGGATTGTTGAGGAGTGCCCTTGGCAAGGATGAAAATGATTTCAACAGTGGATTAAAAGGTGGTGTTGTGGTGGATGGCGGGAGTAATTTTTCATGACGGACTCTAAAGAAGGTGAAAACAGGTAAATGCGGGGATGTCGATTGTGTGGATGAGGCGGAGGATCACTAATAATCTGCGGCAAGTTGAAGTGCTTTCCAATATTTCTCAAATGATGAAGGTGGTGTGGAAGAAGAGGGGGATAATGGAGATGTGGTCACGATAGTTGATGCGGTAGGTGTGGGCGTAAGCGCAGAGAAAGAGGAACCGATATGAGCTCTAAGGATGGCACGATGGGCAAAGGTGGAAGAGATGTGGATGGTGGAACATGGTCCGATACTGATTAATGGAGTAGATTTAGGTGTGGAATCAATGACAGGAGTAGGTGTGGATATGGAAATAGAAAGGGGTGTTTGGATTATGCGATTAATGATGTCTATGTGAGAGGGGGATGATGTGGGTTGTGGATGAATAGGTGCAGAAATGAGGGGTTGTGTGGGAGAAGTATGAATGCCTTTTGTGTTTGTCTTGGATGTTTCAAGAGGCATTATGGATGTAGATGTAAATCGAGAAGGTGTGATGGGGGATGTAGATGCAGGAATGGTAGATGTTGGAGGACTGAATGATGTGGGCATGGGTAAAGAAATATGTGATAGTGACGTCAAGGTATACTTGGATGGATTCGTAGATGTGGAAGAAATAATTGTAGTGACAGGTGTGTGTGGGAGAGATGTAGATAATGGTCTAGGTATGATAGGTGTGGATAAGGAGCCGAGGTTGTAGATGAGGCTAATACGGATGTGGTAAGGGTAGGACTAGTTGTAGATGAAAGGTAGCGGTTGAGGCCGGGGTGGTAGGTAATGGGATCGTGGGTATAGTGGATGTGAGGATAGCCCTTGAAGGGGCGGTAGGCACAATATCTAAGATAGGGGTAGATGATGAAGATGGTAAAATAGATGTGGGGAAGATGTCTGATGTATGGTGTTGATTGAAAAGGGGTTGAATTGATATGATGTAGGAGGTGAGGATGAGTTTGTTGGTGGTGGATTGGGGAATGATTGTTTGAAGATATCATGTGGTGAAGATTGGATTGGTTGGGGAGATATATGATGGGGAGAAGCAAGATCATGGTAAGATGACATGGATTGGACGAGAAGATATGATTTGGGGGAGACGGGGAAAATCAATAGGTGGTTAGGCATGGTGATATTAGATGAAGCGAGGGATGGTAGGAGATGATGGGGAAGGAGTGGAATCCACCGGTCGGCGTGGTCGGGAAGTAGAGGGTCTAAGATGAAGGTAGTCATAGATGGGGTTGGAAGAAGGTCTGGAAGCAACGAAGGGTTTGGATGGGGTTATGGTGGACTGTTGAGAATGTTTCGAGGAAAAGTTTGCTTCCATTGTTAAGAAGACAAATCAAGCAAACATTTCTTTTTATGTTTTGATTAAGAATGTGGAAAATAAAATGGGGATGGATAACAAAGGACCTAGAAGAAGGTGAACTATGTCTGGTTTCAGGTAAGTTATGGCTAGAGAGTGTCCGAGGTGGCTTCTGTTGGGTGATCAAATCCCAATCGCCTACCTAGGAAAAGGGAATTTTTGATGTGTGATTTGATTTGGGGTTGAATTGATATGATGTAGGAGGTGAGGATGAGTTTGCTAGTGGTGGATTGGGAATGATTGTCGAAGATATCATGTGGAGAAGATTGGATTGGTGGGGAGATATATGGAAGAAAAGCTTAGAAAAGCAAAGGGATGAATTTAGGATAAAAGCATCCTAAATAGTAGGTTGGTTATGGCAAGATGAAGGGTATTAATTAATTAATAGGGATTATTTAATTCATAAGAATAAGAATTAATATGGATGGGATAATTGGGCATGTAAAATATTAAAATGACTAATTAACTAAAGTGGCGAAATTAATTAATGGGGATTGGATGGGCATTTAACTAGATGAAGGGGATGAATAAAATAAATATGCGCACGCGGGCGATCAAGGGTATATATACTGAATTTAGGTGTCTACAAATAGTCATAGTGGAAAGCTAACAAAACATTGCATTTGGTTCACTCAGATTCATGTTCTCTTACAATTCTCTATGTTGGTGGTGACGAGCACTTCATGTTGTTCATCGACCACTACAACAAAATGAATTGGATATATTTCTCAAACAAAAATCAATGGCCTTTGAAACATTTCAAATGTTTTGAACAATGGTGGAAAATGAAGCTCAATCCTGTATTGGGACACTCAAGAGCCCGACAATAGCGGCGAGTTCTCTACAAAAGCATTTGAATCCTATTTAAAGCAAAATGGGATCAAATACCATCTCCTAGTTCCTCACACTCCTCAACATAATGGAGTAGTTGAGAGGATGAACATAACTTTGATGAACACAAGTCTATGCAATGTTGTATTTTAAAGGGGTGAATCAGATTGTTGGGCTGAAGTAACTCAAACAACTATGTATCTCTGCAATAGATCAACGGTAACAACCCTTCAACTAAAGACTTCATATGAAATGTTCAATTGAAGACTCCATATGAAATGTGGTACGGTCATCTTCCTTTAGTGCGACATTTTTTGGTTTTTGGATCCTCTTGTTATACATTGATTCCTAAGGAGGAAAGGAATAAGTTGGATCATAGGAGTTGAAATACATTCTCTTCGGATTTTCCGAATCCTCCGAGGCATGCCGGTTTACGATGAGGAAAACAAGAAGTTTCTTGTTACAAGATATGTTGTCTTTTGTGAAATTGCAAAGGACAAAGCTAGCATTGATCGACAATTGAGTCGACTTGACAAATATGCAAAGTTTGATGTCTTTAAGGAGAGTAATTTGGAAATTTCAAGTAGTGAGGGGAGAAAATGTCGTTGGGATTCATAACGAAGAATGAATCTCTTCCGAAGGAGAAAATGAAACTTCATTCAAAAATGAATGAGGGCCACAAGAAAAAAGGTTAGATAGTGAAGGAGATTTAGATCAAGAAAATGAGATATCGAAAACATAGAAGAAGATGCCCAAATGGGCAACACAAACATTGAAATGTGCCCATCCTAATGAAGTTGGGAAAAGCTGGCATATGGAGAGCAAATTCAACATGTAATGTCCCTTTTGGGACTGAAAATGGAGAAAAGGGGTTAACCGGCTGTCCCGAACAGATCTGATCTTGAAACACCTTTAATTATTCACACAACAAATTGATAATAACTGAAAACCAATCTAAAATCAGCAATCTCCAAGGGCAGCGAACTGTCTAAGGAATTCAAGTCCACTTTTCACTATGCAAATCAATGAAGAATGCCACGAAACAATTAATCTAGCCACGACAATATTTATAAATCAAAAAATTGAAGGAATATCTGATTTCATAGTTGGAATTAATTATTTAGAACAGACTAGCCAAAACCGAGGGCTAGGAAAAATAGTAAACCTTTGCCAAAATTCACCAAAATGGAGATTCCGGCCTTATAAATTATGCCGAATCAGAATATGAAATCAAAAACTTGCAACTTGTGCCCTAGAAGGCACCCAAATACCCTCAAACCCTAGTCTCCGCCCAACTAGGAATGGCTCTAAAATGCATGCAAATGTCTGTAGATGTCTTCTTTGATCCTCCACTATCCAAATCTGCAAAAAGGTCTTCAATATGACTTTGCTTCAACCAAGGATGGAGGGTTTTCATCCTCCAACCAACCACAAGAAGGGTTTTCGTCCTTCTTGGAAAGCCACACAATTGGATTTTCGCCCAAAAGTGGAAAGACAATGAGCAAACAACCCAAAGGTCCAAAAGGCCAAAAGCCAAGGTTGACCCCTTATAAAGCTTATTTAACCTTTAAGTTGCTTTTAAAAGCCACCAAACCCAACCGACCTGCTAAAATGAAGAAAACACTAAAAAGAAACATTAAAAATTAGAAAACAAAGATGCAATGAGAACCCAATTCCTTTTCTAGCTCATCCAACTTCATTGCCACGAAAAGGGAATGACAAGACGTCCAAGATCATGCTCTTAAGTGGGAAAAAAAGACATTACTATCCTTCCTTCCCAAAATTGCTTGTCCTCAAGCAATTGCAAACTCATATGCCCAAGTATATCAAAGTAAAGGAACATGTTGTAGTGTTCCCATAATCTGGACCTTGTGCTTGTTAAATGAAGGAGCTTTGTCCCAAACAAACTCATACCTTTACTGTCCCTTTCATCATGAAGTCTTCATCCTCTTCCACTTCAAAGACAACAATGACACCTCCTTTCTTAGCATGCTCAGCTGTAAAAAAATTCCTGCAAGCTGATGTAGTTTCCAACATAAAGCAAGAAATGGATGCATAATCAGCCTGACAAGCTATCACTCTCACTACCAAATGCAAATCAGTTTGGGGAGGGGCTGAAAACAATTCACCATGGTCATAATTCACATGGAACCCTATTCCAAATGAGGCTATCAAATCTGATTTATTCCCTCCCTTCAACTGAAATCTTCCTTCCTCATTATTCCATGATGGAATACTCTCAAAAAATGAAAATACACTGCTGTTCATGGCTGCTAATGGCAGCTTCCAATCTGATTTTTGCAAACTCAGCTCTATAACCATGACATAACAACTCCCAAACTAAAATCTAATGGAAAAAAGAAAATTCGTGAGTACAGTAGGGGCTGAAAATTGACTTACATAGGCTGGAAATTTAAGAACACCAGGTCTGCAAATGAAATCAACCTAAAGCGACATTTGTCTTGATGCATGCATAGCTTGGGGGCTTCCGGAAAGGGTGTAAGTACCCCTTACTACTCAAGGTGCTCCTCATTTTTCCCACCTTTGTATCAAACTGATTATGATGATCAGCTCCATGTGATGGTGAACCAAGGAACAATAAATCTGAAATATATTTGTTCCCTGGGCTTTCAATAAGATTTTCATCCCCTTTTTCCTTTGCCTCTTCGATACTTGGAGCTTTCTCCCTTTGCACAACCAACATACCTTGTTCACATGTGCTTGGAATGTCCTTGTGGCTCTTACCCAAGTCTAATTCTTCATCTTTTTCTCTACATTATCTGCTGTCATAAAACGGCCAACAAACTGACTATTATCATGTATCCTTGCGAAATGGGTTCCACCCATCCCTTCCGCTTGCCCTTCTTTCTCACAACACTTCTTTTCCACCCTGGATTCATCACATGCTGAAATGCTATCAGTATTAATCAAACAATGATCAATAATTACCTCATAATGATGACCATTCGGGACAAAAATGGGAGTAAGGGTTGAATCTTCATTCCTCATGGCTCCCGTTCTTCCAAGGTGCAGATCTTGAGTTGCATGCTCACTGTGCTCCTCCTTCCTTGGCTTGTGCTTCACTATGTCATCAAACCCTCGTGTCACTAAGGTGTTGTTAGGAAAACCAACCAAGAGATCAACCGTGGCAAGAGGATTGGGGAGTTCTAATTCTCCCAAGGGCTGCTCCCTCTCCATAACCAGCTGTTGCAATATACCTTCCTCTTTCTTAACCTTAGGGGAATGATCATGCCCCTCCTCTCCTAGCAAACTTGGAAATTTGGTTTCCTCTTCAACCAGCTTCGTAGTTTCTCCTTGCTTTGCCCACAAGATGGGGCTCTTTTCCTCTAGGGTTGGGATGTTCTTCCCATGACCCTTGTGCATGGCTCGGGGCTTGGACCAAGTTCCAATGCCCACTTTTGATTCGTAAACTTCTACTTTGGAACTCTACGAAATTACACTATTATATTGTTCTACTTTCAACTTTGGAAAAAGACAGTTTGATCGAAGATTAGAGCTTTAGTGACTAATTATCTAGTGCTATAGAAAGGAAATTGTAGAGAAGGGAAACAAATTCAACTCCAAACACCAACAATTTTATCCTGGAAACCCCCAATGGAGGAAAACCAGTTGGGAAGGGAAAAACGCTCTTTCTTCCCACTTTTATTGGTTAATTATAGACAATTACAGATTACAAGAAGTAGAAAATGGAGACAACAATGTAAACCTCTCCTTTCCTATGCTTGCTTGCTTTGTTTCTACACCTTGCTCCTACAATTCCACTCCAACACTGAAGATCTTGCTCACTTGCTCTCATTAAACTTAAACCTTTGCTCTTTGATCTCTTTGGATCTCCGAATGATCAATTTTCTTGCTCCTCTTTGTATTTATAGCCTTCTCCCATGTCCTCTCATGCAGTGGAGAATGGGAAAGGTCTGGGAAGGAAAAGACACAGTCGGGCGCTTGAAATTCGCGTTCATTCGTGCTCCATTCTTCTTTTTGTTCAAAAGTGTTAGGACCGCCACCCAGGTCGGGCAACGATTCTGCTGCAATGCTGCTGCTCAAGGCAGAGCGACGGTCTGTCTAGAACCTCTGTTTACCTCATTTTCTTCATTTTCTTGATTCTCCTTCTTGGTGCTTGATGGAACTGATGAAGTGGTGTGTTTTTCTGGATCCCTATGGATCATACCTCCCCTGCTTAGGAGGCTTTTGGTCCCACAAAAGCTTAGTGGGGGAGTGGTAGAGGAATCAACTCCCTCTCTTGCTCCTTCGAGTACCATTGGGTATGCCTTGGTGTCTTCTCTCGTCCAATCTGCCAAGGCTCCTGTGGATCTCTGGTTTGCTGCTCTAGTGCTACATCCTCCTCCGAGTTGCCTCGAGTATAGTCCTCTTTGGAAGGCAGCTTCTGTATGTTTCCTTCTTTGTCATTGGTAGATGGCGTTAGAAGGTGCGAGCTCTTGCAACTTGCGGTGCGTGCATTTGCATGAAGTATGGCCTGAAGGTTTCTTTTCCAACCTGCTCAAGTGTGGCGAAGGTCCCATACTGTAGTGGTGTAGTCCTCCTTGCTTGTCTTTGTCTCTTGAGATGTGATGGCCGAATCTTCTCCATGTACGCTGCTGCTTTATAGTCATCACTATTCCTTGTATCTCCTCTTCTCCTGCTGCCCCACGCCCAGGTCCAGTGAATCCGTAGGTAGATACGGTGCGCGCATAGCGGAAGTTTGTTTTGCTCCTTGAATGAGCAGTTCCTGTGGTGGCTTCTTCTGCAAAAACTGACTAGTGCTATCCAAGTTCTCCATCCTTTGGTCATAAATATTCGTGTTCTCACGTCCATTTTGCTTTTCTTCCTATGAAAGTAAACAAAATTGATGATTTGCTCGAATAAGTCTTGGTGCTTGGTTGACACATACCATAGCGTTCTTTGATTTGCTCGGTGTGCCCGGTTGTTGAAATTGACTCCGTCCTTGACCCATCTGCACGGTTCTCCCTCCTTGTGAACACAACATCCTGGCATACAAGTAAGGACTGCCGAAGACAACATAAAATGCATCAAGTGGAATGATATCAGCCTCTAATACATCTATGTACCGGGCATTTATCCCAAACCTGAAACTTACACTTTTTTGTAACATGTATTTGTACACTCTTCACCCAACCCAATGGGTATGGATGTGGATGCGCATAAGTCTTTAGACCAAGCTGTTCTACAACCGCATCAGAAATCAGATTTGACTGAGATCCAAAATCTACTAAAGCGTTTACCTTAGTCTTTTTGATTTGGATTTTGATTTGAAAAAGCTTACTCATCTCTTCTTCTGCTCCTCCAGTACTTGTTAGTGGCCGTGCATCCAAGCCTTTCGTCTACATCCAAATCATCCTCAATCTCCACCTCCCCTTCTGTTTTCACAATGGCCATGGATTTCTTGGAATCCTTGGTCCGGTTTTTTGAGTGTAATTCCGGATGCAACTTCCAATATGTGGCGTTAGTATGCCCATTTATATCAAAATTCTTACAGAAATTCTTAGGATCTTTACAAGTATGCAAAGCAGTAACGACATGTTTACCTTTCCATTTACCTTTGCTACTTGTCTTCCCTTGTTCTTTTTCCTGTTGATCATTGGTGGTCTCCCTTTGGCCCTGTTTCTCCTTGCTTCTTCTCGTCATCAATGTAGTATGCTTGTATTCAAGCTTCATTGAGATCCTTGGGCTTTGTGGAGATTACTTTCCTCCAAAGGTGAGTGTGAAGTCCTCCCAAATACTTGAATGTCCTCAACCTCCAAGTCCATATTAAGCAACATGGCTTGTCTCGAAATTCCGTTGTGTAGTCTTCGCACGCTTGATCGCTGCCCCGCCTAAAGTATTGCCACTTAATCATCATGTCAGTCTTATGGCCAATAGGATAGAAGTTAGCTCTAATCAATTCTTTAAAACCCTTCCAAGTACTGACAATAGGACGTTTCTTCTTTTCACAAGTGGCTAGATGGGTTTCCCACCAAACCAGAGCATGACCTTCCATTTTGAGACATGCAAAGGTGATCCTTTGTGCCTCAGTGACATTATGCACACTAAAATAGACTTCCAACTGTTTTAGCCATTTATCCAGCAATTCTGCATCTACTTGTCCTTCAAAGTTCTTTATTTCCACTTTCGTTTCAACTTTAAAAGGTGTATGAGCAGATTTTACCTTCTCACTTACAATTGGCGTCTCTTCTTCACGCTCTTCCCATTCTTCCTCTTCGTGGCTCTTTTCGATACGAATTTTTCGGCCAGTGCTTGAACCACTGAGTCCATGGAATCTTGCTTAACCGAAGCCGTCTTTTGCAGATCTGAAAGCTCTTCTTGTTTTCTATGCAACCTATCCATCATGGTCTCTAACATTTTGACTCTACGGACCAAGTTCTCTTCCTCCATTTGAGCTCGAATTCTCTGTTTCTACTTCTTCGTAGAAATATTTGGCTCGCAAGGTAAAACTTCTTCGCCTTTGGACCTTGTCACGTTATACAAATCACAAGACAAAATTGAATTCCATAGTCCGGATATATAATCAGCTCGAGATACCAAAATGATCCGTAAACTTCTACTTTGGAACTCTACGAAATCACACTATTATGCTGTCCTACTTTCAACTTTGGAAAAGACGGTTGGATTGAAGATTAGAGCTTTAATGGTGATTATCTAGTCTTTATAGAAAGGAAATTGCAGAGAAGGGAAACAAATTCAACTCCAAACACCAACAATTTTTAGTCTCGCACACTCTTCCTGGACCAAATTGTCAAATGATTCGCTCCAAAAGCTGGCGGTTTCATCCCGAGCTTCCAACGGTTATTTTCTCAATTTGATATCTTTTATGGGTCGTTACTTTCCTCATGGGTCGGCCTTAATGTGAAATAATACCTTGAAACCCTATATAAGAAAGTCAAACACACTCATTTACTCACCTGACACTCCCAAGCATTCCTCAAACAAATATTAGTCAAAAGACATTCAAAGCTCTCCTAAACTTTCCTAAAGCAACAACACACATTAGGAGCAGCCCCTACATAGGTCCAAAGCACTCTAGACCAGTTCTAGAGTCAAGCTTCCAAAGCTAAAGACCATCAAAGCCAAGTCAATCACTAAGCAAACAAGCCATTACAAACATTATCAAGTGATTGAATCGTCAAATATAGTTGCATTCATATAGATATCACATTTCTAGGTGGAGAACTATGTGCGGTTTGAGGCCCTCTTTGGATTAGTGCCAACACAGGCAGTGTGCAGATTGCACTTCAATCTAAACACTAACCTTCTTGTAGGGGTTTCACCCATGGTTAAGGTTGTGGATTTTTCGATTGATTCAGAGTGTTTCACATCTTTGCAAGACCTAATATCTTACAACAAGGTATATCATAGTTAGTCACAAGGGAGACAAAAATTATAGAGTGCCGACACTTTCCTGGACATAACTGCTAGTTAAGGATGAAAGTGGCAAATAGTGTTGGGACGGTTTGGTCCCTTTACATAGTACACTATGAAAAAAAAGACACAAAGCATCTATAGGACATTTCCAACCGATTCATCATTCTGTCACATGTAGATCGATTTCTAGATCATCTAAATAACTTAGTTCACTTGCTCTCTCACGTTCTAGTATATTTATCACATATTTTAATTTATCTATCTTGCGAATTGCTATCTATGTATATTTTGGTATGCGTGATTAATTAATAATCTAAATGTACATCTTCTTTGCTAATCCTAATCTGAAATTGCATTAAGTAAAAGCAATCAACCCCCTTTCCCACACTTAAATTCATTTCTAGTAAATCAGATCTAACCCGATCATCACCATTGCCCTCCTAATAAATTTTTTATTATTGTATTTTTAATTAAGATTTCATTAGAAACGATTGCGCATTATCCATCTAGCTCGTATCATTTTCCCTAGTGCATCCTTGGCACTTTTAAAAGGAATGATAACCGGATCATTCCAAGCCAAGAACATAGATGCTAATCAAACATCACGACCTAATAAGATGAAAGTAATTCGCGAATAACTTTACATAAACCTTTGAAACAAATGAGCAACAATATCATATATTAATATGGAACTCAATGAAACACAATGAGAATGGGCCTTGCTTATATAGGTAAGGAATAACAATTTAAGAACCGATCAAGGTCAGATCAAGCCATAAATCATAGAAAGAATTAGTCATCAAATAACTAGTCAAGTCCATAGATTTATGAGAGAACTAGACATCAAGGATTTAGTCAATACCATAGATCTAGGAAAGAACTAGTTAATACCATAGATCAAGGAAAGAACTATACCTAACAACTATATAATATCTCCTAATATCTAAGTAAATAAAAGAAATATCCACACACATAAGTGGGTGAGGATAAATACAATAAAGGTAAATAATGTACCTAGGTGAACATGAGCTAAGGTAAATACCTACTTTAAGACCCCCCCTCAAGTGAAGCTAGGGGCCAAAATAGAAGTGGCATGTCCACAGTATGAGTCCCGACAACTAGGCCTGATGAGGTACTCATGTACAATATATCCATGAAGAAATATCGAACCAAAAGAAGGAAAGAATCCTGTTATAAGGAAAGAGAAAGAAGGAAGATGTTCTCATGAACACCCCCCAAGAACAACTTCTGAAACCCCAAGCATTCCATGCAACTCAAGGTAGCGAGGTGATGCAAAAGGCTTCGTAAAGATGTTTGCAACCTGCTGCTGAGTCAGAAGGTACTCCATGCAAAGAACTCCATCCTGAATGTGCTGCCGAATGAAGTGGATGTGTATGTCGATATGCTTGGTCCGCTGTGCTCAACTGGGTTGCGAGAAATGTGAATTGCACTTTGGTTGTCACACCAAAGTATAGTCGGTGAATCCTGTGGGAATCCAAACTCATCGATAATTGGCGAAACCAAAGAATTTCTTTGACTCATTTGTAACTATTGCCCATACTCGCCTCACGAAGATGAAAGTGCAATAACACATTGCTTTTTGCACGCCCGAACAATCGGAGAAGAACCAAGACAAAAAGATAGCAAGTAGAAAGCTGTCATCAATAGAACTCCGCCGCCCAATCGAATCAGTATATCCAAGTCGAGTAGAACCCCTAGTGTAGTGTAGGCCAAAGTGGGAAGTGCCCTGTAAATAGCGCAAAATACTTTTAGCAGCTTGCCAATGACTACTATGAGTAAAATGGGCAAACCGAGATACAAGCCCTACTGCAAATGAAATATCAGGGTGAGTATGGGTCAAGTACATGAGACTCCCAACCAACTGCCTATACAATGTAGGATCACAAAGTGGTGTGGTACATGTGGATGTAAGAGTAACTCCAGATTGAAAAGGAGATGGACTTGGCTTGTAATCAGCCATATCAAAGCACCTAAGAAGATCATGGGTGTACTTTTGCTGACTCAAATGAATCCTTGAATTTATATGAGAAATCTGCAAACCAAAGAAATAATGCAATAGCCCAAGATCTGTCATGTCAAACTGTGTAGAAAGAGCCCTCTGAATACTCTACGAATGTGGAAAGAACACTCTTAAGTAAGTAACAAATCATCAACATACAAGACAAGTATCACAATATTCTCACCAACATGCCTGGAGACAACCTATATGATCGGAATGGCAACGAACAAAACCAGTAGATAGAAGAAAAGAATCCATCTTCTCATACCAAGCCCAAGGGGCTTGTTTGAGACCGTAGAGAGACCTTTGGAGTCTACAAACAAGAGAAGAATCCTGAACAAATCCAGCCGGCTGCTCCATGTATATTTCCTCTTGTAGATCTCCATGTAAGAAGGCACTCTTCACGTCCATTTGGTATACGGGCCACCCTTGTGATGCAACAAGAGCAAGTACAAGTCGTATAGAATCCATCTTGGCAACGGGTGCAAAAGTCTTGGAGTAATCAATACCTTCAACTTGTGAAAAACCCTTTGCAACAAGACGAGCCTTATACTTGTCAATGGACCCATCTGCTGTGTATTTGGTTCGGTATACCCACTTACACCTAACCATCTTTCTTCCTTTAGGAAGAGATACAAAATCCCAAGTATGATTCTTCATCAAAGAAAAATACTCAGCTGCCATCGCATCATCCCACTCCTATATCCCATGAGCCTTTGAAAAAGACTGTGGATCCTCAGAAACTGCTTGACACAAAAGTCCAGAACCTGTAGAATGTGTGTGATGATGCCTAGTGGGTGGAAGATCCTCTATGAAAGGTGCTTTGCCTCGTAAAGCGTAGTGTCTGAGCCCACTTAGGCATAGTGACTACATCAGTGGGAATAGGATCCTCAACGACATCTATATCCTCCTCATCAATATCCTCAAAGAAATAATCCTCAAGATGAGATGAAGAAGAAGGAAGCATGGAAGAAGATGAAGAATCATGAGGAGTGAAGCACTCATCAAACTGAATATGTGTTCGAAAAAGAACATCATGTGTATTAGGATCTAAAAGACTATAAACTCTCATGTCCTCACAATACCCGACAAAGATCAAGGGTTTACTCTTTTTATCGAAAGCTTTCCTTTTCTTCTTTGGCACAAAGGCCCAAGCATGGCTCCCAAAGACTCGAAAAAATGAGACATCTGGCTTAGTGTTGGACCAAGCTTCCTCTGGAGTCAAATGCTTAAGTGCTCTGTGTGGTGTGCGATTTTGAATGTAGTTAGCACAATTAATTGCTTCTGCCCAATAGATAGGAGATATATCTCTAGAATGCATCATACAGTTAGCCATTTCCTTCAAAGTTCTATTCTTCCTTTCTGCTAATCCATTCTGTTGTGGAGTATGAGGAACAAAATGTTGGTGAATAATGCCTTGAGTTGCCAAAAATTCAGAAAACTCATTGTTGAAGTACTCCCCCATTATCAGTATGAAGGTTCTTTATGCAACTAAAAGATTGTTTCTCGACCAAAGCCTTAAAGACTTTGAAGTGTGAAAAAACATCACTTACGTACTTAAGAAAATAAACCCAAGTACGCTCGAGAAATTATCAATAAACGTAAGTGCATACTTAGCTCGATTGAAAGATGGGGTAGGAAAAACTATCAAGTCATTATGCACAAGCTCAAGTGGTGAAGAAGCTCTCTTAGACAAATTCTCAGGAAAAGGATTTTGATGTTGTTTCCGTAATGCACAACTATGACAAACTCCCTCAAGACAAGAAACTCTAGGAAGACCATCTACCATACCATGAGTGCTCAATTCCTTCAAATATCTGTAATTGAGATGTCCAAATCTTTCATGCCAAAGCTTACTCTCTGAATCTGCATGAGAAACAAATCCTAACCTTATAAAAGAAGTGTCATCAAAACCCTCAAAGTGATATAGTCTAGAACTATAATCAACAATACCCTGAGCAACAAGTGAATAAGACTTCAACAAAGTTCTTACTTCGCCCCATGTGGTATAAAAGTCACTGTTTTCCCTCGACGAGAATGACAAATTTGATATACGAGTAAAGCAAATTTGTAGTGATGTTAGAACATATAGTGCATCTTGGATATTGCCACCATCAAGTTGTATATCACTTTTTCCCTCAACAAAAAGAAAGGAAGAATCTCCAACCCCAATTTTGGAAGAGAACTCAAACCTAGAGAAACAAAAGACTCCTTAGAAGAAGTTATGTGATGAGATGCACGGAATCTATAACCCAATTGTCTGCAAGTGGTGACCGAGATCTTCCAACAACATTAAGTGCTTTTCCATGCTTGATTAGGAGGTGGAGTGGAAATAGAAATTTTGTGTTTCTTGACCGCATCCTCTAAGGCTTGCATTCGCTTATAACTCCTATTTTCTTCATGATTACTACCCCCACAAAAAGAGCATGAACGACTAGACTTATTCTTGAATTTAGAAGACTCCTTGGGTTTTGAGTTGTTTTCTTTGGGTTTAAAAGCATTTTGAGATGGAGAAGGTGTGGATTTGGTTTTCTTGTTTGGTTTTCCCTTGCCCTTAGGATTAGATGCAACTAATGCCTTTTGAGAGGTGGAAGACTCAAGGTGAGATAATTTGGATTCTTTCCTAGTAAGTTTTTCACAAAATGTTTCTAAGTTAAACGTTTTGAAGGTGTCACCTAAGGCATCCATGCTAGAGAAAAAGGTAGAAGCAAAAATTTGGAATGGTCCTCTCAACTTGGATAGAATCAAGTAAACACACTCTTCATCTTTCTTGTCTCTTCCACTCCCCTTCAACTGTGTCAACAAATGCTTGAACTTGGTAAGATAGTCTATAATTGTTGGAAAATCTTCGGGATTAAGAGAGGTGAACTGAATTTCAAGTTGTATGGCTCTCATATGATCCACCTTACCAAATAAATCCTCCAATTTTTTCCATATTTTGAAAGGAGAGTTACACTTTTCCAAATGAAACAAAAAGCGGCACATAAGTTCCTATCAAACCCATACACTCATCAAAGTTGCATTGGTACTGAAATTTCTCATATTCTCTAGTGAACATTGGTTGTTCTGAAGAAGTTAAAGCCCATAATCCTTTCCGCTTAATTATTGTTTCCATTCTTGGTTTTCATGTGTGTTAATTATGTGTTGTTAATAGCTCAACATGATCTAATGCAAAAATAGATAAAGATGCCATCCTCAAAAAAATCACCAAAAGAAATGCAGAACCAAGCAATGCAACAAGACCCCAAACAATGCAACAAGAGCCCCCAGATTTTGCCACTTTATAAGAGTGCGTGTTACAATATGGCACTTCATAATTATAGTGCGATTCTCAAAATAAATATTTTCAATGGAAAGAGCATAAAAACTACGCACTTGATCCGTGGACCCTTGCCAAAAAAGGAAAGAAACGTCTTTTCGAAAAGACTCGCGTATGCAAACCGAAAATGCTATGCCGCAACAAAAACCCAGATTGGATCTCAAGAAACCCAACAAAACCCAGAAAAAAAATCTAGATTCCCTTTTCGTACAAAAAAATAAAAAAATGACTGCCTCCCGAAATGGTCGAGTTTACAGCTAATCTTAGGGTTTTGTTGCCTTCCGGATCCAATGGAAGCCTCTGTTTTACATAAAAATGCACGCAACAACAAAATACGAGCAAATCCGAATATATGAATATATAAAGAATTTATTTGCAAAATAAAACTTATAGACGAATGTCAATAGCAATCTCCTGCTCTGATACCATAAAAGGAACGATAACCAGATCGTGCCAAGCCAAGAACACAGATGTCAATCAAACATCATGATCAAGAAGATGAAAGTAATTCGCCATAATAATTTTACATAAACCTTTGCAAACAAATGAACAGCAATATCATATATTATTATGGAACTCAATGAAATACAATGAGAATGGGCCTTGCTTATATAGGCAAGGAATAACAATCTAAGAACTAGTCAATGTCGTAGATCAAGCCATAAATCATGGAAAGAACTAGTCATCAAAGAATTAGTCAAGTCCATAGATTTATGAAAGAACTAGACATCAAGGATCTAGTTAATACTATAGATTTAGGAAAGAACTAGTCAATACCATAGATCAAGGAAAGAACTATACCTAACAACTAGATAATATCTCCTAATATCTAAATAAATAAAAAGAAATATCCACACACATAAGTGGGTGAGGATAAATACAATAAAGGTAAATAATGTACCTAGGTGAACATGAGCTAAGGTAAATACCTACTCTAACAACTTTATCGTACATAGATATTCGATATCAATCATATTGATATTGATATCTTTTGTCCTTAATTGAAATATCTATAGCTTGGAACTATTCATTCAGATATCATTGATTGTCATCGTCTCTAAGTTCTCAAGCCTAACTACACCATTTTCCAAGATCATTTGAATAATAAAAGGACCAAGCCAAATATCTTAAAAGTTGCTAGACTTAATTTCTTGCATTCCATTATATCTTAGAATGGCTCCATGTAATGTCCCCTTTTTTCGAATTAATCCTCAAAAAAGGATTCCTTGCATTTCCCTTTTTTGAAGGCAAGCGATGGATGTGCAAAGGAAGATCGTGGATTATATTTCCATTTTCCTCATTCATGTTTATGTTTTTAGCTTTGTAAATTCCCATTGTAAGGAGTTGGCTGGGTTTGGTGCATTTTAAAAAGCAAATTAATAAATATACTTTATATGGGTCGGCCTTGCCTTTTTGGCCTTTGGCGCCAACATGAGGATATAAAAGGAGATTAAAGACTTCATTTGGGGACATTGATTTTGTCGCATTTTATCTAAATTGGACCTTTGGGCTGTTTGCTCATTGTCTTTCCACTTTTGGGCAAAATCCCAATTGTGAGGCTTTCAAGAAGGACGAAAACCCTTTTAGTGATTGGTTGGAGGAGGAAAAGCCTCCATCCTTGGTTGAAGCAAAGTCATATTGAAGACCTTTTTGCAGATTTGGGGCATTGGAGAATAAGGAAAGAGATCTACAAATATTTGCATGCATTTTAGAGCCATTCCTAGTTGGAGTGACTAGGGTTTGTTGGTATTTGAGTGCCCTCTAGGGCACAAATTGCAAATCTAATTTCATATTCTGATTTGGCATATTTTATAAGGCCGATATCTATAATTTTTGGTAGTGTTTATCTATTGATTTCAGCGTTGGTTTATGGCTGCCCTGCAGCTGTCATTTATTTAATTACAACAGTGTGACTTCGCTGATTTTCTCCATTTAATTGTTGCAAATGGAATGGATTTTGGTTGCCGTGATTGAAATAATTATTTAGAAGTATCTATCAGCTGTTGTGCATGATTATTTGGTGAATTCTAAGCTCTTACTCAGTTCACTCTAGGGTTTGGAAGGTTATTTCAGCTGCTGTTATAAAAATCAGATTATATTTCATTTGTGGTGTGTGTATTTTCAGATCTGATCCTTGGGGTTTGTGGCCAAACCCATATCTTGGTTTTTGTCCCAAAAAGGGACATTACATTTCGGCCTTAAAATTCTCTCTAGATGTGATTTTGATGGCAATACTTCCACCTTCTTTGCATGACTTTTATTATCCACTACACCACTAGTCGACATTCATCTAGTTTAGTCAATTAGATAAGTTGTGTTTTGACACTCTTCTCATTGCCAAGTTGGTTGTCACCGCTACCATTAATCTTGGCATAAGGTATTCCATTGGAAGAGATGTTTTGTAACCAGACATCAACTAGAAACATAAATGGTTAGTAGTCATTTTTAGTAGGTTGTGCGATAATCCCACAACACCAAAGATGTTCTTCTCAATCTGCATCCTCTTTAGCACATCAATTTTGGATCACCGAGATTTAAACTTCATAAGTGGCCTTTGCTTAGACTTTAGATTGAGTGGAAGATTCAAAATTTTGAAGTCTGAAATGAATCACATGGTTGAAAAATGCTTACCTTGATCATTAGCGATCCGTGTTGGTATTCGAATCCGCGAATATTTTCTCATAGATGAATTTCTCCATACTCTATGCACTATTGTTAGGAAGTTCTTAAACCTTTTACCACTTCATTAAATGCTCAAATGGCGGCCACAATGTATGCGCACTTGTGGATCTTGCTAACTTGTAATGGTCCAAAGAAATCCAGGTTTCATTGTTCAAAAGTTGTAATATCCCCTTTTGGGATATTATTTGAATCTGTAAATTAATTAACCCAAATCAACTCTAGAAGGATTAGATCCTTTTAGCTCGACCTCAAATAACCCAATGTTAACATTAATACAACCCAAATGGGGTTGGAGTAAGCCAAAGTAGTGGGTTAGATGAGAGAACTAATTAGAAAACTAATCTTTTCCAGATCTGAATTTTATAACAGCAGTTAATTAATTAAAAAGCACCTAGAACAACTGAAACTTCAAAAATTAATATCTCCTTCAATACTTGGTCTTTTTGTATGAAATAAATTGCACAATAAACTAGAAACCAAGGCCTTTCCAATGAACTATGAAACTAAATTTTCTGAGCAACCAAACCCCTTCAAAACAACCCCCAAAATCTGAAATCCAGTCGCTAGGGTTAGGATAAATTGCATAAATTATTACCAGCACTTTATACACTTCCAACACACCCAAAATAGCTGCCCAAACTCAGAAAAATATGCCAATACAGATCAGATTGTAGATCTAGCTCAAAAGACTCCCAAACATGCCAAAACAATCACTTATGCAAGTCGCTATGGCTCTAATAAATGCAGTAATAACCAGCAGATCATAAAGCACTATTAAACCCTTCACAATAATCAATAACATGCAGATTTCCTTCTCAAATAAATGTGCCAATCATAGAATGAATATATCATGCAACATTCACTCAATGAAAGCTTGGAAGGTCTCACACTCTCCACAATAATGGTGGTGTTGAAGAACACCTTTGTTTGAGATCTCAATGGGCATACATCCCTTCTTCAAGCATGAAGAAATTTTAATAAATCAACAACATGCCCCCAAGGGGTTGCCACATCTCCTTATATAGCTTTGGCATTTCAAATTTCCAAGTTTCCCTCCTTTCTATGGTGCATTTCCTCATGTAGAAGGGTCACTTTTAATATGGGTCTCTTTTCCTGAAAAGTCACACTCCAATTAAAACATTAATTTCCCCTTTTTAATATTTTAAATAAAACATAAGAGGAGAATTAATTATTTAATTGAAAAATAAAGGGAGTAGTGACATTTTCCCAATTTAAATCCTTTAATCCATGGGAAGGGTGGATTAAAGGTCTCCAATATTTTAATTTAATCAATGTCCCAAAAAGAGGACATTACAAAAGTTCACATGATTGAGACAACCATAGGGACATAAAGTCCCTTGTTAGTTGCTTCCGAGTCCTTTAGGAGGTGTCACATCCAAACACCCATTCTTAGGCATCATGGTGCAATTTTGGTCATGATAGTCATGTTAGAAGTACTTTTCTTGCCATAGCATCATGTCCCATGTGACCTCTAGTCCGACATTCATACACTTATACAATTACTTCCTGGATCTCTTGGTGCAGTACACATCACCTCGTGTCATGGTCAGATCCCATCTTCTACATAAGGTCATTGACCAATTGGAATGTTTGGGCCTCCACCGCCAGTTTCCTTTGCTTGTTAGGGTGCACGTCCTTTGGGAAGGACATGATAGATAGATAATCCCCCATATTTTCATACCAAGATGGAGCAATCAAAATTTGGAGTGAGTGTCACAAAAGTCTTCTATCACCTTCAAGGGGTTCACATGGCGTTATCCTGGGAAAGCTAATCAACAATCACATGGATCTTTCTAGGCGTGAAAATGATCTTAAATGTAAACTCTTGTAGCAATGTCAACCACTTTCTCATCTCGACCATGAGTAGTTGGCTTGCCGACCAAGTACAATAGTGTAGTGATCATAGAATGTGAAAGGAGTTGCAAGAGGTAATGTCGAAACTTATGCATTGCATAGAACATGCCATGTGCTTGTCGCTTTGTGGCGATATAATTCTTCTTAACATTAGAAAATGGTTGGTTGGGCAAGAACAAAAGGTGGTCTAACCCTTGAAGTCCTACTTGTGGCAAGGGCGTATCAATGGCATAGTTGGAAGCAATGACATGAACATGGGATTCCTTGTCCTAATATGGATATTGTCGGGATATGTGAACTTATTAGGCATACATTTAGTTCCTTGAATGCTTGTTCATGCTCGTTGGACCATAGGAATTGAGCTTTCTTTTTGTCAACATGTCTAGGGGTGAGAGACTTGAGTGAAGTTTTGATGAAACGTCGGCAATACCCAACATGGCCTAAGTTTGATTTTAGCCCCCTGATGTCTCTAGGTGCTTCCATTTCGACCATTACCCGTCTTCATAACATGCCCCAAAAACCAACATAATTTTTATGCGCACTTCCCTTATTTTCGTATACGAATTTGTTCATATAATAATGAATAACAAAGTATGTGTTACAACTCATCATTATGATGATGGTTTCCATTTATGTATTTATGTTTCCCACCTTTGATCAAGATATCAACGTGACCATAACCTTTTAAAGTAACGATTTGTTCATATGACATTGAATAACAAATTACACATTACAACTCACATTAATAATGAAGGTTTTCATTCACGTTTTCAATTTCCTGGTCTTTGATCAAGATATCAACATAACTATAGTTTTTGTTAGATAAGGCCTGACCTATGAAAAATAGGTTTGTCATAAAGTTATATGCAACATTATCATTTATGAAACAAGATTTTATTCTTTAGGCTTATATTGCAGCCCCTACCATGGTTTGACATCATGAGCTCAATTTAATGATAAAGTGTGTTAACTCTTAACACTTTTATTACCTGCATTTAGAACTCTAGATGTCAAACCATCTCCTTTCCTCCACAGGCCTTTTGTGAGACTTTAGACTTTCAAGTCTAAATATTTGTTCATATTGACTAATTCAATCAAGGCACAAGTCTTCTGCATGATATGTTTACCTTGCTGTTTTCTCAATAGTAACTTTCATATTCATCTAAGATTCTAAGAGCTTATTTAATGCATTATAAAAGCGTTCTCCAATTTGGGAAGCTTCTCAAGATTTAGTTCATTATTAAGGTCCCAATTTGTAATGATCTCAAGTAGAATGTTTTTAATGGTAGAGTTGTTTTGAGTAAAATCTTTTTCCTTTCCTTAGGTCTTACTTAAACCATTAATATTCCCATATGCCTAAGGTACCTATCCTTGTATAGCATTGATATTGAAAAACATCAATCAATAATTCACAACATACTTTCTTTAAGGATTTCAATAAACAAGCTTTCTTTACAATCATTTCATCTTATCTTTCAACTCAGATAAAAATCCTGTTTTCCATTTGCCAATGAAATCAATAACGAATACATCATCATTGGAATACATTCACAACTAAAAATCATAAGGGAATTCAGTTCACATGTTGCTCAATTTCTCGCAATAAGATCAACTTTCCTATATGCATATAGCAAGGAAATCAACCCTACAAGTTACAGTTTGATTCAGTACATTCATAATCACATAAATCCAAAGTAGATTTTTTGAATTGTTACATCAATTCCACAACTTATTTTTGATCAATTACAAGGATCACTACAAGAGCCAAATACATCTTTATGTTTTAATTACATATTTTAAGAGTCCCTCAAAACTTTGCAAGAATCCAGATTTTCCGTGAGTCATTGTAAGGAATGGGTCAGATGAGCCCATTCATTGGTGACTCCAAACCGCTCCATCCATCAACTTCAACTTTGTGAGTTCATCTCACAGTTGATGCCACGACACATGATTGGATCACACCCACTCACATCTATTATCCTTACAATAACTCAACATATCATGAATCAAGCACGCTCACAAATATGCGCTACACAATCTAAAATCACAATGGAGTGTCACACTCAATATCTAAGGCAAATCACCACAAAACAAATAAGAGACCAGGCACAAAAGCTACGAACAATAATAATCTACTGAAGTATAATCTGCTAGTCAAGAATCCATTTTCCACAAGTCATGGTAAGGAATGGGTCAGATGAGCCCGTCCTTTGGTGATCCCAAACTGCCCCATCCATCAGCTTGAAATTTCTTGCAGTTGATGCGAAGACATATGATTGGATCGCACCCACGTACATCTATTATCACGACATTAACTCAACATATTACAAAACAACCAAGTTCACAAACATACATCATGCAAGTCTAAATCACAGCAGAGTGTCACACTCAATATTTAAGTCAAGTTACTTTACCAAAAACAAATAAGAGGCTATTCACAAAAGCTATGACCTGACACAGGTGCAAAAGCTTACGAGTCACTTGTGTGAATGTTTCGAGGCACTCGTATGCCTGTTATGAATTGTGCATAAAATTCAGTCACTGACAGACATATGCTAGGCGCTCATGCATATGCCCAAGCCTCTTGTGAATGGTTTGCAGTCCCTGTGAGGTATGACAAATTTGTAGCATGCAAATCTCCGGCGACTTTTGCACAGATTACTTCTGAGTTCTGGTATGCAAGATTCATACATCATAACTCAATAAGAGGCAAGTCATAAACACAACACATGCATTTCAAATTTTAAAGTGAAAACAATCTTTAGTTCAACAATGAAACATGCAAACAGTCAATTGAATCCCAAACTATTCCAGATCTATCCATGCATACAATTCAGCCAATTCACAGATGACCTGCATTTCAAGAATATAAGTATGACATACTCATTCCAATTCTTGTTTGTAATATGAAACAAGTTCCAATCTATGAGTCAAATAAATGAATCAATTTAAGGAAAGCAAACTTTCACAGGAAACAACATGTAAGTCGTTTTGCAACAGGATATAAGGAATCCAATTGTCTCAATAAACTGATCCTTTCACAAAACATCGAACACTTACAGTGATAATCACAGTCAAGACCAGCCTGCTATCAAGTTTCCAAATGACTGATAACACCAACCCACAACCATAGTGCAATCTGAACTTATTAATGAATTCACATTTTTAACGACAAGTGCAAGAACAGGCCGAAAGCCAACAAGATCTAAAAACAATGAAAAAGTTGGCCCAAATAACCCATGAAATGATCAACAATAACAGAAACACCCACTACAACCTTAACCCATTGCTAACGATATCAGTGGAATTCAATCTCCTCACACACAACAAAGTAGTTCTGAGCTAAAGAATTACAAAACAAACATCTCAACATGCTCACAGCCCATATAGTGTGTTGACAGTGACACAACCAAGTCACCAAGTAAACCAGAAGGTAACCGTATCTGAGTTACAGTAAGATCAAAACCAAGATAATACCCAGCTAACAGGTTGTAGCCGAACCCATAGACACACCCAAAAGCAATCCATGGTTATAGAAAAAATCTGAATGTATATCTTGCAAACATTTACATTGTGTGTGTGTGTGTGTGTGTGTGTGTGTGTGTGTGTGTGTGTGTAACAAATTGAGAAAAAGGGTTAGAGTAAGAGAAAGGAAGAGCTTGCAATGAAACCAAAATATTGTAAAACATGGCAGGCCCTTAATGGGTATATTAAATGCAGCCACTATTTTTCCTAAATCCATTCACTACTTCCTTTTCTTATACTTTCCTCATTTATAATACAACAGAAGACAAAGTGGAAGTAAAGGAATGAGAGCAATGGAAAATTACCATTGCTACTAGGGCTTGGTAAAGTTGAGTGGCGACCAACTCGATTCCCAGCTGATCTCTTTGCTGGATCTTTGTAATGTCCCTTTTTCTCCAAATTCGAAGGCAAATTGGATTTCCGGGCAATTCTTCTCCATGGTCGAATTAAAGAAGATAAAGGAGAGAGCAAAAATATGTCTATTAATATTTTTTAATATGTTTTAGTGTAATGGACTCAATTATATGGGTCGGCCTTGTATTAAGGCAAAATAAATAAATATAGGGGTCGGCCAAGGCATAATGAAGGGACATAATGAATGGACATGTCTTTTCATGTTTTGGCGCCAAGACCTACAAGTATAAATAGGGGTGTTAGGCATCATTTGTGGATATGAACTATCATTTGTAAAAACTGATTTTGAGAGTGTTCTCTCATTATTCCACCACTTGGGACGAAAACCCCATGTGAGGTCCATATGAAGGATGAAAACCCTTCATATTGACTTTAAACTATTTGTACTTAAACTATATTATCAGATTTGAAGACATTATTGAGCATTTTCAGATTAATCTCATTAATTCCAAGAAGTGCGACTTGCTCTAGTGTTATTTGTGAATTATTGGATGATATTATCGCCATATAAAATTAATATTCCAAGTCGACTTGCATTTTAAAGACCAAATCTGCATTTACATGGATTCCTATGCATATTTAATGGTCAAATCGAATTCTTTAAGGCTGCAGTGATTTCCAGTTGATAATCATTGCCAACAGTGTCTATTTAGCACAAATCAAATCGATTTGGGCATAATAGTTATCAAAATTGATGAATAATCATTCCACAATGTTAGTTAATAATTATAGAAGATTTTGGCCACAATTTTTGAAGAAAACTGAGTCGCTGCCAAAAATAATTAATCTGCTGCAATTAATTCTCAGAATTCTCAATATTTTGATAAAAACCTCAAAAGGGGTCATTACAATCTTCTTTTACTTCTATCTTCTCTCTCTCTCTCTCTCTCTCTCTCTCAGTCTTATGCGTTTCAAGCTTCTATGCCTTTCCAAATGGCAGCAGCAAGGCTGCACTTACCCAACTCACTCCTGTTCGAGCTGACCATCCCATGCAAAAATGCATGCGCGGCTTCCAAAAACTTCCAATCACTTCCCAATCATGCATGAAAAGACTGCGAAGCCACATATCTATTTTTTTCATGCAATGCATGATTTTCTCATGCAAAAATTGTATCTCCATATCCAAAATTGTGCAGGGCTTCGCTCCTTCCTGTTGGCCACTTCCACAAATGATTACCAAACAAAAGAAAAGAAAACCTACTTTCCTTTACTCACCATCGAAACCCCAACTGCCACAGTTATCCAAGCTCAACCGAGGTTAAAACAAACATTCCCATAACCTTTTCCAATGACTTCTTTTACAAGCCTCAATTGTTTTGAGGCATGACAAGCTTTTAAAGGAAGCGGAGCAAAGCTTTTAAGCCAATCATTTGTAACCATAAGCTATATTGAATATCAATAGAGAAGGTGTATGCTATGGAGGTTTCTATTCCACCTCTCACTTGCTGTTCGTGATTTAGTCTTTCACATTCTTTGCTTGATTCGTATGGATGATTTTTGCATTGCTATTGTGTTGGCTGGTTTGGAAGATGTAGTTCACTTAAGTTCTCTGTCCTTTTTGTGTGAATTTTGCTACTAAGAATCACATAAATCTGGCATCTTAGAAGGAACCCTGTCTTATCACTTTTGAGGGTGTTATCTTCTTTAATATAAGTTTTAGGTTTATTTGAAGCATTCATGATGAAATATGTTCAAACAAACCCAATTTATTTCTCTTCAAGTCTGTATCTTACCTTGTGAAGTCCATCTTTATGCTCATTTTCATAGATAGGTAGAAGAGAAAGCCTCCCTTGTGAATAAAGGAAGGACTATAAGCTCCTATACACTGCCCCTAACAGATTTGTTCATTAGAAAAATTTAAGGGATAATAGGGAGGATGTACTAGAATAATGTAGCTTACTGCAAATGCAGTAGGTTATCATGAGTACCTCAAACCATGCTTATGTTTTGTTATGCCATAAAAAAAATGCTTATGCAATGAATATAATGGAAAATATCAAACCAATAAATCTTGATAGTTAGAAATATAAGACGGTTAAAAAGTTTTTTTGTCAATATAAGATACTTGTTAAAGAGTATTTTTTCCCAAGTCGAGATACTAGTGCTACAGGTCTGGGAAATTCTGATCTATAATGACTCATTTAATAATATTTGCAACCTTTCTTTCCAAAGCAACCTTAGTTGGCTATAAACAATTGCTTTATAATTTAGGTATTTGAAATGTGTCTTTTAATTGATGCTTGTGAATTGATGTAGCATGTTGCATTCAGTTATGATTCACTCTAACAGAAATACTACTTGGTCTTCATTTAGTGACTTATGGTACCCTTACATCACAAACTTTATTCTATTTTCTTTCTTGAAATCATAGAGATTAGGTTACACAAATTGTATTTTTGTTTATGTTATCTTCTTCATGTATCTTCTTACACACACATTATAGGTTAAAAGTCAATTTTTCCGTGGGAAGAATTTCCAACTTGGTCCTTTGACAATCAGATCACCACTTTTTGTGGAGGTAAGGTTTTTCATTAAGGTGATATAATAAATTAAACAGTTATATATTTGATCAAAGTATATGAAATATTTATAGATTTGATCTTAATTTTGTTAATCATACCTATAGGTTTCTTACTTCAATTTTTTTCATATTTATTGTGTTGGACAGCTGATTATTCGTTTGAATCGTCCCTTTTATAGCCACGCACATTTTGAATTGTTCCTTTTATCATCCCTTAATATGCAAGCAGATGCTGAATAAAAGGATGAATTTCTTAAAATGTTACAATTACATGCCAAAAAGTAATCATTCGAGAAACGCCCAGTTCTTTTTTTTCTTAACTAACTAAGAAACCTGGTATACTATAGAATACAAATTTATTCCATACAACAAGAGATATCAATGACTTCATGGCCAGCTGAATGTATAACACATTATAAATCAATTCTTGATTAGTGGGAAGTAAACGGTAATTAATTTAGATTGCATACCACAATCAACTAAATACTGTCCATTGCTTGGAGTTAAGAGCGTCAATGCAGAGAACATGAGGTTGCCAACAAATTAGCTATTTTGAACTTTATATTAATTTCAATAATTTAGCTCTTATTGCTTGTTGAAAAACATGTTTTCAAATAACAAAATGAAAAGTTATAAAGCACGTTTATCGTAGCATGGTTCATAAAATTCATGTTTTTCAAAGATAATGCATTTAAGCTAAGAACAATCAAAGAGCCATCCTAGAGCCGTTACACAAGCAAAGAGCCCTTCCACAAAGCGGTCCGTGGTTGTAAGCTGGTGCTGTGTGCATAGAGGGTTGTAATGGATCTTAAAGGGGTTATCTACACCCAATCACTAAGGGTATGAGATGTAGGACTTAACTAGATCCTAGGCATGGCCTTTATGCTAAAGAAAGAGCTATCTAACAAATGGTCGTAACTATAAGGGTGGCCTTTAGGCCAAAGCAAAACTGCATTATAAAGAACTATAATGTAAAAGATAAATAAATGCTACACTATCCTATCTAATAAATGATACATATGAAAAATCATTAACTAAAGAAATGAAAGACAAAAGGGATAGAGATTTTGAACTGCCAGAGCTTTAATCTCTGCATAATGTAAAAGATAAATACTTGCTACACTATCCTATTTAATACATGATATATATGAACAATCATCAACCAAATAAAGGAAAGAGAAAACAGATTGAGATACTTACCTTTGAAAGGCTTGTTGGTGCATTAATCTCTCTCCTTGGCTTGTAGCACCTTGTGAGAGATTGTTGTAGGTGAAGGCTCAAGAAGGATAGGAAGAACACCTAAGTAGAATAAAGGTGGGTGTTATTGACAAAATTTTACATACCCCCTTTTTCTGAAAATCATTTAAAACTTCCCTATCCTCATTTTACGACATCATACCTGCATGCATTTATGATAAGTTAGGCGGGGCCACTTGATATTTAATGCATTATTTAATTTATATAACATTAAGTGGTTTCGTGGCATTCTTTACTCTTGTCGGTTGGTTATTGATTTGTGGAAATAATATGTGTGTGTGTGAGTGTGTGTGTGTGTGTCATCTTGTTCATCAAATTGGATTGTATGGTTTCAACAATGGAGATCAAGTTTCATTTTGTGATATCATTTTTGGTTTTCAAGCTCGTATCATGGTATATTTCTTCTTTCCATTCTGGAAATGATTTGTTTAAAGTGACATGATGAAGATGTGGTGGGTTTGAAGTGATCATTGTTTTGTGTAAGATTGTTGATAGGTTGCCACTTCACATATTTTGATGAGTTTACGACTGGTTTCTATCATTATGATAACATCGTTGAAATATTATATGATTTGAATCATATCATCCTGCACCGCTCTACCCGAGGTTTGATATACGCATGATCTGGGCATTTTTGTTTCAAATAATAGTGTTGATATCACTTTGCATTGTTGTGAAAAACATTTGATATGGGATGGCATAGGTTGGTTAGAGGGTAATATTTCAAAGTGACCACCATTTTATTTGATCTTGTCACCTTGTTTAGACTATGGTCTATTTTGATTTTCGAAGTATTTGGGCATTGATAATTGGTAAGTATGGAGGTGGCGGTGTTATAGTGGTTGGCTCGTAGTGGGTGTATTGTATGTGTATGTGGGCATTAATTTCACCTCATTAATGGCCTCAAGCTAGGCAAAAGCCTAGATTTTCTAGTCTTTTGTGGTTTTTACTTGCGAAAGAAGTCTGGTTTTGGAGCTCTGTTGAGTTGTTGGCCGTGTAGCTGTTCGTTTTGGACTCCACCATTTCAAGTGAGCATGTGGCGAGGCTTCACGGGCATGTTGCTCTTGAACAAAGCGAAGAGAGGTTGCTCCATCTGGGTCGTTTTTCGTTGGTTTTGCATGCATGCATTTTGGAGTTTGTGAGTTCATAGCATTTGATAAAGCCAATATAGTGACGCCATTGAAAACTTTTACTCTTTGTTTTAAAACTCGCGATTAATCGCCCGATAATCGCGATTAATCTTTTCAGGCAAGCAAAACGATAAAACTTTCTGAAAATCGCGATTCGTGTGTGCCCGATAAAACGGCGATTTTTGGCGATTAAAATCATGCAAAATCGTGGAAAATCGCAGCTCAAATCGTGGAAAATCGCTGACGAAATTGTGGGTTAGGTTTTAATGCGAAAAAGATAAAATCGATTCATTTTTTCTCTTGTTTTCTCCTTTCGTCGCGGTTTTGCTCCAGCGACTTGTATTTCCTCCATTCGCGAGCTTATGACGTGATTTTGTGGGCATTCAACCTCATTTCGTGGCATTGGGACGCGATTAGTGCAAGGCATTTTAGGTGGTTTTGAGATCATCCTAGGTGGTTTTGATTTGCTGATTGAAGTGGTATTTTCCAAGATCGTGGCCCTAGCAGCGCAGTAATAAATACTACAAGTGTTTTTTTCTTTTCTTTAATATCTTCAATATTAAATTATTAATAATTATATTTTTATTACATAATACATATAAGGCTATAAGTTATATAAGCGTAAGTTTAATAATTATACTACATAATTATATTTATAAGTTTAATAATTAATTATTATATTACATAATAGTAATATGTATAGTTATACAATTATAGTCTATACTTATAGCTTTACAATATGAATAAAATATTAATATATTACAGTCTTGTATATATTTAATATTTAATATATTAATTAGTTTTGTTAGTTTTAACTTTTGTATATATTTAATATATTACAATTTACAGTATATATTTAATAGTTAATTGTTATAAATTTATAATATATAGTTATACGATTACAAGTATACTATATAGTGTATAGTTATACATTTATATAAAATAAGTTATAACAATTAATTTTATACATATTACAATCTTTAAAAGTTTAATGTGATTGTGAGCACTCAGCATACAGTGTATAAGTTATAACTTATACACTATGTATGCTGAGTGCTCACTAACTATAAATTTAATTTTATACATTTTGAATTTGTATAACTATATACTGTACACTATTATAAATTTATAGTTAACTGAACAATATATATTATATACTAAAAAAGTGATACACTATAAATTTATAATAGTATACTTTATAATGATTTTAATAATATTATCTAAAGTTACCATAATATAATAGTAATAAATTAATAATACAATATACTATATAAAAAATGAGAATCATACGTCTTCAATATAGCTTTGTTGTAATGTTTTCTTCATGCAATAACAATATTATTCTTAATTTCGTCATACAATTTAATTTCTCTAAGGCTTGTAAATCTAAGACAATTGTTTTTGTTTTGTTTTGTAGAATGGCATCGGGATCCGGTTCAGGTTCAGTTGCTCGTAGTAAGCCTAAATCAAATGACCCCTCTTGGAAGCATTGTGAACCAACAGAAGGCAATTGTGTTGTATGCAATTATTGTGGCATGAAGATGAGTGGAGGTGTTTATCGCCTTAAGTTCCACATTGCACAGATACTAGGGAATGAAGTGACAGTGTGCAATCAAACATCGTCTGAGGCCCAACGAGAGTTGTCTACTTACCTTACGGTATATATGCAGAGAAAAAAGAAGAAAAGAAGAGGAAAGCTGATGCACTTGCAACCCTAGCAAATAGGAGGGCAGCGATGGAAGATTTTGGCGTTGGGGCATCTTCTAATGCCCCAACTCCACGAGGTCAGACACTGGGACGGGGTTCATCCACTGATAGTAGTTCAACGATGTTTTTTGTTCCTTGAAGTACTCTTGGTTCACAACCTTCACTCGAAGGTATTGCTTGGAATAAAAAAATGCACAATGAAGCAAGAATAGCTACAACAAACTTTTGGTACTACAACAACATTCCTTTCAATGTGGCAAAAAGTCCATATTGGGAGAATTTGGTCACTACATTGACTGTTGCTGGGAAGGGGTTCAAGGCTCCTACTCCCCATGATTTGAGTGGCTCATTGTTGGAGGATTCCGTCACACATACCAAAACTCTTGTAGAAGAGAAAAAAAAGGTGTGGCTAAAAAAAGGATGCACCATTTTGTCTGATGGGTGGACAGATAGGAAAAACCGCACATTGATTAACTTCTAGTGGCATCAAGTGGGTAGTTGGTCTTCCTGAAATCAATTGATGCCTCCCACCAAGTGAAAATTGCAAGCACTTTGTGTGATATGTTAGATGAGGTGGTGAAAGAGGTGGGCGTGGAGAATGTTGTCCAAGTTGTGACAAACAATGCGGCGGCATATGTAGCAGCAAGGAGACTTCTTGAGGAGAGGCACCCTACACTTTTTTGGACCCCGTGTGCAACCCATTGTTTGGATCTCTTATTGGAGGACATAGGAAAACTCTCTGGTGTCCCCCATTTCAAGACTGAAACCGAGACTACCCCATGTAAAAAATTTCGTACTTTTAAAATAGTGGGTCGTTTTGTGTTTTTATTGCGAGAAAGTGTCTGTATTGTGTCAAGATATTCCCAGAGAGTCATACTAGCCAATTTTGCCAAATACCTAGATGCCCGAAATCGTTATATTTTATCACTGGGGTTTGTCTGCAGAATTTTTTTATTTAATTATTCGAGCCCGTTTGAGGCAAATTGTGCTCGGTTTAACCTTGTTGTGGTCTTACATGTCGATATTCCCAAATACCATAGGGTTTTAACCGAGGAATGAATCTGGGCTTTATCGTGACTTCGCAATGTTTTGCGTTTTTGGTGTTTTTCCGTTTTGTTTTTCGTGAAATTTCTCTAGGTTAATTCCTTTGTCGTTTTAGTCTGATTTCTTACTTGAAATATTTGGAGATCATCTATGGACGTTATGCCAGAAGGAATTTGCCACAGGAGGTCTGGTTCTCTATGAAAAGATGAAGTCATGCGACAAAAAAAACTTCTTCGGGGAGGTCACATTTTTGGGAAAAGAAGCTTTTAAGCTACTGATGAGATTTTGGTGGTAGCAGGGGTGAGAATTTTGTACTGCCTACAGGTACTTTTCCCATGAAAGCAAAGTCGGTTTAGTCATAATGGGAAAATTAGAGGCGAGAGGCGTGGAAATTTCTTACCCGCCTTACGGGGTGAAAATTCCCTTTGTGAAATAAAAGAAAATCACTTAAGGCATTGATGGGAATTTCTTACCTACCTTGCAGGGTAAAAAATCCCATTATGAAAGTCAAACAACTTAAGTGGATTATGGGATTTTTGGAGCTGCGGTGTAGGGTGAATAATCCCATTAGAAATTGACTTTTGAAAATAGAATTCACTTGTGCAAAAAAGTGCGACCCACCTTGGGTTAATAATAATGCATTTAATAATATTTATTAATATTTATTCACCCAATTTTGGTGCCCAAGCATGAGGAAAAGTCAATGCATGATGAAAGGATAAAGAAGATTGGAAATAGAATTCTAAAATTAAATAAATTTAATTTATTTAATGCAACCCCCTCTCATGCAAAAAAGTGCGACCCATATTGAGGAGAAATAATACTTTTTAAAGTATTAATTAATGGAATTAATTCCTATTTTTGGTGCATAAGGTCAAAGCACACTGTGAAGTCAATGTGGATTGGAAGTAGAAAGCTAAAATTAAATAAATTTAATTTATTTAATGGCAGCCATGAGCATGCACAAAATAGGCGCCCAAATTGAAGAGAAAAACATGATTTTTAATTAATTAATTGCCGGAAATAGGAAGGGCAATTATTAATTATAGAATGATGAAGGTTATATAAGCATGGGCTGCCATATTAATGGAGTTATTAATTCTTTAGCAAGGAAGTGCAGCCTAGACAATTTTGGCGCCCAATTAAGGAGGAATTTTGCACAGAAGGTGTTTTTACTGCTGGAAGGCTCAAAGTAAGGCACCTAGGTTTGAAGAAGTTTGAATTAAGTCTGATTAATTGTTTGCATAGTGGTATAGGTGCTTAGGTGAAGTTGACAACATTCATGCTTGCTTTGCATGCAAACAAAGCATCAAATTTTGGGGCAGCAGGCTTGATATATGCAGATTTTTATAATTAAAATTAAGTGTTCATGTTCAGTTGCCATCTTTATCGAATTAATCACAGGAATTCATTACAAGTGCTTTTATAAGAGAAGGGAGTTAAAATCAATGTCCAATACATTGAACATATCCTCGAATCGAAGAAATCTCCAGATCTGTATCGGTTGTAAAGAATTGCAGCGAAAAAAGAATTGCTCGAGACAAAAGATCGCTATAGCCATGGCAAAGCGGGATGAACGAGAAAGATCACGAAATATGCATAGATTCTCAGATCGGATCCAAATCCATAATTGCAAAGGCTTCATCCTCTTGTTTCGAATGCAGCCCGTGAAGAAGTTAGTGCATGGAGAATTCCTTCCAGGATCTTGTGCATGTGCTCCTAATCTTCCAGTTGAAGCCTTCATTGAATTTGCATTCACTCGGAGTGCTTTCCAGAATTTTTAATTGCTCATATGCAATTAAAAATAAAAAGATGAGTTATTTACAACAAACATTGCAGACCGATGCATGTCTTGAAGAATAAGCGCCAAAGCTTGAGGATAAGAGGAAGACAAGGAAACACCGTAAGCAAAATTCCGGATCGAGTTGCTTCCAGATCTAGTTTGGTGAGAATCAAGGGCAAAAGAATCAACTACATGCAGAATATGGAAAAAGAACAAAAGTGTTGAAAAAGCCTTTCTTTTAATTCATTTTCCTCTTTTCTCCGACAAAGTAATTGAGTGATCAATCAAATTATACAACTTAAGTGATTGGTTTAAAAGCCATTACTTGAAGAAGTCAATTACTTAGAAATAGGTGGCGAGACATGCAAAATAGAAGTTTATCTTGATTGCAAATCATGCATGTCATGCAAAGAGGAATTCCAGGAGGGAGATTGCTAGTTGTTTCCTTTACAACTTCCACATGTGCCAGTTCACTAAAAGCTTCCTACTTATAATTGCCCCTCTACATTCTATAAGTAGAGGAAGAACATTCGGGTAATCAATAAGAATTTGTAAGCAACATTCTTGTGTTCCAGACTTTGTGTTGAAACCCTTGATAGCCACTTGACGCAAAGGAATACAAAGGAGCAGATTTCGGGAGAACTTTGTGTCACGGTGCATTTTATTTCTAGCTTTTGTCTTAGATCTACTTATAAACTTTGTGTTATTTTAGATCTAGATCTGAAGTTACCTTTGCTTATAATTCTATGTGTTGAAATCTATTGGTTCCGTCTATGTGCATGCAATCAACTCGGTTATCTATTGATCGGGTTGCACATCTTCCTTGTGTTTTATTATTTCCTTCTTCTTTAAATATTTCCTTTCTTAAACAGCTGATTACTTGCTGCAAAACTATACAACTATGGTTCATGAGCTGCATGGTTAAAGTAAAACCCCCATATAGATACTAGCATGTTTTATTGACAAATCTGACACGGGAGCCTCATCGATAAATGAGGGAGATTTATCTCATGATTGCCTAGGTTTTCAGCGATGCATAAAATCTAGCCAACACTCGCATGGGTGAAAAATGTGGTTCAAGACGCAAGAAATATTACAAAATTCATCTCTGATCACACTTGGGTGCTAAACATGATGAGAGAGTACACCAATGGAAAGGAGCTTGTAATCGGGGTCACACGATTTGCCACAAACTTCATTACGCCAGAGAGCATTCACAACTTCATTAACATCCCTTAAGAGATGTTTGTGAGCACGTGGTGGTTGGAGTCTCCTATGATAAGAAGACCGAAGAAGGGAAAGGGTCGTGAAATTTTTTTTGATGATATGTTTACGGAGAAAATGGAAGAACTCATGAATGTAATCTAAACTTAAATATTTGTTTATTTATCATTTGTTATATAATTTTTTATTAATTTTGATTTTAAATATATATGTTATTTTGTTTTAGGTGTTAGAGCCTTTGGTTCGAGTTCTACGGATGGTGGATGGGGAGAAAAATCCAATGGGTTATTTGTATGAGGCTATGGATGTGGCCAAGGAGGCCATAGCTACATATTATGGGCACAATTAGTGAAAATATGAACCCATTTGGCGCATAATTGATCGGAGATGGAACAAGACACTCCATCGACATATACATGCAGCGGCGTACTATCTAAACCCGAAGTTTTTCTATTCCCCATCATTTAAGGCTGATGAGGAGGTTATGGATGGCCTTAATACATGCATAGAGAGGATGGTATCTGACGAAGATATTAGAGATGCAATTCTTGACGAGCTGCAGATTTACAAGACTGCAGAGGGGAGGCTCTTTTCTTTGGCTCTATGTGTGAAAAGAAGAAACACTTCTCAGCCAGGTAAAAACAAATTGAGTCATTTGTATTTAGTCTCATTACACATAGAACTATAAACTAGAAGTCTAGAATTATTTTATTTATTCAAGCCTAGTTAACTTACAAAATTATAAATGTCTTATTTGCAGATTTGTGGTGGGAAGATTATGGTGCAAAAACACCAAATCTTCAAAAGCTAGCCATCCGCATTTTGTGTTAACCATGCAGTGCTTTTGGATGTGAACGTAATTGGAGCATGTTGAAGTTGTTCACACAAAGAAGCGCAACAGTGGTACAACACAACGCCTCAATGACCTTATCTTCGTGTGATACAATCTTCGTCTTTGTGTGAGACAAGTGGAGGGGGCATAGAGTTATGATGCAATTGAATTGGTGACATTGATCCATATGATGATTTGGATTGTTGAGCTTTGATGATTCGAAGCCTATGTTTATTGCGAGAGGAGATAACAACTTTGGAGAGGGGCGAAGAAGCAATACCATCAGGGACATTAGAAGTTGGTGATGATCCAAATGATATGTTTGTAGATGACAA
The DNA here is from genome assembly GCA_018340775.1 of Taxus wallichiana var. yunnanensis. Lineage (NCBI taxonomy): Eukaryota > Viridiplantae > Streptophyta > Pinopsida > Cupressales > Taxaceae > Taxus > Taxus wallichiana. The sequence continues at coordinate 335,699,931 of CM031236.1, forward strand.
TGTTGGTGTTGCAGAGGAGGAATATTTACCTTCCACTTCCACGAGGCAGCCGCAAGTGCAACAAACTTATTTTAGGCATGCTTGATGAAATAGAATATTACTCATATTTGATAGTGATACTTCAAAAGTCACATGTGACATGAATCTATGAGCATTTTTGTTTGCAAACTTTGTACTCTTTTTTGATCAAAACTTAATAGAAAATATGCATATGGGCCTATGGCATTCTATAGAGTCACTTCTCGCATCATTTAACATTGTTTTGACATTTAATTTAAGTATATTTTATGAATTTAAATGTTTTTAAAAGTAGCGATAAAGTTGCCGATTAATGCTAATAAATTGTCGATAAATTGCTGATTCCCGATTTCGATTCAAAATTTTCCCTGCCGATTAATCGCCAATAACAATTTTTTGAACTATGAATTTACTCGCATTTGGACTATTATTTTATATACCCCACCGCAAAAAGCTTCTATTTTTACAAATAATGAAGTGGGCAAAGTATATTGAACAAAAAAAAGTGATTTACGAGTTTGATTTTTAGTTGCATACTGACTGTTTTCAAGACCTAGTTCAAGCTTTGGCTGTTAAGAAAAATGAGAGAGGAGCATGTAAATTTTACTTCCATTCTTTTTCATTTAAATATCTTGTTTTAAATAAGCTTGATAAAGATTCTTGGCCGGCTTTGAAGTTGTTCTTGGAAAGGTCGTGTTTTGTGCATGTGTATGTCATTTTGTTGAAATGAGAACTTATGGACCGAGATGAAAATAATCTGATATGCCCAATTTTTGTATTCTTGGTCAGTATTGGATTTGTTTTCCTATAGCAAGTTTTGTGAATTCGTGGCAAAAAATAAATGAATGTGAAAGTTGAAATGGGTTGTGAACAATAGCATACCAAAGCGGTGTTGTCGGTCTTGCATGGAAATTGTTGTCTATGAATGGGTTTGGTTTAATATGCACTTTGTTTTGAATATTTTAATATAAATCCATGCCCAGAAACAGAGGTTCAGTTTGATTTTATGGAAATAAAGTGATTTTGAAAAAGTCATTCCTTCTAAGTATATGTTGGTGGTTGTCATTTATAAGATGTGAGTTTGAAGAGGCATAAATGTTGAAATGGAACTATGCTAGAAAGTGCAAGAAATTTTGAAGTGTTGATTGGAAATTAATGGAGTTTTGCATTTAGTTTGGAACTATTAAGGTTCAATTTGTGATCAATAGTTGAAATTACTTGATAAAGGTTCAATTGTTAAATGAAAATCTGATTAGCTAAATGGTGGGCACATGCCATGTTATTTAAATGGGGCATTTTAGTTCACTCTGTCTTGAAAAAAAATGTTAACTTGTGAAGTTATCTTCAGTTGAACTTGTGTAGTAATCCTATCATTTCTTTTCGTTTTTACAACATGTCAGGATGGGATGGATGGGGAAATTCTAGAGGATTAAGTTCTCACCATTCATGGGGTCATAATAGATTTTGGGGTCGTCCACAATGGCAGAGAGGTTCACCTAGGGGTGGCCGAAGGGGAACTAGTACACTTCAGGGTAGGAGGCCTTTTATAAGAATTGGTCCTACTTGTGTCTTTGTACACTTTGATGCCAATGAACCTTGTTTACATGAAGTTTTATAGATTGTAGAGTCTTATCCTCGTACCCATCCTTCCCGAAGTGTTCACGATACTCCTCTCCATGAAAATATTGACCACACTTATATTGATCATAATCCTTCTTCTAACCGATCACTACATTCTCGCTCCATCACACTTGCCTCAACGTAATATCCAATCACCTGCTAATTCACCATTGCTACTTGGGCAGACCAAGCCATTACGCTCACATGACTTGCACCCATTCTCTTAGCGTGCTTGGTCCTCTTTCGGTGTTCCTAGGGTGACTAGGACATTGAAGAGGGTGAAATTGGAGGTAGAAGAGGAGTCAGGGGCCATCACTTATACTATTCTTCCAGTTGGTCCTTATAAGTATGTAGAGCTGATGACGGAAACTGGAACACTATTGCTTGATTTTACTGGAGATGACTAGTATTTTATCATGATATGACTTGCTATTTTCTGTTTTAGATATGGATTTGATCAAATATTTTCAGTACTTAACAGCATTTTGGATTTACATTTGATGACATGTGACAGTTTGGATTTATGATCTTATATATATATATATATATATATATATATATTTGGTTGGATGATGAAAACAATCTTGGTTACATGTTAGATGTTTTGATAATCATTTTCAAATATGGAGTATTTATATTTTAAATGAATTTTTGTTGAATGGTTGTGTTATGTATTTTATTTGGTGTATTAATATTAGTTGGCCCCCTTCTCTTTCTTGTCTCATTCCTCAATTTTAAAAGTCATCTTTATTGAAAGAGATAGTTATCCACGTCTTTTCATTTGATATTCAATAAAAATATTATAAAGTCTCACTTAAAATGGAATGTAATATTTTATTATTTAATTTCATTATTTGGAGACAAATCAGTTACAACTGATTTTCCAAAGAAAAGAATTATAAAAGGACTTGGAGGATACATTTTTGAAGATGAGAAATCAGGTATTGTAGCAATTTGTGAAGCTTATTTCATAAGGAATATTTCTGTGCAAATGGTTTTTTGAGATAAGTGATCTTACAGGTGTTATGATGACATTGTTTTGAGGTTTGAGTATGAATTTCTAATACGGTACATATATCTAGTTTTAATATTATTTTATTGATTATTTGATTTTATTATTCTATATCTCATCTAAACTGATTGTAGATTTTAATTTGTCATATCTAGAGCAGGCCATGAATGACATCTTCATTTCAATCTCAAGATAAATGCGATTGATAGCCATGTTGGCTTTTGATTTGAATCATGACTCTTGTTAGATGTTGTTTTAGCAATCATTGTACATTTCATAAATACAAATTTGTTTCTCTTCAATACATTTATCTTCATTTTTATCTTACAAATTGTGTAAATGTGTCATACTTGTGAATAATGTGTTTATGTTTGTTAACCTTTGTTCGCTGTTCAGTTTTTGTCTTCAAGATCATTGCACTATTTGATAAATAAATTACAAATATGAGATCATTAAATCATCACTTACGATATTCACCTTTTCAAGAAGTCTCGTAAATAGACTTCACTTTGTCGGATAAAGGTTTGATAACAATTTCTTTGTTAAAGAAATCAATCGTATCAATAAGCGATTTATCATTTTATATGAACTGCGATGAAAGATTTCTAAGATATTTAAATTATCTCATTATCATATCTCGGTTTAATTATAGATGGTCTTGTTGTGTTTTTTTCTTGTGCATTCTTTGTTTCTTTTGTTGTTTTTGTATATCTCCTTTGCTGTTAGAAGATAGAAATTTTCCCAGAATCTTAAGTTGTTCCACGACTAACCTATATTTCAACTACCCACGCTTAAGCCATTCTTAAGTTTTTTTCATGATTAAGCTGGTCTGATTCCATCTTGATCGTTTGTGTTAGGTGAAAGGGTTGATTAGTTGTCGATCTACTTTTTATCGACAACAAATTTGGCGACTCCGTCGGGAATCAATTTCTATTTCTCTTATGTGAGTGGATTTCCTCTTAACTATCCACTCCATTTCTATTTCTGCCCTCAAGAGTAGATTTTTTCTAACTATCTACTCTTTATTGTATTTCAAATGACCATTAGGGGTTTTGCTCCTATTGACCAAGTTGGTGTTAAAATATAGAGCATTATATAACTTATAATGCGGTTATGTAGTTATTCGGTTGGTAAGCTGTTCAACCAATCTGTAACCACCTATCTCTATATAATAAACGATGTCACACATGTTTGAGTGTGCATTTACCCTTTTCTCAATTCTTTCTTCTCTTTGCATATGCTAATATTGGTATCAGTGTCAAAGGTTTGCAGCCCGAGGAAGTCCTTCAAGGGTACATGAGAGTGCAAATGGTTTGAGGAAGCCCAATTGTAGTTTGAGAGGGCAAAAACTACTTGCATTTATAGTCGTGTAGGAAAAACGAGTATTCAAAGTCGAAGCTTTGGCTTATTCACATTTTCGAGGACATAGAAGAAAGGAGAAATGTCGAGTCAGTCAAGAATATAATCGCTAGGGCATTCACGAGGCCCAGAAGACGGGTTCGAGTGTGTGAAGTCGTGGTAGTTCGAAGGAAAAGTACATGGGAAGGAGAAATAAATACGTTTCACAAAGACAAGTCGTGAATGAAGCAGCGCCATTAAAATCGCGAATACCCAGCCGAAAATCCAAAAGTCGTCATCGCAGGCAAGGAAAAACGTGAGGGCACTATTTGTTTCATTCCTGCAATACGTTGGATAGTCATTTCTTTTCCGGTCGCAAGGGCAAATACGTGGGTTTCGATCACAACGACAAAGATAACTTGCTTGTTTTGAGCATCATGGACGACGGTTCGAGGAAGTCGGATTAGAGGTGAAGCGAATAATCGGTGAAAACCCCGATTGTGAATAACAGTTCCCTCTGTTGCTGCAATAAAACTGTTATGATTTCCGGTGACATGAATACGATTCAAAGATTCGATTCTTCTTTTAGAAAGTCGATGAATTACTATTCATTTTTTCAACAAAGGTATTCACCTTGCATTTTGAATAATAAATTTCGTACTATTTCTTTGGAATAAGTAATATATTGTTTTATTTGTGTGGGCAACATAATATTTTATTATTTCGTTACTTTGGAATAATTAAATGGCAAATATTTCAAACTTGACTCTGTCGGACACACAAAAATTAACGGTCACAAATTTCAATATATGGAGCCATAAGATTTTAACACTTGCGCAATTTTGTGATTGTGATAAAATAATCACGAGTAGTGAAGGTTGACCAACGACAAACTTTGCAGATTATGACAAACATCATAAGGAAACTTTATTGCTTCTCAAGTTATCAGTATCAGATGATATGATACTTGGAATGCGGAATCTCTTGTGATTAGCACATTGTGGGCTAGTCTGAGGGATTGATATCAGATGTCAGAAAAGAGTCAGGTTTTATACTTGAAGAATATGTTGTTTTCCATAAAGTTACAAGAAGATGGATAGTTGTCGAGAACTAATGTTGGATGAAAGACCTCCGAGACCAATTATCTTCCATCAACAAAAAGTTGGATGAGGATGATATGGTGGCTCAGTTCGAACAATTTATCTTCTTCGTGCATTGCGAGTCATTTGTGGAGGCACTCAATTTAATGGCGAAAGTCAAACTCTCACGTTTGACAAGGTGAGTTCTACCGTTGCAAAAGGAGCGGAGACAAATTCAAGAAGAATTTAATTGTGACTAATCAGAGAGTGCTCTTGTCACACAATCAAAAGGAAAGTGGAGACATCATTCTGGTGAGTCTTCCACTCGGTATCAGGTCACATGCTATTACTGTCACAAGGTTGGCCACCTTAAGAAGGCTTGTCGGAAGCAAAAGTACGATCTTTTGCAATGAACAAGAAGCCATGTGATGAGGAACATGTGGCGTAGTTGGAGAAGAACGGGATTCGGATGAGGGGCATGCTTTTATTGTTTACGACATCATGCTCGCATGACAGTGGTACTAGTTCTTTGGATCTTTGACTCAAAGGCGTCTCGCACACTTTTCATGTCGCAGGAGGATTGGTATGTTTCATTTGCTACAAATATCTGTTTTGAATCAGTAGTACTACCTGATGGAGAATCACTTGCAGTAGAAGGGATAAGAGATATATGCATTGTATAAAATAATGCTAGATATGTACCTTCTACACTGTTGGTACAGAGTTAGATATGCACCTTTATGAAAGAATCTTCTATCTATTCGTCAATTAACTGAAAAATCCCAATATTTTTGTGGATTTATGTGGGAAGAAGTGTACTGTTTCTGATATGAAACATAGATGAATGATTGCTTTTGGTATTGAGCAAGGTGGCCAATATCGACTTGTTGATCCAGTTACGATCAACATGAATGCACGTGTGGAGGACAACTCCACCATACAGGATGTGCAGGAGGCTGCAATGCCTTTAGAGGAAGCCATTCTTCACGCATTTGTTGACTTGGATATAGTCAACCTACGTGCACTAATTATGGAGGGAGTATCCACTATACTAGATGTATGGGAGGTGAACATGCCTTGGAAGGATGGATTTCCTCATTTTGAAGAACAATTTGTTGTGGATGGAGACTCCACTATTCTAGATCTGCTGACGGTGCATGATGGGATGACATGCCAAGCTACTCACTCAAAGGTACTTGCTCGAAGGATAGTAGAGCATGAACAATTTGCTCATTGTGTTGTGAAAGATCTTTCTCAACAAAGGGGGATAAATGAGCAAATAGATGAGGAGTTGGTTCTCTTTCCTATCGCGGAGATGGTTATTTTTCCCATTCTTTGAGATGGATGAGACGAAGATGGTTATTTCTCTTACTATTGCGAAGTTGGTTGCATGAGCAGATGGTCACATTTCTCTTCTTGAAAAGGTTGGATGAGCACTAGATGGTGTTGCATGGACATGATTGAGGTGATTTCGATTGCAAGATGGCGAGTCTCTATATAGACTCCAACAAGCTAAACAAGCTACACAAGCTTGGAGCATATTTTTGAATCCACGTCTCAATTTTTAGATTCCAAAGCACTGGAGATGGGGTTGACACTCTCAACCATTGATGATTTATCATTGGTCAATGAATCACGTAACAAAGAACAAGTGGACCACTTGCCATATCCTTCGTTCACACACGACCATATTTTTGTTTTCATGGTTCTTCTCCATTCGACAACCGCAACAAAACACCGGATTGTTGATTTGAAGTACAACCTATGGCACAATCTCTAGATCTAATGACTAAACATATGGGCATTAGGACATTTGTAAAGTTTTAGGACAAACATGGTATTGTTTCCAGTTTTGTCATTAAGAGGGGGTGTTAAAATATAGAGCATTATATAGCTTATACTTGTGGTTATGTAGTTGTTATTCGGTTGTAAGCTGTTCAACCAATATGTAACCACCTCTCTCTATATAATAAATCTTTGTCACACTTGTTTGAGTGTGCGTTCAGCCTTCTTTGAATTCTTTTGTCTCTTTGCATATGCTAATAGTTGTTTTGCTCATCGGGAATACTCAATTAGACATCAATTTTGACATTCGAACTGCACTTTGGGATTCTGCTGCTATTGTTGCACAGTTTGCACAAGCTAGTGAAGTTCTTAACGATGAAGAAGATAGAGCTCTTGATATTCAAAGGCTCGCAAGGTCTAATATCCAAACTCAACAAGACATCGTAGAAAAGTATAAATGAGTTAAAAATGAAAGAGAAGCAACCTTGAAATCTGAGAATAAATCTAAAGTCTTACCTTTAGATATTGTTAACGATAAGAAGCTTCTTAAACATTTGTGCTAGACCAATCTCTTAGCCTTTGTTGTTTTCTTTCTAATTTCAATATGGATGTTGAAGGAGAAAGAGAAAGAAGGCCTAGTCCAAATCACAATCGAAATAGAATACTTGGTTTTGAACGTAATAGAGATAACGTAACTGATGATGAAGCTTTTGATAATGATGAAGAGAACCTTAGTCCTTGGCTTAAAGGTAATCTTATTGACATTGGGAGAAACCCTCTACAGCTGCCACCCCTAAAAGGTATTCAACTTCCTAAATTTTCTGGTGAATATGGTTCTTCATGGGAAGATCATCTTGACTCTTTCAAATTGATATGTGCTGCCATAGGAGTAACTAACAAAAGAGATTCTTTAAGACTCTTTTCACAAACACTTGAAGGAAGAGCCTATAAAGCTTTCATTAGTCTACCTTCTAAATCCCTCACTAAATGGTTTGACATAGAAGATTGGCTAGAAGATTGTTTTGGAAAAGACAAAGATGAATTTGAACTAGTAAATAAACTTTAAAATTTGACCATGGACCCTGGTGAAACCATTTATCATTTTACCATTCGTTTCACCAAATTGAGACAAAAGATACCAACAATAATTAGACCTCTTAAAAATCTTGCATGGTTGTATTATTGCAATCCTTTGCTATTGAAGTATAGGCTAGTGTTGGAAGATAAAGAAATTTATGATTTTGAGGAGACTCTTACATTTTGTTTGGCATATGAAAAGAAGTTAAAGAAGATTGGTTTCAAAGATAGAACATCATCTAATGCTTCTACAGAGAATACCAAAATTTTGTATGCCATTCAGAATCTGGGTAATGAGCTGGTCACCATGAAAAGACAATTAAATGACCAACCATCATCATCAAAAGCTACATTTGTAGGGTGAGGTAAGGTTAAGACTGAACCTAAAGAGATGTATTGTGGAGTGTGTGAATTAGATCATGATCCTGAAACATGCAAAGTTGCTGAAAAAGTTAGAAAGTTTGTGAAAGGTAAGAATATTTCAGAAATGTGTAGTTTTGTTGATTCTGATGTAAATGCAAGTACAAACTTGATCTAAAGTTTATTCCAAAAACAATAATAAAAAAGGCAAAACTGTTGATGACTCTAAAGGAAAATAGAAATCTGATCATAATGATAAGACAAAATCACTGGATAAATCAAGTAAACCCACTTCGATGAGGTTCCATCCGGATTGAATAATGCTCAATATCAGCCTTATAAAGGTAAACCATTCGTGAAATCATCAATATTTCCTCTTTTGGGTATGATATTGTGGCTAACATGAAAAATTCTAGAAGCAATTTAAATATGTTTGAGAGTCTTGGTTTACCTGGTCAATTTGAAAAATTGGAAGCTGCTCATAAAAACAGGTCTGAATCAAAACCTTTAGTGGCTGTCCAAGAGGATGAATCGATAGTGAGGAAGATAATAGTGAATATCAAGTATTGAATCATTCTAATTCAACACTTGATTACATTCCACCTTTCTATGTATCAGTCAAAATTCAAAATAAAATCATTCATAATTGTATTCTAGACACATGAGCATCAAATAACAGCATGCCTAAAAGGTTAAATCTATTGCTTATCAATTAGACATTCTTAATAAACATGATAATAGAAAATTGATTGGTTTTGACTCTCGTCAAAAGAGATGTTGTGGCAAATTCAAAGACTAGTTATCAAGATAACACAAGATGAAAGAGTAAGGTTTATTGGAAATGTGCATATCTTAGATATTCCTACTAATTATGTTATGTTTCTTGGAAGGGATTGGTCACATGCTACAGGAGCTTTTATCGAAAAGATCTTACTTGGGCACCATTGGTAATGCTATTGCTTTTATACACAGAGAAGAATGGTTAGGAACACCAATTGAAGGAGTTTCATCACAAATCTCTTTTGTAGAAACTGGTATGGGAACCTATGGTTTGAATGCTTTGGATATTAATGCCTTTGATGATGAAGATCACTAGGATGCTAGATTATTGCCTTCCGATGACATTTGGCTCATGTGTTTTGATAGAGCATGCTCTCAAGTTGGAAATGGGGCTGGTGTGGTTATCAAAGCACCCGTAGGTAAGCAATTTAATTATGCTTTTGACTTTCATTTGAAACAACAAATAATACCGCTGAATTTGAAGTTGTGTTTGAGTTTACAAGCTTCAAGTTTAAACATCAAGAAGCTAGCAATTTTTGGAGATTCAGAACTGGTAATAAGACAAGTAAAAAAGATTTATAAGACTAATCAAACTCGTCTTCATCGTTATACACAAAATGTATGGTCTCTTATTGAACAATTTGAAGCTTTCAACATTAATCAAATCTTCAGAGAATTCAATTCTAGAGATGACAAGCTTGTTGTTTTTGCTTCTAATCCTATGTGTGTTGATCAGATTGATTGTATTTTCAAAGAAGTTTATAGGCCCATGATTCTTGATCTTGAAATTAATTGGCGGTTTTCTCGTGTGATGAACATATTGATACCTTTTTGAAGAGAAATTATCGACTCGAGATGATTATGTGCTCAATTGTGGCGACTCTTTGCAGCTGTCCAGTAACAAATTGCCTGGTGGTTTCGTAAGCCTAGAATCCATGTTTTCTCCGCATGATCAACCCAACATCTCTTCTTCTACTGAACCATCTAGGAGAATCATAGGTGAAACCCTTGTTGTCAATTGAGGCATAGAAGAAGAACCAAAATTTGTTAATCTCGATGCTTGTTTGACTAAAAAGGAGAAAGATTCTTTCATAAAATTATTAAGGGAATTCATTGATGTTTTAGCATGGTCATATAATATGATTTAAAAGGGTATGATACTAGAATTATTAAACATGACATTCCCATCAAACTTGGAATAAAGCCCGTATGACAAAAGCCTAGGAGAGTAAGCCCCTTAAGACACCATCAATAATGAGCTTGAAAAAATGCTTGAAGGTGGTGTCATTTACCCTGTAAGTTATTCGAATGAGTTGCTAATTTAGTGCACCGTACGTAAGAAAAATGGGGTCATTTGTCTGTGTTGATTTTAAAGATTTAAATCGTGTAAGTACTAAAGATAACTTCCCTTTACCAAAGATCAATCTAATGCTTCAATGATGTGCTCCAAGTGCAAACTCTAATAAACCTTATGACCTCTTAACCTTCTATGGCATATTTGTGAGCATATGTAGAGCAGATTTTTCAGATATAATACTTAGAAATGAAAAGTGGGAACGTTATATATACAAACCTCACCCTAAAGTTATGACACGGTTTCAGCTGATGTCACGGCCTAATTGTAATGTCTTCTTTTCCAAACTAGTTCGATTGGAAGACTTTGAGCCCATTCCACTTCCCGGGGGCAAGAAGGAAATGAGCAAGGGAAGTAATTGTCATGTTTTTCAATTATTTTCGTGAGCATTTGCATTCTTCTTTAATAGTTTTCTACATAAGTCAGGTCGGATGGGTTAAGAAAGTGAAAAGCCAAAAGAAAAAGTAACCATTATGAGGTCGGTCCTAATTGGAAGCTTTCCAATTGGGTTTGGCGCCATAACTATGTATAAAAGAGGTATCTTGGCTCATTTGTGCATCATCTCTTATCTAAATATATAACTTGAATGATTTTTGGGCTGATTGCCCAATCACTTCCACTTAAGGGAAAAAATCCTTTTGTGTGGTTAACAAGGAGGACAAAACCCACCCTTGCTTGATTGAAGACTGAAAACTCTTCAATTTTTTGTTTCAAGGGCTTCAAGAAGATTGATGTTGCAGATTTTCAGCAAGGGTTTGATCTTGGAGTGATTTACAGCCCCTTTCCTAAGGCAGCGACTTGCTTGGAGGTGGAGTTGGGTGCCATCTAGGGCACATTTCTTCATTTGGAGTTGATATTCATATTCCTCATAATTTTAGAGGCTGAATGCACACTTTCATGTGATTTTTGGGGTTTGGAATCTTCATTTCCAGCCATTGTTGTGAGCTGTAATTCTGTTGTCATAAATTTAATTGCAGCTGTGTAGAATTTCCAAATTTGCATATACTTTGGAGTGCTTTTGATTGGTATTTGTTCCATTTGTCAAGTATAATATTTTGGAGAATTTATATATCCATTTTCAGCTTGTTTGGAGGGTGTTTGATGCCCTAAAAGTGCAAATACAGTTCGCTTCTAGGGTTTACAATATTTTTGATTAGTTGTAAAAATCAGTTTACTCTCAATTGGGATTTGTGTTATTTCTTTGTTTTTCAGTTTCAGCCCGGAAAGGGACATTACAGTGGTATTAGAGCATTGATCTTCCCGATCGAGGATATTTTTGCAAGATGGTGACAAGAATACATCTACTAACTCAGGAGAGAAAACATGGATTGGCGACCTAGGTTCCTACCAAAGAAAGAAGTCATTCCGGAGGTGGAAACACAACATTCAGTGGGTCACAACATTGTGGCCAACTATGAGGAATATAGGGATCTTCCAAAGGAAATTCATGATGCCATTTCACTTGCGGAGTTCCTAGGAGTCAACAAGGGTAGGTCAAGGCCCGAGCCTAGATCTCAAGTGCCACAAGTTGATCCTCATCGTTCCACGAAAATGTAGCACCCTAGGATTTGCTCGTGTCAAATCCCTACTTTTTGGGTAACATGGGATGATCTTACAAGTTTGGCACTTGCAAAGTGAGATCAACCTCCAAAGAAGGTTGGTTTTTCTACGTAATCCTAATGCTAAAACTACTCCTAATGTTGGAAGCAAATGTAACTAATCCTAACCTACACATTACAAGGACCAGAGAGAGAGAGAGAGAGAGAGAGAGAGAGAGAGAGAGAGAGAGAGGGTTAGAAAGATGCATAAGGGAAATCCTAAGCTAAAAGGGTGGTGATAGCACCAGAAAAAGGGTGAGAACACTCTAATGAGGGAAAAGGGAGAAGGAAAATGGAGAAGGGAGAGGCCGGACATAAGTGACATAGACCCAAAACAACATTCTACCCTTTATTATCCATGAAACACAACCAAATGAACTTGCAAAAGGAAAAAGCATGCACAACATACAACAACTATAAAAGAGAGGCAAGATATAGATAAAACACAAGTATAGGGTAGAAGAGAGCCACAAACACAATATTTTATTGCTTAAAAGATACATGAGACCATTACAATGAAACACAAGACAAAAACACATTTTTCTTGCTCGAATTGAGGTTTTTCACTCACATGCCTACTTAGGAATAATTTTGACATAGTTCCTTTACATTTTAGAACATCCTCCTCTCAAAATGAGAGATTTTACATTTTATAGAGAATGGGAGAGAGAGAGAAAAGGAAGGGAGAGAGATATGATTTGATGGAAATCCCTCTTTTCCTCTCGTAACACGCCACCAAAAGACATGGGCGTTATTTGCCATTAAATGGGATGGTTGAAACTATTAGAGCCGCCTCGTCGGTTTTGCAACCATGCCAAACAACCCCGAAACCCGACACAAACAAAGAGACCGTCAAAATTTTGGCCTGTTGAACACCAAGAAAAGCTTGAAACATTTCCGAGACATTACATGTCGAGCACCTCAAAAGTCCGACACATACAATTTGGAAAAATGCATTTCTTGAAAGCAACCCAAGAAACCCAATACATTCATAAGACCGTCGGGGTTTTGGGATCAGAGAACATGTGACATATAACATGCACTAAGGACGACATGTTCCGATGCACGAAGGATCCAAAAACCTGACACACCGAGGACTATCAAAACTTTGACTTCGCAGACGATGTCGTTGATCCCCGAAAACCCGACACAAAGGAAATCGGGTTTCGTGGATCGGAAAGCAAGCGAAAAATGACACGCATTGATGCGCTTCGATGTAGTTGATCTCGAAAACCCGATACAAAGGAAATCGGGTTTTGGGATCGCAAAGCATGTGACACATAACATGCATTTGATCAGTGATGTAAATGAAACTCGGAACGCGACACAAAGGGTGGAACCGACGTGATGGTTTGCAAATGTGAAAACCCGATACAAGGCAAGTTAGGGTTCGGGGGCGGAAAACATAAGGTATGGACCACGCTTTAAAGCCGATATGTTCCGATGTCGAAGAATCTTGAAACCCGACACAAAGGATATTTTTGATACTTAGCTAATTTTCAAGATTTGTTAAAAAACATGGTTTTTTGGCTAAGTATGGAAATCAAGGGGTGTTTGGTAAGATAGAAATGGAGTTTCCCCACACTGATTTTGCCCAATTTTCATCAATTTGCACTATCCAAATCCAAAACAATAATGCAAGTTATCAAAATGACACGAGGGGGTATTTTGGATAACAAAGTGACACTCTCCACAATTGAGGGTTCCATCAAAGGGACAACCGGTGTATGGATGAAGATGCTAGGGTTAAACCCTAGACCACAAGAAGATGGCAAGGAGTCAATCCCAAAGGAGCTTCTCTCTAAATAAGAAAAGGCGCCAAAGAAGGTAGCGGTTACATCAACACCTCAAGAGGTCAAGGAAGAAATCATGGGGCATGAACTCGGAGAAGAAAAATTAGAGGGTTTTGAGGTGGAGTTCCAAGAAGACTGTGCTTAGGGGCATACATATGAGAAAATGGTTTTACCGTTGCTAATGTTGATTTTCAGTTGACTGGAATTTTTAGAACAACCTATAAGAAGCAAGTTAATGGTGTTCATGACTCTAGCAAGAGCTATGAAGGTGCTCCATACATGTGTCAACCAAGTATGGATGAAGTCAAGGCGGAAAGGGCTTCACTTGTTGAAGATGAAGAGCCTAAGAGGAAGGAGAATGCTGTTGATCCTAACTCAGTAATTCTGAGTCACAAGGATGGAGGTGTGGAAGATATCTCAACCAAGCTTCATATGGAAAGGGAAGGTGAACAAATTAAGGACAACCCAAGGTATGAGAGTATTTCAGAATTGTTGATTCCTTCTATGCCACTCCAGATTTGTTGTCATCATGGTGAAAAGGAAAGCCATATGGAAATGTATGTTCATGAGACACATGGAGTAGCAAAGAGCACATAGGTTCTTTCATACAAGTTCTAAATTGTTTATGCATAAAAATTTGGGAACTGGGTGATCTTTTGAGATATAAGAAGGATATGGCTTTTGAAGAGTTCAATATTACCATTTCTAATGAATTCTTTATCGCATTGTTAGAAAAGAGGTTCTTCAAAAACCCTATAAAGTATTCTATGCATTCTAATGAAGTGGTGGAGAATCATTGCTCACAATTCATAGGGCACTCTTTGAAACAAATCCTACACTTGAAGACAGGGCTGATTGGAGATCTAGCTACAAGCAGAATTTGATTGCCATGCACGTGGTTTCAGTCATTGAAGTAAGTAGTTTTCAGCTTATGGCTGTTGTTGAAGAATTTTCAGTCAAGGAAGGGTTGTTTCCAACCCTGGATCACTCACATGGCTGAGTTTGGCGAAGGATGTCATGTATGACAGCTGCTGTACCAATATTTTATCTGCTGCCAGCAACAGTACCAGCCTCTTTTACACTTGTATGACAGTCATAAAAAAGTTTTTGGTCACATGGTGTGAAGGAGAACTCAAGGAGGATGTGTTTCTTCAAATGGGTTTCATGGTTCTGGGTTGTAGAGTTGCTGTCATTCATATTTTCATCTTGCACAACATTGTACTTGCAGCCATATAAATAGTCTCAACCATACATTGGAAGTTTGTTGACGTTGTTGAAACATTTTTAGTCCCCACAGGGTTGATTCCAATCTCTATATCACTGTCAAGTCTGAATTTTGTGGAGAATTGGAAGTATGACAACTATTATCTTATTTCTTTTGCTGCTGTCAGCATTAGAACTGTAGCACCTACTCCGCGTGAGCTAAATATGAACCCTAATTACTAGTGAAACAAATCTGGGATTTATTTTTGAAGGTTAAGATACGAAACAATCGCACGACTCACTAACGAGCCCGCACAGCCATCGAAACCCAAGGGGACTCCGATCTCGGTTACAAAGGACCAATGATATTTGAACCAATCTTGATTCATTTTAATTAAAAAATTTCCTGTAAAAAGGGTCCCGTAATTAATTAAGTCTATCCAAGATGTTTAGTTAATTACCATTTCACGTGATAAGGTTAAATTCGAGATTATAAAAAATTTAACCCAATGTTTGGCTGAAAATGCCCGTTAAAACTTTAACAAGAAGAGTTCTGTAATTCCTTTAATTTGTATTTTCTGTAACTTATCTTTTAATAAATTAAGTCTATTAATTTCGGGAACAACATCGCTTTGATTAATTTAATTTTCCCTTATTAAATAAATTCATTGAAAGATTGACCAGAAAATTCTAAAGATAATTATCTCTAATACACAAATTATGATTTAAGTTGGGTGGGAGATGGAGCATCCATTTCTCACACTTATATCTTTTCTATCTCCACCCTAGATCTTAGAGCATCACCCCAAAACCCTAAAAATCATTATGTTCTCTTATATTAGGTTTTCTCCTAAAGCTATCTCTCTCTCTCTCTCTTTTCTTTTGCTTGCAAGGTTTAGGAGCTCTCATGGGAGCATGGCAATGGAGATAAGCTCTCCATTTTGAATCCACACTCCAAGGATATGCATTCTTGTTTATTGTTTATTTATTTTGTTATCTCCCCCAATCTGGTTTTCATGGGGTTTGTATTCAAATGCAATTGTAATGGATTCTTTTATTTCTTTTATATGTTTTGAAGAGAAAATCCGATTGAGGGATTTAAAAACAAGAACTAGGCGTCGCCATGGCCATGTATATGCTTTGTGTGTGTGTGTTACTCTCTTGTGGTCACGACCAACATACATGCATCTGCACATTTGTTGATATGGAAACAACTATATATATTATAGCATGGGTACGTGTCTTTGTGTATGACTATCCCATGATTTGAGCATTAGGGTTAGAGAGCACTCGACCATTAGACTAGTTATTTTGTTGGTAGCTTAGATATATGAGCGGTATCCATGTATTGCCCAACAAGCTTTGGACATCATATTTTGCGAGACTTGCCCCGAGTTTGGTAATGGAAGCAAGGCCCTTAGTATAGTCCCATATATAGTACTTGAGGTGGACATTGTTAGGAAGGGAGATATGGTTTGGACCCATTATATAAGCACATTAGATATCTCGCGTCGACATGGCCAACTACTGCGAAAGAAGGGGGATCAAAGACGTGATAGGACACTTTTCTTGGTGGGTGGAGCCTCATGTAGTTTAAAAAGTTAGCTACCACATGAGGGAGTCTCGGGGTTTGCGCTTTAGGGTTCCCAGTGGTGCAATCCTTGGCTTAGTCACTTGTGGAAGCTAGAGAGATGCATGCTCACAAAGCATCGCTACTCAACCACATAGGGATGAAGGACGCACCTGATTTTAACATGTATTTCGTGTATTTTGATGTGCATGAAAACACTATATATGTTATATATGACAACATTTTGACCTATTGCACATGCTTTATGGTTATATGTAGTTAGACATTATACATGGTATAAATGTATGATGTATGTTTTCATTCTTATCTTATTCTAATTGTGAAAACACTTACGGCTAAAAATGAAAGGACATAAAAGAATGGTAAATGGTAAAGTAAATCATCTAACATAAAGTAGATGGTAACTCTAATCGACAAAGGATGCGATAAAATGAATGGTACGTAAAACGACAACAAATGCAAAAATATAATAAAATCGAAACAAACATAAGATGTCACTTTGTGAATAAAATGAACTTCAATGTAATTAGAGAATAAAATCTAAAAAATATGCGATAAATAGAAAGAACAAAGATGAGGAAAAATAATTTTTTTGCTTGTGCTAAAATGTCTCACAGAATACCCGGACCATCTAATGCCACAACTCGGGTGACAAAAGTGGTGCAAATGCGGAAGGGAATATTTTTGAGGAATGTCTAGTTGATTCCCTAGGGTCTTACAATCTCAAACATGCAAATCTTTGGCGAGCTAGCACTATGGAGTGTAAATATGAAGTATGATATAGAAACAATTGATAAAGAAGAGGGATATGGTTACGATCTAACGACAACATCCGTCAAGGGGATATATGAGTCAACACGAAAAAGGGAAATGTTGTGCTACAATGGCAATGCAAGATCCTTAGTAGAGATAAGACACTTTAATCAAAAGGGAATCACTAGGACCTTTCGACATCGAAAGGTTGAAGAGCCTTATTTTGTAAAGGCTTGGTTTGGGAAAACTAGTGAGGTATGATAAATATACCATGTCAGCTATGAGATGCAAGAAAAGTAAAAAGTGCCTGCCTTCTCATTATGTGCTCCCGATTCTTGAAGACCCCAATGCAGCCATCAATCAATTGTGTGGATTAGGGATTTGCGTGAAAAGAAAGGAAGTACAAATGAAAAATATGTTTCCTTCTATCCCAATCTACGACCTTCCACCCTCCAAAGGACCTTTGGTCAAGTATGGAATTCAAGCTTTCGATTAGGATAGTGGGCATGCCGATGATATAAATTTTTGCCTTTTGACATATCTTTTGATTTTTTTGCTATTGATATTATGGATTTTGATACTTTTCACTTTCTTTCTTATTCTTTCTCCAAACGGATTCGAAGGCTGGCCATGGGTATATAAAATGACTATCACTAGAGAGCCTATGCTCTTCCTTTATAGAGGAGAAGCTACAAGCAAGATGTTTAGATGTTGCTAGACCTACCCTAAGAAAAGAGTGCAATCTTATATCCGACTTAAGTGTAGCTCCAATGAGAGGAGTTGGGAAGTGAAAATTGTAAGGGAGATAAGATGGTATAATGACGGTATGCTAGTAGTTGATTCCAAGGGGGATTTCTAGCTTCAAATGGATTGAGGATGATAATATGTGAATCAAGATAGTAGTATAAGTGAGAGATAGTAGTATTGTCATGAGATAGGAGTGTAAACCTATGGTAGGTCTTGTGCAAACAAAGATAATGGTAAATATGAGTGAGATAGAATTATGAAGGATTACGAAGGGCCATAATGGTTGGATAAACCCAAGAGGGAAAGTATGTAAAAGAAAAATTTCCGAACGACCATGAAAGGGCACAATGGTCGATAAACCCAAGAGGGAGAGAGAAAATAAGTATTACGAAATGACCACAAAGGAGCACATTGGCTGGAGAAACCCAAGAGGGAAAGCAAAAATAAAGACTACCAAAGGACCATGAAGGGGCGTAATGGCCGGCTAAACCCAAGAGAAAGTACAAAGAAATCAAAACTATAAAAAAACCACAAAGGGGCACAATGACTAGAGAAATGCAAGCGGAAAAGCTAGTAAATTAATAACATTGGTTAAGAACAATTATAAATGATAATAGGTAAGTATATAAGATATGATAGTATAAGAGTAAGTGATGAGCTTATAGATGGCTCACAACATTGTTGTAAATATCCTCTATAACTTTGTACATATGTATTTGAATCTTTGTATCTTTATTGACCATGGTGCCCTTGACTTCCTTGGATATTCTTTGGTGTATTGCATTACACGTTGCTGCCATAATATCTATGAATGCCTATTATGGAGGTGCGAATAAGAAGTACGTGCACCTGATCCTCGGCTGCTCCTCTTGTTGTCGAAAGTTCTCATGGTATGCTCTACACTTGTTTGTGGGGTGTGTATATACACAATGGTAATGAAAAAATGATCCCCTTTTTTAGGATGTTCGAGAAGGTAGCTGATTATGTTGTTGTTGTTGAATTGCTTGACATGATGCTATAGGTCGTGTAACAACACATTGGAATATACAAAATTGTCATGGAGGTGATGGTAGATGGGCTTGTCGTTACTCTTCCTCACGAGCATGCTCTTGTGCTTTTAAGCGCTTTATGTGTCTTTGGTAGTATCGAAAATGCTCAATAAGATGATCTCGAAGCATTGTGCCACACCCTTAATTGAGAGTGGTTGTTAGAGGATGAGATCCTTTGACAAAAAGGACCAATGTAGTATCGAGTTTAGGTTGATGTTGTTAATGGAGCAAATGTAATATCCCCTTCTTGAACATAATAGGTCAAAGACCTTAGCCTATTTTTGGTTTCTCGACGACTAAGGAAATGGAAAAAATAAGGGAAACTTATCTTAATAAAATAATTTTAGTGCATAATGAATTTTCATGAGTACTTTAATTATTTATTAGTAATAAAATAATAAAAGAAAAGTCACTTTATTTTTATTTCCCCCTAGTGAGAAAATGCGACCCATATAGGGACATAAAGCAAGGGGATAAAAATATTAAATAAAGTAAAGAAAAAGAAAATATTAAATAAAGTGAAGAGAGCTGATTGGGCCTTTGTGTGGGCAAATATGCCAAGGGAAATTATAAAAGGAAGTCACCACACTTGGAGAAGGCATCACTTTTGCATATTTTCTTATATCTGAAATTTGGTTGAGCTAATTGCTTTCCAATTTTACATTAAAGGATGAAAACCCTTTGATGTGTTTGCATTAGAGGACGAAAACCCTCTATTGCCAAGGTTGAAGAATGAAAATTCTTCATCCTTTGTGTGAGGAAGTTCTATTCAAGGGTTTTATTGAGCTTCAAGGAGTATTTCAAAATTTCAGTAGTGATTGAAGACCCAATATTGCAGATTTGAGGCATTTCTAGCTAGGGTTTGAAGACACAAGTGTTGGGGTAGATTTCTACCTTCAGATTCAGCCAGATCTAGGATTATCTACACCTTTGTTGGTGGAGTTTGACACATTCAAGGAACAAATGTCCCGGATCTCATCACAAACATCTTTGTTATAATTTTGGAGGTCATATTTTGCTTTGTTTGGTGGATTTGGGCTTGGGATCACTTTCTTCCGGCCATTTTTGTACGTTGTACTTTCAGTAGATTTTTAATAAATTTCTAACACTTATTTTGGATCCAAAAATTATATGTATTTTTTTGGTATTCATACATGCATAATTAATTCTGATTATTTTGGCCAATTTTTGGTTAAGTTTAGATCATATTTGAAGGTTGTTCATCTCTAGATCAAGTCGCCATTTTTAGGGAATATTCAGATCTACATAAAATAGTTTTATTTTATTGACCGATTGCTTGTCATAAATTAGATTTTATAGGTGTTCCCTTTGGGGTTTAGAAATATCCCATTGGGAACATTTCAATGGTATCGAAAGCAGTGATCTTTGCCAGTTGTTGGTGAAATTAAAAAAATCAAATTTGAATGCAGAAAGGGACAATGGATGAGCATGATCAGAGAGCTCCTCCTACAGATAAGCTAAGCTTCATGCAAGAAGTAATTACAAGGAGTCAAAGGGAGTTGCAGCAATCTATAAGGGAATCTCAAAGGGAAATGTGTGATGCATTGATAGGATCAATCATGGACCTGGCTAAGGTTCTACATGGACATAATATATCAGCCAACCAAGGAGCAACCAACAATGGTGAAGGAAGCTCAGCAGGACCAACAAAGACTTCCATCAAACCTCCACCTCAAATATTTAGGGCTAAGTTCCTTCAGAAAGAGGAACAACCAATTGAGCAAAATCCACCAAGTGACATTGAAGACATAGAGGCATGGGGTGAAGAATATGCAGCCCTCAATTTCAAAGTGAGAGACATGTTGTCTTTCAAAGATTTCTGCGAGTTGAAGAATAGTAAAGGCACCAAAAAGAATAGAAGATCTCAACAGGAGCAACCCAGGGGAGCCCTAGAAGACCCCATCGCCATTGCCAAAGTAGATCCCTTGACTAATTTTCCAAATAACACCATAAAGACACAAGGATTTGGAGAAATCATGGGGCACGAGAAGGAAATTAAGGAGCATGCAACCCAAGGTAAAAATCTTTTATTGTTTGATGATGAATTGTTGATGTCCAATGATTGCATAGAGTTGAATATTAGTAGAGAAAAATCAGATTTGAGGAATGGTACTCAAGTTGTGACAACCAAGAGTATGGAGAGATCTTTCAAAAGAGGGCAGATTGCATGGGTTGCAGATTGTGTGGTAAGAGATACATCCTCTTTTTTATTACAACAATTCTATCATGATGATATTCAGCCTATTTTGGACAAGAATGCTAAGGATTTGGTACAGCAAAGCCAAGATATCATGAAGGCAAAAGGGAATGAAGATCTTGATGACACTCCAAGGTATGAAAGAAATGGTAACATGTCATATTTATTGTTGCATATTAAACCATTTCAGATTTGTTTTCATCATGAGAAGCATGATAAAATAAAGGATAAAATTTGCAATATGGAGCATGTGGAACCCTTGATCCAAATTCTTGATTATGAGCATTATGAGGGTTACATATTTTGGCAAGAAAGCTCTCTCATTTGACAGGCACGAAATCTAGACTCTTGGAGCACTACAACATGTTTTACCTTTTAGACACAACACTTGGCATATGCGTTGTAATTGCTTGAGGGCAAGTAATTTGGGGAAGGGAGGATTGTAATATCCCCTTCTCGAACATTAGAGGTCAAAGACCCTTAGCCTATTTTTGGTTTCGGTTGTTAAGGAAATGAAAAATAAGGGAAACTTATCCTAATAAAATAATTTTAGTGCATAATGAATTTTTATAAGCACTTTAATTATTTATTAGTGATAAAATAATAAAAGAAAAAATCACTTTATTTTTATTTCCCCCTAGTGAGAAAATGCGACCCATATGGGGACATAAAGCAAGGGATAAAATATTAAATAAAGTAAAGCAAAGGGAAAATATTAAATAAAGTGAAGAGAGCTGATTGGGCCTTTGTGTGGGCAAATATGCCAAGGGAAATTATAAAAGGAAGTCACCACACTTGGAGAAGGCATCACTTTTGCATATTTTTTTATATCTGAAATTTGGTTGAGCTAATTGCTTTCCAATTTGACATTAAAGGATGAAAACCCTTTGATGTGTTTGCATTAGAGGACGAAAACCCTCTATTGCCAAGGTTGAAGAATGAAAACTCTTCACCCTTTGTGTGAGGAAGCTCTATTCAAGGGTTTTATTGAGCTTCAAGGAGTATTTAAAAATTTCAGCAATGATTGAAGACCCAATATTACAGATTTGAGGCATTTCTAGCTAGGGTTTGAAGACACAAGTGTTGGGGCAAATTTCTACCTTCAGATTCAGCCAGATCTAGGGTTATCTACACCCTTGTGGGTGGAGTTTGACACATTCTAGGGCACGGTTGTCCCGGATCTCATCACCAACATCTTTGTCATAATTTTGGAGGCCATATTCAACTTTGTTTCAGTGGATTTGGGCTTGGGATCACTTCAGACCATTTTTGTAAGCTGTACTTCTGCAGATTTTTAATAAATTTCCAGCACTTATTTTGGGTCCAAAAATTATATATTTTGGTATTCATACATGCATAATTAATTCTGATTATTTTGGCCAAGATTTGGTTAAGTTTAGATCAGATTTGAAGGTTGTTCATCTCTAGATCAAGTCATTTTTAGGAAAAATTTAGATTTGCATAAAATATTTTTATTTTATTCAACTAGTTAGCTGTCATATATCGCATTGGGGTAGTTCTGATAAATCATCCTCGTTTACATCAAAACAATGATCTAAGTTTACTAAATTGATGCTCGAATTAAAGTTGGTTTGGAGAACTTCTTGGTAACTTAAAATCTCTATGTTCTATACTTGGGTTTAACCAAATAAGAAGTGATCTTCTAACGCGTATCCATTGTCACAATCTGGTGTAGAAAGGTCAATATTAAGAGATCCAATTATGGTTTCATTTGGAAAATGTGTTTTTTAAGAGAAGTCTTCTCAAATGAGGATTTGCCAGGAATTTCATCGACTAATCTCTTGCGTGATTGAGGGACGCAAGATAAGATAAGAAGCGATTGATTGATGATTGCTTGAGGAAGATTATATGTTTTGATTTCGAGGTTGATCTCATTAGGCTTATCATTATCACGTTCGTTGAGATTATCGCAACTAATGTGAGATGTCCACCGTATTGTCCACCCTATCGTAGAAGAGAGTCGACAAAAAGTTAAAATGTTGATACTCGCGAGAAGGGCAACATATGGGAGCTCTTTGAGAATGGTAAGCTTTTAGATGCCTATCTGTTGAAATTCTTCAAAGTTCCATAGGTTTTTGTCACCTTGAATTTTGTAGATAGAGCCTAGATAAGGAAGTTTAAAGGAATTGACATGTGGATGAAGCGATGGATCACATCCAATGTGTCCATGGATGTCCAAGAAGGATCTTATAGAGAGAGTCGGATGTTAAAGATCATAAACTTCACCCCGACCGTTCAAGGGGGCATTATGATGGGAAACAAAATGCTACCCGGTGGGGCATTTTCTTTGGTCATATGCTTGACATGTGCCATGAGTTGATATTAGGTTACTAGTCGAGTAACTCAAGGATTTGTTAAAATCTAAAGATGTGATGCATGTGCGGATCCCTTCCGAATGAGGGCATGAAATAAGATTTTGTCTAGGATCATTGATTGAATGGGAGATTTTAGCGACGATGTTTGATTGGTTGGATTGATGTAAATAAAAAAATCTTCATGAGTTTTGCATGATACTTTCTTTTGAACCATGCAATGGAGCCTCTTGCTCTAAGGTTGGTGGTTGCGTGATATTCATGTCAAATAGTGTCTTCATTAGACAATTGCGATGTTTTGGTTAAATTCTCGTAACTTTGAGAAAAAGAATTCTGCTTGGAAGGTTAAAGAATTCCGTGATAGTGTCCCATTCTTCCAAGTTGAGTTGTTCTAAGGTGAAGTGCCCCGAGGGTTAAAGTCAAAATAATGCCGGAATCATGATAAGTAGAATATTCATCAGGGTTTTTCTTTTCTTTTTCTTTTTACGACATTGTCCCTACCATTGATGTAGGTTGATTCAACGGACCTGTTGATGAGTTTGGGAGGGCACAATATGCATTTCTAACTTCATATGCTTGGCTAATGAAGGTGTTTTTGGACGGACTTTTTGAATTTTCTTTTGTCGGGGTCTTCAAAGGATGTATGACATGTAGCGTAGGCCTGGATAGTCCAGTAATCTTAGTAGGTTTAGTGCTGTAACTTGAGTCAACACATGCAATAACGTGTTTCATGTCTTTCATGTGGACAACATTTTCTGTCATTGTATGTATTGAGATTGGTAGTTCTTTCAATGGTATTTTCTATTGGAGCAGAATTATGATTATTTTGGTTATTGTTTTGTTTGATAAGGTTAAGAGGGTTTTTGAAAGGGTCCTAACCCTTGTACAATCCCAAAAGCTTAATATATAGCATTAGAAGGAACACAAAAATAATAATATGAAACAGGGGTAAGAGGGAACCCCAACCAATAAAAAGGCAAACAATCCACAACCAACATGCATCAAACTAATAACTACGTATCCAGCTAGTCTTCCTCGGGAAAGCCGCTTTCCATTCTTCACTAAGTAAGTCTATATGTTCTTCCAATTTTTGGAAGTCTACCTCCTGAATTTGCTCTATGTTTTCCTTTCCTTTCTGTCTGGTTTTTCCCCAACCAATCCTCTTCACCTATCTCTTTTCTGTTGCAAATATAGTGTTTCATCATTAAAATATTAGTGGTGCTATTTTTGACTATGGTCCTACTTAGATTTACCACCTTATCGAGAGCTTCTTTAACACTACTATGATCATGTTCAAGCTTCTCAATTCTCTCTTTAAGATTCTTGATTTCCAACACAACTTCACTATAGCAAGTCCTCTTCCCCATCTGGTCTATATCCTCTCTCCCCTGTGACATAGGATATTGGCAATTAAGCTTTGATATTTTCATTCTCAAGTTGTAAACATTTCATAACGTTATGTTGCAAGTTGGCATTCACCTAAAGGGATTCAATCCTCTTATGCTGGATTTCCTTATCATCTATCGTCTCCATCACCTTTCTGCCCACGGATCCACCTTTATTGCCAATTTTGGTGTATCATTAGTCTCACTAACCAATGCCTTATTTACAAGATCTATCAACTTTGTCACCCGTCTAGTTCTTGCCAATGATATAATCACAATCATCGGCAATAGGGTCTAGATCCTTAATTCCTGTCTCTAGATTGTCTTTTCCTTTAAGTTTCTCCACCACAACACTCCTCGCCCATTGTAGACCGGGTATTTTGGTTATTGTTGTCACTGACTGATTTTGTTTGGCATTCTTAGAGTGATCCGATAGAGTATATTTATAGATACCCAAGCGAGCCTAAAGTTGATGGATGACATTGCGTTTATTTCGATTTTCAGCTTGTTTGGATGCCCCGAGGAAATCTTGATATCTTTCTCTTGCCATGGTGTCATGATCAAAGTTAGAGCAAAGGAAAATAACATATCACGAGGGCTTGAAGTGATCAACAATTGTTGTGGAAGCGACCCTAATTGGCATGGAACCGACAAAACTCGTCATTGTCATACCATGATGGGGTAGGTTTGGATGGGTCTAACTTCTTTGGTTGGGCTCTGGGTAGATGCTATTTAAGTCATTTTATAAGAGGTTGATGGTTATCCCCTGGTTGAGGATGTGGAAGAAAGGGGCCTTCCTTGGGTTGGAAAGGGGCCACACTATGGGAATTGTTGATTGTATTAATTTTTCTTTTAGAATCGTACTCATGATCACGGGTGATAAACTTACCCTCACTAGTAGCATTGTGGTTCTTAGGTCTAATGAGCATCTTAAGTGGTTTAGTTTGAGGCACCTCGGATTGTCTTACCCTACATTTTTTCTTGGTTGAAGGTTTATTCCAAATTATTTAGAGAGGAGGTCGAAATTTATATTGAAGATGAAGTTTTGAAGTAGCGGTAAAAAGTTTGAATAGGCTCTCTTGATCATATTGTTTTTACGCTTTGTGGGCCAACTATTTCCATTTTGATGAATTATTGTGCCATCTCTTGCTCAGATGGTTTGTAGTTGATGAAGTTACCCAAGTTGTCCTTAGGTAAATCATGATATTGAAATTGTTGAACTAGGAAATTTGTTAGACCTTCTAGTTCAATAATAGAGTTTGATTTTAATTTGTTGGATTGTCTAAGCTATTGTTTGTAAGAGTTTTGTCGATGGGCTTGGTGGCTCCATCTGAATTTTCTTTTAAGGAAATCTTTATAAAGATTTCGAAGAGCGTTAAGGTGAAGTGTAGGATTAGTTGATTCATCATTGATGGTTGGGGTTATGCCCTAATGTCCATAGCATCTATGTAAGGGGGCAAAGGCTTGTTTTTGGAGGTTTTAGAGAACCTTGTTTTGAATGGATGGCTGTGGAATTGGGTGGGTGGTTGTGGGATTGGGTTCCAATGGTTATACACAAGGAGTGAGGAGAAAGACCTTGATTTGGTGCTCCCACTTGATTTTAATGTGGTCCATTAGTGATTTGAGCCAAGTGGGCTTGCATTTGCATAAATTTATTATTTTTAGATGTTTGCATGTTAGCCACGCAATCTAGGAGTTGCATAATCATTTGTGTTGAATCCAATGCGGGGTTATGAGTAATGTTTGTAGTATTTTTGGTGTTAGGTTGAAGAGGTTCTTTACCAAGGATAATACGTGCAATGGTTGAAGTTGTAGTCGGGATTGTAGATGATGAAAGGATAGGGAAAATTATGCTTTGAGCTATCCCGAGGTTCTGAAACATGTTTATTCCAAACGGAATATGGAAAAGTACGAGAATCCTAAGATCTTGGAGTTTCGTTGTTGTCTTTCCGACATGTTGAGGGTTTTGAGCTAGGAAATTTTGCATTTTAGGCGTGAGATCATCAAAATCTTTATGTTCACCTTCATTATCTAAATTCACAATAGGTGGAAGTTGTTGACTAGCTTGAGATATAGTGGTGTAATATCCCCTTCCTAATCGAAGACCCTTAGCCTATTTTGTCTACTTGACGGCTAAGGGAAAAACATAAGGGTGACTTAAGTCAATTTTAAGTTATTATAAAATGCCATTAATAAAAGAAAAAAAGATATAAAACACTTATAATAATTTATATGACTTGATAATTATTAAATCTAGGATTGAAAAGGCCCAAATATAAATTGTTATCCATCATACGTGAAATGGCGACTTGCCTTAGAAGGGGAATGGGAACTTAGAAAGGATAAAAGCCCATTTCACTATGTATTCTCTCTAGGAAAAATGCAACCAACTTTGGGAGGGAAAAATAATTATTAAATGTCTTTTGTATTCTCCTTAAGGGGAATGGTGACTTGTCCTAGGAAGGGAAATGGAGGGTAGAAATTGCATAGAGAAAATCATTGCATGCTGATTGGACATTTTGGAGGTTGTTTTGGGTCTCTTCTTCCTTTATAAGGAGAAGTCGACTTGAGGGGAAGGCATTCTATGATCATTCTACAATTTCTGATTTGTGTCTTAAGCTTGTAGCTTTTGCATAAAAAATTCTAAGGACGAAAACCCTTGGTATTTTCCCTCTCTTGGACGAAAACCCCAAGAGCTTGAGAGGAATTTCTACAAAGGATTTTCCATAGAGTTTGCACAGAATTTTAGTCATTTTCAGCAATTGTGTAAAAGGATTTGCAGATTTTGTATCAAGGGTATGAAGAATAATATTGCAGCAGTGATATACTATTTTTCTCTAATGGAGCGACCCATCTTTTGGCTATCATGATGTGTTTTGAAGACATTCCAAGGTCTGAAATTTGTTGCTATCTGTTGTATTGATTTTTGTGGATCAAAAGAAGGCATTTTCAGTATTTTTGGAAGGATTTATAGTGCTGTTTCAGTCCTCTTTTATCTACAGCTTTCTGAACTTTATTTCAGTCCATAAATGCCCCTAAAAATCAGATTTGACTGTTAAATATCCAAGGATCAGTTTAGAATATTAATAGGCAGATTTGATTGATATTTGTGTGGGTTTTCTATTCAAACCCTAGTTGCCATTTTGAGCAATATATTGCAGCAGTCTTAGATATCATCTTAGAGTCTGTTTTTGGCCTTTATAAACCTGCAAAATATTTTGGGAGTGAGGATTACCAACTTGTGAGCAAGTGGTATGAGTTTGATGCAGCTATTAAAGTCGCATTTTGCAGAATAAAGCACAGTCTACATAATAAAAGTCTCATTTATATGTGATACATTTGCATCTAGTTGTGGGTTTTGCCTAAAACCCAACTAGGGTCAAAAATGTCCATTTGGGGACATTACAAGTGGTAACTTTAGAGAAGTAGGAATGGCTTTCCTTGTGTTATAAGCGAAAGTGTTTCAATCCACCTATGAATGATGTTGATTTTGGGAAAAGGAGTCCATTTAGAGGCCTCGGCTTGAGCATAATATAGATGTTGCATCGTAGGGATTGAAAGGTAACCTTTAGGGTTTCTAAAGGGAGAAAAGAAATTTGGCAAGCAAGGTATGCTTGGCAAACGGATAACGTTGAGAAGCTAAAGGAAAAAATGTGAATATGACTCAATTATTGGTGGGAAAGATTTATGCGGGTTCACTAGAATGTATGTAAGCTAAGAGTGATCTATGGGGCAATCCTCTCTAAGTTACGATGAGGTAGAAGACTGTTTCTAGAGCCAACACACAAGCAAATAGTTGGTTTGCGGTGCGATCTAGGATTGTAAGCTAGGGTTGAAATGGATCTCAAAGGGGTAATCTACACATTCACCAAGGATATGAGATGTAGGACCTAACTAGATCCTAGGGGTGGCCTCTACGCCAAAGCAAGAGCTATCTAATGGTTGTAAGGGTGGCCACTAGACCAAACAAGGCTGTAGTACAAATAACTATAGTGTAAAAGATACGGACATGCCACACCATACTATCTAACACATGATACAAATGATCAATCATTAATCAAAGAAAGGAAAGGGAATATAAATAGAGATACTTACATTTGGGAAAATTGTCAACACATTAATCTCTCCTTGGCAGAAGCACATTGTGAGAGATTGTTGTGGGTGAAGGTTCAAGAAGGATAGGGAAGACCTAAGCAAACCAAAGATGGGGATTTCAAAGATTAAGAAAGACCTTGCTAGCTCAACACCTATTCTTGATTGTTTGAAAACCCAATGCTCCAATGATGTACTCCGTGTGTAAGCTCCATTAAACCCTAAGACCTCGTGACCTCCTACGGAAGATTTGTGAGAAAATGTAGAGCTTATTGTTTGATATAATATTGAGAAATGAAAACTAACAACCCTATATATGTGGACTAACACCGTAGGGTCATAACTCGGTTTTAGTTGACAAAAGCCCTATTGATGATTTGAGCTAAAACATGACTCTGCAAAATATTATTCTTAGGGCCGATGATGCCTACTGTATACAACCCATAGGAAGGTGGAGGAAGAGGGACGAAAGTGGAATCTATTGAGAGACAATTTGAGTAGAATGAAAGGTGATCTAAAGGTGGTCGAAAGAATGTTATAAGGTGGTGGTATGACGATCTCTCATGACATGCTACAAGTCGGCTTCCCAAATCCCAAATGTACTCCTTAGGACGTGCACTCTTAGAGATTTTTTTGCTGTACAAGTCTTGCGAAAAAGAAATCATTAGTAAATGAAAATAAGGTATAATTACCATAATCAACTAAATATTGCCCATTTGCTTTTAGTTGAAAGCATTAGTGTCGAGAACATGAGCTTGTCAACAACTTAGTTATTATGAACCTTATTTGAATTTCAATAATTTAGTTCTTATTTCTTGTTGAAAACCTTGTTTTCAAATAATAAATGAAAATGTATAATGTGTGTAGTATAACATGGTTCATAAAAATAATGGTTTTCAAATATAATATATTTGCAAAAGTAGCTTGTTTATAGTATTCAATTTTTTTGTAAAAGAATCTAAAATGTTTTTTATTCGTTCAATTCCTCATATTTTGTTTGGCTTTTCATCATCTTGTTTTTTTGTAATGACACGTCATTATAACAACCACAAACAATTTTTGGTAGAAGTTTGATTCCACAATCTTTGAGTCACATTTTTTGGTTTGGTAGTTTGTTTTATTTGGAGATAAAATGAGATCATGGATCCTCAAAAGGTTATAAGTTATTAGTATAGGCATACATAAGGTGCATTATCAATTCAACCTAATCATGGTTAACACCAATGAAGATTATATTTGATTGGTATTGAATTATTCATAAATCAAAAACTTGGTTGATTAATACATGTACTATGTGCCATATGGAGAAGAACCTTAGAGGAAACAAAATTTAGATGAATTTAAATTTATTCTTCCGTAATTCATTTGTTCATTCATTTGTAACATTTCAATGTTATAAATTGGTTTATATTTAACTACAGTAGCAAGAAGTTCTTTTCCATAGAATACCCTTATTTGAATTATGGTTTTGTAGGTTGAAATTGACAATCTTATAATCGGCGTTGAATCTGTTGTTGGAGTTTGTGGGTTTGATGTATTCCATAATTCTATTGTAGAGGTATGTATAATAGAGTGATTGTATTACATGAATTGGTTTTGTAGATTTAAAGAGAACTGATTTATAATCTTAATATCTAAAAATAGATGATAAGACACAAATTAAAGGTTTATTTTGTTTTGTTAACTTTGAAGCATATCACCGGTGATACCATTCAATGCCAAAGATTACATGAAACACTTATAAAGATTCATGTTGAATTGCTTAGAGATATATGGAAGAGAATAAAATGGTTATTAATACTGATTGATACATCAAATATTGGATAGAAACCTTTAGTTCAGGCCTAAATTTCCCCCAAAACCTATTCCTTTTAACTCGGGTACATAATCAATCTCTCAATTATCTCCTATTAGAAATGACATCCCTATGTATATTACTTGATGGTTAAATAGCTTCCTTACCAAAATTACTTGATGGTTACAATTACTAATACATTAGATTAGCACTAGTCACAGTTATATAAACATAATATATTCAGTTATGATTACATTGAATTCTAGGGTACAATACTTGTCCATCAAATGATTGGGTCTCAAAATTTGTCTAATATCTTCCTTAGCACAACAATTCTGCATGTCCTCTCTCTCAAGGGTCAACTACCTGTATACTAAACTTTACTATGTTAAGGCCATTGCTTCTTGCTAATATTGGTGCAGAGTATGATAAAAAATATTAAGGATGGATTGTTGTTTTGCTGGCGGTTTTGTCTACGTTCAGATTTTTATCTGAAGCCACCTAAATGCATTTTTTCAACTATCTCCGACCCATTTCACAAGTTTATTCAAAATTATCTTTGCCTCATTCTTTACTATGATCTTCAACCAACAGGAGGCACCTCTACTTTAGTTTAAATTTTCTGTTTATTGCACTCTCTATGCAATTATAGGCATTCCTTGGGAATTGAAAGGTTCACTATATCCATAGCTTCATAATATGTATGATTTATACCTATTGTTTTCATGCAGAGGTAATTGACCTCTATGTTTGGAATTGCTAGGGGTGTATTCTATCTGAATAGCATATTCCACAACCTAACATACAACTAGAGTAGATTTCACAATCATTACTTTGAAACATGACAGTAATTTAACTATGACTTCAACAAGATAGATTTATCGAGTGACCATGGACTACGTGGGGATGGAAATGAGAAACCATGTCTCTAATTTAATAATGTTAAAATAAAAGAGCATGCTGAGGAATTCTGACAAAGAGCTGAAAGAGCTTGTTTGAGCCTGGGGGTTATTCTGATTTTATTGCTGTTCTGGTTGCTTTACGGACTAAGCTGTAATCTTCCTTGTAAATACCGTTGTGCAGTTCATTATTCTTTGTACAAACCTTGCTTGCTGAGGGTATGATGTATGAGAGTTATGTTATGAGTAAGAGTATTATTAATTTATTTGTTGGAGACTTGTCCCAATGAGAGGAGATGTTCTCCATCAATTGTACTCTTCACCCTTGGCTCTTATGTCCTATATAGGTGGATTGGATGTAAGTATGATTTCGTGGATCTCCAATTGTTTCCATCATATTCAAGACTCATCATGTGATCTAAGTGAAGATGACAATTCCATGTCCATTGATCTCATTGTTCTAGTTTATGACCATGTACTAGAATGTGGATAACATTCTTGTAGGTTAGTTGCGTATGTGTTTGCTGGAGTATATTTGATCAGGACTATGCTACTTTCATTTAATTCCCAGACTCTGGTGTAAACCACTTCACACCATCTTCAATTTATGGTCTTTCCTATCCAATTTTCCTGTTTCTTATAAAACTAGCATTTCTGGCTCTAGTTTCATCTTTTTATAGTCTTTGTTGTGCTTTCCTTAGGATTTTTTAGATCCACTAGACCATTGAGCCGAACCCCTTTATCCATATGGTGCACTCAATTTCAGTTCACTATCATGCAAATGCTTGTTATTGCCTAGTCTATTTTCAATAGCAACTTTCAAACTATTGGAAGACTTGAACAGAGAAATAATGAAGAGGAATCAAAATGCACACATTATTCATTGTGTGTCCATTTTATTACATAACAAATGGTTGAAGTGGTTACAATCGTTTATTAGTTAACCCTTAACTAATAGTGACTTAATGATAAACTATATGCCTTATATTCCTACACCCCTTCATAAGGCTAACACCGGGAAAGCAAAAAAAAATATTGTGAGAAGATTAAAATAATAGAGCTAATTAAAGTCATGCATTCTTTAGAAGTTTTCTCTTTGAAAACAGTTCTTTGACTAGGTAGAACTCCATCAAGCTGCCTCATAACCCTTGTAAAGGTGTAGTTCCTGAGTTCTTGGATTCCACATCCCCAACTCCCGAATCATGAATATCTTAAACTATTGGACCACCAATCATATTGAGAAACATCCATAGTGCTCCATCAAGTTGTCTCATGACCTAGTAGAGGTATAATTCCCAAGATCCACTGAGACTCCCGAAGTAACCAGGCAGTAATCCATACCTGAGCTTCATCTACATTAGATCTCTTCATGTCTTCAAAGTGTGAGTCTTCTTTAAAATACGTATTCTACATCAGTGTATTCTTCACCATTTTCATCCTCACGGTGGATCTTGAAAAATGGCTATAATAAATTCATTTGGTTTGTCTGGAATTTTATCTTTTCCTCAAAATCTTATCCATCTCTTGAAGAATATTTCTTTTAACAACTTGATAATGTACGATTTCTCCACAATTCTTTATCATTGTCTCCAAGAGCATCAAAGGTAGTAGTTGAACCTAGGGACTCTCATGACCAATACATTTTTGTACTGCTTTGATAACCTCTTTGGCTTGCCTATGATCATTGTTAATGATGTCACAAATTTCGCAGTTCACAGTTTAGTCAAGGCCAATGAGCAAGTCACTTGTGGCCTTGTCTACAAGGTCTGCCGCTGATCTCATCCCTTCTACCCTTCCTTCTAGAACCAAAATCCTTGAATAGAGATCTATGAACCTATGAAATGCCCTTAAAAATTGATTCATTCTTGTCACATACAACAGTTTCGTTTTCTAGAAGTTTATTGTGTTTCAGATTGTGATATAGGGAAAAATGTTCATGTGCCCTCAATTTTTGAAGAATGCAACTGAAAACTCGCCCTTGAAAAGTTGCGATTGTATTCAAGTCTAAATTTGCGACTATATCGATTCATGATTTGTAGATTCATAGTTGTATCTTTGTAAGGAGTATATTTTTGTAATGATGCTAGTGAAATAGTGGCGATTGTGAGATTGTGCCTTCAACGGCCTTTTAGACTCGTGTATTTAGAAACGGTCTTAATAATAACTGTTTCACACTCTTTCCCCCTGACAAATCTCCAGTTTATGCCCTCGATATATCTCATGATCTGCACAAGATTAGTAGAGAATATGGATGCGAGATGTGAGACATGATTCGTGATTTACAGTCATATTTTCACTCCAAAGATAAATGCCTTCGCGACTTTATTCTTCTATCACATGCATGCCCTAGATGTAGATGCTTAGAAAATAGACTAGATGCTCTTTATTCACGACTGAAACTTTTGTCATGTGAATATCCTTTGAAATACTCCCTTAAATCTTCCTCCTTGCCTGTATAGGTCTGACACCAATGATGTAAGATGTGAACAGAGAAATAATGAAGAGGAATCGGAATGCACACATTATTCATTGTGTGTCCGTCATTTTATTATGTAAGAGATGGTTACAAAATGGTTGAAGTGGTTACAACTGTTTATTAGTTAATACTTAACTAATAGTGACTTAATAATAAACTATAAGCCTTATATTCCTACACAAAATCAATACTAAGGACTCCATGAGCACTATTGCTTCCTGCCCATACATTATTTAAGGAACAGATCCAATTGCTATCTTGTAAGTAGTGCCATATGCCCATAATGCAATAGGCAACTTGTGTGCTCAATGTTGTTTTTGAATTCCGTGTGTCTTATGTATGATAATATAATTATTCTATACATTACTTTTACTTGAGGATAATATATTGTCAACATATTGCTGTCAATCTTCAAAATAGTAAACATTTTCTTATCACTTCATTAAAAATTTTTGTGTCACATCGTTCATTGAATTTCGATGTAAAAGTTCGAAATTTGTCAAATTCCAAAAGAAGACAAAAATTAGGTCCAATATCATCAATAAATTTTATGCGGTATGAATTTACTTGATTTTTTTCTAGAAAACTTTAAAAAGTTAAAATAATGTTGATTAAAATCACCAAAATCATATTTAAATATTACCCTACACAAGTTAGGGATATTTTTATTTTTCTTCACTGTAACAGATATGTAATGATGTATTTAATTTAAGAAGCCCTCCTTGAATTTGTTGTATCCTCACACGCATTGATTTTTAGTGAAACATGCATTTGTGCAAACCGCAGTGAAATGTTTGACAATTTACGTAGGCTATAAGAATTTTCTTTTGAGATCAAAAGCTTCATGTGATATTCCTATTACAAATGTTTCCTAGTTTGTGGCATGATTTGGAAGAGCAATTGAGCTCAAGTTGGCTTGCATTTTGATTTCCGTGGGTTTTTGTGTCTTTGCATAGTGACTTGCATTGTGATAGTATTTTGGTTTATTTAGGATTTTAGGTTTTAGGTTTTTTGTATTTTAATAAAACATTATGTTATAGGTTTTTAAGTTTTCTTAAAAAGCATCTAACATTAAGTTTTAGCATAATCAACTTAGATTTGAGATAAAAGTTTTTATTAATATTTTGTTTGGCATCATTGTTACCTAAGACTCTAGGACGGCAATTTTTTTCTAAATTTTTAGGATGGCTAGGGGACGGATAGTTAAAAAATATCTAAATATTTAGAGTGTAAAAATATAGTGACTCAACTATATAAATAAGCTGAAAAAAACCATCGAGACTTAAATAAAATGAAATTAAACAATTTGAGATTTAAATAAGCTGAAATCATAAATATCAAATACATTTAAATTATAAATTATACATGATTTAATAAGGTCGTTTCAATTTGAGACTTAAAAGTTAAATAAGATGAAATAAATTATAAAAATCATTTGGGATTGATCAATTGACAATATCTAATATTCATATCATTAATCTCAAATTCAAATACACCAACAATTGTCAATATTACAAAAAGAAGAGGACAAGTTTCAGCTCAAAAATCAGAATCAACATTTGAAACAACATCCATGAACTCCTCACGTTGGAACTATCATCCTCATCCTCAACAGAGAGCCCAATCAATCCCTGTTGCATAGTATTGTCCTCTTCTACTTGCCTTAGCTCCTCGGGATCTACATCCCACCGTAATGTTGGGGTTTGCTTGTACTCAATTGTCTTGTGATCTATAAGACTCCAAACACTGTGGATAGCTACAAGTTTCTTCATTCTTGTAGAGGTAAGCCTATTCCTCTTAACAAAATGATCCAAACATATGAAGACCAATTTCTCTTAGAGGTAGAGGAACTAAAAACTTGGGAAAGGAGGCGAATCGCAAGTGTTCGTAGTGGCCTTGGACGCCATTATAGTCGCCATCAACTCACCGACTTGTCTTGTGTCATGTGACCACTGTCTATCTTTGTGAGTATAGAAACACGAGAGAAAAAAATAGCAAGAAGATGAAACTGCACACAACTGCACTACATCGAATGACCCAGGCAGATTCAATTTATTATACGAGTAGTTACATTTAGTTACATTTGGTTGTTGGTTACAACCTCTACAACTGCCTAGAACCATACCGGTTCATGCTATATATTCAACACCCCCTTAATGACTAACCTCGAAACAACACCAAGTTTATCTCTAAACTTGACAAACAACAAAGGACCAAGAGGTTTAGTCATTACTTTAGCAGGCTGATCTGCATAAGGAAAAAAATGCTAAGAGATTTCACTAGAATCAACCAACTGGAAAATATAATGATGATGAATCTCAATATGTTTAGTGCGGGCATGATAGACATGATTCTTCACCATCTTTAGAACACCTTGATTATCACAAAAGAGTGATAGAGGTGTTGCAGTGGCCCTCAGGAAACTGAAAATTAGTCAGAATCCGACGAAGCCATATTGCTTCGCAACTGGCATTAACAACAACCTTGTATTTTACTTCCGTAGAAGAGATGGCAACAATTGGTTGAAGTTTACTTTGTCAAGAAACAACTCTTGAACCAAAAGAGAAGATATATCTGTGGTAGATTGTCGAGTATCTACAGATCCTCCCCAATCAAAGTCAGTATAGCCAATCAATCTAAAATCTGCAACTCTCTGATATAGAATGCCAAAGTCAAGAGTTCCTTTGACATATTGTAGAACTCGTTTTGCTGCTCCCCAATGAATGAGTTTCGGTTTAGATAAAAACCGAGAGAGATAGCTGACAACAAAACACAGATCCGGTCGTGTAGTTGTTAGATAGATCAAACTACCCACCAACTGTCTATATAATGATTCATCGACTAGTGGTGAATCATCATGAGTTGTGTTGGCTAGATTTTATGCATAGCTTAAAACTTAGGCAGTCATGAGAAAAATCTCCCTCATTTAATGGTGAGGTTCCGTGTAAGATGTTTATCAATTTGGTAAGGGTGAATCCTAATAACTATTTCCACTAGTTTTACTTTAATTCCCACAGCTGGGCAATTTGGCAGCAAGTAAGCAGTTGTGATGGAATATTTGTAGGAGTGGGGAAAAATAGAAGGAAAGAAGAACGGAAGATGTGTTGATTTAATGAATAGCTATCGAGTTGGTCTCATCCACACAAATTAAATTAACGAGTAAAACCACAACTTTCAACAATAAGGGAAAGAAATATCTTCTAACCTAGATCTAAGATAACACAAAGTGTATCCAAAGCCTTAAATAAAAGTGATAAGCAAAGCATCGTAGACACGGTTCTCCAGAAATCCACCTTTTTCAATCCCCCGACTTTCACAGAAATCACACTAAGGGTTTCAACACAAAGTCTGAAAACTCAAGAATGCTCTGCTAAACAAATTTTGATAAACAAATTGTGATCCTTTAACCCATAGGCTCTTCCTCTATTTATAGTGCATAGAGGGCAAATACAAATAGGAAACTATAAATGAACTCCTGCATGTGGAAGCTATAAAGGAAACAACTGACAATCTTTCTCCTAGAATTCCTCTTTACATGACATGCATCTGAAGACTAAATCAAAGTTTTGCATGTCTGCCACCTATTCTTAATTAAAGGACCTTTTCAAATAACTTAAAGTAATGGCTTTTAACCAATTACTTTAGTTTTACAATTTTGTCTGAGAAAATAAGAAAGAAGAGAAGAAAGAGGAGAAGAAAGAAGATATGCCAATTGCTACACTTCACGCTTTCCTTTGTTCTGATATTGAATGTACTTGTCAAGCATGTAATTCATTATTTTCCCATCTGCTTTAGCAATAGATTCTTTTTTAGTCTTGAACCTCAGTAATCCCCTAGATAGAATATCAATGCTTGCCTTCACCTTCTCCAAACTAGGCCCAAATCCTTTGACATTTGCATGAAGTCTCACTAGTTTGCCAATTGAATCCAACATGAAAGGCATGACGGCTTCATCAATCTTCTTTTGGATGACTGGAAGAAATTCCTCAAGGGAAGTTGGCAACTTGTCTGGAATGTACCTTGTATAGTAATGAATACCATCAATTTCCTCCTCTGTAGTGAAAGCAATTATGCTCTTTGGCACTTCTTCCATCTTGTCTTCCAGCAATTGCATTCTACTCAACATAAGTTTGAGAATCTCCATGCGGAAAGACACTATCATTTCCAACTGCTTACCCTTTTCTATCGATCCATCAGGTACAATCCGCTGCAACCAACACACTCTCCGGCAGTGAATTTATCTTGGCCAAGATCTCCAAGTGGCTCTTAACAACTATATTCTCATCCTTTATACTTGTCATCAGTTCTTTCATGGTGTCACTCAGATTTCACCCTGAAATCTGCGACTACCCTATCCGAAATTTTTTCGTACTTTTAAAATAATGGGTCGTTTTGTGTTTTTATTGCCTGAAAGTTCCTGTATTGTGTCAAGATAATCCCAAAGAGCCATATTAGCCTTTTTCGCCAAATACCCAGATGCCCAAAATTGTTTTATTCTGTCGTCAGGATTTGTCTGCAGAAATTTGTATTTAATTATTTTGAGCCCCGTATGAGGCTATTTGCGCTCTGTTTTAACTCTATTATGAGCGAATATGTTATTATTCCTATGTGCCAGAAGGGTTTTAACTTATTTTAAGTTTTGGGCTTTATTTGCAACTTTTGGCAATTTTTCGTGTTTTTGTGGTGTCCCGTTTCGTTTTCTGTGAAATTTCTCTGGAGCAATTCCTTTGCCGGGTAAGCCCAATTTTTGGCCTGGAGCAGCTGGAAAACATATACGCACATTATGCCCGGAGGAAGTCGTCATCGGAGGTCTGGATCACTGGGAAAAAGCGAAGTCGTGCACAGAAAAGCCCTTGCGGGGATGGGCGCATTTTTGGAAAACAAAGGATTTAAGTTGCGATGGGAAAAATATAAGCCGCAGGCAGGGTGGGAATTTTATACCTGCCTGGCAGGGTACTTTTTCCCGTGTTATAAAAGTCACTTAAGCTGCAGTGGGAAAAATAGAGGCTGCAGGCAGGTGGGAATTTATTGCCTGCCTTGCAGGTAAAAATTCCACGATATAATAAAAGAAAAGTGACTTAAGTGAAATCATAGGATTTTAGTGTGCTCGCCTTGCAGGTAAATAATCCCATTGTCACAAAGTCAAATCACTTAAGTGGATCACGGGATTTTGGTGCCTTCCTCTGCGGGGTAAAGAATCCCATTGTTGAAAAATTCTTAAAAATAGAATTACATGTGCAAAAAGTGCGCCCCCTTTGGTGAGAGAATAAAAGCCTTAAATTAATTATTTTAATTAATCTTTTCTCTCAAAAAGTGCGCCCCATTTGGGTATTATTTAATGTTTTTTAAAACATTAAAACATTAAATTAATTTCTATTTTCAGTGGCTATGGTCAAAGCACACCTTTGTGAAGTGATGTGTGAAAGCTTAAATTGGATTAATTTAATTTATTGGATGGCTGTCCTTAAGCATTCTATTTTTAAAAGAGAAAAACATGATTTTTAATTAATTAATTGCCTTTAATTGTTAGGGCAATTATTAATTATAGAATTGTGAAGGTTATATAAGTATGGGCAGCCATATGGGTGAATTATTCAAATCACAGGTGAAGAATTGCAGCCAAGTGGAAAAGTGCGCCCCCATTAAAGGAAGGATTTTGTTCAGACAAAGTGCTAACAAGGCTAAAAGCTTCCAGATTTGGCGCATGCTTTGGAGGAGGTTGATCTTTGTCTGCATAATTGTTTTCACAGGTGTTACAGGAGCTCAGGTGTTGATTGAAAGGATTTATGCTCTCTTTATGTGCAAATTAAACACCATTTTTTGGGGCAGCAGGCTTGAAAAGTGCAGATTTTTACAATTTAAATTCACTATTCATGCTCCGGTGGCCATTTTTGTCTGAATAAATTGCAGGAATTCATTACAGGTGCTTTACAAAAGAAAAAAAGTTTTTATCAATGTCCAATACATTGCAAATATCCTCCGAATCTGAAGAATTGTCCAGATCTGCACCAGTATTGAAGAAATCCGGCCAAGTAAGGAGAAAAAGAATTATTCAGACGAAGATAGACAAAGCCATGGCGAAGGGAGATGAAAAAGAAAGCATGATGGAGTCATGCATTGCTTCCAAACTTGCAGACATAGGAGACACAGATCTAGGCCCGGAACCTCTTGCCGATTTGATTGATAGATCTAGAGCGGGAAAGACTTCACTCATGCGTGCGGTCAAAAGCAGTGGAATTATCCGAGTTGCAACTTTTCCATGTACAGCCCAATTGCCAGAGTTCGTGATGGAGTGTGCTAGATCTTATCATCCTTCATCCAGATCAGTGCGTGATGCTTCGGGAAAGACAATAATTCGTTTGGATGTAGAGTTCATCAATTATTGTTTGAAGATTCCAGTACGAAAGGTGGTGACTTCTATTAGCATTCAGGATGCTGACAGTAGGTGGGAGAAGCATAGAGCTGATTGTGTGAGCATCATGAATAGCCGGTTCATGAAGAAGCCTAGATCCCCTTCAAAGTTCCCGAGAACTCTTCCACGGTCCAATTTGGTGCAGGAGGCAGATGATGTCGTCAAATTGCTATGCAGGATGAATGGCGAAGCGAATGCCTACACTTTCCGTACATGGATGTATGCTTTCATCAGGACCATTGAAATCAACAAGGTTGATTCTATAATCAATGGTCGAAATTATTAGCAAAGAACATCGGTGAGCAACTTCGGAACATGAAGCGTACTTTCAGCTTCAAGATGACTTCATACTTGGTGTATGCTGCAGCTTCACAAGGTGTCTTTTCCAAGCTGGATAGATGTGGTGTTCTTTCCAAGGACCCCATTTTCGAGTGCTACCCATAGCTTACTGCACCTACAGGCGAGAAAGACTTCAAAGTGATCAACGATGACTTCTTCTATGATTTCATCTGCAGGCTAGACAAAGACTTGAAGGCCAACAGGGTAAGCAAGGAAGCGTGGGAAGCCGTGTCCAAGATTGGAAGTCTATTCATTCAATTTGCAGATTTCACATACCTCAGGGTTACGGGCTTTTCTGGAGAACCAATAAAGATGCCCAGGTATCCGAATGATAGATTGATCGCCATGGAGCTGAGCAGGCAACTTGTGGAGTTACACGACCTTCAGTCAAAGCGGCACAAGTCTACGGGCTTCTTCCCAATCACTGTGGGATATTACAGCTGCATTAGCATTCACAGAGCTCGAGGGATGGAAGCGCAAATGTTATCCGAGTATGAGCAAGAGTTCTTCCCTGCACGGCTGAACTTCGATCCATTTGGAGTAGCCAGGAAGACAATCTCCCAGCAGTACGCACATGTGCCTTCGTTAGAAGATTTCTGGATGAAGTGCGGAAGTGAGTACGAGGTTAGAAAGAGAGATTTCAGCAGGCTGTCAGCAAAGCAAGTGTTCGACTTTGGACTAGCACGGATACCTGCGGATCTTAAAGATGATGGGAATGTGGTACTTGACACTTACCATCAAATGGGAGGAGATAAAGCCATACTGCAGAATAACATGGGAGGCTGCAACACAATTGAAGAAAGGTCGAGAGCTGTGTTGGTGAATACTTCAAACTGGTTGCTGACGAAGGGATATTGCCTTGATGAAGCATTGATGAATCAAATCACGGGCAACTTCGGCACAGGAGATTCCCTCAAGCGAAAGCATGAAGGAGAAAGCAGCAGAAGGTCCGAGAAGTTGAAAGTACACAGAAGATCTCAAGAGAAAGAGAAGATCACTTCTACGACCATAGCTTTGACTCCGGCTTCTCCAGTACCCAGTACTTCACCAACTATTGCACCGCAGCAGCAGGACGTTTCCATGCCTTCATTGAATCCGGCGACGTTCGTCTTCTCTCCTCAGCCACTTCGTTCATCACCCGTTCCAGAGGAGATGTTGAAGCTGCAGATGGCAGAGTTCGAAAGAGCTTTGTCCTTGGATGATTCAGAGGATGGCAGTCATAACACTGTGGCACTTTCTGACGGAGAGGATGCAGAGCGGGAGATGGTAGTGCACTCAGCGACTTCTCACTCTCCGAGAAGTAATTTCTCGGAATGGTTGGCTTTGCAGTTGGTTCCAGAAGCGAGAATGGAGATGAACTTAGAGGAGCACGACTTGCAGCTACTCCAGGATCTGAGCAGAAGAGACAGAAGGCCTAAAGTTGCTAAAGCAACTTCTAGGTTGATCATTGAGAATTCGGGAGAGAAGTTTGCTGAGATATCAATTCCGGCAGAAGGAAAGATAGAGGAGGAGCTCACGGCGGAAGATGTGACAGTGACCAAAGTACCACTCGGTCAAGCCACCACTGAAGGATTGAAGCAGGACACGCAGACATTGATAGACGCTTTATTCCTTAGGCTTGACAGTGAAAAGGCGGAGAAAGAAGAGCTGCAGAAGCAAGTATCTCAATTATGTGAGATCATAGCCAAGGTTGCTAAACCTTCCATTCAGCCCATTTCAGAGCAGGTGAGTGATCATCTTATGCAGGAAATGGAGGACGCAAGCAATCAAGTAAAGGCTATTGACGAATGGAAGGATCTGATTATTCGTCAAGCTTCTGTACAACTTGGGGAAGTGCCAGCCCGCCTAAAGGTTATGAATGATGCAACAAATCAACTAAAGCAACTGATGGAAAACATAGAAGGCATGAATACAGTTGCAGAGAGTAACCTGAGTATTTTGGCCGAGATCAACAAGCTGCCGAGAGATGTATTGATTGCGGAACAGATTGTACCAGATGGATCAGTCGAGAAGGGGAAGCAGCTAGAGTTTGCAGTATCTTTCCATTTGGAAATCTGCAGAGTTTTGCTGAAGAGGATGCAGGCACTTGAGAGTAGAACATCAGATTTACCAGACAGTATCATTTCTTTCACTGAGGAAAGAGTGGACGGAGGTGTTACTTCATACGTGCGGATCGTTTCTAATGAAGTGCCTGATTCCCTGGAAGGTTCTCTTCTGATGGTACAAAAGAGAATTGATAAAGCTACCAAGCCTTTCACGATGAATTCTATCAGTAGACTAGTGGCTCTGCAGGCAGACATTGCGAGGTTTGGGCCGAGTTTGGAAGAGGTGGAAGCGTGCAGCAAAGTGTTGAATGAAGGGTTGCTGCAATTCAGGACAGAGAAGGAAGCAGTGGCTAAAACAGATGGAAAGATGTTGAATTACATGTTCGACAAGTATATCCGATATCAGAACAAGAAGAAGACATAAATGTTACAGCTGACATGACTTCTTCTATTCTTTCTTCTTCTATTTTCTATGTTCCCGGATGAAATTGTAAAACTTCTAAGTTATTGGTTTACA
This sequence comes from Taxus wallichiana var. yunnanensis, assembly GCA_018340775.1. Lineage (NCBI taxonomy): Eukaryota > Viridiplantae > Streptophyta > Pinopsida > Cupressales > Taxaceae > Taxus > Taxus wallichiana. The sequence goes on from CM031236.1 coordinate 335,743,599, forward strand.
ACCATTACTTGAAGTCATGTGGAACCATTCTATTAGTTAAGTGATACATGTGTTACTTAAGAAGAAGTTAGTTGAGGATGATTGCCAAATGTCATCTTTACTTGTTGTTCATGCTTTAGTTCAGTTTGAGTCTTCCATTTGTACTTTCCCTCCTACATTCTATAAGTAGGAGAAGAGCCTCCGGTTTAATGATCGATCATAATTTGAAGCGGCAGCAATCCCGAGTTCTAGACTTTGTCTTTGAACTCCCGAGAGCAACTTGGAGCAAAGGAATATAAGTGAGCGGTGTTTCCTAGGAGAACTTTGTGTCACGGTGTATTGTGTTTCTTGCTTTGAATCTTAGATCTCTTGATAAACTTTGTGTTATTTTAGATCTAGATCTAGAGCTGCCTTTGTTTTATAATTCTGTGTGTTCATATCTATTAAGTTTCTTCTATGTGCATGTAATTAGCTCTACTATCTACTAATTGGGATGCACATCTTCCCCATTTCTTCTCTGTATTTCCTTTACTTCTTTCTTCTATAACTTTCCTTTCTTAAACAACTGCTTACTTGCTGCAGAACTTCTTAGTTATGGTTCATGAACTAAGTGGTTAAAGTAAAACCCTTGATAGATAATAACACATTTTTATTGACAAATCTGACACGGGAGCCTCATCGGTTAAATGAGGGAGATTCATCTCATGACTGCCTAGGTTTGATGTTATGCAGAAAATCTAGCCAACATTTCAACTGAAACAATGCCTTGGCATACTTCCCAAGCTAGTTGGTACTTCTTTGAATTGCTCTAATGCTTGGTGGATGATTTTCCTCTTCCATTCATCAATAGCTTTGACCTTATTACTTGCATCCTCAACCTCTTCGATCAAATGGCAGCTCACCTGCTCCTATACTAGCATTGGTTGAGAGGAAGGTTTAGCAACCTTAGTGATAATCTCACATAACTAGGAGATCTGTGCATCGAAGTTTGGCTTTCTCTGCCTTCTCCCTGTCAAGCTTGAGGAATAAAGCATCTATCAATGTCTGGGTATCCTACTTCAATCCTTCCATGGTGACTTGCCCGGTGGTACTTTGGTTCGATGTCTACTGCCGTTAGTTCTCCCTTTTGCTTCCCTTCAGCCGGAACTGATAATTCTGCAAACTTTTGCCCTGATTCTTCAATAACCAGCCTTGAAGTCACTTCAGCAGATTTATACCTCCCTTTCCGCCTAAGCCCATGAGCAGCTTCAAGTCTTCTTCTTCCAGGTTGATTTCTTCTCTAGCCTCTGGGACTACTGTTTGCAAAGCCAACCAGGATGAGAAATTACTCTCCTAAGAATAAAAAGCGTCAGTGTGTACTATCATTTCTTGCTCGGGTTCGGCTGCATCTGAATTCACCACGGTATTATGACTCCCTCCTTATGTGCCATCTAAGGATAATGCCCTTTCGAATTCTACCATCTCGTGTCTTGGCCTCTCCGTAGGAGGAGGAAGCGGAGAACTGAGTGGCGGAAGAGGAGTGTATATGAATGATGCTGGCTTCAATAGTGGAATAACCATGACTTCTTGTGACGTCGGAACCACTGAAGTGCTATGAGTTGATGTAAGGGAACCTTCGTCCGTAAGTGGCACTGGTGTAATAGATGAAGACTTGCCTTTCTCCAATGCCTGAGACTTTTTGTGCACTTTTAGCTTCTCTCGGTCTTCTGTTGCTCTCACCATCATGCTTTCTTTTGCTGAGATTCCCCATGCTAAAATTCCTGTGATCTGGTTCATCAAAGCCTCATCCAAACAATATCCTTTTGTTAACAACCAATTTGAGGTGTTAACCAAGACTGCTGAAGACCTCTCCTCGATTGTCTGGCCACCACCTACACTGGCTTGAAGAGCAACTTTATCTCCTCCCATTTGATGATATGTGTCAAGTACCACATGCCCATCGTCGAAAGATTTGCAGGTATCCTTGCCAGACCAAAGTTAGAAACCTGTTGAGCTAATAATCATGAAATTTCCTTTTCGAATTCGTATTTGTTCCCGTATCTCATCCAAGTCCTCCAATGAAGGGATGTGCGAGTATTCCTGGGAGACTGTCTTCCTTGCTATTCCATAAGGATCAAAATTCATTCGAGCAAGGAAGAATTCCTGTTCGTGGCAAAGAGACATTTCAGCTTGGACATTTCTGGCTCTGTGAATATTCTGACAAGTATAGTTGCCCACTATGATTGGGAAGCTAACTGTCGTCCGTGCTTCTTTGTTTGCAAGTCATGCAATTCTACGAGCTGCCTGCATAACTCCATGATAATCCACTTATCATTAGGGTACCTTGGCAACTTGATTGGTTCACCTGAGAAGCCACTAACCCTGAGATACGTGAAGTCAACAAACTGGATGAAGATACAACCATATTGGGAGACAACTTCCCAAGCTTCTTTGCTTACTCTGTTGGCCTTCAGATCACCATTTAGCCTGCAAATGAATCCATAGAAGAAGCCATCATTCACTACCCTGTAATCCTTGTAGCACTCAGGTATCACCAGCTGTGGGTAGCACTCATAAATAGGATCCTTTGAAAGTATCCCTCTTCTGTCTAGCTTGGAGAATACTCCCTGTGAGGCTGCATGACATACACAAGGTATGAAGTCATTTTAAAACTGAATGTCTGCCTCACATTCTTGAGTTGCTCACTAATGTTGCTGCTAATGATCTCGCCCAATTGATCATAGAATCAGGTTTGTTGATCTCAATTGTTCTGACGAAGGAGTACATCCATGAGTGAAAGTTATTTGCATTACCTTCCCCATTTATCCTACACAACAACCGAGAAATGTCATCAACTTCCTGCACCATATTTGACCTTGGAAAAGTCCTTAGAAATTTTGATGGTGCCCTGGACTTCTTCTTCGTAATGTCCCTCGTTCTCGAATAGTTTGATCAAATACCTTTGGCCCGTTTTGCCTACCTAAAGGCCAAAGGGAGATTTCAAGGGTGACTTCGGTTTTTAGTTTTATTATATCGTGCTTAAAATAAAATAAATTATCACTAAAAGCACATATAATGAATTAATAGACTTAATAAGTGAATTCGACTTAGGAAAGTACATGGAAATTAATTAATAAATTATTTAATGTGCTTTCTTAGGCAAAAAGTGCGACTTGCTTTGGGAAGTAATTAAATAAGCCAAAAAATGTGACTTGCTTTGGAGATGGGGAAAATTAATTAAAAATAAATTATACTCCTTTGGAAAAAGTGCGACTTGCATTTTGGAAGGGTTTTTTGGCTATAAGGGAAAATTGCGACTTGTGCCGGCACTATGCAGATTATTATTATTTTTCTTCCTGACAATTATCTCTGAAGCTTTGCAGACAAAATCCAAGGACGAAAACCCTCTGGATTATTCCTCTTGTGGACGGAAACCCCAGGAGCAATGAGAGGAGTTCTTATTCAGGGAGGTTCATTGTATTCATAGGTTATTTATCATTTCAGCAGTTCAGAAAGAGAAATAAAATTGCAGCAGTGGGCATTCAGACATCTTCTAGAGTGGGGCGACTTATTCCACAGTTGTTTTATGCAGTATCTGAGGTATTCTTCATGCTAGATTATTATTGTAGCTTCCAGTATCATTTATATATCAAATCAATTTGGTTTGAATCATTTACGACTGGGTTTTGGACATTCTTTTATTATCAATCCTTTCGCAGATTTATGATTGTTTTGCTGTGGATATTTGTCAACATAAATCATTATTAAATTCACTGCTGAATTATTTATGAAGAAATCTGCCTGTTTAAACCCTAGGCGCCTTTCCTATATTCACCCGGTTTGCAGGGTTTGCATTCTTTAATTTGTTTATGCAGTATGAGAGTGTTGTTCCATGGTTTCACTTGATATTATCAGTTCAGTACCAAGCCTGAGCATTCTATAAAAAAAAAAAAAGATTCAGGCAGAAGGGGTTGGGGATCTTTCAGTGGTATCAAAGCAAAGTGTATCCTCCCATCCCTGTGTGGGAAGGAAGTGTTATCCAAAATTCCCCCCCCAGGGTAATTTTGATAACATGCATCAGAATATCCAAATCCCAGGAAAATTGATTGATTCGGGGCCAAAATTCATGTTTCCAGGGTCCCTTCAGGTATTTTTCTAACTCCCCTGGCCGAAGAAACAGGGAGCAAGCTCTGAGAAAATGCAAAAAAGTTGCAGAAAGGCAAATAGGTTGACCCAGGAAAAAGTGTGAAAATTGGCTAAGTCCTACTCAAGGGAGCAATTGGGACATTTGGGACGTCAAGGCGCGGATCGGCCGAAAAGCCTCCAGGCGGCCCAAATTGCATTTGGGACAATCGGGCCAGAAGTACGCGGAGGACGCGAAAAGCCGATCCGGCCGAAGGAGGAAGAAAAATTGGCTAGGCGTTGCTCGGGACGTTTGGGAAAAAAAAACCCGAACCGGCCGGATCGGCCGAAATGAGCACGAAGGGCCCAAAATCAAATGGGACATCTGGGACAAATGGACGCGAAATGCCCGAATCGGCGAAATGAGCACGAAGGGCCCAAAATCAAATGGGACATCTGAGGACCAAATGGAGGCGAAATGCACGCGAAGGAGCCGAAGGAGTCGAGGAATCGAAGCGCCACGTGTCCTCACGGGAGAAAAAGTCAAAAGGTCAAAGGGGTGAGTTATCGAGCGCTGAACCGAACCAATGAAATGGCGCCACGTGTCCAAGTTTAAGGGGCCCACAAGCAATTTCAAAAGGAAAGCCCGCGAAAGACGGAGGGCAGAGAATTGCTCGTCCAATCAAAGACGTGCCACGTGTCGCCCGGACGGTGAAGAGCGGGAAAACATTTTAAAATCTGTCTTGGTCCGCTCGTGCCCTAAATCTTGAGATCGCCATATCTTTTGATCCAGAGCTCGATTTCCACGTTCTTTATATCAACGGAAAGCTCATGAAATTCTCTACATGATTCGGGGTTAATATCGAGTTTTGGTGCGATTGAGAGAGAAAATCTAGAAACGGCTCGACGCGTGATCTGAAGTGACGCTTCAACAACCGGCTTTAATGCACAGACGAGACGGTGACCCCGCCATTTTGCAGGATCCGCCGCTTATACCATAATGAGATGATTTAAAATACGACACTGGGGTGGTTGGAGTAGATCGACTTTCCTCTTTCTTCCTTCTCTCATTCTTCCTATATATTGTAAGGAGTGGCAAAATAAAAGGTGGTTCTTTCTTTCTGCTCGCCCTCCCTTCTTTTCTTCTCTAGGGTTGAAAATGGAGTTCGAACCTCCTCCCCTTTCTGTAATGGCGTTTTTGCCTTTTACTAATGGAATGATGTTCTCGTGCAAACGGAGCAACAAAACGTGTTTTGTGATGCATCATCCATCCTTCCTCGTTTTTGCTTGTTCTCTTCTTGCCTCTCTTCATTGCGGTATTTGTGCATGTTTGAATGTTCATTGCAGTGCGGAGCTGTTTGTGTTCATGGAGTTTTGGGACATTTTCGTGTGAAATCTATCCTTGGGCCTGTGATGCATCTGTCCATCCTTCCCATTGCTCACCTCTCTTTGTCCCATGGCAATTTTGATAGATGTCCAACATTCTCCTTCTCTCGGTGTATCACCGTTTTAGTGTAGGCTTTTGCTGTTTTCCTTTCTCTCTCTCTGTCTCCTTGGCATGGTTAGATTAGGATTAGATTAGCACTGCACCATTTGGAATAGCTTTGTGGCGAGTAGTTTAGGAGCAGGAACTGCCTTCTCTGGAGATTCCTCTCTCGGTTTTACAAGTCCCACGCTTGAGAGAGGTTTCCATGTTGTGCAATCACACTGGATGCCCGAACATCAACCTAGAAGCGATGTGCGTCTGGGGTGCTTGTGATTTTGCACTAACAGAAGAAGCAGAGAGTATTTTTTTTTTAAAATCAGCTTTGAATGCAAAGATAGAGAGGATGGTCCACACGAGATACTACAAGCGCTTGATGTGCACGACTCGAAGCTAATATTGTAGGAGGTGACAAAATAGATTTTATGGGTGAGAGATCGGAGAGTCCTCCTCGGGAGGAGCATGCAGATCTAGATAGAGACTTCATTAGGGATATGGCAGCCACTCAGAGGCAGTTGTTATAGACTATGGAGCACATGGGCTCTACCTTGGACAGGTTGGCATTGGATAGGCCACGGGACAGACATGGTAGAAGGGATAGATCCGTATCAGTTGCCAGTGGTTATAGGGATCACAACAGATCACCTTCAGAAATCGAAAGTGTTAGGGGATCGCCACGCCGTGAGAGGAGGCACACTCAGACAGATGAGAGGAGGGCTACGCGGACTACAAATAGGCCTATGCAGCCTAACTTCTTGCTTAGAGATGACCCACCAGAGATTGAGGTGCGATCGGAAGAAGTATCTTTTCGGATACTATTATGGCAGTCAGTGATGAGTGGAGGAGTTTGCCACAGATGTGAGGGACGTATTTCCCCTCCCACAGTATTGTGCTTAGAGGAGAGATAACATGAGGGATGGACGAGAATAGGAGGCCTGAAGAGCACAAAGCAAAACAGGGAATTGAAGCAGGTTACCAATAAGGTAACCCTCTCCACTTTTGATGGTAGTGGAAAGATTAGTGCCAGGGCTTGGATTCACAAACTCGACACCTATCTTACCCTCAAACCCATGAGGGAACATGGGGCTATACAGTTCTCTAGTTTACACCTTGAGGGGGTGGCTTATGATTGGTGGCACCATGGATTAGTTACACAAAATCACGAACTTCTGCAATCATACAAGGACTTCAGCGAGAGGTTGATAGCAAGATTTGAATGCAAGGATGTGGAGCTTTATTACAGGGACTTGGCACAGCTCCGACAGAGTGGACACGTTGATTCATACATCAACGAATTTCAGCGTATAACAGTCATGGTTCTAGAGATGCCTGAGAAGAGGGTAGTGATGCTATTCATAGAGGGCCTTCATGACAGGATGAGAGGATTGGTCAAGGCTCTTAAGCCTAGGACATTGCATGATGCCATCTAGACGGCATTGGACTTGGACACATCCCCCACTTCTTACCAGCCCACTTCTTATCAGCCCAATAAGAAGTTTCCCACGAGCTCCAAGCCATTTCAGCGCTCTACTATTCAGCAGAAGAGTGCACCACCTCCTAAGGTGGATCAGGAATCTCGTAATGAGTTGAGGAGGAAGAAGCTTTGCTTTCATTGCAAAGATCATTGGGAGCCTGGACATCGTTGCCTTGGTAAAGGCAAGGTGCATCTCATTGAGGTGATTTCAGATGAGGATGATGACCACTCACCGGATACAGATGCAGAGGATGAGGACGGCGGCCATGATGCACAGGGGAGCAGCCCCAAGTAGAGCTTGGCGAGAGTGAGGCATTGGATTCATCCGATGTCACTATTGCTACACTTAGAAGTTCCTAGGTACCATCCCTTTCGACTGAAGGGAGTGCTTAAGGGACAACAGATTGTTTGTTTGGTTGATAGTGGAGCTATGCACAACTTCATTGATGAGGGGTTGGCTGCGAAGCGAGGATTACATGTTGAGGATTTTGAGGGGTTTAGTGTACGAGTAGCAGATGGGTTTCTTTATTAGTTGCGCACTAAGAGGATTCCACGGCTTAGTATTCGAGATGGGGACTACACATTGACCGATGACTTCTATGTTATTGGACTTGGTGAGATTATTACTGATTGGGTATTCGGTGGTTGCAGTCCCTTGGCAGATATGTGCAGGACTTCCGGAGGATGGAATTGGAGTTCATGGTGGATAGGAAGAAGATTGTGCTTCGGGCTCTTTCTAACGGTGGGCCTAGAGTTGTTTCAGACACGGGATGGAATCTATAGTTATGCATGGAGAGGTTGCGTGGGCAGCCCAATGTTTCATCTCATCCAAACCTTCTTCGAGATAGTGAGCAGCCCTTTCATATAGATATCTAGTCCATACTGGATAAGCACGACCCAGTGTTTGGTGACATTCCTCCAGGGAGACCACCAGATAGAGGGTTTGAGCATGTTATAGAGATTGAGGAGGGTGCTAAACCTGTGATGACTACGCCTTATCGCCATCCTAAGACATATAAGGATGAGATAGAAAAGGCCATTAGAGAGCTCTTGGAGATGGGGCACATCCGTCTTAGTTCTAGTCCCTTTATTTCTTCAGTTGTTTTGGTGAAGAAGGATGGGACCATGAGGATGTGCATTGACTACCGTGCACCAAACAAGAAAACCATAAAGAATAGGTATCCCATTCCTCGCATAGATGAGCTTTTAGACGAGTTGCATGGAGCTATCTATTTTTCGAGGATTGATCTTTGATCAGGATACCATCAGATTCGTGTTCGGGATGAGGACATTCACAAGACAACCTTCAGGTGTGACTACGGGCACTATGAGTTCTTGGTGATGCCATTTGGACTCACCAATGCATCAGCTACTTTTCAGTCATGTATGAACCATCTCTTCAACAGGCAGTTGAGGCAGTTTGTGTTGGTCTTCTTTGATGATATTTTGATATATAGCATGACATGGGATGAGCATTTGAGGCATCTTGATGAGGTACTTAGCATAATGGAGACTCAGTCTTTATTTGTTAAGATGTCCAAGTGCGAATTTGGACTTACTGAGATATTGTATCTTGGGCACGTCATTGGGGCCAATGGGGCCAAGGTTCATCAGGAGAAGATACATGCAATGTAGGATTGGCCACCACCCAGGAATATCTCTGATTTGCGTGGATTCTTGGGGTTATGTGGTTATTACAGGAGGTTCATGAAGGGCTATTCTCAGTTGGTAGCTCCATTGACAGATCTTACACGGAAGGGGGCATTTAGATGGACAGATGAGGCACAGGTAATATTTGAGAGGCTCAAGGTAACTATGAGCACCTATCCAGTTTTGGCTCTTCCCGATTTCTCACGACCCTTCATTTTGGAATGTGATGCTTTGGGATTGGGGATTGGTGCAGTTCTTATGCAGGATCGCCATCCTATTGCCTACGAGAGTAGGAAGTTGAGAGATAATGAGAGATTGTATTCCACCTATGATAAGGAGATGTTTGCCATTATGCATGCTTTGGCAAAGTTCAGACAGTATTTAGTGGGTGGGAAATTTGTGGTGAGAACCGACCACAACAACTTGAAATATTTCTGGAACAGAAGGAGCTCAATGAGAGGCAACAAAAATGGGGTAACAGAATCCAAGCATATGATTTTGACATTGAGTATGTCAAGGGGACGAAGAATGTAGTGGCTGATGCACTTTCCAGAAAGCCCCACCTCGCTGCCCTATGTTCTTTGAGCGAGATTTCAGCAGATTGGAAATCTCAACTGTTAGTTGACTATTTCAAAAATACTTGGGCATGTGACATTATGGATAGAAAATTTCAGGATGATTGATATAAGGTAATAGCTGATTTGATTTTGTATAAGGGTAGAATTTACCTAGTTCCTGGATCTAAGCTTAAGGCGAAGATTATGCACGCTTTCCATGATGCACCACTTGCAGGACATCCAGGGTACTTTAAAACATACAGGAAAATTAGAAAGAGATTCTCTTGGAAGGGTCTCAAGGATGATGTCTTGTGCCATGTCCGCGAGTGTATGACTTGTCAGTAGAACAAGTCAGAGCATGCTTTCCCAACAGGTTTGTTCAAACCATTGGCGATTTCGAACCAGAAGTGGGAGAGTATTTCGATGAATTTCATTACAGGTCTTCCCGTGGTGCAAGGGAATGATCGCATTTATGCGGTAGTTGATCGGTTGACAAAATATGCACACTTTTTTGCCGTCCCTACCAGCTTTAAGGCACCTCATGTGGCTGATTTGTTCTTCCGTCAGGTATTCAGGTTGCATGGACTTAGAAGAATATCGTGAGTGGTTGGGATAGTAGGTTTTTGAGCATATTTTGGCAGGGAACTTTTCGTTTGGTTCACACTGAGTTGACTTTGAGCACTAGTTATCACCCTCAGACTAATGGGCAGGCAGAGATTGTAAACAAGTGGATAGAGGGTTAGCTACGTAACTATGTTGTCAGGACAACAAAAGGCATGGGGAAAGTTGTATTTATGTGAGTATTGCTATAACACCACTTACCATATGTCTATTGGTATGACTCCATTCTGAGCATTGTATGTATATGATGCGAGATCTTTTGTTGATTTGGCGTTTGGGGACAGTAGAGCTCCTAAGGCTCGGGAGAGTTTACAAGATAGTCAGGACATCCTTAAGGTACTTAAGGATAATATTCAGCGGGCCCAGAATCAACAGAAGATGTATGCAGATAGGCACAGGGTAGAGAGAGCATTTGAGGTAGGAGACATGGTATTTCTACGTCTTCAGCCTTATAGATAGAGTACTCTCAAGAAGAGTGGAGCTGAAAAGCTCAAGCCTCGATTCTATGGACCATACAGGGTGTTGAGGAGAGTTGGTGAAGTGGCATATGAGTTGGAATTACCTTCTGAGAGTAAGATACACAATGTCTTTCATGTATCTTGCTTAAAAAAGGCTTTGGGGCAGCACATTGTTTCTTCTGCAGAGTTACCACCTTTGGATGAGGAAGGGAGGTTGGATTTAGTGCCAGAGGAGATCTTGGATAGCCGAGAGATGAGATTGAGGAATAGAGTTATTCAGGAGTTCCTGGTGAGGTGGAAATAGTTTCCAATAGAGGATGTTACATGGGAGGGTGAGTCTATATTACAGCATCCAACTTTGCAGTTGCTTGGGGACAAGCAATTTCGGGAAGGGAGGACTGTAATGTCCCTCATTCTCAAATAGTTTGATTGAAGACCTTTGGCCCTTTTTGTCTACCCGACGGCCAAAGGGTGAATTCAAGGGTGACTTTGGTTTATTAGTTTTATTATATCGTGCTTAAAATAAAATAAATTATCACTAAAAGCATATATAATGAATTATTAGACTTAATAAGTGAATTCGACTTAGGAAAGTACATGGAAATTAATTAATAAATTATTTAATGTGCTTTCCTAGGTAAAAATGCGACTTGCTTTAGAAGTAATTAAATAAGCCAAAAATGTGACTTGCTTTGGAGATGGGGAAAATTAATTAAAAATAAATTATACTCCTTTGGAAAAAGTGCGACTTGCATTTTGGAAGGGTTTTTTGGCTATAAGGGAAAATTGCGACTTGGGAAGCACTATGCGATTATTATTATTTTTCTTCCGACAATTATCTCTCGAAGCTTTGAGACAAAATCCAAGGACGAAAACCCTGCGGATTATTCCTCTTGTGGACGGAAACCCGGGAGCAATGAGAGGAGTTCTTATTCGGGGAGGTTCATTGTATTCATAGGTTATTTATCATTTCAGCAGTTCAGAAAGAGAAATAAAATTGCAGCAGTGGGCATTCAGACATCTTCTAGAGTGGGGCGACTTATTCCACAGTTGTTTTATGCAGTATTTGAGGTATTCTTCATGCTAGATTATTATTGTAGCTTCCAGTATCATTTATATATCAAATCGATTTGGTTTGAATCATTTACGGTGGGTTTTGGACATTCTTTTATTATCAATCCTTTCACAGATTTATGATTGTTTCGTTGTGGATATTTGTCAACATAAATCATTATTAAATTCACTGCTGAATCATTTATGAAGAAATCTGCTGTTTAAACCCTAGGCGCCTTTCCTATATTCACCTGGTTTGCAGGGTTGGCATTCTTTACTTTGTTTATGCAATATGAGAGTGTTGTTCCATGGTTTTGCTTGATATTATCAGTTCAGTACCAAGCCTGAGCATTCTATAAAAAATAAATAGAAATAAAAATATTCAGGCAAAAGGGGTTTGGGATCTTTCATCTTCATATACTTCCTATTCATTATGCCCACACAATTCACCTTGTCCTTCTCCCACCTATCAAAATCCTCTTGCATGCTGATTTTAATCACTCCGAGTTTTGTCGGAATCTTGAGGCAATAATTGATGAATTGTGCATCCAGTCTAATCACTGTCTTTCCTGTTGCATCCCTGATTGTTCTGGATAGAGGATGATAGAACTTTGCACACTCTAGAACAACTCAGGTAACTGAGTCGTAGCCGGAAATGCTGTAGCTTGGATAATTCCACTGTCCCTTATAGCCTGCATAAGGGATGTCCTGTTGGTTTCTCTGGATCTATCAATCAAATCACTAATAGACTCATGCCCCATGTCTGTATCATGAATCCCAACAAGCCTAGACACTATGCATGGTTCTGCCGGATTACCCATGTCGTCACCCTTCATCATACCTGAATCAACTTTTGTCTGAGATCTTTTTTTATTTTTACCAAGCTTTTGCAATTGTGAGAGCTGGATCTATTTGTGTAGAAGCTGCAATTGCTTCCCCTGACTCGAAGATATATTCAATGTATCAAACATTGACTTCTTTTGCTTTCTTCTCACAAATATTGGCACAAGTGAAGTATTCTGTAATCAATTCAGACAAATATGTAATTCATCACCCTCATATTTATTTTAATAGCATGAGAGCAACTTTGAATTCTGGAATGACTCCGGGTGCAAGCAGATATAAGTAGGCTCAATCATGAGTTCAAACTGGAGACTGGAATCAACATGCATGAGCTTTGGGAGAGATTTTGGGAGACTTTGCATGCAATTTTGGAGTATTTCACATGGGCTGCGTTTTGGCTTTCTGAGGGAAAAACTTGCGTTGAAAATTAAAGAGGGCAGCAGTGTGAAAATGAAAGGAAGGCAACAACTTGAAGTTGGAAGACAATAACTCCAAAAACCACAACTTGCACATGACAAATCTAAACTCAGCTTTTCATTAAAAATTGCATGGAAATCCATGAAGGAAGGCAGCATGAAAGTTGAAGGAAGGCAGCAGCTTATAATTGACAACTTGCATTGCAAATTTCTTTTAATAATTGTGTGAAACTCCATAAGTCATGGCAGCATAAAAACAAGACATGGAAGGCAGCTTATTTGAACTTGAGTTTTGCGAAAAAGTTGGCATGGGAAGGCAGCTGATTTGCACGACTTGTATTGCTAATTTCCACTTAAGTTTGGCGTGAAAACATGAAGAGGAAGGCAGCGTAAAAATTAGAAGTGGAGGGCAGCTTCAAAAATCACGATTTGCACTTATGTTTGGCGTGGAAGTTGGGAAAAGAAAGCAGCTTGGATATCAGCGACTTGTATTGGTTTTTCCTCTAATATTTGCATGGAAATCAATAAGTCATGGCAGCGTGAAAGTTAGACCTGGAAGGCAGCTTCAAAATACATGACTTGTTAAGTGATTTACTTTGAATTTGCGCATAAATTACAAGCGGGAGGCAGCATAAAAGATAGAGGCAGCAGGCAGCTTGTAAAAATACATTTTGACTTTGCTAACTCCCTTTAATACCTGCGTGAAAAGCCAAGTGGAAGGGCAGCTAAAACAACGACTTGCTAAGTGAATTGCTTCCCCAAAACTGTGACTTGCACTAGGAATTGGCGTGGAAGTTCATGAAGGAGGGAAGCTGCTTAGAATATCCACGATTTGGTTTAGAGAAAACTTTTGCTTCTTGCAAACTACAACCTGACCTTGCATATGCCCAAAAACCACGACTTGGATAGAAAACTTCTGGATATTTGCGGGAATTCATTTAATTGCAGCTGGTAGACAAGTCGATTTGCAATAGAAACAATGGAGAGCTCTTCAAAATCCCTAGGCGTAGGAAGAAAGACAAGGCTAGGGGAATTGCCAGAAAGATTACGGAGAAAAACCAAAACCAAACACAAAAGAAATAAATAAAAAACGAAATACCTGACAGAAGCTACAAACAATTGCTCGAAAATAACTCGCCAATTAGCTAGTCTGTAAAAACTCTTCCCCGGGTGAATGCTCCACTTAGAGGTGAAAGTAATATTGGTGTGGTAACAATGATGGGGTGAAGTGGTTTATATAACCCAAAATTCGCTAATTTTAGCTCAATCTATTTTTAAAAGAACTTTATTTATTTAATAAATAAATAAAACGCTTTCAGACAAAGTTTGGTGAAGGAATTGAGTGAGCTTTGACATGTGGGTATTTGTCGAATTTGGCTTTTATGACTCTGGGATACCTTAGAGCAATGCAAACAACTGCAGGGAAAACAAAACACAAAACACGACCCGTTACTTGAAAATAATGAAAAATTTAAAAGGGGTAGTCCTAGATTTCAGGGTGAAATCTTGGGGACACCAAGCTGAGAGTTTCAGCCCGACCTCCATAGGTGTAACAAAATAATTATAATCATACATGTGAAATTTCTGTAGCAAGTTCGTGGCATACTTAACTTGAGAAAAGAAAATCAAGTGATCAAGTTCCTAGAATTCTACACCAAGACAATAGTGGAGGCCTAAATCCGTCATGTCAAAAGCAACACATAAATCTGATTTTACCTTATGAATGGCAGCATCTCCACTGCCTATGATGGCAAGATCATCAACATATACAATAAGAATCACAATGTCATCATCATTGCTTTTGACATAGAGATTCAAATCAGAATGACTCCGTGTGAAACCTGAATCCCTGAAATGTTTATCTATTTTGATGTACTAGGCTCGAGGATCTGCTTAAGTCCATACAAAGACTTAATCAATCTGCATACCAAATGCTCACGACCATGAGCGAAAACCCTCAGGCTATGTCATATACACTTCTTCCTCCAAATCCCCATTCAGGAAAGCACTTTTGACATCCATCTGATATACTTTCCAACCAAACTGAGCTACAAAAGAAAGAAGTCGAAAAGTGACCATCTTTGCAGTAGGAGCAAATGTTTCTTCATAATCTATCCCCTCTGTTGCGAAAATCCTTTCGCAACGAGTCGAGCCTTGTACTTATCCAAAGTACCATCTGCTTTACACTTGATTTTATACACCCATTTACAACCAATGGGATGTTTCCCTAGAGGTAATGGCACCAACTTCCAGGTATTATTTTTAATCAAGGCATCATACTCTAGTTGCATGGCAGTTTCCCATTTTGGTATGCCTCGTGCTTCAGAGTATTTCGTGGCTCATGAATATGAAGAAGAACAAATTGAGCGTGCTCAGAATAATCAATTTGCTTACCAGTTCGTCGAGACCTTCCATCTAAGAGAGGAGACAATTCTTCCTTCCTCAAATCCTGAATAGTGGAGTAAAACCACTTAGGCCTCCGTTGAACTAAAGATGTGGTGGCTGGTTGTGGTGCTTCTGGAAGAGAAACCAACGGAAGTTCGAAGGAGAAACCAACGCAAGTTGATTTCCTGGAGACTCAAAAATCTTAGTGGGAGATTGTACAAACTGTCCTAGAGTCTGTGGAGGAGTATGAGAAGAACCAGATTCATGATCAAGCAAGGAAAGAGTACCAAACTCTGTTATGACCCCTTGCTGATCGCTGCCCCTTTGTTGGTCCCCTTGTTGATTACAACCAAAGAAAGACTCTGTTTCTTTTACATCAACATCCCGACTAATAATGATCTTATTAGTGGAAGTATCAATCAATCTATAGGCTTTAGATTGATCACTATAACCAGCAAAAAAATATCGAGGATATTTACTATAGAAGCATAGAAAAAAATAGCAAGAAGATGAAACTACACACAATTGCACCGCATCAAATGACCCGGGAAGATTCAACCAAAGAAAGACTCTGTTTCTTTTACATCAACATCCCGACTAATGATGATCTTATTAGTGGAAGTATCAATCAATCTATAGGCTTTGGATTGATCACTATAACCAACAAAAAAATATCAAGAACATTTACTATAGAAGCACGAGAGAAATAAATAGCAAGAAGATGAAACTACACACAACCGCACCTGCGTCAAATGACCCAGGAAGATTCAATTTACTATAGGATTAGTTACATTTAGTTGCATTTGGTTGTTGGTTACAACCTCTACAACTGCCTAGAACCGCATCGGTTCATGCTAGATATTCAACAATCTTCACTAAAGTTTTGTACCCATCAAGTTCAGTGAAGTCGAGCCATTCTTACCTGACATGTGAAGCCTCCTTTGGACTATACATTTTTTTAACGGCCTACATAAGGCCCTTCTTCACCTCATTATCATCCAAAGGGATAACTCTACCTGGCCTCTCCACATACCATTTGGGATTCAGTGCATACGCAGCCATATGAAATGGGGTGTTTAACTTCTCCCATCGATGTTGAATGATGGGTTGAATATGTTCATGGTAGAACTCCAAAGTGGGGTCCCCCACCAAGATTAGGGCTATTAGAATCCCCGTATTTGATGGCACTAAAAATGTAGTTATAATTGATGTGATATATTTCACATTGGCCCAAAATTTCTCCCTCAGCGCCACTTCCTTCACTCTCTTCCCTTTCTTTGTCTTGGACTCATGCCACCTAGTCCAATCTTGTGTCATAATCATAACTTGTAGGGGCTTCGCAACTCAAGCATCCTTTCCAACAAAATAAAATAGAATGCAAAGCGGGTGTCAACTGGTTTGAGGAATTCCTTCCTCGCAAAGCTTTGGAAAGAGTACCAATGATGTGTGGTGATTGCATATGAACATCTACACGTCCCTGGCTTCATTCACTATCTTTCGACTCACCGAATCTTCCCTATGTCTTTTAGTGCATTGTTCAGGGCATGCACGCAACACGGGGTCCAATATATATAATTGTAGGTATCCTCCACTAGCTTACCTACTGCTTTGTGCACATAAGCTGCATCTATGATGACTTGTAGAGCATTTGAAGGTCCAACCTCCTCAATGACATCTTTCAAAATCTGAAACTGAAACCTAGCATCTTTCTACTTCCCAAAACAATCAATTTCTCTCAAGAAATACGATACATCTTTGCAAGAGACAATGATATTGATGAGTGGTCGATGTCTAATATCTGTCCACTCATCCATGATAATGCTACATCCATGTGACCTTCATTTCCTCTATTAACAGATTGACTTTGGCATAGTTTCTATTCAAAATTGTTGTCCTCAATTTGGTGTCTCCGGGGGCACATAATTTGTACCTACTTTTGCTACCTTGGCCATAGCCTCTTTGTAATATGGAGAGCGGCCGCCATGAAATGGGATCTTAGTTGCATTATTTTTTATTTCAATAGCATCATCCGTTTCTTCCCTCGCTTTTGAATCAAACATGTCTACAATTGGATTGGAGCCTACCCCCATGACCTTTCTCTTCCCTCTACTTTCAACTTCTATCATTCCAAAACTAGACTAAGCCAATGTGTTCTTGCCAATCCTAAGAGAGCTCAAAGGATTGTTAGCCTCAATGCTTGTTCCACGAACTTCTTTAACTTTATTCGTTGTATTTCCATTATATAGTCTCACCATCTCTAGTCTCTGATCAAGTGAAAGAGCCTTACAAACACCAACCCCCTTACTGTAAGGTGCAAAAAGTGTGCATTGGTGTTGGTGATGATGCCATGCCAAGTCTCTAATTATATGTTGCACTTCCATAGTTTATTCCCCCTTTAGACTTGGGGTTCACAACTTTTCGCAATGGCTTTTTGTTATCAAATGGTCCCATGGCAAATGTGGACAACATTTGAGAGGGACAATTTGTAGCACTACCAACCTGAACCACCAATTGACGTTGGCACTACATTTGGCTTCATTTCTTCGCTCCCACAATAATGTCATCACCAATACTTTAGCCTATCTCAACCCTCTCCTCCTCGATTGATAACCATACTCAAAACTCATGGTGATGATTATCGGGGCTGCAATAAATTAAAACCAACCATAACTATATGCAATGAATTAAAAAAAACGATAACTATAGGCAATGATTATAAACAAGTAAAACAGCCATAACTATATGCAATGAATTAAAAACAATGATAACTATATGCAATGATTAAGAAAAAGTAAAACAACCATAACCATATGCAATGAATAAAAAACAGCCATAACTATATGCAATGATTAAAAAAACAGCCATAGGCCCATAACTATATGCAACAAATTAAAATATATTAAAAAACAAAAACATAGAAACATCAAACATGTGAATCACTAAATACTGAATAGGAATATTAAGTTTTTCATTTTGTATCTACATTCACATGTGTATCAAAGTTTTTGTATTCCTAATGTTTTTAAGAATGTGTATCATACTATCATGGTGCGAGACACGAAATTATGCACTTAGTATTATTACATCACGCCTCTAGTATGTCATTATATGCATGATTCCTAAGAAAGAAAACTAGACATTAACAACACTTGTTTTTCTTTACATTTACATTGTTTTATCTTTTTATACTTCCATCCTTTTCTTTTCTTGAAACTATCCCTGTACTTTTGGACATTGCACAATATAATACCAAACTCGGTATTTCCTGTTTGATCCTCGGAGCCTTTCAGACACTAGCGCCCACTAGGGACATGAGTGCCCAAGTGCTACTGTCCCCTTTGGGCACTTCTGTCCTCTTTCCCTCTTCTCTTATGTTTAAAATGCCACATCGACCATTATCTTTTATAAAACTTCTATTATCACTTTGGGTTGACTTTTTGGGTTAATAACAAAATTCAAGTAAGGGAATCATACATATACATGACTCGCATTATTCTAAGGGTTTGGGCAATTTGGGCTATTACTTCCTATCTACTACTTGGGAAAAAGAGCAATACTCAAGGATTGTATTTGGGCTGCATCATTCACTGCATAGGAAGGGAAAATTTTTGAGTTCCATCACACATTCATCTTGGGGGCAAAGTAGTAGTAGCCTGCTATCTCGGTGCGACTGGCACAAGGGCAACCTAACTTCAAGGGACACAATTCTATCACACACATACTAGAACTACATTGAGTCTGAAATATAGAGCAACGCTCGGTGACAATCACATTGGGGTGATCGTCGACGTTAGTCCAGCTCAAGCATGTGCATATTTTATTCCATCTAACGTGTGCTTGAGCTTTGTATAGGTATCTAGGGTTTGTTTTACAAATATAGGTGCAACTGTGAAACCCTATAGCGAAGTTAGAGTGAAAAAAAAGAAGTGAAGGCGAGATTATCAAACCTTGAAAAGATCAGATCCAGACTCATTGCGAGGACACTAGTGCCCAGTATAAACACAAGCGCCCTGAGCGGTCCCTGTCCTCTTCTAGTGCACTACTATCCGAAGACTTGTAGATCTTTGTTTTCTAGATGAAGCATATACAACCTAGATCTAGTTTGTTCCATCACTATTCTAGCCTAGATCCAACACAAACAATGAGTTATCAACTAAGTCATTCTCATCCTCTCATTACTTACACTTGTTTCCCATGTGTGTTAGATCTTATGAATTTATGATATTATGTATTTGATCGTAGTCGTCTGATAAAGATTTAATTTCTATTAAATCATTTGGTGAACCCGATTATTGATCGAACCCTAAATGGATATAGGATCCTCCTATTGTCGCCTTTTGTATATATTTGTGTTTTAGACCTATTTTTTTTTGCATATTACAATGGATATCTCTATGATTGAATTCTATAAAGGCCCACCCTGAATGTGTCCATGCCTTAATGCACACTATGGATAGTACCCACATCTTCTTGGATACATCCCATGTTTATGTTTACCACCGGGTATCAACTGCTCTTGCAATAAATGATGAACATATTACTTTTACACCAGCTGATATCCCTTCCCAAACAATTGTTGACAATGCACCTCCATTGTATATTCAGGTTCACATTCGTAATGTACTTGTCAAACGTGCTTTAGTTGATAATGGATCTGGTCTTAATATATGCAACATTTCTTTTCTCCATCAAATAAGACTTTCTGTTGTTGATCTAACTCCATCTACTCTATGTATCGTGGCTTTGATAACACACCTAAGCAAGTGTTGGGAGAAATCTTTCTACCTATTACTGTAGGACCATGCACCCTTAATGTTCTATGTCATGTCATGCCTAATAATCTCAATTATAATCTCCTTCTAGGCTGTCCTTGGTTACATTCTATGCATACAGTCCCTTCTACCCTCCATATGAGTCAAATTCTTACATGAGGGTGTAGTATATGATGTTTTGGCTGACCAATCCCCCTTTACTTTTTGTGACACTATTGAGCATGAGCACACACATACTCCTAAGGATAACTCTACTAAGCCTATTACCGATTATAACACCTATGGCATTGGTTATAAGTATTTTCTACGACATGGTTTTTCTGGCTCAGGACTTGGCAAAAATGGCCAAGGTATTACTTAGCCTATTTCTCTTCCTAAGCAATTTGATAAGGCTTGCATAAGGTTTTCTCCTCATTCATCTAGGGCCCTTCTTGGGAACCCACTTTCTTCCTGCCAAATCTATCTTTGAGGTTTGCACAATTTCACATTCACATACACTTTAGTTAGTTCATCCACACCTCATTGATGTTACTATGCCTCTCCTGGACTACCACTCTTAGATGAATTTCATAATGATGAGGCACTCCTAGAGTACATTGGAGCCTATGACCACTTCCCTTTGCATCATCACAAGAAGAGGTTCCCCCATTTCTTGCACACCACCGCATACTTTGGTGAGAGTGATCCTACTAGTATGAATACCGATGCTCTTGATACTATACCTACCCAACCATATGTTGAAGACAGTCTACCCTACTCAATGCAGAAACTACACCATACAACTTAGGCACTAATGAAGATCCGCGCTTACATCTTTTAACAACCTCTCTTAGAGATATTGAGCGCGTTGACGTTTAAAAAGTGTTACAAGATTTCCTTGATCTATTTGCCTAACACTTTAGTGCCATACCAGTATCGATCCCTCCGTAGCCATGCAGAATATCTTACTTCGCGAGGGTGCTAAACCCATGCGATAGAACATTCATAAAATGCACCCACGAGTGGCCTTATTAGTCAAAGAAGAAATCCAACGCGTTCTTGGATGCGAGGATTTATTCACACCGTTGATTACCCACAATGGGTCTCTAATATTGTCCCTGTGATGAAACCTAATGGGAAGGTTCATTGTTGTATTGAATTTCACAACCTTAATAAAGCCTCCCCATGGACAATTTCCCTCCGCCACTCATTGATTCTATTCTTGACTCCACTAGTGGTCATGACATGCTTTCCTTTATGGATGGGTTTGCTGGCTATAATCAAATCAAAATTAACCATGCTGACCAAGAAAAGACATCCTTCACAACACCATGGGGCACCTTTTGTTATACTTTCATGCCCTTTAGACTTAAAAATGCTGGAGCTACATACCAACGAGCTATGAGTCTCATATTCCATGATTATATTCATAAGATCATTGAGGATTTCGTTGGTGATATTCTTGCCAAGTCACAACATCGTGCCCACCATGCTCAGGACATTTGTACACTTTTCACTCACTTGAATTCAATATAATGTACGACTTAATCCCAAAAGATGTGTTTTGGTGTTACTACTTGGAAGTTATTAGGCTACATCATTTCTCGACGCGGTATTGAGATTGATCCCCAAAAAATCTGCTTATTATTGTAGACATGCCTCCTCGCAACCTTTATCGATTACGCTCATTGCATGATAAAATCCAAGCTTTTCGATGATTCATTGCTCGGTTAGTTGACAAAACCCAACCCTTTACATGAATAATGAAGAAAGATACTAAGTTTGCATGGGATGACAATTGTCAATGTGATTTTGATGATATTAAGGCTTATTTACTTAACCCGCCTATCTTGACCCCTCCCATTTCTAATCAACCATTACTTTTATATATCTCTTCCACCTTTCATGCCTTAGGATCCTTACTTGCCCAACGATATGACTCACCGAGAGCGTGCCATCTAAAATATTAGTCGTACATTATTATCCCGACAATTATATTGAGAAATTGTGCCTTGGTCTTATCTTTGTCACATGACAAGTTATGTCACTACATGATCAACATTGAAATTCATGTCATCACTAAAGTTGATCCATTGCGCTATTTTATTTCTCGAACTCGACTTATCTCGTCCGTCTAGCTCATTGGGTCATTTTGCTTACTTAATTTGATCTCAAGCTTGTTCCACAAAAAGCTATCACATATCGATTACCGAGGCTCCTATTGACGATCCGTTTTTGATGATTTTCGTGATGAATTCATTGCTTATACTATTGACATTAATATTTGGACTTTCTACATCGATGGCTCTCGGTGTGTCATCGAGTCTAGAGCCGACATTGGCTTTATCACACCGCATAGTGAACCTATGTCGTTTGCTTACCACTAGGATTCTCTTGCACGAACAATATGCCAAGTACAAAGCATTCATTATAGGTTTATCTCATTGCTCGCACTCTTCATATACATCATATTCAAATTTTTGTGACTCCCAACTTATCATTAATTAGGTCAATGGTACATATCAGAATGAAAGAAGAGAAAATCATTCCATATCATATTGTTGTTAAAGACACTCTTGTTGCATTCGATTCCTACACTATTGTTACTTTTTTGCGGAAGGACAATCAACATGTTGATGTCATGGCGATGTTGCTTCTCTTATACCTCCGGATATCACAAACGACCATGTTACATTTATCATTCATCATTTCGTCGTCCCTCTATCGACTCCCGCACAATAAAGGCCCTACGGGTTCTTGTTGTTACACGTAGTGCTTGACAATCTGAATGGTACACTCATATATACAATTTCCTCTACCAATAAGCTTTACCCGAGAAGATATCCTGCAAGATGCACACCGGTTGCATTGCGATGCCACACGATATGAGATTGTTGGCGGTTCCATATTTAAACTTGTTTTCGATGGTAACCTCCTCCGGTGTTTGGGGTTCGATGATATTTCAATTGCTTTATCTCAGATACACAACAATATATGTGGTGGACACTTTAGTCCAAGACTATGTCCCAAAAACTACTTAGGAAAGGTAACTATTGGCCTACTTATGGAACATGATTGCTTGGAATATTCTATACAATGCGAATAAATGCCAACGCCAAAGTAACTATAATGTCCCCTTTTTCGAACTAATTCATTTCGAAGACTGTTAGCCCATTCCACTTTCTGTGGGCTGGAAGAAGGTGAACAAGGGAAATATTTGTTTATATTTTAGTCCTTTTCCATGAAAATTTACATTTTTTTCTTAGTGTTTTCTTTGATGAGATAGGTTAGCTGGGTTTGAGGAGTTAAAAAGCAAATTAGAAGATAAAGCAAGCTCCTTAAGAGGTCGGCGGGTTGGAGAGCTCCCAACATGAAAATAGAAGATAAAGCAAGCTCTTAAGAGGTCGGTCTAGGGGTAATTCACCCTTAGACCTTTGGCGCCACCAAAGGGGTATAAGAGGAGTCACATAGGCTCATTTGGATCATCACTTTGGCATATACACTTTTATTCTTGGTTCTAGGGCTGATTGCTCTAATTCCATTCCACTAAGGGGCGAAAATCCATTAGTGTGGCATCCAAGGAGGATGAAACCCTTCCTTGTGGCATATTGGAGAACGGAAACTCTCCAAGTTGGTGGTGGTGATGGTATTATTGAAAACCATCTTGTTGCTCTGCAACTAGGGAATCAAAGACGAGTGATTTCAAGGGTTTTTATATTATTTAGAGCCCCTCTCCTAAGGAGAGACTAGGGTTAGAGATCATTTGGGTGGCTTTTAGGGCACGAAACTTCATTATTATTTGATATTCATATTTATCATAATTTATAAGGCTGGTATCTTCTGCATTTTGTAACTATTGGGGTTTGGAGACCTCATTTTAGCTTTTTTGTGGACTGCACTTCTGTTGTCCTAAAATAAATTGCAGCTGAGTAATATTTTAGATTTGGCCTTTTTTTTGGCTTGGTAATGGTTCAGTTATTTATATAATGCTTCTCCAATTTAATTTCAGCTTGTTTGATGGGTGTTTGATGCCCTAACATGCAAATTTCAGTTTGCTGCTAGGGTTTTAAGGAATATTGGATCTGTTATTATTAAAATTAGATTGCATTCAATTTGGGGAAGGTGGTACTCTCCACATTTGATGGCTCCAACAAGGGAGAACCAAAACATAGATGAAGAAGCTATGGGTAAACCCTAGACAACAAGAATACGACAAGAAGCCAAACTCAAAGGGGTTTATCTTGAAAATAGAAAAAATAAAATGAGATCTGCAAGAGGGTTTTGAGGTGGAGTCCCAAGAAGACCACATTGAAGGACATGGAAAGGTGTTACTAGATGAAGAACCAAAGAAGGTTTTTGACGCAACAAAATCTCCAAAGAAAGAAGTTAGGGATCATGAGCCAAGGAAAAAAGAAAAAATCGATTTGCAAAATTGTGGAGACAATTTGGTGGTTGAAACCAATTTTTTTGGCTGATAATGATTAGAATCAGCTCACTGGAGTTTTCCGAACATAATCAATAAGAGGCAAATTGATGCAGTGTTCTTGACTTTTAGCAGAACCATGATGATGTTCCATACATGTGTCAAAAAAATATGTAAGGAGACAAGGCGGAAAGATGTTCAGTTGTTGAAGGAGCGAAGGGAAAGGAGGGTGATTTCCTTGTGGGAAGCCCAAGATATGACCATGATGACCGTATTTTTGATTTATTGTTTCCTCCTATGGTGTTGCCATATTTTTGACATCATGCAAAATATTTGTAATGTCCCTTTTTCCCACTTAAAAGATGATATTTGGTCTTCTTGCCATTCGTTCTCCGCGACAAAGAAGCAAAGATGAAGGAGAAGAACATTGGGTAGTGATATGATATGTATTTTACTAATATTTTTATTTTTCTTTTAGTGTTTTCCTTTCTTATACAAAGTTGGCCTTTCTTTTTGTACTTTGGTGCCAATTGAAGGATATAAAAGATCTAATGCATCATTTGATATCTAGACTTGGCACAATTTATCTTCTTTGAGCAAAGTGAACTTAGAGCTTCTTGTTATAGCATTTGGGGACGAAAACCTCCTTATGCGACTTGCCTAGAAGGACGAAAGCCCTTAGATGTTAAGGGAGGGACGAAAACCCTTCTCCTTGGCTTGGGAGTGATGTTTGAGGCTGATTTGGAGAGAGACTTGTCATTTCCAGCTTATGATTGATTTATTAGGGGTGGAGCGACCTACCTTGGGTAGGGTTTTGAACATTTGATGAAGTATTTGAGAAATCTGGATTGATAATATGATTTGTAATATTTTCTAAGGCGAATCTGAA
Organism: Taxus wallichiana var. yunnanensis; assembly: GCA_018340775.1. Lineage (NCBI taxonomy): Eukaryota > Viridiplantae > Streptophyta > Pinopsida > Cupressales > Taxaceae > Taxus > Taxus wallichiana. Next base: position 335,768,682 of record CM031236.1, read on the forward strand.
GTTTGGTGATTTTTGGGGGTTTTATGCCTTGGATCTATAATTTTGTTGTGGCTGTAATTTTCAGTTCATAATTAATTTCCAGCAAAGTGAGTTGTTTAGTATTCTGTGTTTTTGGCTCTTATTATTCCATAAAATACATATAAAATTGTGGCAAGTGGATTCAAGGTGTTTTTTTGGCATATTTCATGGTAGATATAGTCATTGATTTTGCATTTACAGTCTGTTGCAATTTAAAAAACAGATTTACATTTTGTGTGTGTGGTTAAAACCCTTGAAAGGGTCATTACAATTCCCTTGTGTGTGGCTAAAACCCTTGAAAGGGTCATTACAATGGTATCAGGGCCTTGGATCTTCAAAGGCCTAGGGTTTCAATGGAAGATTTCAAGTTTGAAGAATTGATGGCATGGTTGAACCATATCACACCAAGAGGAAGCAACAATGGTGCATGGAAGGGTAAGATCTCTATTTTTATGGCACTAACAAACTTTCAGTGAGATCATGGTTGTCAAAATTGGAGGTATGCTTGCAATCAAATCCTATGTGTAGAAGATGACCTCAAATTCATCCCTTGTCAGTTGGAAGGGATAGCAAGAGATTGGTGGTACCATGTGATAGAAACCCAAGGAGAAGAATCGGTTTGCTTCTTTGATGATTTCAGTCAAAAGATCATAGGAAGGTTCGATGTGCAAACTTGCAAGGATGAGTCCCAAGGTAAAAGTTCATTGGTGTTTGATGATATTCCTTTGGTTTCTAATGATTGTATGTGGCAAAGTGTTGAAGAAAACCCAAAATTATTGGGTATGGTTAGGGAGCAGCCCTCGGAAGCAATAGAGGCTTCCGTCACTCTTGCCATAGACAAGCCATTGACGGATTCGTCAAACAACACCTTGAAGATACAAGAGTGGGGTGTGAATATGGAGCAAGAACCAAAGCACAAAAGAGGAATCATGGATCCTACATCCCAAGGTAGCGTTCCCTTGATGTTGGATAGTTTATTAGTGCCTAATGATTGTTTTGGATTGACTTTGGATAGGGAAAAATCAGAGGAAGAAGAAACCCTTCCAAGGTTTCCAAGGAGACACAACATGGCTGCATGGTATGAGGAGTTCATGGGGTTCAAAATAGGTAAATTGGGGGCCCTAGAGGTGCCTAACATACTTTTAAGAATGAGTCATTGACTGATATTCAGAACAGTAGTACAAAAGAGCATGTTTTTGAGGAGAAAACCATGGAGCATGAGCCAAAAGAAGAGGAAAAATCAGATCTGCATATGGGTAAAGTAAAGTTGGTGACGGATGACTTATTTCCAAGAGAGAGTGAAGATAATAAGCTTTCAGGAATTTCCAAAGTAGCAGCTCATTGGAGGCAAGTTGATGATATACATGACCATGTTAAGAACCACAGAGAGGTTCCATGCATGGACAACACAAGGTATGGTAGAAATAGTCACATTTCATATTCTTTGTCCTCCCATATGTCACTACCATACTTGTTTCATCATGGGCAGCTTGTTGAAAGGGAGGAACACATGGCAAGTTTGATGCTTCATGGTGGCCATTATGGAGAAAACTCTAAAAAAGAAGGATTCAATAGGGTTGTGGCTAATGAGTGTTTATTTCCATGCATATGGTTAGAAGGAAAATCTATGGAGGATGTTATGCATTCACACCACTTGGTGAAGAATGAGATGATGCAAAGTAACTTCATCACCAAGGGGCACCAATCATTCAAGCTAGCTTTGGGAAGGCACATGGTAAGCTCCGCACTTCCATTTGTTGTTCAGCAGTCATTTGATCTGGATTTTCAGTTCCTAGTCAATGCACATACTCATAAAAAGATTTCTCCAATTGAAATACAAGTCGTGTGCATGAAGTTGGTGTTTGAATTGAAGTGGAATGAGTGTTATTTCTTTGATCCAGGCATTGTAACTCAGCTGGAATTGAGAGGTATGATTGGAAGCAATAAGAGGGTTGATTTGTGGTGTTTTAAGCTTGCCATTATGGGTTTTCATGTTGCTGTTTTGGAACAGCAGTCACATTACAAAGTAATTCAGCTCCTTTCATGGATAATCCATGATGAGAGGAACCCTGCTACAACAGTTGCTCCAGGAGGTAAATCCGCCACTTACAATGTTTGGATATGATGCAAGTCATCCTCTACACTCAGATTTATTACAGCAGTCCTATCTTGAACTCATTCCATTCTTTTCATGGATGATATGTTATGAAAACAAGCTCCTTCATTCCATTTTTGAACAGCAGTCATATCGGGAAAAATTCCTCTCTTACCTTGGTCAAAGTGTGTAAGGAAGATCCCTATACTCATTGTTTTTATCAGCAGTCTCATCCAAAGGAAGTTTCACTTGTTTTATGGTTGACACATGCTAACAACTCTCCATTTCCAATTGAGTTAGTACAGCAGTCATTGAGGAGTAGATTTCCACTATGTCACCATGTCAAAGAAGCTAAGAAAGACCCAAGAAAGGGGGATAACAAAGGGCCTATAAAGGAGGGCATGGAAGTTGAGATTGGTGGACTCCTCTTCGCCATCACAAGCATTCCATACCAGTTGGATACCCATGAAGAAAAGGTATGTGGGATGACTGATCTATATGTTGTTGAGTATGGTAGAAGCACTACTACTTCCCATAATTGCTTGCCCCCGTTTTGTTCAAATCTATGCAAGTTGGAGATGTTATGGGAAGGGTTCCAACTCACAATTTTCAGATGTCTTGCAATCCTATGCATACTTACCATGATTCTTATGACAGCAGTGATTGGTACTCAATGAAATATTTTTGGCATGAAGGAACTTGTGTGTTCATGTTGGAAATTAGAGCCAAAAGAGGGGCTCTTGAAAGGGGAACAGCTCCGCTAGAATTGGTTTTGTGGAGGCAGCCCAAAACCACCCAAATGCAACTCCAAATCACTCATGCTAAGGGGCCTAAGGTGCTGCTACAGCCAGGTAACCATGAAGATTTGTTTTTAGATCAGTTCTACAAATGTGCTAGAAGTATTTTCCAAACTTCCCTCATGGTACATAGAAGCATGAGCAATAAAGGAGAAGCAATAGAGGGAACTTTGAAGGTATGTCATGATTACATTTATTGTACTCTCCTTTCTACTGCTGATCACAAATTTTCCAGCCATTTGTTTACTTATAAGGTACCAAAGAAGGAGCTCCTAAGCACATGGTTGAAGAGGTACCGAACACTTCATGGCTGTTGTAGTCACTTTGCAGCCCTCATTCAATCACTATGGTGCTATTTCTCCCAAGGAATCAATGGTCTAAACATGGAAGAAAGATGGGATGGCAAATACTTTGACCCAAGGGTCAAATTGAAGATGGTTCCACCAAAGGGGTCTGTTGATTTATTCATTTTCAGTTTGTTCCTCTTGAAGTCTTGGTTCATAAAAAGACATTTTGATAGCCGGAGATTGTATTTTTACACACTTGTACTATTTTATACAATCAAAGGTGGGATTCTAGTTTCCCTCATCCTGAATATTGAAGACGAAGAGCAAGATTATATTGGTGATTGGGTGCAGGAAAGAGATGATGGATCACCAATGTTTGAATGGTGATTTTACAAAAAGGGAGCAGCTGAAACTTGTTTGGGATCCAGGCATTAGCAATTGCTTGAGGACAAACAATTTTGGGGAGGGAGGACTGTAATGTCCCTTTTTCTCACCTAAAAGATGATATTTGGTTTTTTTGCCATTCCTTCTCCGTGGCAAAGAAGCAAAGATGAAGGAGAAAAACATTGAGTAGTGATATGATATGTTTTTTACTAATATTTTATATTTTTCTTTAGTGTTTTCCCTTCTTATATAGGTCGGTCTTTCTTTTTGTACTTTGGCGCCAATTGAAGGATATAAAAGAGGATCTAATGCATCATTTGCTATCTAGACTTGGCGCAATTTATCTTCTTGGAGAAAAGTGAGCTTAGAGTTGCTTGTTCTAGCATTTGGGGATGAAAACCTCCTTATGCAATTTGCCTGAAGGATGAAAACCCTTCTAGAGATTAAGGGAAGGACGAAAACCCTTCTCCTTGGCTTGGGACTGATGTTTGAGGTTGATTTGGAAAGAAACTTGTCATTTCTAGCTTGTGATTGACTTATTAGGGGTGGAGCGACTTACCTTGGGTAGGGTTTTGAGCATTTGATGAAGTATTGTTGACTAGATTTTTTGCACAACTAAAAACCTAGGCGCAATCGTGAGATAAATCTCCCTCATTTACCGGTGAGGTTCGTGTAAGATGTTTATCAACTGTAAATATGTATCCTAATAACTATTTCACAGGGGGTTGTACTTTAATTACAAAGCTCATGAACCATAGCTTAACAATTACTGCAGCAGTAAGTAGCGGTTGTTTATGAAGTATTTTGTAAGGGGAAAATAATGGAATTTGGGAAGGAAGATATGTAATTCAACCAATAGTTTATAGAGATGATTTCATATGCATGGATTAAATAACCAAGTAGATCTCACAATATTTAGAAGTAAAGGAAAAAAAAGCTTCTAATCTAAATCTCAGATAACACAAAGTTTATCTAAAGATCCACACAGAAGTAAGAAGCAAATGCACCATGGACACAAAGTTCTCCGGAAATCTGCCTTTATTCAATTCCTCAGCTTTCACAAAAATGACATCAAGGGCTACAACACAAAGTTTGGAACTCAAGAATGTTGATTAACAAATTGTGATCCTTTAACCCGTAGGTTCTTCCTCTATTTATAGTGTATAGAGGGCAATTACAAATAGGAAGCTTTCAATGAATTGCCACATGTGGAAGCTATGAAAAGGGAAGTAACTAACAATCTTCCTTCTGAAATTTCTCTTTGCATGACATGCATGATTTATAACTGAAAATAGAACCTTCTATTTTGCATGTCTGCCACCTATTTCCAAGTAATTGACTTCTTCCAATAACTTGAAGTAATGGCTTTTATAGCCAATTACCTAAGTTTTACAATTTAATTGATTACTCAATTACTTTGTCGGAGAAAATAAGAGAAAGAAAAAGAAGTTATTCCAGCTGCAACACTCTCCGTTTTGTCCTTCCTCCATACTGCATGTTGATCCAATATGCATTGTACTTCTGCTTCATCTATTTTAGCAATGAATGATCTGAATGATATCTCTGCCTTGAATCTGAGATGTTTTTTCTTCCATATGTTGTTGAATCTTTGCCTTTGATTCTCACCAAACTGGATCCGGAAGCAACTGGCTGTGATTTGTTTGTGGGTGCTGCCACTGACCTATCTTCCCTCTTATCCTTGAAGCTTTTGCAGTTTTTCTCCAGACGTATGAGAAATTTTAAATTCGACAAAACTCATCACGTTTTATTTTTAATTGCATATGAGAAATTTTAAATTTTGGAAAGCACTTCGGGTGAAGGCAAATACAAGTAAATTCAATGAAGGCTTCAATTGGAAGATTGGGAGCACATGCACAAGCTCCTGAAAGGAATTTTCCATGCAATGACTTCCACCTAGGTTGCGTTAGAAACTAGAGGATAAATTTTTGCCGAAGCCTTTGCAATTATGAGAGTTGGATCTATTTCTTCCTCTCGATTCGAAGATATATATTCAATGTATCAAACATTGACTTGGCTTTATTCACCAATATGGGCATAAATGAAGTATTCCTGCAAATAATTCAGACAAGTATGTAGTCCATAGCATAAATATCTAATTTCTTCACCGAGATCGATGATAAAACTCTGCTGCCCTCTATTTTTGACTTTGCTTGCATGCAAGCAAGATAAAAATATTAATTTACCTGTGCACTCACATCAACATGCGGACAACCAAAATGATAAAAAGGAAGCCTTTCCAACCCTAGGTGCTAAAACTGGATGCTTCCCAAGAATTAAAAGAAATCAGCTTTTAGGCATTTAGTAATGCCAGAATGGGTCACACTTTTTGGCTATAAGTCATGGGAAAAATAAGAAACAGGCAGTGGAGAAATTCACCCTACCTGGCAGCTCCAATTTTTCCATTTTCACTTAAACTTGCTTTTGTGGAAAAAACATAAGGAGCAGGTAGTGGAGAATTACCCTGCCTGCTAGGGTCTAATTCTCTGCTTTTCACTTAAGTTGCTTTTGAGGAAAAAACATAAGGAGCAGGCAGTGGAGAATTACCTTGCTTGCTAGGGTCCAATTCTCCGCTTTTCACTTAAGTTGTCATGTTAAATTCTTAACCTTCCCAGTAGCTCCAAAAAGTGCGACTAGCATGAAGAAACCATCATTCCCAAAAAGTGCGACTTGTATTATGACTTTTGCCTTTAAAATTGCGTGAAAATTCATAACTTAAGGAAGAAAGATGGAAATTGGATGTGGAAGACAACTTTGAAAATTGCATGATGCTTTTGGCATGAAAACTCATCGCATTTCTTTCCATTTTTGGATTTTTGGTGAATAAAACACAAGAATAAATCTTTCCATTTTTGGAAAGGGTCCGGGAAGATGTAGCAACAAACACTTGCAAGTGCCATAACTTTCACTCTATGGCTCCGTTTTAGGTGTCGTTTTTCTAAAAGTGCATATTTTCTCGAGCTCTACACATTGGTGGCAGTATTTTTCTTATTTTCATAAAATCCATTATTGCACCTTTTTGGACCAAGCAACCTCTTGCAATCTCCTGAAGGAATCCTGAGCTCTGGTCACCTTTAGACAAATTAATTAGCAATTAAAAACACTAGATAGCTTTTCAAAACCCTAGGCTTGGGAAAAGGTCTGGCAAGAAGAATGAATAGGCTACAGGAATTCGGAGACGGAAAACGAAGAAAGACAAAAAGAAATAAAAACAAAACCTGAAAGAAGTTGCGGGCAATTGCTCGAAAAATTTCTCCAATTAGCTGATCTGCAAAAATTCTTCCCCCGGGTGAATGTTCTATGGTAATAATGATGGGGTGAAGTGCTTTATATAACCTAAATCCTCCAATTTTAGCTCAATCTATTTTTAAAAGAACTTTATTTATTTAATAAAAATAAATAAAACGCTTGTAGACAAGGTCTAGCGAAGGAATGAGTGAGTTTTGGCATGTGGGTATTTGTTGAATTTGGCTTTTATGACTCTCTGGGGATACCTTAGAGCAATGCAAACAATTGCAGACAAAACAAACACAAAACGACCCGTTAGTTTGAAAAGAATGAATTTTTTTAAAAGGGGGTAGTCCTAGATTTCAGGGTGAAATCTCGGGGACACCAAGTATTTGAGAAATCTGGATTGATAATCTGATTTGTAATATTTTCTAAGGCGAATCTGAAGTTTGGTGATTTTTGGGGTTTACATGCCCTAGATCTATAATTTTATTATGGCTGCAATATTCAGTTCATAATTAATTTCCAATAGTGCGTTCTTTAGTATTTCTGTGTTTTTGGGTCTTATTACTCCATAAACTACATATAAAATTGTGGCAAGTGGATTCAAGGTGTTTCAAGGTGTTTTTTTGCATATTTCATGGTAGATATAGTCATTGATTTTGCATTTACAATATGCTGCAATTTAAAAATCAGATTTGCATTTTGTGTGTGTGGTTAAAACCCTTGAAAGGGTCATTAGAATTCCCTTGTGTGTGGCTAAAACCCTCAAAGGGTCATTACAATATTTTAAGTAGTATGTTAGCTATGGGCATGCTGCTTCTTCTATTCCAGTGAAGATTGCTTTGGCACGGGTGGTCTCACGGAGGATCAAGGAAAATTACGACAATGTATATAAAGTTTGTGGTACATTCAAACCCCATTGTGAAGAATGAGATGCTACAAAATTGCTTCATCATCCCTTGCACCAAGAGGATCCAACAACTCAAGCTCACCTTGGGAAGGCACATGGTAAGTAATGATTTCTATGTTGTTGGTATTGGAAGTACAAATTTGATACTTGAGATTCAATGGTTGCATTCTTTGGGTGAATTTACCCAAATCTATCAAGCTAGGGAGTTGAGATTCAAACTTGGTGATATGAAGGTTGTGCTTCAAGGCATGACAAGTGGAGCTCCTCAAGTTGCTATAGCAAAGACGATGGAAAGAATTACTGGAAGAAGGAAAAATCTATGGACTGCACATGGCAAGATAATGCCCACACTTTCGATTTTAAAATAGCAGTCATATCATAGAGATTTTCAGCTCTTAATCCGTGCACATGCTCTTAGAAGATGTCTTTCAATGGAAGTGGATGCTGATTTCATAAATTTAACATTTGGAAGTGAGCAAGATGGATGTTATCTTGCTGCCCGAGCATTGTAACCCAGCTTGAAATTGGTGGTATGAGTGCAAGTAGTAGAACTCATGTTTTATGGGTTTTAAGACATGTTGTCATAAAAATTCATACTGCTGTTATCAAAATTTTCAGTTTTCCCAGCATTGTATTTGTAACCATGCAAGTAGTCTCAGCCATACATGGGAGTAATCTTCAGTTTGTTGATGTGGTTGAAGCATTTTCAGTCCCCATATGGTTGATTTTTTTGAAGTATGACAACTGTTATCCTATTCTTTTTGCTGCTGCTTGCATCGGAACCAGCCCGTTAACCCTTTTTATGATAGTCACCAAAGTGTTTTCAGTCGCAAGGGGGAAGGGTTTTCCACCTACCATCAATGAGGGATTGTTTGCCGCTGTTTTAGAAGAGTTTCGGCGACAATAATGCTAATTTTGAGCGGGAAATTGAAATGGTACAACTACAACCATACTTGGGACAACATGAATGGACCTTTAAGTCCATCATATGAAGGGGAATTTTGAGAAAAATGCAAGCAAAGGAAGAAAGCTAGTTCACATATCTATGAGGCATGAAGAAATGATATTGAGAGCTCTTGTTTCTTTTAATGTGCTTGTTCTTTGTGTAGGCACAGGAATAAAGAAGAAAGAGCAACTGAATTTGTTATCCATCGAGCATGTGATGAAGAATATGGGATTGCAGCTGAAGATGAAGATGCCATAATGGAGGATGGCAAGTTTGTGAGTGCAAAAGGTCTCAATTTGCATAGAAACAGGGTCTCTCCAATACTTGGATTGGGAGTGAAACATAAAGGCTTTGAGGAAGGTACAACCCAACCTAGGACAGCGGGAAGAGGGCAGCCTAGACCATCTTTTGGGCAGCCACGAAGGCCACTACGACAAGGTAACTCTAGGTGTTTGGATCAGTTTTGCATGATGCTCAAGTTTTCCTTTCCAAGTTTGTTGTTGAGTGAAGAATGTAATCAAGAGTTGGGAATGAGGGGTTGTCTACCCCAAGTGAGAAGGGAAGTATTTCTATGGCAGCCATAAGCCAAACTACCATCATTGATACTGCTGTCATCATTTATATCAGCCCGCACCTAATTTCAATTGCATTTGTATTTGGAAATATGGAGTGTTCTTCCACCTTAATTGACAAGGATGGAATGAAGAATGAGGATGCCACATTGGGACATGGATTAGCTTGTCAAGCTGCTGATTATTTATTAATTTCTTGCTTTATGACTGAGATTACAACAGTTTGGAAGGCTTTTTATACAACTGAGTATGCAAAAGAAGAAGTTGTTATTGTTGTTTTAGAAGTTGAAGATGAAGGGGACTTCAATGAAGAAAGGGGCAATGGGTGTCAGAGTTTGTTTGGGCAAAAGCTCTTTCATTTGGACAGAACGGGATCTAGACTATGGGAATGCTACAACATGTTCCTTCACCTTGGTATGATGGCACTTGGGCATGAGAGCTTGCAATTGCTTGAGGGCAAGCAATTTTGGGAAGGGAGGATTGTAATGTCCCTTTTTTTGAACTAATTCATTTCGAAGACTTCTAGCCCATTCCACTTCCCGTGGGCCGGAAGAAGGTGAACAAGGGAAGTATTTGTTTATATTTTAGTCCTTTTCCATGAGCATTTACATTTTCTTTTAGTGTTTTCCTTTATGAGGTAGGTCGGATGGGTTGGAGGAGTTAAAAAGAAAATTAGAAGATAAAACAAGTTCCTTAAGAGGTCGGTCTAGGCGTAATTCACTCCTTAGACCTTTGCTACCAAAGGGGTATAAGAGGAGTCCCATAGGATCATTTAGATCATCACTTTTGACATATACACTTTTGTACTTGGTTCTAGGGCTGATTGCTCTAATTCCATTCCACTAAGGGAAAAAAATTCATTAGTGTGGCATTCAAGGAGAACGAACCTTTGCTTGTGGCAGTGTTTTAAAACCGGTCACGGAACCGAACCGAACCGCCAGTTTGACCGGTTTGACCTAAAAAAATTTGAACCGGCCTGTGACTCGGACCAACCGATCGGTTTTAGCTCAAACCGGCCAAACCGGTCCGGTTCTGTCAAGAAAACCGGTTCATACTTTTTTCCCGTGCGCGGCGCAATTTTTGGAAAAAAACGCGTTTTTGAATGTTTTCTTTTATTTTTTAATGCTTCTAAACCCTAATTTAGTGTGATAAATACACCCCCTCTATCATTTCACACCTCTCTCATTGAGCATTTGTGAGCATTTGTGAGCAAAAGCATTTGTGAGCATAAGATTGAAGAGTTTATTTTTTGTAGTGAGCTTGGAAGTTGGAGGCTTGGAGTTTGTTTGGCATTGCTTGTGGGCTCTTTGTGGTGATATTGGCATCCATTTGTGAGCACCTCACCTCTATTTGTGAGCACCTCTCTTATTTGCAAGGATTTGGAGGATTGGGGCAGCCTTGAATAGTGTTCATTTGGAGTTGTTTGGCATCAAGTGTGGGCTCTTTGTGGTGGCATTTACATCTACATTTGGAGTGTGGGCTCTTTGTGGTGCTATATACAAGCTTGGAGCATTTCCTCACCTCATTTGTGTGCACATTGAAAGGTATGTTACATTTTAAACTTGCCTCTTATTTGTAAATTTTATTAAAAAAGAAATAGGAAATTTATTTATTTTTTATTTGCATTTTCAGATTTGTTTGCATTTGCAATGGCCCCCAAATCAAAAGACCCTACATGGGCCCATGCAGACATAATTGATGATCAAGTTTTTTGTAAATATTGTAAGAAACACATCAAGGGGGATTCATAGGTTGAAACAACACTTGGCTGGTCAAAGAGGCCAAGTTACCCCATGTGATGCACCTGATATTGATGACATTAGGTTGGAAATGAAAAACATGCTTGAAAAACATAGAGAAGAGAAGGCTAGGCAAAAAGAGATGGAAGCTGAAATAGGGAGGAGGGAACATGCCTTGAGTGTTGAAGGATCTTGCTCTGACCCTTCTGTGACTGTTAGAGACCCCTTTCGGTATATGCCTCCCCCATCCACTCATAGTCAAGAAAACCGGCCTCAAAAAAGAAAGAACATTCAAAGCTTTTTTCCATCTTCCACACCTGCCACTGCTAGTGCCTCCATGCCAACACAAAATCAGCCTACCTTGGATAACCATTGGAAGAAGCAATACAAAGAAGCAACTTTTGAGTACATTGCTAGATGGTGGTATGATGCAGATATCCCTTTCAATGCTGCCCGCTCACCTTATTACCAGCCGATGTTTGATTCCATTGTTGCTGCTGGTAAGGGCTTCAAAGGCCCTAGTATGCATGACTTGAGAGGATCACTTTTGAAGAAAGAAGTTGCATCCATAGATGAATATTTGAAAGGTTGCAAAGCTTCATGGGCCAAAACAGGATGCACTATCATGTCAGATGGGTGGAGTGATGGCAAGAACCGCACAATAATAAATTTTCTTGCCTCTTGTCCACAAGGTACCATGTTTTTGAAATCAGTAGATGCATCTGATAGGGTAAAAGATGCAAATTTATTGTTTGAGCTTTTGGATGAGATTGTTTTAGAGGTGGGGGTAGAAAATGTTGTACAAATCATAACAGATAATGCATCTAATTATGTTCTTGTTGGTAAGATGTTAGAGGCTAAACACAAAACAATATTTTGGACTCCATGTGTTGCACATTGCATAGACCTCATGCTTGAGGATATAGGGAAAAAAGATTGGATCAAGAACACTGTAGAGCATGGCAAGAGCATCACCAAATACATCTATAATCACTCATGGGTATTGAACCTAATGAGGAAGAACACTGAGGGCAAAGAACTTGTTAGGCCAGCCATCACGAGATTTGCAACAAACTTCCTCACGTTGCAATCTCTTATTTCCCAACAACAGAACTTGAAAAGGATGTTTTCAAGTGATGAATGGAATGCATCAAAGTGGAGCCGGAAACAGGATGGGAAAGACACAAAGAAGAAACTTTTTGATAATTTATTTTGGAAAAAAACAGCAGAGATTGTGAAAGTTGTTGAGCCTCTTGTTAAGGTGTTGCGGTTGGTGGATGGGGAAAAATTAGCCATGGGCTATATTTATGAGGCTATGGATCAGGCAAAGGAGCAGATAAGGGCAGCATACAAAGACAGGGTAACTAAGTATGGGCCTATATGGGAGATCATAGATAATAGATGGAACAATCAACTCCATCGACCTATACATGCAGCTGGGTATTTCTTGAACCCAAAATATCATTACAGAGCTCAGCTTGGAGAAGATCAAACAGGAGAAGTAAAAGATGGTTTGTACGAGTGCCTAGAGCGCATGGTCCCTGATGAGATGCAACAACTTGAGGTTCACCGACAGATCAACTTCTTCAGCAGAGCCACAGGTACCTTTGGGAAAAACCTTGCAAAGATTGCAAGGGATGTGGACCAACCAGGTAAGAAATTCTAAGTTTTTTGAAGTTCATTTGATTAAAATTTTTAATGAATAATCATGAATTTTTAGCATAAGACAATATTTTTCTAATTTGTTGAATTACGCTTTAACCTTTAAGTTATAAGTTTATGTTTTACTTTTAATTTTTAACTGTGTTTTTAACTTTTTGTTGTCATTGTTTACTAATTAAACATTTACATTTTTTATCGCAGCACATTGGTGGGATTCATTTGGTAGTCAGTGTCCTCAATTGCAAAAGTTTGCAATTAGGATCCTGAGCCAAACTTGCAGTGCTTCGGGGTGCGAGCGCAACTGGTCCGTCTTTGAGCGGATTCACACGAAGAAGAGAAACCGTTTGGAACAACAACGGTTGAATGATCTTGTCTTCGTGCAGTACAACCTTCGGTTAAGGCGTAACCAGTTGTTGAACCGAAGACCTGATACTGATCCCATTGTCTTGGATGATATAGATCCAACTTCAGAATGGGTAGAGGAGAGTCAGCCAACAGAGTTTGATCCCGATGACTTGGGGTGGATGGGTTTGGATCAAGAATCTGATGAGCCATTAGCAGCACCGCCGCCATCGTCACGAGACACAAGAGCACTAGTCGCACTCGTGCTACTCCCCAACCCCGTGCAGCTCCAGTTGTTGCAGATGTACCTGAGGATTTGGATGAGTCCGAGTCAGAGCCAGAGGCCGGTGATCATATTGATGAGGATGACCTTGAGGATCCCATTTCCAGCAGCGGTGCAGAGTTTGATCATGATGATTGATCATTGATGTCATCTAGTTTATTCTAGAGTTTTGTAACTTGTAGTATTTGTAATGTATCAATGATCATATCATGTTGTTTTTTTGGAGTCTTGAACTATGGAGATTGATCATTGGAGACCATTTAGAGCCTCATTGTCTATGTATTTTGTTTCGGAATCTCATCTATGATATATGTATTGTGTATTGGACTTGGAGTTCGTGCCATTTTGCTATAAACACCTTTCTTGCATATATATAAGAGAAAACTTTGCATATTCTGTGTGTACTTGTTGGAATTATGGTTTTTAACCTTTCAAATATATTATTTTCATTAAAAATATAAAATTTTATGTATTTTTTAGTAAACCGGTTCATTAAGTTTGAACCGGTCCGGTTCGTTCGGTTCCGGTCCGGTCCGGACCTCGGCCGGTTCCGAGTCCGGTTCCGATTTTTAAAACATTGCTTGTGGCATATTGAGAATCGGAAACTCTCCAAGTTGGTGGTGGTGAAGGCATTATTGAAGCCTATTTGATCCTGCAAGAAAAACCTCGCTTGCAATTAGGGCATCAAAGAGGAGTGATTTTGTAAGTTCCTTTTTATATTATGTGGAAACCTCTAAGAAAATACCTAGGGAGCGACTAGGGTTGAGATTATTTGGGTGCCTTCTAGGGCATGAAACTTCATTATTATTTGATATTCAAATTTATTGTAATTTATAAGGCTGGTATTTTCTGCATTTTGTAATTGTTGGAGTTTGGAGACCTCATTTTTAGCTATTTTTGTGGACTGCACTTCTGCTGTCCTAAAATAAATTGCAGCTGGGTAATATTTCAGATTTGGCACATGTTATGGCTTGGTAGTGGTTCCATTATTTATATAATGCTTCTCCAAATTAATTTCATCTTGTTTGATGCCCTAACATGCAAATTTTAGTTCTCTGTAGGGTTTTAAGGAATATTGGATCTGTTATAAAAATCAAATTGCATTCTGTTTGGGGTTTGTATAATTTCCTTGTTTGTGTGTTTCAGCCCTAGAAAGGAACATTATAGTAAGCTACACCATGCACCTCTCTATGAGTTGAACCCATTAGATCCGTGGTCTTTCTTTATGTGGGGCTAACACCGCATTGGAAAACTAAACCCTAGTCAGGAGGACACAAGTTTATCATCACCGCTATCGAATATTTCACCAAATGGGTCAAAGTGTGCCCCTTTCCACACTACTATCGATGAAGATATGATCGGTTTCTCAATACACATATCATTACACGGTTTCGTGTTCCTTCCGCGATCTTGATAGATAATAGCTCATCTTTTTAAAAATTGTGATGTTAGAAACTTTTGTGTTAAAAATAAGATCAAACACATATTTCCACCCCTTATTATCCTCGTAGTAATGGCCAATAAGCTACTAATAAAACAATCATTAAAATTTTGCGTATATCCTGTTGATAGATGTGGTGATAATTAGCATAACTCGATGTTATAATCTTCCCGTGGGCTGACTTCATAAAGTGCGCTGCACCGCAAAATGCCACACCGTTTTTATTGTATAAAATATAAGTCCTTATTCCTTCGAAGAAATCCCTTCATTACGTGTTTCGCTTAAAAATATCCGCTAAGACAATGAATATTATGACGACTACATGAGCTAGAAATGCTTGACTCTCGCCGTGCATAGGCTTTCGAACACTTTGGAGGCGCTTTAAGAACGCATCAAACACGCATGCCATACTAAGGTGTGCTCACGAGAATTCAATGTTGTTGATCTTGTACTCAAAGAGAATCAAAAGGACACTAATTTATAACCTTCCCTTAAAGGCAAATTTAAACCTAATTGGCTTGGCCCATATGTTGTTTTCTTCAAAACTTGGCCATGGTGTCTATCACCTAAAGAACCCTCGTGAGAAAACCATTTATGTTAAAAATCCCATGAATGTTTATGCATCTTAAGCAATACTACTCATAGTCACACCACTTGCTCAACGGGGCATACCATCTCCCCTTACTACCCAATGATGCACTCTTGTTCTAGGTTCAAACACGATTGTTGAGGGCATACTTACCTACATGAACCTCACTTTGCACACATACACTGGGGGCAACCTTGTTCCCATCCCCTAGTCATAATATTTCATATTCTAATAATTCAAAAACATTCAAATATTGGCAAAAATACAAAAACATTAGCTTAGATCTTGGTTTCATGTATCCTTGCTTGCTTATACTATTATATGTTGTATTTTTCCTATCATGTTACTTTGATTCATAATATGTTCTATCCTTTTACATATACACATGCGCGTTCACATGGTACTTTGAGGTGAATGCAAGCTATCTCTGAGATATTTCACGATGCATGATGCTTGAATGATGTTCTCTGGTCCATTGAGGCTGAACCTAGGGCATCTACCTTATCTATATTTAGGTGCTATCATTGCAATATCCATTACTTTCACCGTATACATTTGTGATATACTATCAATTATTCTAACATGCTAACGGGTGCTTCGTGTGGAGCATTTGTCTTCCAGTGCTTACTCTCAACCATGATTATCCGATTTGCTAGCTTGTCTATGCTTGTGTCTTGATTTTCGTTGTTTGCGGGCTATGTCCTATGCTTGATTGCTTGTTTTCTTATATAGCCTTGAAGGCTTTGGTTGTCTTGTGACATCCTGAGTGGTGTCCCATGTATTCAACCAGCTACTTGCTATTTTCTTTGATATGTTACTTGTGTGTTTTGACTAGTTTCTATTACATCATATCATGCTTGTTTGTCACTAACATTTTATGCTAGCTTTTCCCATTGTTTTGCATGTGCCATGGTTGTTACCATGCACATTCCCTATTCCCCCAAGCAGATTTCTATTTCAGATGTGCACATCAGCTTCAACTTTCCTCGTTTGGGCTATGCTCGCATTCATTTATCTCATGCACCCCAAATGAGTGGGGACAATCATCGGGTGATTATTTCACCCTCTTAAAGCGATTCTACCAAAATCAAACACATAATGGTACACTACAAAATTTTGCCAAATATGAGCTACAAAATGGTTCAAAATTAGACTTGACCCAAAAATATCATAGGGATAGAAGGTGCCACAATGTGAGAGACGGGAACAATGGGCACTAATATCCCACCTCACGGGTGGTTCTTTCTGGAAAAATCTAGTACTTTACAAAGTTGAACATGTTCTCGGTGATAGGTTTTATCAAAATTCAGCAACAAATATTCATTACGGAGTTACTATCTAGTACAACAAAAACAACATCAATGGCAAGTTTCATACTTTGAGCAAGGGAACTAATTACTCGTGTTTCTCGATTTACATTTTTTCTATTGATATCAAATAAGGATCGACAAATTGGGTACATGCAAAGAGAATGATATGTCTCGGAACAATGTGTCATCCGTGACTAGTTTCAATTTGGGTTCGTGACCATTTGTAGTGGAACTTATCCATGAGGAAGCATTAATGGATGGATGACAAACCCAACATGCATTCTCCCAACACTCTTTTCTCACAGGATGCCTAAATCCTCAGTATATTCATATCAGTTCAAGAATTGATCACTCTCGACTCTTCATTTTATCTCTAAGGAAACAAACACACATGAATGATTTTATCTTTTCTCTCATGACATTCAGGTGTATTCTATCCTTGATTCACTTGTTTTTCATATGCATTTATATTCTCATATTCACTAAGTTAAAGTTCAATTTCATTTGCTTCTTTAACTCTTTCATTTAACACAAATGGAACAAGGAGCAATCTCAAGCACAAGATGCTCAAGAAAAGGAAATATCCAAGTTACAAATGTAGGCATCATTTCCACTATGCACACAAGGTCACCCCTAGGGTTCTCATCCCCTCTTCGATTCCACGATACACATCCTATGATCTCTATTCAACACGATATCAAGGGATCATTATACCTCTTTCGCTCTCCACAAGGTACCCTCTGTAATATCCCCTTTTCTAAATTAAAAATAATTAATAATATTTTATGTTGGGCCCAGCCAATTCTTCATTTTGGGACAACTTAATAATATTATTATTAAAATAAAAGGTATTTTTAAATACTAAAGTAGAAAAAGCCCATTAGCCTATTTTCATTATTTTTAGTCGGCTAAAAGGGAAAGGTTATCCCTCTTTAAGAGGGAAAAACAAATGTTAAAAAAATAAAGAGGCCTACATGGAGCGCTCCACAAAGAAAGGAAAGAAAAGGCTATAAAAACAAATGTCGGGGCTCATTGCAATCATCATCTTGTGAATTATATAGTTCTCTTTTGGAAATTGGAGCATTGAGTTCTCATTTTCAACCCTTTGAGGACGGAAACTCTCAATGGATCTTATTGGGGACAAAAACCCTCAATAGTTACAACACTTAGGAATTGTTGGTGAATCGTGTTACAAATTATGTGTTTCCACCAATGCTCATGGGGCTACGCCCCTCCTTGTGTATGGGGAGGCTCCCATTATTGAATGTAACTATCCTAATTCTATCTAAATGTTGTGGGGTGGCCAAATAGGCCGGGGATCACACAGAACACTTCATTGAACTTGTGGCAAAGTGCTTGTATAGGGTATAAGGGAGGAATTTGCAGCGATGAGGGGTGAAGGAGAGAAATTAGGAACGGTATCATTGTGAGTAGGCAATAACAGAGATCATACACAATAAACGGAGTAGATTCACATTCAATTCGAGGAAAACAATAATGCAATTAACGAGACTGACAAACTAGAGACACACAGTTCTTTAGATTCATCCATCAAGGACACCAAGTTCCTTCTTGATCACTATACTTGCAAAGTTGCATAAAAGAGAGAAAGAGTAGAGGAAAACATGAGCAAAGGAAATGGAATAAATGCAGCTTTTATTTCTTGTGTAGTGGTGATACAAAGCTTCACAATCTACAACAATCCACAATTGCTACCAAGAACTAAAATTTTCAAGATCCTTTGGAATGGAGAAGCCATTCCAATTTATAGCCTTGTGAATTGCCTTCTCATCTACCCCCCACATGACTCTTCATGTTCCTATTCCACTTGTGACCTTTCAATTGCCCTTAGAAGAGACAAATTAAGTACCTCTCTTATAATTTTGAGAGAGTACTTTTACAATTTACAAATATTGTCACTTAAGCAAATAGGACAAAATACCATGATTGTGTACAACGAAGAATTAGAAGAAAGGGAGAGAAGAGGAGAAGGGAAAGGGATTGACTGATTTGTTGAAGAAGCTCCTTCGATGTAGAACTTGTTGATCCGAGACATGGTGGTCACAATCTCCTCCTTCGCTAAATGCAATGAGACAGCCCAAACCACCAAATGAGTGTTTAGAAACACTGTTTCAAGACCTCCCGATGTGAGCTTGAGATGAACACGAACATCACCCATGATGATGCATTCCTGATCTCACAATGAGAGTGAGGATCATTCTCTTGCTCCACACTACTTTGAACAATGTTCTATCATTCCTCAGCTATGCCTCTCAAAGATAATATTACCCTATGAATTTTCACTTCCATTTATAAGACATGCATTATAGTCAAGTTTCCACCTTTATATCCGAGGCATATAAATGTGTCCTTATTCTCTACCATTATTCAAGGAAATCATTTTGACATACCTTCCCTTTTTACTTGATGGTTACCCCATTGGTCTTTTTGATATGCCAACAGGGTTCATCTACCTTTTCTTGCATGAGCTCCTCAAGAATGTGCATTCTTGTCTTGCACTCCCTACTTTATATCCATAAGCTCTCTATCAAAACTCAAAATTGTGCCTGATTCTTCTTTGAGGTACTTCAATTCTAGTGATCAGCATCACTAGCATTTGTGAATGAATAAGACAGATTATTTCCTTGATTTTATTTCATTCATTCCCGGGTTTGGGAAGTTGTTAAACCTAGCTTAAAAACTGCGGTAAACTGTCTCCAAGTTATCCATCATAGTGTCCCTCTTCTGCCTAATGTAATAGTTGCCACTTGAGAAACTGTCATTTTCATGCTATCCACGACCTCCTTTTCACTAGCAAAACTAAAACATATGCCAAGACAACCACAAGTCCATGATCATGCTTTCTATGTACAGTTCAAAATTCTTTGATTACAAGATTTGCCTTTTCCTTCTGTTATATGTTTTGTTGCATAGTTCCCTACCATAAGAAACCCACGAGAGAATTGGTAAAAAATTATGACTGATACATGTAGCTACATTTACCAGTACTTGATCTAATTCTAGGTATTCAACTGTTTATTATGTTCCTAATAAAACCTACCATATTCATTTGCTCCTAAAGCTGCATGTACTGGTCAAGAAGAATATGCAAGGTAATTTCAGGATATTCCTTTCCATTAGTGGGTCATCTAAACATGTACTTGTCCTTACACATACTATCAATATCTAAAATTTGATTATAGAGGAAATATCAATCTTTTCATGCTAACATCCATACTTCTTTTCCACTAGTGGCTTATCTAAACCATGTATTAGTACTTACACATGCTATCAATACCTAAAAATTAACTGTAGATGAAATATCTAACTCTTCATGTCAGCATTCATAATTGCAACAGATTTATACGGACAATAAGAAAAAGAATAAAAGGGAAAAGAAAAACAAAAACCCAATGAGTTCCAGGCTACATGTCTGATGTCCTTTCTGATCTCAGATCTGCGTGATATTATTTCCCATTATAGTTTAACCTACTATGGAAGATATCTTGCAAACCGCAAACATCAAAGGTTATGATAAATGCCTACCCAAAACACGTGGATGGAAGTTTTTGCTTGTCTTATAAAAGAAGATCACTTTTATGTCTCTACTCACAGTAGTTCCCATATTCAACACTCCAAAAAGGCTCCAATGATTCTAAATACAGCAAGACTCTTGCTTTGCTTTTAAATATGGCTTTTGTGTGCGGTGCACCTATTTATACTTAAGAGCGCATTTTTGTCAGCAACATAGCATAAATGTGTACAAAACATTGGTATAAAGAAGTGGACATCTTTTAACCTTAGCTCAGCGCAAATACTTTAACAAATGCTTATGATATCTTAAATGTACAGCTGTGAAATATGGGAATCGATTCACAAAGAAAATTTAGGGATGAATATCACTCATTTTTTCCAGTCATTGACAAGAGAAGTCTCATGTGTGCAGTGAACATCTTTTAACCTTAGGTCATCATAAATACTATAACAAATACTTATGATATCTTAAATGCATAGTTACCAAATCCGGCCGGATCTGCACAAAATCCGGCCGGATCCAGATTTTTCAGCCGACCTGGATAAATTCGGTCCAGGTTGGCCCTAATTTAGGAAAAAAATTATTATTTATTTTTTAAAAATTCTGTAGTTTTCTGGAAAAAACAGTCAACTATCAACCTTATATATTAAAAATATAACATTTTACATTACATTATTTAAGTTTTTCATTGTATTTGTCAAATTTAATTCAACTCATATATATTTCAGACCGGATTTTTCCGAACTTTTTCAAGAATTTCGGATTTTCAGATTTTTTTGCCCTCCCGAACGGATCCAGATTTCGGACCTGGTAATTATGCTTAAATGTACAGCTGTAAAATATGTGAATCGATTCACAAAGAAAATTCAGAGATGCATATCACTCAAATTTTCCAGTCACTGACAAGAGAAGTGTCATGTGTCTTAGCCAGGGTGCAAAACTGAAGGTACACTAGATCAAGAAGTAAGGTGACTTTTCAAAAACAAAGAAGAAGAAGGTGACACTTGTATGTAGTCCTGCTTGTTTAACCTACATTATATTCTTCCACAATATCAACAGTCTCACTCCTCGGTCATGTTTAGATGCCAAAACATATATATGTTCATGGGGACATGACAAGAATTCATCTTAGGCTTCTAAGGGGGACACTGTTGTAGCATAAATAGTAACTGAAGTGTAAACATGAGCAGGATGCTGAAAAGCACAGAATTATATTTCTAGATGGGACTTGAAAGAAGACTTTCACATTATTGAACTGTATCTTAAAAGTCCTCTCTGTTGTTTATCAAATAAACTTGTTTATTTTCTCGAGTTACATAAAATCTTAATTTTTTATTAGTATGTTGCTTATTTTGTATGTTGGCATTATTTATGTCAATGTTTTCAAAATGAAAACTATCATGTTTTGTAGTTCAATGTTTCGGTTAGTTATATCATAAGCATGCATTTCTTACCAAACTGGCAATTACAGATATCATGCACAGAAGGTATGGTTTTTTTGTTCGATCATTCTCACTATGAAGACAAGCGCAAGGAGCCTCTAAAATGGGAGGTATCATGGTTTCAAAGTTAAATCACCATCCATTTGTATTCTAATAAGTACTGTCCTCAATTTGTAAAGATTGCAGTTTTACTATTTGAACATTCATGATATAAAATTTCATAATAGCTTCCATAGCTTACAAATTCCACCTCATATTTTGCAGAGAATCTTCTTTCTTCAGAATGTGCCGAATATACCTGCTAAGATTGATGAGAAACATTTAATTCTGCTTCTTGATACTGGAGCAGGTGGAATAGATGTCATCTTCCATTCAAAAGCAGAAAAATATGGAAACTTGCAAACTGAAGGGTTAGCAAACATAAAAGGAATAAACTCAACAGGAGAAAGACATATGGTATTCATTTTTACATACGTTGTATCTCTTAGCACACAAACAAGTAATACTTTTGCTATTGACTTTTTGTGAAAAATTTGCACACCTTTTCTTGTGTGCAGGTTCACAGTGCACTAATTGACAAACTTGAAGTTGCTGGTCACTGCTTCAAAGGGGTTTTTGCTGTTTATTTATCTGGGAGCTCAACTCAGTTGCATCTTTCTGAGTACACATCTGGTATTCTTTGCATGGAATTGCTTACCAGATTTACTATTGTTTTTGACTACCAAAAGAATAGAGTGGCTTTGATTGATAAGAAACATTGCGATGAATAAATTTTTGTTATGCCTTAAAATACAACAAAACCTCCCTCCATAAGTGGAACCAAAACAAAATGCAATAGGGACTTCACAAGCAGGGTGCTTCTTTCAATTCTACGAGCAATACTGAAGAAAATTTAATCAGGTCTTTCTAAATTAGCAATACTAAAAATTACTTGTTCAACCACATTTTAACATAGCCCATTACCAATCAAATGAAGTTATAGAGTTTAATCCTTTGACTAGATTAAAATTTATTGACATACGAGTTTATTCTCAATTTCTTATCTATCCATTAACAAAGCTATAGCTATGCATGTGTTAGAAGTTTATTTTCAAGAGTAATGAACTCTTATTCTTGATGCCCCAAACATTATGTATGCAAAGGTATTAATGCACAGCGTGGTCATTTATGATGTTTATTTACTGCTCTGTGGAAACTTGCTCTGTTTGAGTTTGGTGACAGTGTTCTTTGCAGAGTTCTACATTTCAGCGTTAATCTGAAGATATAGGAAATTCAAATACTAATTATTTTTCCTTGTTCTCATTAAAATTGGAAAGAATGGGTAGGTAGAAGCCTGGTTACAAAATCATATTAAAGTAACAACTTTATGTTTATATTTCTTGCCAAAAAGTTGGGTTATACTGTTATGAAATATGGCCATGATTATTCCTTGTCACATTATTATTGGGTTTTAGTTTATTTGAGATGTCTTTGTCAAGGCAACTAAGAATAGTTGCCATTTTTTCTTGTATGAAAGATACCTAATTTGTTTTATATTTAAAGAAAAGATCAGATTACTAGGTTATAATTATTTGAAACTCAAAGGTTCAAGCCCAAAGTTAGGCCCATCATCAAGAGGAAGAGATCCACAACAAAAATGACACCAAAGATTGTTATTAATTAGTGATTTCATTAAACTCACACAACCAAGTCCGATCACACCCCAATCCTATCAGCCCCATGGAGGCACACACTTAAGAGAAAGATGTATCAACAACCCTTGTACAAACGAAACAGTTAGCAAGCGTAAAAATGAGGTGTGTACATATGCCCCAGCCAAAGATCAATGCGTGTCACAATTGTGAAACATGTGATGGTTTTTGGAAAGAGATCTATGTAACATGTCAAATCAAACATAAAAGATGAAAGTAAAGTAGTGATGAAGGTGTTACAAAGAAATAATAAACTCCATTGAATAAAATATTCCTATCTCATACTTATATGTTAGTGTTTCTCAGCTTACTTTTGGTGGGTGCAATAAATGCTTGAAAATCTGAATAAGCAAGATTGAAAAGTAACACTAGACGATAATTAGTAAAATAAGACATAAATCACCCAACTAAAAGGCCATAAGAGGGATGATAGCCGAGAGGCAAATATCAACATTGAAGAGTGCAAAAATCAATAGTTAGATGTTGTAAATGACAAACTATGATAGAAGGTGCTAATTGAGATGCAATGTTGTGGAGATAGTGCGCCTAAAAAGATAGGCAAATTATCAAAGTATCCAAGGTAGGAAGCAATGGTCACATAAACCCAAGCGTGAAGGATAAACCCAAGTGGGATAAATTATATTAAAATAATAGGTTAATGAAGTAGTGAATTTGAAAATTGTTGTAGAAAAGTGGATATGGAAAAGTGGGTAAGTGAGAATATTAAGCGTAGTATTTCTTGCGAAAGTGAGCATTGGTTGGTTCTTAAAAGATATGACCTTCATTTGTTTGTAGATGATAGGTGTTGGGACCAAAGATGTCTTTATCGAGATAAGGACCCCACCACTTTTGAGTGTATTTGCCTTCTTTGTTGTGGGTATAATCTAATTTCAAGACGAGGTCGCCAACTTCAAATTTGTGAGGTTTAATGAGTTTGTTGTGTTGCTTAGTGACACACTCTTTATATTTGCGATTGTGATGGACAATGTTATCACATTTTTCATCAAGGAGATTGAGGGCATGTAAACATGCCTCACAAATATCCTCATCGGGGATGGTTCCTTGGAGAGAGATACAAAGGGAAGGCATGTTTCCCATAGAGTGGAAGGATTGATTCAGTACCAAACACAAGTGAGAATGGGGTTGCACTAGTAGTTGTATGAATATGGTATGATAAGCCCGAGCACTAGATAGAGTTTTATATGCCAGTCAAATTGTGATTCTTGAATGGTTTTTAGAAGAGTTTGTTAAGGATTTTGCTAGAAGATTCAACTTGTCCATTACATTATGGATGATAAGGAGTTGAAAATTTGTGCTTGATTTTGGATTTTGCGTAGAGTTGTTTCATTTCTTTGCATTTGAAGTTGCAACCATTGTAAAAAATGATTGTGTGAGGAAATGCAAAGCAGCATATAATTCAAACGAGGATAAATTTGGAAGTTGTTAGGTCGGTCATGTTGGTGAGAGGCATGGCTTTAACCCACTTGGTGAAGTATTTAGTGGATGTAATGATGAAAAGATGCCCATCCTAAGAGCAAGGGAGTTTACCGATGCAATCCAATCCCCACATATCAAGGGCCAAACAACTTCAAGAACTTGAAGCTGGACCGATAGAGAGTGAGTAAGGTCATCATGGTATTGGTAGGGTTTGTGTTTCTAGGCAAAAGCGTGCACATCAACTCTTAATGTAAGCTAGTAGCAACCCATACGGACATTTGTGGGTTGTGGCATGGATGCCACAATGTCCATTGCAAGTGGCCCCAAGCACTTCTTCAAGGAGAGAAGGAACTTCATCCTCAAAGACACAACACCTTCAAAGTTTTGATAGTAGAGGATGTTGTCTTCGTTGACGTATTTTAGAGCTTTCATTTTGATCTTAACGCAGTTGCGATAATTAGAGCTTGGAGGGTAAGTTTGAAGTCGGATGAATTTGATGATGCCTTTGTACCATGCACTGTGGGTAATAGGGATGACATCCGTGTGACAAATAAGAGTAGAATTGATAGAAAGTTGTGTAGAAAGTGGCATGTAGATCTAGATTATGTATTGGTCTTTTTGGGGATCCAAGTGAGTTTGGAATTGAGTAGTAGATGAAGCTAAAGAATTTGCCAAGGATTTGTGTTCTTAAGGAATAGGTTTGATGGTGAAAGAAGTGAATGGTTGTGCTAATTCTTAGACTATTTTGTGATATACTTTTAGATAACCACTTCGACATTTATAGGCGCCACTGACTTGTTGACATAAGTTGAGAGTCACTCATTGCATGGAGATATGTGATGTTATAGGCGAGGGCAACTTGCGAAGGATAAGAGCTTTGTATTCAACCATGTTGTTGGTAATGTCCAATTTGAATCGAAAGGAGAAGGGAAGTGTCTTGCCTAAAGGGTGGGAGAAGAACACAACCAACCATAATTCCCTAAAGATATTTTTCTTCACCGAAATGGAGATTCCAAATGTCTTTATAGAGGTCAATGATTTCTTCATCTCGAGGTTTCATTTTGGTCTTTGTAGTTTTGGTTTTAGGATTCTCATCACCACTTGCGAGGGTTTGTGCCTCGAGATTAATAACAAAGCTATACTAGCAATCCTTGATTGTAAGAGCTTGATCCATTCCTTTAATGAGTAATATTTCCTCATCAGATAGGGCATTTGAAATAGGTTGGGTTGCGAGTATTAGAGCGAGAATGAGTTGACTGCGATGAATTGACCTTTGACAACCTTTAGGCAATGATGTGTAAGTCAAATTCCATGAACGCCATCCCTTTACCGATGAGGGTTGTTAGGAGGATCACATGGGAAAAGAAATGGTAGAATAGATCAACATGAATGATGACATAAGTGGTTTGGTAGATCATGTAGTGGCAAATTTTAGTGGGAGAAAAATATATGGCTCGTTTGATAGATGTATAATGAGTTTCATAATCGAGAAGAGCTTGACTAATGGAATAGATTACATGCTCTTGACCTTTTTCATTTGCTTGGGCTAGCATTACCCCAACAAAAAGAGAAGTAGAGGAGGTGTAGAGAATGAGTGGACAATCGGGGGATGGAAGTTGTAATGTAGTAGTAGATAGAGACTTTTTCAAAATTTCGAAGGTTTGTTGGCAATATTTGTTCTAGTCAAGTGTTACGTCTTTTTTGAGGAGATTGTTGATTGTGTGGGTACGATAGGTGAATTTGGGGACTAATCATCGGATTGCCCCAAACTTCCCTAGGAAAGTGCGGATGTTATATATAGATGTAGGATGAGGCATACCAAAAATAGCTCTTATCTTTGTGGGATCTACATCTTTCCCATGTTTGGAGATGAGGAATCCTAGGATTTTTCCTTGAGGGATGCAAAAGATACATTTGCCAAGGTTAAATGCAGACTTTATATTTACTGAGCCATGAAGGGCAATGTTTAGGTTGTGGGCATGATCTTCTACATGTCAAGATTTGATAAGGTCATCCAAGTAGACTTCAACGATTTTATGAATGGGATCGAGAAAGATGTGTATCATAGCTCATTGATGAGTTGCAATATTGTTCTTAAGGCCAAAAGACATCCTAACATAACTATAGGTGCCCCATTCGGTAGTGAATGTGGTCTTATGTTGATCTTTTTGTGCTATCTCGTATTTTGTTGTAACCAAAAAAGCCATCCATGAGGGATAACATCTCAAAACCCATCAGATAACCGTAATGTCCCCCTTTTTTAGAGACATTACTACCTAATCGATTCACTCTTTTTATTAAGCATTATAACCCCTTGGTGTGTCTAGCGTAACATGTGGGAAGTTCTAGGTAGTTTAAAATGTGCACATAGGATAGGAATTTCTTAATATTAAATTAAGAAATTAAATAAAGTGCACATGTAGTGGTTTATTAAATACTTTTTGTCTAGAGGGGAAATATTAAATGTTTAAAATATTGGCATTTGCACCTCTTATTCTATAAGAAGGGGTCGCATTTCCTTGGATGAGCATGTTGATTTGATCATCTATGTCTCTCCATGCTTGGAGAAATGGGATGTATGCCCTAGATTTTCATTGTGCTCTCTATCATTCGATTTGGAATTGAAGTAGATCTGATTTTAAAGACTTTGTCATTGAAGATTTGAAGACTTAATATTTATTTTTGTCATTTTGGAAAGAGGTGACTTTGCTGGAAATTTTTGTTGCATTTCTAGAAAATTCTGTTGGTTGGAATTTGATGAATTTATGTTCATTGGAAAGCTCTTTGTCCAAGCTTTCCAACAAGGGTAATTTTATGTCAAAATTCCAAGTATTGCTCAAGATATGAATTTATGAAGATTTCGTTATTTACATAATTTCCCAAAATTAGGGCAGCGACTTGATTTGGAGTTTTAGGTGACTTTTTAGCATGGCATTCGTGGATGCAAAATTCTAAAATTGATCTCATAAATTTCCTTATAATTTATGCTTCGTTTTGAGCTATGGTTCATAAATTTTAGATAAGTATTTTGCAAGTTATGAGGGTTTGATGCTGCAATTGTATTTCGGGATTTAAAAATCAGGTTTTCCGTATTTTGGTGGTTTTCTTGTACGGAAATTTGCTCCTAATTAATATTATCATTTCCCTTTCGTTTCATGTAATTCAGAGTGCAATTTGGAGTTGTAAATCAAAAGTTATGGAATTTTGAATATTTCAACCTAGGGTTTTGACGACTTACTAAAAATAGTAAGTCTAGATTTCAGTGTTTTTGTTGAGGGTTTATGGTTGAAATGTAAGATTCAGATTTTTATTTTCAGATTTGGCTAATTTTCCGGTTTGTTCCAAAAGGGGATATTACAAGCACCGACGATAACATCAATAAAAGGTAGAGGTAAGTTATCCTTAGGACAACGAAAGTCAATGCAAATACAAATGGCTAACTTGACTTTATTATGAAAGAGGATGATGTTGGAAACCCGTTAAGAATAATCAATGGGACAAATTTATTTGGCATCAAAATAATTTACGAGTTCTTTAAGACAGATTTTTTTATTTGTGGGGAAACTTGTGAATCTTTTGTCAAATGGGTTCAACATCGGGATAAGTAATAATGTTGTGTACTAGAATATCAAGATCAATGTTGGGCATGTATGAGTATCCCCAACAAAACCTACTTTTTTAGAAAGAACTTCACAACGTTTATCATGTAGATGAGGGAAGCATTCTCCCAACACGGC
Source organism: Taxus wallichiana var. yunnanensis (assembly GCA_018340775.1). Classification (NCBI taxonomy): domain Eukaryota; kingdom Viridiplantae; phylum Streptophyta; class Pinopsida; order Cupressales; family Taxaceae; genus Taxus; species Taxus wallichiana. Next base: position 335,797,148 of record CM031236.1, read on the forward strand.
TATATGAGATGTGACATCATCATTTTGAACTTTATTGGTATTTCTTTTTTAGCATGGTATTATTGTCTTAACAATGGTAGGGACTACATGAAGCTTAACAACCTTGTATTTAACAAGGTCAATAGTACGTAAGAAAATTATCAAAGAGGTGGTTTATCATAGACATGACCGAGTTGTGACGTTGAGGAGGAAGTGTATCTTCGCGTGCATGAAGTAACTCAAGGATGGCCTCATCATTATCAATGGTAGATAGTGGACCATTATATTCGACATTGATTTTGAGGGCCACATTTTTCTTTTGTCATGGTGTTGATGACAATTGACTTGTCTTACATCTAGAACCTTAACATCTAGAGTGACATCTTGATGAAGGGACATAAACTAAGCATTTTTCTTGACAAAATCAATCGTGGTTGTAGCATAGGGGTTGATGGCGTCAAGAACAAACAAGCTCGAGTTATGGAGTGTATAGATGGGCCAATTGCATTAGATAAAAGTAGGCTATGTCTAGTAGGGATGGATCTAGGGGCTATAGGGTCAACTGTGAGAGGATAATTTGGGCGTGTAGTGGTGTTGTAGAGTTCTCGTAGGACCCAAGGGGTGTTTCAAAAAAGAGTGGGGTTAGTTTAGGGAACATAAGGTAGAGTTTCTTCACCCTCACTATCGTTAGTTTCATAGGAAGGAGGGTTGACATCATAAGAGACAAAGATCATATGCATGGCGTGGTTGAGTGCATGCACTCTTGCTGCGATGTGTTGGTAATGAAGAACTTCTAAGTGACACAATTCAACATAAGATAAGATATATTATTCATTAATGATAAGTGAACCAATGTGGGTTGTAAGATCATCACAATTAGGCCTATTAGAGTCAAAAGTATTGTTGTGGGCCATGATCCCCATTTTGCTAAAAGAGTGTGGGGATTCGGGTTCTTGAGGATGTGTGTGATCTCGAGTTCACCATTTTAAAGGGGATTACCATTATGATATCCGGAGGAGGCAACAATATAAGGAGGTTCTTTAGATTCTAAAACATGAGGAAATCCATCTTGAGGTAATAAAACCAGAGGAAGCCAAAGTGTAACATTATTTGGTAAGAAATTTTTGTTGATCATGTTTTGCAATTCATTAGGATCATCATCGTCTAAATTGGCTAAGGTGACCTAAATATCAAGTCTATTGTCACAAAACTCAGGTGTATGAGATTTTAGGTATCAGAAGCAACAACGAGAATGCGAAGTGTTTGTCAACGAAAGGGAAATGTAAATCCCAAGGAATCGATCAACATCATGTCTATATTGTCAGTTATTATGGATGAACTTAATGCATTGGTACCGAGAAAATGTGAGTGTGCGCATGTGATGTGTCCATGGTTGGCCAAACAAGAGATTACAAGAAAGATGGCGATCTAGTACTATGAGCTTAGTATGAACGGTCTTGGGGCCCATGGTGACGGGGAGCTAAATGCAACCAGCAACTTCGGACGAGTTTTATCAAATCCACAACAAGGTATGCTTAAGGTCATCTCAGTGCAAAAGTTGATTTTTTTAATGAGAGAGAAAGAGGTGACATTGATTCTAGAACCTTCATCCACCAATACTGCCTTACATGGGCATCATGAATGATGACACTAATAAGGAGTGGAGGATCATCAACATGGAATAATACTTCATCATTAATCATATCATCTTTGGGAAATTCTATGGCTACAAATTTGGAGTTCTTAGGGGGAATGGTGGTTTTGATATTGTGAATTTTGGGGTTAGGGAAAGGTGGGATGGAGGGAGACTCCTCCATTTCATTAAAATCATCCTCCAGGCAATAACGTTGTTGTATGAGGAATTTGTGATGTTGTGGAGAAATACGCATGAGTTCCATAAAATGGAGTTTGTATGTCATGGAAGTGAGCTCATTCAATAAATTCCATTGCATCTTAGGATAAGTGCCATAACGATATCTATGGTGATGAGAAGCGGAGGAGGGTTCCGTGATTGGGTGAAGTTTGTAGGTTTGAGAAACCTTGTTCAAGGGTGGTAGAATAGGCTCTATGGAGAGGTTTTCCTTGTGGTTTTGGGATGAGGCTCAACTAAGGGAGTAAACATGTCACTAGGTTACATGTGAGAAATATCGATCGCCTTTGGTCATTATGGGAAAAAATTTGGGTTCATGGATAAGATCCTTGTGCGTAGGCTTGTTTTAGTATCAAACTTTAGCCGTATTGATGTATTGGGAATATAATCACAAGATCCTTCTACATTTCCTACGAAATGAGATCCTTTATGCAGCTTAGTCTTAGATTAATGGTCATTATGAGCTTATAGAAGGGATTGATATTTCTCATAACATTCTTGAAGGATATCATTGGTTTCAAATTTGGTTCCAAGGAAGAAATAGAGGGAAGCCTTCTTAAGATTTCAAAAATACTTTTGGGAATGGTTGTTAGTGGTGTGCCACCAACAAAAGAGGTCAAAATTAAAAGAATTCGATGGTTGTTTGGTAGGAGGAAAATTGCAAGGGGTTGAAAGGAATTGTAATAAATCACCATGTGACAAAGGTGGATGATGAGGGTTATGAGAAATAACATTTTGACTATCGTTGTTCGAGAGATGAATACATAATAGATTTTCCCTTTAGAAAGAGCTCAAGGGTTGATGGAATTAGACATTGATTTGAGGGTGTTGGAGGGTTTAGGTGGTTGTTCAAATTCTTGCATAAGGTAATCTTGCTACTTGGCGTGCTCAAGAGCATCCTCCAATGTGGTGGGCGAAAAGGATCAAACCTTGGAGATTAGGATCGAGATTCTTAAGGAAGACTTGACAAAGACTTTGATTATCAAGATGATGATTGTCTTGATTAGATAAAATCTTCCATCACTTGATGAAATCATGAGATGAATCGTTGGGATATTGTTTCAAGTTAATGAAGTTTTGAAATGTGTTTCAGGATTGTCATGTTGTTGGAACTCCTTCACTAAGGTTTGAACTGAGGTCTCTATGTCAATATCAGAGTGTGAAGGGAACAAATACCTTTGCAAGGAGTTTGGTTGTAACATATGTATTGGTTTGAATCCACTTTTTATAGATGTTCCCAAGGTTTTAAAGATGGATGGATTAATTGACCCATCATAAGAAATGGTAGGAGATATATCCTAATATCCATAGATACTATGTAAGGATCTATGCGTCTATTTTACAATGTTCGGAGGGACGCATTACGAATTGGAGGGGGGTGGTATTCTCATTATCATCCAATGACAAAGGAGTTGTTGAAGAGGGGCTATGTCATATAAGGACTTGGGTTGGATGAAAAGCCATTTAGAACATGCTAGAAGCATTGGAGGATTGCATACTTGGTCATTTGATCCAAAAACTTGATAATTATAAGATTAGGATCGGTTGGAGGATTAGGGCCACTCGATGAATAAGCCTTTGTATTATTTTGTAAAGGAGTTTTTAGTGATTGATTAGAGGCAACTTCGGTTGTATGAGGCTTGTTGTGGTCAATGGGTTTTAAATGGGGCTTTAGGCATGTCTCTTCCATATGATCTATGCCTTGAGAAACTTTGATTATTCTCCTTCTTTATTGGGTGTGTAGTTTTTTACGTTACTATTCGATTCTTGATTACCCGTCTAGGACCAACTCATGTGATTTCTACCAAATTGCATTCAATGATAAGGTTCTTTACTAATGGGATTAGTCGTGTTGATGCAAAGAGGTTAATGAGATCGAGATGGTGGAGGGGAGATTCAAATAAGATCGGTCCTGTACGACACGGTGGCCGATGACATCGATATGAGGGAGGATAAAGATATCCATAAAAATGGTGTTTTTAAGGGGGATGAAGGAATGAAATAACAACCCAAGGGAAATCTAAAAATATTTAGAATGGCTAAGAAGATATTGAGAGAAGACATGATGAGAAACGACAAGATGACCTTAGAAAACATAACATTTTGCCCCAAATTTCAATGGTATTGGGGTCATACATAGGTACATAAAGGTCGATGGATTTAGAACAAAGTGAGAATGTGATGAATAAGATCGGCCCTACAAGAATTTACACAGGGCCGATGGCATAAGGATAAAAAGCACAATACTCAAACAAAATCAACTATGTAGTAGGGTTTTGCGCGTAGGGTTGATGGAATAAGAAAAACAAGAAAATTGAAAAACTAGAATAAATATGACCTAATTTATTATAGAGTAAGACTCACACCGGGTTCACTAGAGTGTATAATGGGAAAAGTTAGGTTCCCGATTGGGTTCTAAAATATAGGGATCAAATCAAAAGTCCGAACACACGATGTAGATACAAAGGAGCTCAAGGAGCACTAGTGTCATAATTCTAGATGATAGTGACCTATCCCTAGGATAACTATAGGTTTTCAAGGCCTATACCTAAGATAAATATATGTATCCTACTAGGATTCAAAATAAAAGTAACCAATGGGTAGATACGGCTAAGGGGTGTAATATAATAACATACGTATACTCTTGTATATAGTAATGAAGATTTTGTTTGATAACCGAGGGATCGTAATTTTCCACCATGCCTTTTGAAAAGGACCCGGCGACTGGCACAACCCGAAGGTGCAAAGTCAGTAGGGCGAGTCTAATCACACGAATCCTTGGGTAGCACAACCGATGCCCCAACCCGAAGTGCTATAGGTTAAATCGGGATTGAACTCGTGATCGAGTGGTCACCAAAGTGCATCGACACACCTTGTTGAGGCCAACCCTGGGGGCTAAAGTAATGAAGAATTGATTAAAAAAACATACATGCGCAATATAAAAGAGTGAGAAGGGTTAGAAATACTTACATGTAGTGTGTATGTAACCATCAATGGATAATCTTCCTAGACAACAACGCTAAAAGACAATCAATATGGGTGGAGAAGGGGAAAATTCAACAAGATCTCTAGTCCTAACTCACTATGGTGACATAAATGCAAGAGAGGTAAGCTCCAAGATTCATGTAGACATAAAATTATGCACTTGGGTACATTTCTAGGTCCATAAACACATACTAACATTCATATGATTCCTAAGCAAGAAAACTAGTAATTGACGATTATCTTTGGCCTTTTGTCTTTGTTTCTTGTTGTCTATCTAGTCTTGCACACCCTACAACCTAGTCGGTACTTTACTTTCTTATCTTTTATGACTTCGGACACCGCGCCCACCCATGACGCCAAAGCACCTAGGTGCCCTTGTCCCCCAGCGCCCGACCTCTTTCCACCTTACTCGCTCTTTTGGGCCTCTTTTATCTTTTGGCCATATTTTCTACTTATGGTCGATCTTCCAGCTTGTCAATTACAAAATTCAAATAAGGGAATCATATAAATACATATCTATGTGACCAAAATAAAGGACCAATCTCTAAGCATTTATTATCATCACCTAAGATTGCATTTAAACACATCTAAGAGCACTAAAGGCATCCTCAAAGCATCCATTCAAGGGACAAGGGACTGCATTTTTGCATACAATGCATATGAAAGGGGAAGTTCATTATTCCATCCACACATCTATCTACATTGCTACATCTAGCTATCCCGCTATCAAGTGCACTTACACAAGGGCATCCTAGGGCATGATTCTTTCACACACGCACAAGAACTACATGGAGTTTGAGATGTAGTGCAACACTCGGTCGTAAGTTCACTTTTTCAGTGACCGCCGGGGTCAATCCGACTCCCCATATTGCATCTTTCTTTTTTGAATTTGATGTGGTATTGTGGGTTTTATGGTGAATCTTTGTCTTGTAGGTTACAGGTACATTCAAAGTGATCAAGGTGCACACATACATGCGACCAACAATGACTATTAAGCAACACTCTTGCACACATAGTAAAATCATATTTCGACCACTTTCGCAATCACGAGCGCCTAGTAGCGAGACTTTGGTGCCTAAGCGCCCGACCCGAGCCTCGGACGCGCTAGTCGACCTTGTTCGACAATTCTAGATTTTATAGTGCACCATTCCAACGGTCTCGCCTCTCTCTGTTCATTAGTTTTGAAGTGCATCATCCTGGATGAAGCGCAAATCAGCTAAGTCCTTTTCTCTCTCTCTCTTGCACTTAGGGTTTCATATTTTATTAGCTTATTGTTTGTGTCATAGTGTATCTAGCAGCTATAATTAATTATTTCTATTAGTTACTCTACAATTAGGGTTTAACATTAAAGCTTATCTTTGTTAAATCATATGGTGAACCCGCATTCGAACACTCTTGGATCCTCATTTCTTCCTAGAATCAATATCTTAGGATCCTCTCCCATGGATGTCTCCATCCATGCCTTTTTTGTAGGATAATCTTGATTGTGTAAATAAAATCAGATCTTATTTGGCCTAATACTTACATTCATCCTCATACTTCTCCTAAATATGTGTATCATAAGTTTACTTCAGCTTTATCTCTTAATGAGAACATATTACTTTCACATCAGATGAGTTGCCTTCTCAAGCCATGTTAGATCATGATCCCCCTTTATATTCATGTTTGCATCAATAATGTTGGGGTTAAATGTGCCTTAGTTGATAATGGATCGGGGCTTAATATTTGTAATCTAGCATTTCTCCACCAAATTGGCCTCTCTGAGGCCTCTTTGGCTCCCTCATATGTTTCTATTCGTGGATTTGATAATATTCCCAAATGTGTTTTAGGTACTATCACACTACCCATTACTATTGGGCCATGTACTCTACCTATTCCATGCCATGTGATGCCCAATAATATTAATTATAATATTCTTCTTGGGTGGCCTTGGATCCATGCCATGCATGTGGTTCCTTTCACTCTTCATACACGACTTAAATTCCTTTATCAAGGAGTTGTCTACGAAGTTCTAGCAGATCCATCCCCCTTCGCATTTTGTAATTCTATTGAGCATTCCACATAACCCCCATCTCTTACATCTAATCCACATTTCTCCAAATATGGTCTTGGCTATAAGTATTTTCTTTGTTATGGTTTTTCTGGTATTGGTTTAGGCCAACATGGTCAAGGAGTCACAGTAACCGTTGGCTCTCCCCACTCAATCTAATAAACTTGGCCTTGGATATCATCTTCCATCCACATCTTCTTCAGAGGAGGCTTATGTTGTTTTACATACTTCTTCACTTCCTCTCTTATATCTGAAACTCATCAGTGATTCTACTTCTATTGATTGGCCTAATTTGGACACTTTTTCTACTAATGATTCTCTTTTAGAATACATGGGGACTTATGATCACCTCCCCTCTTTCCATCATAAGAAACACTTTCCATCAGTTCTTAATGCTACCACCTACTTTGGTGAATCAGATACACCTAATGAAAGTACCGATGCTCCTAACACCATTCCTACCAATCCATACATAGAGGACCGGTCAACTCTTTTAAATGAAGAAACCATTCAATATAACCTGACACTGCCACCAACCCACGAATGGTTTTGTTGGATGCTTCTCTTATGTTTGCTGAGCAAGATGATAAAAAACAATTTCTTCATGAATTTTACGATATATTTGCATGGGATTATAGTGATATGCTGGTATCGATCCTTTCGTAGCCATGCACAATATAGTCCTCCACCCTAGTGCTAAACCTATTCAACAAAAAAATTTACAAAATGCATCCGAAGGTCGCACTACTAGTCAAGGAAGAAATACAATGACTATTAGACATTGGCTTTATTCATGTTGTGGATTATCTCGAATGGGTGTCTAACATCGTGCCAGTTATGAAGCCGGATAACAAGGTCCGTTGTTGCACAAATTTTCGTGATCTCAATAAGGCTTGTCCCAAGGATAGTTTCCCATTGCCACACATTGATGCCATCATTGATTCCACTGCTTGGATACGATATCCTTTCTTTCATGGATGGCTTTTTTTGGTTACAATCAAATCAAAATCAACCTAGTAGATCAAGAAAAACTTCATTTACTACACCATGGGGAACATTTTGTTACATTGTTATGCCCTTCGCCTTAAAAATGTGGGGCCACTTACCAGTGAGAAATGATGCATATATTCCATGACTATATTCATAAAATCCTTGAAGATTATGTTGATGATATACTTCCAAATCACGACATTGTTCCACATGCTCAAGATCTCTGCACACTCTTTGAATGTTTACGACATCCAAAGTATAAAATACATCTAAATCCAAAGAAGTGTGTTTTGGTGTTATAATTGGTAAGCTCCTTAGGTACATTATTTCCCAACGTGGAATTGAAATTGATCCCAAAAATATCCATGCCATTATTGACATGCCTCCACCTCACAATTTGCATCAATTACGCTCACTGCAAGGTAAAATCTAGGCCATCCATCATTTTATTGCACAACTTTTGATAAAACCCAACCATTCACATGCTTAATGAAAAAGGACACTAAATTTTTCTAGGATGACCATTGCCAAAGGGCATTCGAAGCTATTAAAGCATATCTCTTAAATCCTCCTGTCTTAGTACCTCCCATGGTTGAGTGACCTTTCTTATTGTACATTTCTACTACATTCCATGCATTAGGGGCCCTTCTCACACAACACGATGATTCTCAACGTGAAAGAGTTGTCTATTACATTAGCGAACTTTACTCTCTTATGAATGCAATTACAGCTACATTGAGAAATTATGCCTTGGCCTCATCTTTGTTGCGGACAAGTTATGACACTACCTTCTTAATAATGAGGTTCATATCATTACCAAAGTAGATCCTCTATGATACCTCTTATCTCGCACACATCTCTCGAGATGTCTCGCACGATGGGTCATGTTACTTATAGAGTTTGACTTCAAATTCATTCCACAAAAAGCAATCAAAGGCCAAGTTATTGTTGATCAACTAGCTGACACACCTCTTCCAGATGCATCACATGTTTGTGATTCTTTTCAAGATGATTTCACTGCTTACACCATTGATACTGACACTTGGACTATGTACTTTGATGGTCTCATTTCCTCTCAAGAGTAGGGGATAGAATTGTGTTCATCACTCCACATGGTGATCATCTCCCCTTTGTGTATCACTTAGGATTCTCATGTACGAATAACATTGTTGAGTATGAGGCCCTCATTCTCGGCCTCACCATTACCCATAAACTTCTTATTCACAATATCTGCATACATGGTGATTCTCATCTTATTATAAATCAAGTTAACAATACATATCAAATAAAAGAGGAGCATTTTATCCCATATAATAACTTGGTAAAAACAATCCTAGCTACATTTGAATCCTACTCTCTCACTGCCATCCCACACAAATAACAATCGTCATGTGGATGTTATGGCTAGTGTGCATCACTCATTCCCAAGATATCACTGATGAGCAAGCCACCTTCATCATTTGACACTTACGACAACCCTCTACTTGATAGTCTTCCTTTCGAAGCATGTGCTATAACACGTAACAATGACCATCTGAATGGTTCACTCAAATTTATAACTTTCTATATCGACAAGCTATTCCCGATGAATTTCAACCTCATGAAGCTCTTCGTTTTAAGCGAGGCCACACAATATGTAATCATTGGTGCTTCATTATTCAAAAGATCATTCGATGGTCATTTTTATTATGATGTTTAGGACTAGACAACATCCCCACGACTATTTCTCATGTTCATGATAGTTTATGTGGTGGTCACTTCTCAGGAAAAGCCATGTCACACAAACTTCTACGCCGGGCTACTATTGGCCTACTATGGAACAAGATTGTTTAGAATATGCCAAATGTTGTGATAGTGTCAAAAACATAGCAATCTCCATCATGCACTCTGCATATGACCTCCAACCTATTGCTCCATCATGACCCTTTTCCTTATGGGGTTTGATCTTGTCGCTAAAAATTAATCCCGAATTGGTTGATGGTCATAAGTTCATCATTACTATGGAATACTTTACTAAATGGGTCAAAGCCACACCTTTGCAAACTACCACTTGGTCTCGACATTTGTCATTTTATTACTACCCACATCATTACACGCTTTGGCATTCCCTCTGCCATTATCACCGATAATGGCTCTCCTTTCAAAAATAAGGATGTTAAGCACCTCTGTGCCAAATTCAAGATCAAGCAAACATTCTCCACTCCTTATTATCCAAGGAAATGGCCATTCAAGGAAGCCACAAATAAGACAATTGTTAAAATATTACACAAGACCGTTGATACTAGTGGTGACGATTAACACAATCAAATTCTATACGCTCTTTGGGCTTATCACACTAGTGTGCACACCCCCACCAAATGCTATGCCCTTTTCACTCATTTACGACACTGAAGCAGTAATCCCCTTAGAGATGGAAATACCATCCTTGTGGGTATCACTAAAGGCATTCTCAAAGACAATGAATATCATGAAAACCGGATCCATGAGCATGAGATGCTCGATTCTTGCCGTGTGCAAGCTCTCGAACACCTCTGAGTATATCAAGCTCACATTGCACAAGCTTACAATAACAAACTTCGTCCACATGAATTCAATATGGTGACCTTGTATTAAAGGAAAATAAGAAAAACACAACAGCTGAAGCCCATCTCAAAAGCAAATTCAAACCTAATTGGCTTGGACCTTATGTCATCACATACAGGCTAGGGGATGGTGTCTATTATCTTACCACTCTCCTTGGTAAGCCACTTAAAAACCCACTCAACGTAATGAATCTAAAATGCTACTATGCATAAACATATTCATTACCATATGACGCACTCTTGTGCTAAGGTTCACACTTGACTATTAAGGGCATACTACATCCATAAACCTCACACACTACACATTTCATGCTTCACGATACACCTTTCTAAGCATTCCATTCTCACACATCATACTACCCTATGGAGCACTCTGGTGTTAAGGTTCATACTTGACTATGAGGGCATACTACATCCATGAACCCGACCTCTCCTACACTTCACGCTCTATGCTTCATGATACATCTTTCTAGGATCACATTTTCAAACCATTTCTCGATGATGCACTCTTGTTCTATGGTTCATTCTTGATTGTTGTGAGTATTTTATAAATGAACCTCATCTCATACTATCCACATCTTGGGGGAATGTGCCCTCCCATCTATCACATTCACATTCGCATACCATTCCATCATGCTCATTCACAACATAATGCATATCTTGGTTGCCTCTATTCTTGCTTCCTTATACTTACATATATGTTTTTTTCCCCATGCTAGAAACGGATACTTAATATGTTAATATATTTTTCTATATACACATGCGCATGTTCACTTGGTCTTTAGTTGTGAATGCAACCTTCATACAGATCCTTACACGCTGCAATGATGCTTGCCACTATACCTCTTACTAGTCCCACCAAGGCTCTCAGGGGCATCTATTTTCTCACACATTACATGTGTTATTATTTCATTATTTACTACTTCCTATTCTTACTAGCACATTACTTTCTATCGGAACATACATGCTTTGACATACTTTTTATCTTTCTAACATGCTAACGGGTGATTCATGTGCAACATTTTCCTTGTAGGAACTATTTTCCACCATGGTTGTCTGACACTTTGCTTACAAATTGCTTTCTATTTTGTATATTATTTTTGGGCCATTCCCTATGCCTTTTCGATCTTTGTACTTGTATACTTTTGGCCTCTTTGGCCCGATTGTCTTGTGACATTGTGAGAGATGTCCCATGTTTGAAACCCACTTTTCGTGTCCATCTTGTATGCACACTTTCTTGTTACACTATTTTCTATGACATGTTTACTACTTTTGCTACTAACACATGATTTCTAGCCATATTGTTTGCATTTGTCTTGGTTTTTACCATGCACATTCCATCCCCCCGCATGAGGATACAATTTCATTCAACATCAAGTCTCTCTTTGGGCCACATACTCCTAGCGATGTCACATGCACCCTAAACAAGGAGGGCATACATTGGGTGAATTAGTCACCCATAAAGCAGATTAGAGCTATTGTACATGCTTGCACAAATGAACATGAACATAATCATACTATAGTTACATAAAATGACCTAATTTGACTTGGGTCCTCAACACAACACATACACCAACACCTAGGCTTTGGACAGAGCACCTAGGTGCTCCCTATGTCCTCCCATGGACATTACTATCTTAGGGTACACACAATAATATTCTCATATTAGAATAGTTCACGAAATTTACAAAGCAGTTTTCACATTAGTATACACACGAGTCATCTAGAAATCGAATGCATTCTATCTCCATTTCAATTGAACAAACATTACATTTGGAATAAATCAGGGACAACAAGAACAAAACAAGATCACACCATCTACAAGTGGTGTATAATCAGGGAAGAGTCATGGAAGGAGAGTAACACTAGACCTCTCTCCCCAACACTTGCTCTTTGGCATGATACCACCCAAAAACTCACACTTGATGTGAGATCTCCCAAAAAGTTGCTCTAGGTGTGAGATCTCGAAAAAACTCTTGGTGTGAGATCGCCCAAAAAAAAAATCGATCTTCTACAACATTTTAGGAAATTTTTCTCCTTTTCACCTTTGTAAATCATCAGTGCACACACTTTTCTATTTACTACTTTTACATGCTTTACATACTTATGCAAATTTTTCATATGCACATCTTTGACTACTTTTTCTCTTTTTTGTAGGTCCATCCTTAATACACAACAAGAAATGACCTTTAACAAGCTACAACAACATGTACAACACGATACAACACATTCACATACACCCATAGGGTCACTTTCCTTTCCTAGTTTCCATGCTTCATTTTTTGCACTCATTCCACACTTCACTTGTCTCTTCGACATGTTATCGCCATCACACTCTATAGGAATAAAAGGTATGCATCTCTTATCTACTTTATGTTATCGAGTATTCACTAAACAACATAAAGTGGGGGATTTTAGACACAAAATTATGCACTTGGGTACATTTCTAGGTCCATTAACACATACCAACATTCATATAATTCATAAGCAAGAAAACTAGTAATTGACAATTGTCTTATGCCTTTTGTCTTTATTTCTTCTTGTCTATCTTTGGTCTTGTGCAGACTACAACCCAGTTGGTACTTTACTTGTTTATCTTTTATGACTTCGGACACCAACGCCTAGAAGACGCTAGCACTTAGGTGCCCTCATCCCCTGTGGGCACCCCGACCTCTTTCCACCTTAGCCTCTCTTTTAGGGCCTCTTTTATCTTTTGGGTATCTTTTCTACTTATGAGTCGGCCTTCCAATTGTCAATTGCAAAATTCAAACAAGGGAATCATATAAATACATAGCTACGAGACCAAAAAAAGGACCAAGATCTAATAATCTATTATCATCACCTAAGCTTGCATCTAAAAGCATCTAAGAGCACTAAAGGCATCCATCTAGCATCCATTCAAAGGACAAGGGATTGCATTTTCTGCATATAAGGCATAGGAAGGGAAGTTCATTATTCCATCCACACATCTATTTACATTGCTACATCTAGCTAGCTCCTGCTATCAAGTGCACTTGCGCAAGGGCATCGTAGGGCACAATTATTTCACAATGCAAAAGAACTACATGGAGTCTAAGATGTAGTGCAACACTTGGTCGTAAGTTCACTTTGTCGGGTGATCATCGAGGTCAGTTTGACTCCCCATATTGCATCCTTTTTTTTGGATTTGATGTGGTATTGTGGGTTTTGTAGGTGAATCTTTGTCTTGTAGGTTAAAGGTACATTCGACAATCAAGGTGCGACATACAAATGACCAATAACGACTATTAACGACACTCTTATGACTTAGGAAGAATTATATTATGACCACTTTTTATCACATGAGACCAATAGCATACTTTGGTGCCCAAACGCCTCGACCCATTCCAGTGCCCTAGTAATGCGGCCTTGTCCGACGTTCTAGATTTTACAAGTGCACCATAGTGTCTTTTTGCCCTCTTTGTTCATTATTTTCCTAGTCTTCATCAATCTTGGATCAAGTGCAACTCAACTAAGTCCTTTCCTCTCTCTCTCTCTCTCTCTCTCTCGCTCTCTTGGTTTTTTTATATTTTATTAACTTATTGCTTATGTCATAGTGTATCTAGCAATTGTACATCCTTATTTTTATCGGTTACTCTATAATTAGGGTTTAACATTAAAGCTTATTTTGGTTAAATCAAATCCAATTCCAACAAGTAGGTGTGAAATAGTGTGAACGTAGGCAAGCTATAGGTGTTTGTATGATCATAATGATTGTTTGGTGGTGATTTGACAAAAAGGTGATAGGGTATATATACTTGATGCCATCGCCCACAAACGATGGTGTCATCTCGAGAAAAAAATAAACTTGACATGGGCGACTATGTCGCCTTGGAGGGAACCCTAAGGTCGAAGGGTGAAAACATGTGAGATGGAAGCCACAAAATAAATGGAGGTAAACAATGAAGGTCTAGGGTGACCAAAACCAAGGATGATATCATACAATAAACATAAACAAGTAGATGTATTGGGACAAGTGGACACAATAGGTGTAATGTGTTTAGAATGGGAAGAAAAAAAGGAAAGGTAGGGTAATTATGGCATAATAACGACATCTCTCAAATGTTGTGGTCTAGCCCACATGACCAAGTTTGATCACACCCCAATCCCGACAAGCTCCTTGAGGCACCCACTTAACAGGAAGATGCATCAACATCTATGCACAAAAGAAACAATTAACAAGCATTAAAAATGAGGTGTATACACATCCTTTCTTGATCTCCTCAACTATGACATTTGTAAAATTTCTAATAGAAGTTTCAATTATGGTGATAAAATCTTCAACAAGAATTTCATTTGGGGTAATTGTAAAATTTGAACCATATTCCAACACGTGTAAAGGTTGATTGTTAGGAAAGCCATTCTATAGTGCTCCACATAATAATTAGGTTTGTAATTATTATGGTTTTTATTAATATGTAAAAATTGGTTGAATCATATATATATTGTTATAACAATATATATTACGAGAATATTGTTTTAGGTTGGTTGAGGTTGTTAACAACCTTCACCTTATTTATAGGATTGTAATCTCCTATATATTTGTAAGAGTTCCCATGTGAAGAATAAGAAGAATTATTAATTTGTTTCCTATGCAAATCTGGTTGTTCCACTTTATTTGGTATCAGAGCAAAGTCTAATATTATGTTTGTGATGGAGGAATAATCTTTCTACAAGGCAACTTGGTTATCCTTTGTTGTCTGAGATATGAGATTTGTGTTGTGAGTTTTAAGGATTTTGCATTACATTACATATATTGTGTTTTGTTTATGACAGATTTACATTATGAGATTAAAAATCTGGCATTAGCATGCCTAGAGGCCATGATTCATTCATTTCTGCATCAACCTTGGTAGCATCATATTCTCTTATTTCACCACTAGCATAAGGAATGGTGTGAGGTGTTATTGATGTACCTGGTGGAGCTCAGTAGTAACAGTCATTTGTAGAAAACATCTTTGACTTCATAGTCAAGTTTATATGCATCTCTCGCACCTAGCATGTTTGTATTCAAGCCTGTAGAAGATCTAGACTACACTGATTACAAAAGATCGGGTTCAATGTACATTACTCTCATCTTGCAGTGGAAGGCATACACCTCGCCACATGATTTGCATTGAAAGGCATTTGGAATGTTTGTTTGTTTGGATGATCCATTCAGCCTTCCACATTTTCATGTTGTCCATAATCTTCACAGTGTGAATGCAAGCATCATTTGTTTTTCCTGAAATGTGTTAATAATTCCACACAGATCTACACAAAGAATATTATTTATGATCATGCCTCTCGAATCACATCCATGTACAGTTGTTCAACATGAGCTCCTACAATTTTTCAAAGATATTGAGTTTGTAGATGAAATACAACTAAAGGAGACAATTTTCTTCCCAAAATGCGGTCTATAGGTGAATTGGTTTCTACATAGCAATTGAGATCTCCTTTTGCATGATTTGGTGACATGTTTCAAGCTTCAACTCCCAGGTGAATAATTCCGTGAGGTGGATCGACTATCTTTCAATTTGGTGCCTCAATAAATTTTCCATAAGCCCGCATTTTTCTTTATTATAGTTTTAAGTCTAACTCAAGTCTTTAGTTTGTGATGTTAGTGTGTCTATGAGTGTCTACTTATTCAAGTAAAATTTTATATTCTATAATTTTAGAGGTATGTTTTAAAAAAAAACTGTGTCATCAATAATGTCAAAATGTTGATTATGTTTCAAGTCGTTATCTTGTCACTAGTTGGTTGTCAAATTTTTGTCAAATTCAATTTGTGAGTGGTTTGTCCATCAAGTTTGTTTAATTGTTAAATTAGTCAATAGTGTCATTAAGTAGATTATTTCATTATTTTTTTTTATGTGTTAGTTGTTATTTCGTCAAAATTTAATGTTGTGTCAAAATTGAGTCATTGTAAAAATTGTAAAAAAATTTGCCTTACGAACGCATTTTCGGTGGAATCGATGTTCGAGTAAGGTATGTAACCATTGATCCTCAAAAGATAAATTTGCTGAGCTAGCAGCATGATACCTGGAGGATGGAGGCAAACGGAGGTTGGAGGTCATTCAACGACCTCTCGTCAGTCGCCAACGATGGGGCCGCTTCAGCTGTGGTGACATCTATGTAGTGTGGGTATGTGCTTTCTGTTGTGTGCATGTTTGCATCATTCAATAAGTGGAAATTTCACATTGGGGGGGGAACATGATCCCAATGTTCCATTTCCATTATGTTATCTTTTTCTATGTATGTACGAGCAACATATTTCAATGAATTTCCTATGTTATTCCCTGCAGTGAGATGTGATGAGGTTGAGAATAGTACTTGGCATATCATGATGTGGTTGTAGGTAAACCACTTGAAAACCTTCATTTTTGGTTTGTGGTAAACCAATAGCAAAACCACCATTCTTGGTTGTTGGTAATCCATTTGCAAAACCATCACCTTGTGGTTTGTGGTAAACCAATTGCAAAACCACCATTTTCGGTTTTTGGTCAACCATTTGCAAAACCATCCTTGAGGTTTGTGATCATCCTATGAAAATCACCAAATCATGAGTAGGTGCAAGTACAAAGGCAAGTTTTTCCCATGTTTGCACTAAGGGGGAATGTTAGGAAAGTCATTCTATAGTGCTCCACATAATAATTACATTTGTAATTATTATGGTTTTTATTAATATGTAAGAAATTGGTTGAGTCATATATATATATTGTTAGAACAATATATATTATGAGAATATTGTTTTAGGTTGGTTGAGGTTGTTAACAACCTTCACCTTATTTATAGGATTGTAATCTCCTATATATTTGTAAGAGTTCTTGTGTGAAGAATAAGAAAAATTTGTAATTTGTTTCTGTGCAAATTTGGTTGTTCCACTTTATGCATCCAATCTATGGTTGGATAAATTCACCACTTTAGTCTTCTTTCTAGTCTGTCATGATAACTTTTTGAAATTTCCTGACTCTTTGAACTTATTTTTCTTTTCCTTGGTTCTATCCACCACTTTGTGCATGCCAATGGAAGATCCTAGTTCTAACCTTTCCCACAAAACAAGGTGCACCACGCTAGCACACTTTAAATGTAATTTAAACTTTTTTTGAAAAAATAATGCAAAAAAATCCTAACATATTTCCATTATGCATGTAGTTTGGCAAGAAAATTTGTTAAATTATGCATGTTATGTGATTTGTAATTTTTAAATAGAATTTTCTACTTTGTTGATCAAATCTTCAACAAGAAGTTTCTTTGGGGAAATTGTAAAATTTAAACCATATTCTAGCATCTTTGGCCCGATCTATGGTAGGACAAATTCACCACATTAGTCTTCTTTAATGTTTGTCATGAAAAGTTTCTAACATTTCCATAGTTCATTGAACTTATTATTTTGTTTTTCCTTGGTTCTATCCACCATGTTTCACATGCCAATGATAGATCTTTCTTCTCACAAATCTGGGTGCACCACCTTGGCAAGATTTAAATGCAATTTAAGCAATTATTTGAAAAAACAATGCAATGACTTCCTAACATATTTCCACTATGCACAAGTTTTGTAAATAAATTGGACATACACATTTATTCAATGTACTAATAAAAACAAAATTTATGTAATACAATCTCACATGAAACACTAATCAAGATCCAACACTCTTGTTATAGATTTTGGTTCACACCTTGAAAAATTAAATAGAAAAAGAAAAATTGATTCAAAATCGTAGACTCTCTAAACTCTCTTTTTAATGTTGCTATATTTAAAATAGATAAAACATGTGCAACCATGGATCCTTGAACCAAACATGAGTTATGTATTACAAGAGAATTTGTAGATTGACTTCATACACATTACATCTCAAACCATGACATAACTATAAACACTACATCCCTATCTTCCAAATGAATAGTATTCAAAACTAAGCGTAGACATTAAAATTTGGCTTGTTCTTGTGCAATGAAAAGTTTGACCATGTTCCCCTTGTTAAGAAAAATGCTCACATCCAGAATCTAATCAACTCATCTCTCTTGTTCTTCTATAACTTGCTTAACTTTACACTCTACTTTGTCCTCAATTTAGAGAATAGAATTTGATCAAAAATTGACATTAAACCTTTGATATTCATGACACAAATTTTAGTATTTGTATTCATCTCTCTAGTTCAAAAACGTATCGAAGGATCAATATGTAAGGTTTGGTCATGTCCGATTGCACTGATCCGCCCCTTCACATTCGAATATGGTTTCAATTTATAGTTCTTCTTTGGGTCATTTTATCTTCTTAGCGCCGGCCTTATTAGAATCTTTCACTTATGAAAGGCTATAAAAGCAAGTTAACACCACTTTATAACTCACCCAATACTCTCATAAGCTACAATTGTAAATATCTTTCCAAAATCACTTAAAGGGTTCCTAAATTAGTTGCACATCATCTAAATCACTCCCTACTACAAGCCTCAAGCACTTAACTAGTCAAAGAGTCCATGTTCCTCCATTTCCAAGCATGTAAAGGTCATAGAGCCATGTTTTAGAAAGAGTAAAGTCACTCTAAGTATCGCAAAATGCTTTCAATCAATAAAGGTTTAAGTCACATAATTGAGGCACACCACATCTCACTTATACTATGTTGGGTACATTCTCCACTATGTAGTTAGCTTGTTATCTTCATGTCAAGGGACACAATGGAACCGTTAGCATGTGTGTGCCGGTGTTGTCATTGATGTAAAAGGTACAAGGATAGTAATGATAATTATTGACAAGAAAGTGCAAAATTAAGTTTGCATTGATGATGACATAAACAATGACAATGACGGTGACATGATTGCAAGAGTGGAAATGGTGAGAGTTGCTTGGTCAAGTATGCCTAATCAAGAGGTCTAGTCAGTGTGGGTGATGGCACATGAAGAAAAAATACGGATGAATGCTTGTGAAGCATGGAGAGCATGTTGGTAGTGTGATGATACACTCACCCATGTCTCAGAAGGTGATGACAGGGTTTGAGCATGGTCGTTGGTCTACATCTAGACCTAGTCTAGGTGTTTGGTGGCCTAATGGAGCATGAAGGTTTGTTGCAAAGGTATGTGCCCATGAGGGCATGTAGAGGAGTGAGCAACATTGTGTTAAAGATGTTAGGGTCTTTTGAAGGGGTATGAAGCTCATGTATAGTGTTAACCTATTATGTCTATGTCTAAACTAGACCTAATTCCATGACCTAGCTAGGCAAGTGAGATTGGTTGAGATGATGCAGAGCCAAGTATGATCAGATGAGAATTAGGGAAGTTAAAAGAGGTTGTCCTAAAGTGTAGGCAAAGTTTTAGGTTTGTATGTTGATATTTTTGCATGATATGATGTTTTTAGCTCTACCGAGCTCAAGAAGGTGTGTTTTCCAGCTCGATATGAGATATTTTGTGTTGATTGGCACATGCAAAGTTTTCATGGGGACCTGATCCATTTAAGTATGTTGAGCTATGGAGCTAAGAAATTTGTGTAGTTGGAATCCGATCAAATGATGTCATGTGCTTTATGAACAATCACAGAAGCTAAGGTGGTCAAAAACCCTACCAAAACCCTAGTTTAAGAGCGATGGAGGAAAACTTATTGGTATGAGCTCAAAATGCATTGGATCATCAAATGTGATGATTTGAGGATGGAAAGGAATCTCCTAGATTTCTGATGGTGGTGATTTGGAGTCTTGACAGTAGGTGGAGCCCACTCAAATTTGCATGTTTTTAAGAAAGTTTGGTTTTCTCTTAGGTTTTCCATTAGACCTATTATCTAAATTGATGTTCTAAGTAGAAGGGAATCTAGGATACATGTTTGAGGTGATTTCATACCATGGTAGAGCCATTTGGAGGTCTGCACATGTCCAAAAGTGAAGACTAGTTTTTAGGCCTAATAGGTAGTTTTTTACAGTCATGGTGAAAGGAGGTTCTTGGGCATGTGTGGCCTAAGTAGAGGTGTCTAATGCCTATGAGGGTGTTGTATACATCCAATGTGACATGTTCCATGTTTTATTTGAGTCATACAGTCAATTTAGTTGGCGAGGATGAGGTCATACGATGTCTTATTTGACAAAGTTTAAGGACAGTGAAGGTTCTTTGGTGCAATTCGAAAGAACAATAAATTTTATTTATTCAGGATATATAGCTATTGGAGAGATGCGAGGGGTTAGATTTGATCCTCTTGCATGCATTGATAGGTCTTGAAAGTTTCAGCACAAGCATGAGAAGTTCATGTTTCCAAGACTAGTTTCTTAGAAGTATAAGTATCCTGAAGGACAAGGATGTTTTGATGACTTTATGGGCTCATTCATGAAGTATAACATGGTTTTTCGGCTTTCTAATAAGTGGTTTCATTCCATGGTTGAGGTGATATGTTGAATTTTGGTCTTCATATTTGAATATTGGTTTTGCTATAGGTGCTCGGAAAGAGTAGGACATAATCCTATTTGATGGTAACATGGTGTTAATGGATGTGCATATGTTCTTGATCTCATAGAAGGTGTTGAGAGGATGTATCTAACATGTGTGGAGCTTGTGGAGTCATGATGGAGCTTCCTTGTGCCCTTAGAGTCCAAGAAGTATTCGGTGGAGATGAAACTAGCCTTTTAGGCCTAGTTGTGTATGTTGTGTGCTTTGGTCTAATGTCAACCTATAAGGTCTAGTTGTGTGATTTATATGAGATGGTAGATATGTTTTTAAGTTGGTACATGTGACCTTATTGGTCTTTGCCAACCTATATGGTTGTGTAAGCTAGAGTCATGTATAAAAGTGCATTGTATTTGCTCATTTGAGCTAGTGAAGTGGAAGGAGTTGTGAGCGAGCTAGAGGAGGTGAAAGAGAGTGTTAGAGGGCTCTAAGGAAGAGCTAAGAAGAAACATGAGAAGGTGATGAGAGTAGAGTAGATGGTCTTCAAGGTCATTAGACCTAATCAACATATGAAGGTGTAAGATTGAGTGAAGAAGGAGAGAGAGTTGTTTGAGAGGGTTTTGAGGTGTATGAGCTAATCTTGTGATCACAATCAGTTTTTTGAGAAACAAGACACATGTGATCTTCATCTTCAAGTGGCTGAGTTGGTGTTGTTATCCAATTTTTCTCCCTTGCAAATTGGCTAACTTGAAGATATGGACTTAGGAATTTTCATGGGTCTTGAAGAAGAATTTAAGAAAAATAGATAATTTCAACTTTTAGGGCACTTGCATTTGTTTTGGGACATTTATATCCTCCTCTTCAAGCCAAAAAAACCCCAAATACTTGTAAAATTTTGAAGAAATTGAGAAAACAGATTTTGTAGTGTATTGTGGGTTTGTGGGGCTCGAGATGGAATAATTCCTAAGTTTTCTTTGTTCCCCTTGGTCGCAAAAAAAAAAAAAATTGACTAAGTGTAGTGTATTGTGGAATTTTAGACGGTAGGTGGAACAAGTTCTCACAAAGCCTTTTTCCTTCACATTTGATGTCAACCCACAACAAAAAGGAAAACTCAAAGAAAGAGTTAAGTGTCATGGGATGTAAATAAAGTGTAACATGGAGGAACTCATCGTAGGAGGAACTAGTTTCTGGGAACCAAGGTTCCCTGCAGAGTGCTTTGAGTCGCATGACAAGGGAAGGTGGGCATTGAAGTCAATATAGTGCGGGAAGACGGGTGTCGGATGAACTAAGTCTAGGGAGAAAAAGTTTCACGGGAGTGTGAGTTCCGCACACAAGCACATGGGCCAAAAACATAGTGCTACATGAAAAGTATTATTGTGGATGGAGCAAAGTGCATTGGAACCATGAGTTGCGGGAACCAAATGTCGTGGTGGAACAATTCCTAAGTTCCACCTTGAAGTTGATTAGTGACCATCATGCAAACCCAAGACCCATGCGAACAGAGTAGATAAAATGGAACGTAGGGAACACTTTTATGCTGCCATGAGTTCTCTAAACCATCAAACCATCTACACCACAAAGTAAAAATGAGTTAATTACAGACTATGGGAGCCTGTGTCGAACTCCTTGACCCCGAACTTAAAATGGCCATAAATTTTGACTTGTTGCTCCAAATTTCGTAAAATTTTTACCATTGGAAATCTATTAGCATCCTCTCCACCTTAAAAGCTGGATTTCTTAATTTAGGTGAGGATAGGTTGGTGAAAACAAGGAAAAATCTTCATAATTTAAATGAACAGTTCCATACAACCCAACTACCAAAATTGATGAGGTATGGTGCCCATTCTTTCTCCTACAAGCAAGGTACAATGGAGGAATGGCCTTGGAAGGTTGCCCATGCCTCTTTTCAGAAATTTAATGCATGTTGGTGGGTGAAGGGGGAAATCTGAGTTCCCTCTATTTTCCTTCTCTCTCTCCTTTTTCTATAAATTGTAAAGTGATGCTCATTTGTAATGTTGGATACTTTTAGAATGCAAGGGCATCATTGAAAAGTGTTGCACAAGTGTTCTTGAGTTGCAAGCCTTGGATTGTGATTCGCAGTGTGTTTATACCTTCTTCCTCCATTGTAATGATTTGTGCATCATCTTAAAGAAATAAAATACTTGTTTTATGGTTATTATTCTTCCCTAACTGGTGATTTGTTGCATTTTATTGCCTCTTCATTTACTTGTAGGTATGTTGTGTATGTTTCTTCATATTACAGGGTTTATTTCTATTGTGCATTATATGAAAATGAGAGTTTAAATGTTTATCTCGAACCATGGATTTCATTTATGTCCTCTCCACCTTTATTTTCCTCCAATTTCTCTCATTTAAAAGTATCTTTCCCCTTATTTTTGGTGCTATCACCTCCCTTAGTTTAGGATTTTCCTTTTATGCATCTCCCTCTCTCCCTGGTCCCTTGGAATCATAGATTAGTGCTAGGTAGTTGTATTTCCCTTCCTAAGAGTAGTTTAGTAGTAGGAATAAGCATAGGAATCCGACCTTCTCTGGAGGTCTATCTTAGTTTGCAAGGTCCCATAACTTGGAGACAGTCCCATGTTGCCTCAAAATCTGGGTTGTCCATGACTCGGGCAAGGTGCAATTTTTAGCTCTAATATATGCTTACTCATATTAGGGGTTGTATCCTCCTTGTAGGATTGATCACTTACTAAATAGGGGTTAGTGCTCCTTATGGGATTGGTGTCTCACTAAAGAAATATTGTGTGATGTGTAATATTCATGCAAGTCTTTTGAATTGAGTAATATATTCAAAAGTTTCAAAGTGAGTTTTCCTCCCTTGAGGGTTTCCCACTTTATATCTAGTTTCTTGTGTACTCTCTCATTCATGTGTATGGTTGTTCATGCTTAATATGGTTTCATTGGTTAATGTATGTTGATTTGATGCTTTGAATGGTGTATGCAACTTAAGGAAACTAAGCAAATGGTTTTAAAAACTGATTCACCCTCCCCTCTCAGTCATTGTGCTTCCAACAGAACCCCTACGAGATTCGTTCGTTATTCAAAATTGTGCGAGCACCTAGGAGAACTACATGAGACTTGATCCTGCAACAAGGGTATATATTGAAACAATTGGTTTGTTTCAACAACCGGGAGTCCGAACACCAATGACTGCTAGGGTTTTTACTTTTTTACAAATGATTACAAGTCATTTCAAAGTTGTGCAAGTAAGAGTAACATGCGGTGAAGATCATTACTAGACATTCAAGCACGTATAAAATTACATGTCTACATAGTTGAATGGTCCAAAGCCATATAGTTTGAGGTAAAAACCCTATATATCAGTGGGACAATACATAAGTTGTATGGTCCCACCCTTATTGGGTTTCATCTCCAAAACTTTCACCAAAGTATATATAGTTCCAAATTAACCTGTTCTACTACCATGCATATCCAAATCATTCCTGGTTTTCTTGACAACCAAGTCTATCTCTCCTCTCATGTATTTGAGAAAGTACATATTGTTTATCTTTTGTTATATATATGAATGCATTCATTTGATTATGATTAATGTTGGAAGTCAATTAGATCATAATAGTCTACCTATTACTAACCTTGATATCCTCTTTAGTGTTGTGTATTCCGATAACACCTACAATAAATTTAGTTAGGGTGTAAAATTTTGGTGAAACCAACTCCTAAATTGAATTTATTTCTCCAACCCTAGTGGCTATAGAGTCTCTCCACATATTCTCGCACATTTTTCACGTGATTTTTCTTTATGCCCTTTCAAAGATAATAATAAAATTAATCACACACATATTTAGTACATTGAGATTTATCCTCCTACTCGCAAACATCATATTCTCATGGATTCTTTTCAACTACATGTTTCTAGCATTCGTTCTATAATGGATCATAATGTGCACATGGTAGCTTTGAATGATATAGGGATCCATTGTGCACATTATTTTGATTTTGATCAAGATTGGCAACACCATATAGATCAAGAACGTATTGAACATGCATCAAACTATTGTCCAAAATTACACCTCCATGCAATTTTGAACAACTCATTTAACTTGTAACTTAGACACTTTTTGCTCAAATGCGGAATATTGGAAGTTATTATTCCACGAAGTGCATGCATGTAGTGTTTCGTAGGTTCTCCTAACTTGTGGAATAAAGGAATTTGAGCTTGGGACTTAGGCAGATTTCAACAAGGTTAGTGCTTCACGTCCAAAAAATATAGTGTTATGTGGAATTAGAGAAATTTGGAGCTTCATGGGGTTTGTCAATTATGAGAAACTAAGGTTGGATTCCATTGAGCATAAACCATGATATAGAAAAGACATGCCGCCAAGAGTCGTGCAACAAAATAAATGCAAGTTCTTAAGGAGACCAAGGTTGGAAGTTGCGTAACATTATCCTAGTGTTCTACGGGCTTCTCGAGGAATACTTGTTTCATGGCCTTCAAAATCCATATAACAAAGGAACATGGTTGTGAATTGTAAAATCCACGTAACATGAAGAGATAGACACATGCGACATGTGGAGAAGAGAGTTTTGTAGGTGCTCTAGAGTTAGTGTCTCACGGGTTTCTCAATCCGTAGAGATGTTCAACATTGCAAAAGTCATGGGATGCTAAGTTAGTCTTCTGCGGATATCAAAGAACACATGAAATCCATGGAACAAAGCGAACATTCAAAATTCACACAACAAAGAAAATTCCCGCAAAACAAAGAAAAATTCAAAGAAAGTCTCAACACAAGGCAGAACTAATTTTTGGGTAGTAAATTTCATTGTGGAGATTCAAATTTCATGAAATTGATGGTGTTAGAACTATCTCTTCAAGTGCTTCATTTTTCCATAAATAAATATAGGATTTGATGTTCTTTTGAGGGTGAAAATGAAAAGACAGGTTTCGAGGTAAAAAGTGTAGTTTTTCATCTATAGGCATACAACCACTTCAACCACCCAAATTTATTTTTCCATGTTGCCCATACCTCCTCCTTCAATTCAAATAGCATAGAGGAATGGCTTTTCAATTTCCTATGTGCATCAAGAGGAATTGATTGCTCTTTGGTGGGCTATTGGTGTGAAGACTTGACATTTCTCTTTTTTTCCCCTCCTTTCTTCTTCCCAATTTTTATAAGTATGGAACTCATGCCTTGTAAAATAAATCCCTCTTTTGTTGTAATGACACCATGCCAAAATGGTAGTAGAATTCTCACAATTTCTAGACCTCGATTTGGACTCGCAATGCATTTAGTGATTTCTTTCATGAATGTAATGGTTTGTGCATCCTTTGAGCAATAAAATTGTGTTGAGGATCTCTTTGCCCTACACTCATGTTTTATCACATTCTTTCCTCCCATTCCTTCTTTGGTATGTGGTGTGTGTTTTTGTTTGTATGGTTCCATTTCTATGTGTTGTGAATGTGTGGGAGGGGTTAGTTTGTGTAGTTTCGGGTATGTGGCACATATGTCTTCCCTTCTCTCCTACATTTACTTCTCTTTCTTCCCGTGTGAAGATTGATCAACCCTCTCTTCTGGTGCTATCACCACCCCCTTTTAGCTTAGGTATCTCTCTCTCTCTCTCTCTCTCTCTCTCTCTCTCTCTCTCTCTCTCTCTCTTTCCTTGGTCCTTGGATGTGTTAGTGTAGGTTAGCTTAGAGGTAGTGTTAGCATTAGGTTAGATAGGTAGAGGAACTAGCCTTCTTTGGAGGTTTGTCTCAAGATGTAAGGTCCCACACTTGGAGACAATCCCATGTTAGCCAAAAGTATTGATCTTCCATGATCAAATCCTAGGGTGCTACTTTTAAGTGATAATAGTTTTGGCATGCTCTTTGGGACATGATTGAAGCTCTCTACAAATACACTTCACCAAGTTTGATGTGTGTTTAGTGGTATTCCAGCCCATGGAGGCTTTAAATTAGCACATCCGGTGGATCCACTTTGATCCAACAAACCCATTTATCTCATTCACACGCATTTTCCTTTCTTCCATTTTCCTCTTTCATGAAGTTGTGCAGTCATGACTCCCTTCTGTCACACCCCACAATAGTTGAAGGTTCTATCGTAGTAAATGTTTTTGAATGATTAAATAAATGATGAACTTTAATAGATAAGTACATATATATATATATATATATATATATATATATATATATATATATATATATATATATATATATATATATATATATATATACACACATACATACACACACACACACACACATACATACATACATATATACACATGTATATACATGTGTATAGATGTATACATAACCCTATACGTGCATTTACCTTCTAACATTTGTTGGATTTGATTAATGATCACCTTCTGGTTTGCATCATTGAATGCGGATTTATTGATCGAATTTCATCACCGATTGCATTAATCAATTATGTTTGTGATTGTTAAGGTTACTTTGCATTGTTTAACGTAATATCGTAAATTGATTAATGGTTATTGTTAATATTATCCTAACTTTTCGTAGACCACAATGCATTTTGGAAGTTGGCCACATTGTTTGAAAAAGGTTTAAATTCAAAAGTTGTGTGATTGGTCTTTGACCACTTGGAAAAATAATTGTTTATTGGTTGTTAACAACTTGGTCATAGACCACTCTACAAGGTAATTACTTGGTGGTATTGTTTAAATGCTTAAACTAAAAAATTGAACCTCTTTGGCATTGTGAACATGGTCATGGACCATTGACAAGGTAATAAGTTTAATGTTTATTGCTTATGGATTGAAGTGGATCATCAACGGCACCAGTGCCAAGTATAAATTTTAATAGAAATTTTTTTATTTAAGATAGTCATAGACCATGGGAGACAATTGAATTGATTATTGTTTATTTTTTAACAATGGTCATCGACCATATTGCTTGGAAAATATTAATCTTAAAGATTATAGGATATTGTTTATATTGGTCAATGACCACTTTGAAAGTAAATGGATAAAGTTAAAGTCAAATATCAATGGTATTAAACCATACACATTGCATGCAAATTAGAAATTAGAGGGAAGAGGATTACTAATTTTGAGGAAGCCACAAGTGTAACTTCCATTCATTAAATAAAAATACGGTTTTGTGGGAATCGCTAGCTTGC
This sequence comes from Taxus wallichiana var. yunnanensis, assembly GCA_018340775.1. Classification (NCBI taxonomy): domain Eukaryota; kingdom Viridiplantae; phylum Streptophyta; class Pinopsida; order Cupressales; family Taxaceae; genus Taxus; species Taxus wallichiana. The sequence goes on from CM031236.1 coordinate 335,825,095, forward strand.
TAAGTAAGTCAAGGCATGCATTCCTCCCCTCTATTCACATTTTTGGTTTTGTGAGTTATTTTGTCTGCTTAACTTGGTCTTAGACCATACACATTGCATGCAAATTGGAAATTGGAGTGAAGAGGATTACCGTAGTCATAAAATCACACACTTTAGACATTATTTAGTCACAGTCTTATACTACTATTCATATGGTTTTTGAGTGAAGAAAGTACTAATTAACCCTCATCTTTTGGCCATTTTACTTTCTTTTATGTTATTACTTCTGACCTTCAGCACATACTTGCCTAGTCTGTTTTGGTCGTTTTGCATCATTTTAGCCTTGATTGGGGTGTTCGGGCTTGATCTTGGGGCGTCCATAGGCGCCTTGGTCCCGATCGGACCTGCCCACCCGATCCTTTTCCCACTTTCCTATCACTTTTTGAGAACTTTCTAGCCATTTGAACATTTCATATTTCTTGTGGTTAGCCTTTTTGGGGTTAATTACGAAATTAGAACAAGAGAACCATATAAATATAAAGTTATGAGACCATAATGAGGGACCAAACACTAGTCACTACTATCATCACCTAAGGTTACATCCATTAAAGGCTCCATTTGCATCCATCTAGCTCCATCACAAGGCACAAGGATGGTTCATCTACATCACACTGCATAGGAGGGAAGTTTATTCTATTCCATCCACCATTCTATTACATTTCTACACATAGTTATTTCTCACTACTTTCACAAAGTGTGATTGGCACAAGAGCACCTAGGGCATGATTGTACACACAAGCACATAGAACTACATCAGTCTGAGATGTAGTGCAACACTTAGTAATTCCACCATTGTGGCAGCTGAGGATAGTCGACCCCTTCATTTGTATTTTTATTTTTAGGGTTTGATGCTTATTTTAGGGTTTTGCAAGTTTATCTTTCATCATTGATCATTGATGACATTTGACACAGAGCAATGAATTACACATGACAGACAACAAGGGATTCATATCATCTTTTAACCCTACAAGTTTGGTTTCTAGACCTCCTACATAGACTAGGGCGCTCATAACTTAGACTAGGGTGCCCATAGACACCTTGATCCTCTCCCGGGAACCCTAGTCCAGCCAAACAGTTCGAGATATGTCCTTTTCGGGACTAATTAACTAAAATGTGGATATGCCTTATAGATAATCTAAGTTATGAAAAAATCTAAATGAGGTAAATAAATGTAGTAAAGAATTATGTAAATGACCCAAACAACTAATCTAATGAAAATAGAAACCCTAATATGCAAGAGAGAAGGAGAAATAACTCAGTTGAATAGGAGATGCTCACGGGACTATGTCAAAGAGGTGACTAGAGAATCTAGAAGAACGATCGTCTATGCATAAGCCCCGAAAAGGATGGATCTAGGTTGAGTCATTGGACTAGAGTGTTTGGAGAGGGACATGGGTGCCTACAAGCACTCTGGTATGTAAAATGGGCACCCTGGTCTATGAAAAATATTTAGAACTGAGTTTTTCAGGTTCGGTAGATGGTCTGAAACCCTCAATGTTTTTCGTATCAAGTTCATCATACTGCTTCAGATGTCTCTTATATTCTAAGATGAATAAAAGACCTGCAAACGACCAAAGAGGAGTATCAAAACCCTAAAAAGAAGAATGCAAATGAATGGGTCAGACTGACCTCAGCTGCCACAACAGTGGGCTTACTAACTGAGTGTTGCACTAAATTTCAAACCCAAATGTAGTTCGAGTGAGTGTGTGCATAATGTTCCCTAGGTGCTCTTGTGCCAATCATACTTTATGAAGTAGCGAGCAATAACTAAATGTAGAAAATGTAATAGAATGTGTGCATGGAATAGAATAGAATCCTCCCCTTATGATGTGTGTGATGCAGATATCCTAGCTGTGTGCCTTGTGATGGAGCTATGTGGATATAAGTGATCTCTAATGTAATAGATGGATGTAACTCTAGGTGGATGATAGTAGTGACTAGTGCTTGGTACCTCATTATGGTTTCATAAATTTATATTTATAGGGTTATCTTCATCTAAATTCATAATTAACCCAGAAATGGCTAACCACCAAAAAGATCGGGCGCCAAAAAGGTGGGACCAAGGCACCCATGGACGCCCCAGTCGAGGCTAAAATAATGCGAAGTGATGAAATATGACTGGGTATGTAGGTGTAAAAGGTCGGGAATGACAAAATAAAATAAGAGAAGATGGCCAAAAGACGAGGGTTAATTAGTACTTTCTTCACTCAAAAACCTTCTAAATAGTAGTATGAGACCGGGACTAAATAATGTCTAAAGTGCATGATTTTGTGACTACATTTTCCCCCACTTTATGTTGGTGAGCGGAAAGCTCGGTAACATAAAGTAGATAGAGATGCGTACCTGATGTCCATGAATATTGTAGTAGAAAATGCGTTGAAGGACTAGACAAAGTGTGGAATGACAAAAAGATGATGGAGCATGGAAACTATAGATGAAAATGCGCAAAAAAAAGTGATGAGAGTGAACCTAGGCGAAAACACGTGTGTAGTTATTGATGTGTGTAGTGTACATGCATGGTTAGTATGCAAAGTGTGTTGCCGTGAAGTGTTGTTGTTGATGTTGTTATTGTTTTCCCCATTTGATTGCTTGTTTCTCATATGGCGAGCCTACAAGAAGAAAATGATCAAGTAGTCAAATATGTATGTATGTATGTGTAAAAACACAATGTAAAAGACGCATGTAAAAGTATGTAAATGTAAAATATGCAAATAAAAGAGTGTAAATGGAACATGTGCACTTGATCCATGTCGAGAAAGAGAGTGTAGAAGGATATCATGTACTACGATTTTTTGGGCAATCACACACCACCCTGGCCAGAAGAAGTGTAGGGAGAAAGTTGCATTATTCTCCTTCCTATAACTACTTCCCTGAATGTGTGTGAAGAGATCTTTATACGTCCTAGTTTTTTAGACGATCCGATACCACATGGACGAAGTAGTGTAGGGAGGTGCACCCACTGTAACCTCCAATCTTGTAATTGCTTCCTAGAATGTTAAGGAAAACCATGTTCTATAAAAGTCATCTTGTATGGGGTTTGTAGACTGGTCTGAACCCACTTGTTGTATATAACCGAACCGAATCGGTGTAGAATCTCTGTGTAGTGTGTATAAAAACCTCAAATTATGCCCACCTCTTTGAAGGCGCATGAGACGTCACTGATAGGAGAAATGCAACTCCAAAAGAGGACCAACCACATGTAATTTGAAACTCTTCCCTGCAAGGGGAAGGGAATGCACTTGGTAGAAACCAAGGTGTGCACAAACAAGGATGGCTAGCCAAAAACAAGTGTTAGTATGAACAAGCATGTATATATAAAATATTGGTATAAGCTACACAAACAAAGTGTGTAAGCTACCAAGAAAAGTAATGTAAACACACAAGAAGACAAGAAAGCCACACAAAGCGGGTTGCAAACATGGGACATCACTCATGATGTCACAAGACATGCAAAGGCCATCATGGCCGTAAACAACAAACAAGTGTGCACACTAAACATAGGGCAAGGCCCACATACAAAAGAAAACAATGACAAAGAATATAACAAACAAGTATGGAAGCAAATATCCCTACATAAAAATGTTGCACATGAAGCACCCATTAGCATATTAGAAAGATAACTAGTATGTCAAAAACGTGTATAACCAAGTAATGTAAAGTGCTAAGTATAAAATGAAACAATAACACATGGAAGAGACGAATGTGGATTCCCCCAACGAACCAAAGTGTAGGAAGGGTAGAAGGCGAGCATCCATGTTGCGTGTAAGAGACATGTATTTGCAATCACAACTAGAAAAAGATGTGAACACATGTGTGGATGATATAGATAAATGACATATAAGAAATCTAACTATCATGTGTAATAAAGTGACCATGAACAAGTAAAAGTAAGCAAGAGTAAGAGAAACCATAATATGCAGTATGTTGTGGATGGATGGAATGGAATGCAAGATGGAATGATAGGAGCCGTGTGCCCCCCGAGTGAATGGAAATGTATGTAGTGAGGTTCATTTGGTTTCCCCCTCAGCAGTCAAGAATGAACCGTAAACAAGAGTGTGTCATTGGGAAATGGTCGAAGTGTGTGTTGTGTCTAACGTGTTGTGATGAATGTGTAGGTGTAGTGATGAGATGCAACCTAACGACGATGTGTGTGTGAACCCTATAGCCGAAGTGTATATCACAACTAGATGAATGTATAAGTGATGATTTAGCCTAAGTGTATATCACTATAAGATGAATGGATGAGTGATGATTTAGCTCTAAGCGTATATCACTATAAGATGAATTGATGAGTGATTATTTATCCCTAAGCGTATATCACTACAAGATGAAGAGGGGAGTGGTGATGTAACCTAAGGTGTATACCACTACAAAATGATAGAATGGGTGACCATTTATCCTAAAGCATATGACACTAACCTAGTAATGTCACATGATGAAAGGTCGAATGATAAATGTGTGATGAAGAGAAGGTCCATTTGATTTGTAAACCCTCAATAGTCGAGTATGGACCAAGGAACTAAAGTGCATCATAGGGTAATGAGTGCAACACGTAGAAGATGATGTAGTATGCGTAGTAATGAGAAATGACCATATGATGAATAACATGTGTAAATGTGCAGTGTGTAGAATGCAATGCAATATGTGTGACATTTGTAATGCAATATGTGTAGAGAGACCAAATGTGTGCTATGTAATATGTAAGATGAATATGATGTAATGTGAGTGTCATAGATAACAAAAGTGTACAATAAATACTAGTATGATGTATAACTATGCAATGATCAAAGTGTTATAGAATGTATGATGTAGGATGTGAGATGTGTGATGAAACACAATGTGTAATGTCTATAGTGTAGTGTGTGGGGTTCATGTGTAGTAATCAATCAACAAGTCGAGTGCAAACCAAAGCACAAGAGTGTGTCATCAAGTAATGATGAAGCTAAAGTATGAATGAGTATGCGTATGCTATGAGGTTGATGTAGGAGAATGCAAAGATGATAGATGCATAAATGTGATGGTGAGTGGGGGTACATTATATGTGATTCCCCGAAGTGTATGATAGGAAAGATGACTATGGGCATCTATCAAGGAGATCATTGTTGTCATGATCGAAACCTACTGGAGTAGAATCAAAACTTGATAAGCTATAGAGTGAGGAGGGTCATATAAAGACCCATTACAGAATTGAGTGTGTAACATTCATTGCATATTATTCATTAGTAAAGGTGATCGGTGGACAACCATGAGCATGCCAACGAGAGATATTTGGAACATAAGTGGGAGAAGAATCATTATAAATAGAAATATTGCCAAAATACATAGGAAATGTAAGCAAAGAGTGATGAACATCTATTGTTAAACAAATATTGTCAAGCCAGGACTATCTAAGTGTTATTGGAGAGTCACGAGCGGTGACGTGTAACAAAGGTTGTCAAATGAAAGACACACAAGTCATAAGTTGCCATAATGTGAAAATAACCATGATAGAGATGTGGTGAATGAAGAGGTGGTAAAATGTCATTGAGTGTCATGTCGAACCTAGCTAAAATTTCGCGGGTAAAAATAGGTTCTAAGGACTTGGAATCAATGGAGTTGTATTGCCAAAAGACCCTATTGATGAATAATGTGCATGTAAAAGGAGGTAGTGGAGCTGCAACCCATGGAGGAGAAGATGAAATAGCATCGAAACTATTTACAAAACCCCGATATAATACCATCTAATTAGTAGAAGGAGGGTTCTTGATCCTATATTCACCTGAACCATTGGCCACAAAGGATTCTTTGAAATAAGAATTGTCTATGCCAAGAGGATTAAAATTAAGTTGTCTCAATGATTCATCCGTAAATTTGATAGCTTCAACTTCGTCACTAGAATCATCAGAGTCATTGGTGTGAACATCATCATGTTGTATATCATTATCTAGGATATTGGTAGGTGGTACCATAGGCGGAGTAGTAGAGGGTGCCACAACTAGTGGAGAAGGAACACTAGTAGGAACTAATACTGTAGGTGAAATAATAGCAGTGGTGTAAGTAGAAATGGATGGAACACTGACAGTGGTAGAAGGATATTTTGAAGTGCTAGACTAACCAATGTCATATGTATCAATACTACTGTATGGGATACGTTGCAAAGGTGGTATGGGCATAAAAGTAACATGGTCTATGTGAAAATATTTGAATGGCTTTGGATTTGCAGTGATAGTATGTTCATAGCCATCATGTAAAAACTTGACACATTGGTGAATAGTAGATGGAACTGCTTGCATTGTGTGAATCCAAGGCCTACCTAACAAAAGATTGAATTGGAAGGAGGCATCGATAACATAGAATTTAGTAAGAACAATCTTAGGCCCAACCCAAATATGTAATGAGATAGTCCCTAAGCATGTGCAAGTGGTAGAATCATAACCACAGATGAGAGTGGAATTCTTAGAAATTAGATTATCGCTAATACCCAATTGCTTCAAAAGAGAATGAGCACATAAATTGACAGTTGATCCATTATCAATGAGGACTCGTTTAATGCAAGTAGTGCTAATAACAACAGTAATGAGCAAAGGAGCACATAGGATTGCTTTTAGCAAAAGGTGACAGATCCTCATCAGTGAAATATATAATATATGGTAAATTACGAAGGGAATGTATAAGATTTACAAAGGCCTTTGTGGAATTATCACTTTCAATATGAATGAAACAAAGGGAAGCTTCCAACGTGTTACAAAAATCTGGTGCATTACGCAAAAAATCATAAAAATATATCTTAACAGATGTATTTTTAAGTTGTTCAATGATGTCATAGCCCTTGGAAGTAGTGGGAAGATATTTAGAGTAATGGGTGGAGGAATAGACGTAGGTGGAGCAGTAGGCGGATTGAGATGAGTATGAAAAGTAGTAACTACATTGATGGATGGATCAGCCCTAGGTGTGACAAAGTGAGGAGGATGTTGAGTGCACACACACATGAAATCAGCAGTGGTAGTAACTATGCTTGAGACCTTAGTTAGTGTAAAGGTAGGATAATAATATTGAGCCATAAATTGATAAGGAGATTACATGATCAAAAGGAAGTGTTGAAACATGGGGTTTACCAAAATGATTAACTAAAATGTGGATATGCCCTATAATTAATCTAAGCTATGAACAACTATAAATGCCATAAATAAATGCATTAAATAAGTATGTGAATGACACAAAAACTAATCTAATGAAAATAGAAACCCTAACATGCAAGAGAGAAGAGGAAAGAACTCGGATGAATAGGAGATTCTCATGGGAATGTGTCGCAAAGGTGGTGGAGAACGGAAACACGAACGAGCGTGTGTAAAGAAGCCCCGAAAAGGATGGATCTCGGGATAATTCACTAGACTAGAGTACTTGAGAGGGTCCGGGGTGCCTATAGGGACTCCAGTCCGCAAAATGGGTACATGGTCTATGCAAAATATCTAGAATTAATTTTTTAGAGTTTGGCTTATGGTTTAAAACCCTCATTGTTTGTCGCATCAATTTCAATGTATTGCTTGAGATTTTTCGATATTCCAAGATGAATAGAAGACATGAAAAATACCAAAGAGGAGTATCAAAACCCTAAAAAAATCTTAATGCAAATAAATGGGTCGATGACCTCATTCACCGCCATAATAAGTGGGTTTACTAACCGAGTGATGCACTAAATTTCGGACCCCAATGTAGTTACGGTGAGTGTGTGCATAATGTGCCCTGGTGCTCTTGTTCCAGACTTTGTAAAGTAGCAAGCAATAACTAGATGTAGAAAATGTAATAGAATGTGTGCATATAATATAATAGAATCCTCCCCTATGGTGTGTGTGATGCGAGATGTTCTAGCCTTGTGTCTTGTGATGGATTTATGTGGATGTAAGTGAACTCTAATGCAATAGATGGGTGCAACTCTAGGTGGATGATAGTAGTGACTAGTGTTTTTCCCTCATTATGGTCTCATGAATTTATATTTATAGGTTTCTCTTGATCTAATTTCGTAATTAACCTGAAATGGCCAACCACAAAAAAGATAAAGATCTCAAATGGCTAGAAAGAGCCCAAAAGTGGTGGGAAAGTGTGAAAAGGATCGGGGCACCCCTGGTGGGACCATGATGCCCATGGGTGCCCCAGTACTATCCTAGGCACCCTAGTCAAGGCTAAAATAACACAAAGTGATGAAATATGATTGGGCATGTAGGTGTAAAAGGTCGGGAATGAAAAAATAAAATAAGATAAGATGGCCAAAAGATGGGGGTTAATTAGTACTTTCTTCACTCAAAAACCTTCTAAATAGTAGTATGAGACCAGGACTAAATAATGTCCTTTCTATATTTATTTACTACTTTTATTTACTATTGTTCCTAGTTAGATTAACTACCATTATTCCACATTTTAGTTAATCATTTTGGTGAACTTGACCTTCGAATCCACTTTATGTCTAGGGTTTATTCTCCTTTTGCCATGGCTCAATCTCATGAAGATTTTACTGAAGCTCATCTTAAGGCCATTAATGATCATATTGTTGAACATCCACAAGATCTATATTTACTTTTACATGTTTCTCGTGAGGAAGCTACTAATTTGGTAGAGCTCACTGCTTTTGTGGCCATACCAACCTCTATTACTACTCAATCACTTTCTTCTACTCTTCCACCTATTTCTATCCTACTCCTACCAATCACTTTACACCACCTTTAGTTTCTCATATATGAAAATTTTCATCCATTGGTACTCAAGACTTAACTTCTCTTTATCAGACCTTCAAGCTCAAATTCATAAGTTGGAACATGCCATTTCACATACGTTGCCATCTTTAGATTCCACCTTGTTTTTAATACTCCATTTTCACCCGCCATCTCCACTTATCCACTTCCTCCTAGTTTTTTCACCCCTAATCTTCCCATTTTCAATGGGCATGGTGACCCGCAGGAACATCTTAGAGCATTTCATGTTGCTTGTCTTGATTTTTTTGATGATCATGTTCTTTTGGATAAAATATTTCCCGTAGTCTCCATGATTATGCGATGTGTTGGTTTTATGACCTACATGTTCACTGGTAACTTCATTTACACATCTGGTCGATGCTTTTCTTACTCATTTTTCTATCAATATCGACTCCAAGATCTCTTATGCTCAATTAGCACAAACTGAAACAGGGACCCAATGAACACCTAGCCAACTATGTTTTGAGATACAAAAATAATCTAGCTAAGATGTCTAATGTGCTAGTGGACTCCAAACTTTAGGATTTGTTTATTCGAGTCTCTTACCACCACTCCAAGAAAGTGTTCTCTTTGAGACCTCTCCATCATTTGACCAAATTTTTCACATTCTTAAGCTTCGTGAAACTAAACTCTTATCCATAGGAAAACTTAAGTATCAGGAGAAAGCTTCCTCGTCCACTCATTTTCAAAATAAGGCACCATTCAAACCATCTACAACTAAGCTTCTAACGATGCCAAAGTTATTGTCAATGCAATCACTACTCCTAAAGAGGTTCAATCACCACCGCCTAGGTGAGCATTTACTAACTTTCCTATGGCCCCACATCTCATATTACAACAACTTCTTGAGAGAAATCTTATCATGCTCCCTCCACCACTCGAATTAGATCCATCGTGACCAAAAAGGTAGGAATTACAATGAAAATTTTTGATGTGATTATCATAGATGTGTGGGACATTCTACAAATCAATGTTTCAAGCTCCACACAATCATTCAAGATCTTATTGATAATAACAAGATTGAATTTTGGAACCCATAGACTCTACACTAGTCAATGACAAGGGTAAACTCAAATTATTTAATAATCAATCCCAACAATGTGACAAGAAAGCATCTAAATCTTCTGCTAATCATACATATCACACAATGCCTCCTCCTGCATCAAGGGCTCTTGATTTCTTAGTTTCACACATACTGATGCTTCGCCACCGATCATCTCTTTCTCTAACCATGATTATCATGTGAATTTCACATCTAATCACTTACATATTAAGGCATGTCGATTCGGTCCCCATCAATAATACTAAGGTTGACCCATCATGGCCCATTAGTGCATGTTCCATTCCACTTCTTAAGGCTATCAGTTACCCTCTATCACAAATTGAATACCCTATGAACAAACCCTTTGGTGTCATCAAACTACATGTTACGGTTGGTCCTCTTACTATGCTGTTATGCCTTTCCTCGTTGGAAACATAGTTGATGGGTGCGACATGCTTCTCGGTCTCAATTGGATTCATCGATCCCAATCTATCATCTCTATGAATCATTTGTGACTTAAATTCATCCATAACAATCAGGTTATTTCTATTGATGGTGTCCCTCCATCTACTCCATGGTCATCATCTCTCACATACATCAATTATCACACCACCTACATCGTCTAGCACATCACACTCTATGTTACTCAAAGCACAATCTACTCCTAGTTCACCTACTCGTGCATTGTCTACATGACCTCACCGCTCACTAGTCCTACACATAGGTATAGGCCCATTCCTAGGATATTACTACATCTCGACATAGATCACCACCTCGGTTTATTCCATGTGGGTGTCCATCACCTTCACGCTCGACATCACGTAGATCTCCATCACCAACACATTTTCTCTGCCATGGCCTTCATCATATATTCATCCATCACATGCACATAGACTTCATTCACATACATCGTCTATCTCATATACCACCACTATTAGAGTAGGTCATATGCTTTTGACACCACATGCATTAGATGGAGGACCTTCATCCTTCACTATCATTGGATAGTTCATTCATTCACACACACTTGGGGGCATAACATCTAACACATCACCCCCACCATGTTGCACATCACATCATATCATCTTTGCATTATCATACATCAATCTCCTAGCTTAGACATACTCATCACACGTTTTAGTATCACCATTACCCAATGAAACACTCTTGTGCTTTGGTTCACACTTGACTGTTGAGGGCATACTACACATGAACCCCACACACCTACATAATAGGTACTACACAACTTCACACATCTATCCACACATCGCATTACATCATACATCTACATTTATCTTACATTCTACATTTATTCTATATCATCATCATTAGTCATCTCAACATTTGTGCATCTACACATCACACATATTCTATATACCATACTAGTACTCATCATACATGTATCACACTCTCATGGTCTACGAGTCTCGCATTACATACTCCTCATCTCACATACTACATAGTGTGCATCTTACACTTTTAGTTTACATACACATCTTGCATTGCATCTTATACATCATACATTACACATTTACACATCATATGGTTGTCTATTATCATCACATACATACTACTACATCATCTTCTACACATGCACTCACTACCCTATGATGCACTTTAGTTCCTCGGTCCATACTCGATCTACTACGAGGGTTTACAAATCAAATGGACCTCATCATACTACACATGTTCATCATTTGACCTTCTATCATGTGACATTACTAGGTTAGTGACATACGCTTTAGGCTAAATGGTCACCTATCCCTTCATCTTGTAGTGGTATATGACTTTAGGCTACATCACCACTCCCTCTATTCATCTAGTAGTGATATACACTTTAGGCTACATCATCACTCTTTTGATCATCTTGTCATGATATATGCTTGGCTATAAGGGTCATGCACACACACACATCATTTCTAGGTCGCATATCATCACACACATACACATTCATCACAACACGTTAGACACAACACACATTTCGACCATTTCCGATGACGCACTCTCATTTACGGTTCATTCTTGACTGCTGAGGGGGAAAACCAAATGAACCTCACTACATACATTTCCATTCACTTGAGGGCACACATGGATCCTATCATCCATCTTGCATTCCATTCCATCCATCCACAACATATTGCATATCTTGGTTACTTTTACTCTTGCTTACATTTTCTTGTATATGGTCATCTTATTACACATGCTAGTTAGATCTCTTATATGTCATTTATCTATACCATACACACATGTGCATTCACACTTTTTCTTAGTTGTGATCGCAAATACATGTCTTTTCATGCAATATGGATGCTTTCCTTCTACCCATCCTACATTGGTCATTGGGGCATCCACATTCATCTCTCACAAGTGTTATTGTTTCATTTTTACTTAGCACTCTATATTACATGGTTATACACGCTTTTGACATACTAGTTATCTTTCTAACATGCTAATGGGTGCTTCATGTGCAACATTTGTTCATAGGATTACTTACTTCCATGGTTATTTGTTGTTTGTTTTTTCTTTCTTGTTTTTTTTTTCTATTGTATGTGGGCCTTACCTTTGTTTGGTGTGCACACTTGTTTATTGTATATGGCCATGATGGCCTTACATGTGTCTTGTGACATCATGTGTGATGTCCCATGTTTGCAACCCACTTTTGTGGATTATTTTGTCTTCTTGTGTGTTTACATTACTACATTTCTTGGTAGCTTATACATTGTTTGTGTAGCATACACTTTTCTTCTACATGCATGCTTGTTCATACTAACACTTATTTTGGCTAGCCTCTTGTTTGTGTGCTTGGTTTCTTGGCATTTCCTTCCCCTAAGGAAGATTTAGAGTTCATGTGGTTGGTCCTCTTTTGGGGAACATTCTCCTATAGAGTTCATGTGCCCCAAAGAGGGGGCATCATTTGGGGTTTTACATTCTCCTACAACGTGACATCGCATGCACCCCCAAACCTTGGTGTTTCATCATTTGGCATTTTGGGTTATACAAAGTGGGTTCTACTTTGGTTCCATACATTTTTTATAGGACATGGTTCATCCATTTACATTTGTGGGTTATAGCATTAGGGGGAGCAGTTATGAGTTAGAGGATACATGGAATTCCTCTCTACACTACTTTACAGTGGTGTGGATTTTTAAAAACATAGCAAGTACAAAGATCTCTTCACATATTCGGGAAGTAGTTATAGGTTAGAGGATATAATGGAATTCCTCTCCTACACTACTTCTTTTTCATATGGCATCGATCACCCAAAAAACCTAGGATAGGATATCCTCTTTCTACACCCTTTCTCTCATCATGGATCAGGTGCACATGTTCCATTTTTCATTTGCATATTTTACATTTACATACTCTTACATACATATACATGTGTTTTTTACATGCATTTTTACATATATACATGTGTATTTGACTACTTGATTGTCTTCTCTTGCAAGTCCGACTATATGAGAAAAAAAGTCAACAACAACTACAATAATGGGGCAACAACAACAACAATATTTTATGGCAGCACACACCATACTAACCATGCAGGTACATCACACACATGACAACTACACACACATTTCCGTCCTAGGTTCACTCTCATCACTTTTTTTGCACTTTTACATCTTTAGTTTCCACGCTCCATCATATTTTTGTCACTCCACGCTTTGTCTAGTCCTTCGACATGTTTTCTACATCACTCTACATGGACATCAGGTATGCATCTCTATCTACTTTATGTTACCGAGTGTTCCACTCACCAACATAAAGTGGGGGAAAATGTAGACAAAAAATCACGCACTTTAGACATTATTTAGTCTCGGTCTCATACTACTATTCATATGGTTTTGAGTGAAGAAAGTACTAATTAACCCATATCTTTTGGCCATTTTACTTTTATTTTTTTCATTACTACCTGACCTTTATCACATACTTGCCTAGTTTATTTTTTTCATTTTGCATCATTTTAGCCTTGATTTAGGCACCTGGGCTATCTTGGGGTGCCCACAGAAACCTTGTCCCATTCGGGGCGCCCGATCCTTTTCCCACTTTTTCGCCACTTTTTGGGCACTTTCTAGTCGTTTGAACATTTCATATTTCTTATTGTGGTCGACCTTTTTGGGGTTAATTACGAAATTAGAACAAGAGAACCATATAAATATAAAGTTATGAGACCATAATGAGGGACAAAAAACTAGTCACTACTATCATCACCTAAGGTTACATCCATCAAAGGCTCCATTTGCATCCATCTAGCTCCATCACAAGGCATAAGGCTAGTTCATCTACATCACACTACATAGGAGGGAAGTTTATTCTATTCCATCCACCATTCTATTACATTTCTACATAGTTATTTATCACTATTTTCCTAAAGTGTGATTGATACAAGAGCACCTAGGGCATTATGTGCACAAAAGCAAATAGAACTACATCAAGTCTGAGATGTAGTGTAATAATTAGCTTAGTAAGTCCACCATTGTGGTAGCTGAGGATAGTTTGACCCCTTCATTTGTATTTTTATTTTTTAGGGTTTGATGTTTGTTTTGGGGTTTTGTAGGTCTATCTTTCATCATTGATCATTGACGACATTTGGCATAGACAAACGAATTACACAAGATATAAAACGAGGGCTTCATATCATCTTCTAACCATGCAAGTTTGGTTTCTAGACCTCTCCCGCATGACCAATGCACTCAAAACTCAGACTAGGGCACCCACAGTCCCTGATCCTCTCTCAAGTGCCCCAGTCTAGAAAAATAGTTTAGATATGTCCTTATTAGGACCTCTGCATGTTTGTTCCTACTTCCAAAATATTCAATTCATTTTACGACACAATCCAAATCAGCCTTCGGATCAGCTAAGTCATTCCTACTATTCTTTCACATTAGGGTTTCTATTTTCATTAGCCTAGTTGTTTGGGTCACTTTCTATATTTATTTACTACTTTTATTTACTGTTATTTAATATTGTTCCTATTTAGATTAATTGTCATTATTCCAAATTTTAGTTAATCAATTACTATTTTTGAGGAAGCCACAAGTTGCATTGTCATTCATTAAATGCATTAAATAAAAAATACGAGTTTTGGGGAATTTTTAGCTTGCTAAGTAAGCCAATTGATAAGGGTCATCAATCCTCGCCATTAATAATGTCAATCTGGGTTGGTGTCCAAAGGTTGTATGCATTAAGAGAAGAAAATCTTGGAAAGTAACTCCTTTAAACACAAACCAAACTTGCATAAAATAAATCACACTTGCGGAAATTGAAAGACACACTTGCAGAAATAAAGTTTGCATGAAAGAAACACACTTGCATGAATTAAAAGACACACTTGCATAAATGAAATTTGCATGAAAGAAAAACACTTGCATAAATGAAATTTTTGAATTAAAAATAAACACAATTGAATGAAACACTGCAGGTTTACAACAGATTGAATTTTCACAATACAAAGATAAAAACAATACAATAGAATGAATTAAAGATAAATGAATAAACATAAACATAAATACATAGATCCATCTTCCTTGGAATGAGTGGCCAGCTCATTCCTTGGAAGAGGATTTAAATCATACTTCTGAGATCTTAAAACTACAGAATATTTGAGAGGAAAGAATAGATCTTTATTTCTTTGGAGAAAAGCATTACATATCTAAGTGTGGAAGGTTGCATTTATAATTCATGCATCCAACCAAATCCTTATTTTAGGAAATACAATTTGATCTTATCTTTATTCCAATCCTAACAACTAAGATCTCCATCTCTACAAAATATGGAGAGAGAGATTATTATGAAGTCAAATCTTATCTCACTTATTTTAGAAAGATTAGCTCCCAAATCTTCTCCTTGCTTTTCGGTAACAAGAATCATAATGATTTTATTCCTCTAAATTATTGGAAGGAAGATTTTCCTCGAAGTATGATTTTGACCAAATACCTTTCTCGGATTTTCCATTTGACTTTTTGTTTTTGATTATGGAACTTTTGACGCTTGTCAAATATGTTTTTTCCTTAGATTATAGTTTACTAAAATTTAGATTTCTCCTGATTGGTAAAACCTATAGAAAATATGAATGATTATTTTGTTAAACACATTGCTATGAACAAAAACCTCTCTCATATTTTCCATTTTATTTTTCTATTTCTGTTTATGGAACTTTTAGTGTTCGTCTGATACACTTTTCCTCGGACTGCAACTTACTAAAAGTTAGATCTCTCTTGATTGGTAAAACCTGTAACAAATATGAATGAGATTTTTGTTAAACACATTACTATGAACAAAAACCTCTCTCAGATTTTCCATTTGAATTTTTATTTTTGTTTATGGAACTTTTAATGCTCGTCTAATACACTTTTCCTCGGACTACAACTCACTAAAAGTTAGATCTCTCTTCATTGGTAAAACTGTAAAAATCTGAATGAGGTTTTTGTTAAACACATTTCTATGAACAAAAATTCTCTCAGATTTCCCATTGGAATATTTTAGTTTTCACAATCCCTAAAAACTCTCATTTCATTAATGCAAGTTTCAAAACTGAAAGCTGTCATTCTTTTTATGCAAGTTCTGGAACTAAATCTGCAATTTCGGAACTAAATATGATTTTTCCATGAATTGAAAGTTCCATAACTAACTTTCATTCAATTGATACAAGTTCTGGAACTAAATCTGTGAGTTCCAGAACTAAACCTGCAAGTTCTGGAACTAACTCTGTGAGTCCGTAGCTAACTTAAAACAACTATAACTTTTGCATGTAACCTCGGATTGAGATGATTCTTTGTTTAAACTTGCATAATTTTTTGAGAGGAATCTGAATATGAAATCAGATATGATTTTAAATTTACTTTTCATGATCAATTCCAATTTTCTCAATACTAGCATTATCTTTCCTTTATGGCTTGCATACACAAGACCTTGCATCTTTTCCCAAATAATCAATAGGATTAGTCAAAAAAATAGATAACAAAATATTTCTAAAGAATGAACAAGATATATATCCTATATTCTATCTTAAGCAAACTATAAGTTCCTAGATTACATTTAAATACACTTTCAAAGGTAACTTGGAAGGACAAAAAAATGGTAATTTATGGCCAATTTATGGCCTCATCACCAAGGCATGCATTCCTCCTCTCTATTCACATTTTTGGTTTTGTGAGTGGTTTTGTCTACTAGAGCTTGCATGAGGCTTTGAGGGAGAAAAATATGGAAATATGTTGGTGATTTGGTTGCATGCATTGATGAAGCTTTTTTAAATGGTGAATTTGGGTTTATTATTTCCATTTGGAAGTATTTGGGAGTAATTTTAGGCTTGGCAAGTTGCAGGTTTCAAAGAGAAAATTAGAAAAAGTAAAACAAAGGCATATACAAAACTAGGCATGAGTTATTCCACCCTTATTTTTGTTGTTTTTAATTTGAAATCGGGTATGCGTTTTGGGTTTTTAATATGATTTTAAATCTAGTCAAATAAGGAATTATAAGATGAAACCAATATTTTTATTTGCGTTGGGTTTAAATAGAAATATGAGTATGATATTTCAATGGGTCTTTCGGTTTGTTATAAAATATGGATTTTGTTTAAAATAAACAAATGGGTTTTTATTTGAATGAAATTTTAAAATAAATGTGGTATGCTTTCTTAATTTAACAATACACATTCAATTTTTATGTATTAGCTCGATTTGAGCTTGTTAGTAGTCAATTTGACATTAAAATGATTGTATGAGATTTTACTCTATAAAAAACTGGAAGACTCTTCATTTTCAATATGGAAATTTTAGTGAAAATGGGGAAAATAATGAAAACATGGTGGGTTTGTTGAAAAATAGAAAGTTTTCATTGTTAGCCATTTTGGCAATCTAGTGCAGTTCGTAATGAAATTATATGAGTCACATCTTGAAATAAGATCTAACTAGATATTTTTGATCAAAAACTAGGAAATAGGCAATAAGTTATTAAATTATTTTACTAGCTCAAAAAGAGCTTTGTTATTTCTCTTAGAAATTTTTGGTTTTTTTGACTTCGATAAGTGAACATTCCCTTTAACCCATTACAAGCTTAGCTATTTAAAGTTTATTTTTAGCTCATTCTCGAGCTCACCATTGATTTATTTAAAAACTCGGGTAAGCTCTCAAGGAGCTGGCCAATATTATGGATTATTATGATCTGTGGAAAATATGATTTGACTTCTTCAAGACTGCTATCTATCATTTATCCTCCCAATTCATTGGATTTTAAAAAGTGTGATGATGAAGTATTAACCTCTTTAGAAATGTAAGCTCTGTTCCTTTTAGTTAAATGTTGAACTTGACTATTAGAGGTTCTTTATTGGTGAATACATTGTTCTCTTTTTTGAGCATTAAATTATTATTTAGTTTAGGATGAAGAAGAAACTATTTGCATAAAAAGTGTTTGGTGTTATTCTTGTTGATGCATAATCACAAAGACCCTGAATGTCTGCAACTTGATGGGTTGAGACTTTTAGTGTGATTGCATAACATGGAGCTTCTCCCAAAGCGTTGGACTTTCGATCGGGAGAGCTCCCCAAATGAAGGTCGGTTCCTATTCCTCCGCTGGTGCACACATACAATTTGCAAAGGATGTACACTAAAATCTACTCTAACTTGTCAAGGAGACAGGGTTAAGAAGGTGTAAGAAAATGAAATCCTAAGCTAAAGAGGTGGTAACACCAAGAAAAGGGATTGGAATATCTATTATCCAAAATGTTCCCCTTGCAAATTTTGTGGCTAACTTGCCTTCATTCTTCCCTCTCTTTTCCTCAGTCATAATTTTTTCTTTTCGTGCACTCAAGACCTTTGAAAATGGCACCACCGGATAGATATTTTCTCAACTTTCCAGAAAGGTAAAGTTTTCCTCCTAACTCCATGTATTTTTGAAGTTATGGCTCGGCGGAGTTTTTGTGGGAAATTTTCCTAGGAAAAGCCCGAGCCAATAATATGAGGCCACGTGTCCTCGGGAGGGTGGAGGGCGGAGGTAAACTTGGAATTTTTACCAAGTGTTCGGCAAGTTTTCAAAAGGAATTTTTCACCCCGAAGGCCCACCGACGAATTGGATGCTGCCACATGTCTAAGGGGAAGAAATTAGAAAAATTTCCTAAGTATCGGTGCCATGAAAAATCTCCAGAAAGGGCCCGGGTGAATCAAATCACGCCACGTGTCCCAGGACCAGCGGACCGCAGAGGGAGACTTAAAAATTTGGTGAAGTGTTTTGGTTAGGTCAAAGGAGAAATATTGGGATCTGCCCGCCCGCCGACCGTTAGAAACTCACCACATTTCGCGCGACATCGGGTGTCGGGGCGCGAAAAGATTCTTTCTTTTTGCCCAAGTGAAAAAAATCAAAAGGAAAATCTTCCCGAGGCCCACATCCAATAAGATCATGCCATGTGTTCAAGGTGGCATCGAGCTTTGGAACATGGGGAGAAATTGGGAATTTTTCACAAAGGATAGCGCAGAAAGAGGAGTTTTTGCCCCCATGGCCCGCATCCAATGGGAGCTCGCCACGTGTCCCAAGACCAACGGAATGCGGGGAAAAGTTGGGAATTTTTCCCAAAGAAAAGTCGAAGGAAATATTGAAAGGAAAAGTCTCGCCCCCTAAACACGAGCCAATGGGATCTTGCCACGTGTCCAGTGGCAGCAAAAAAAATGCAAGATAGGCCCGCAGGAAAAATGGCATAGAAAGCCCATAGCCAATGGGGTTTTGCCACGTGTCCAAGTCAGAAAAATGGTCAACAACGACAAAAATTTAAGAGAAGATGCCCATGGCAAATCACATCTTGCCATGTGTCCTCAGGTCATCGGCCCGCGGAGAATTTTTGGAAAATTTTCCAATGGCCAAAACGGTGGAAAATGAAGCGCAGAGGGCCCGCGTCTAATAAAATCATGCCACGTGGCACTAGAAGCGAGTGGAGCGCGGGGATTTTTGGGAAATTTTCCCAAATGCAAAAAGGTGGAAATTTTTGAAATTTTGGCCTCGCCAACCCATTTTGGCCCTTCTTTGCCCTAAATTCTCAAATGACTATAACTTTCGATCCAGAGCTTGGTTTTTTGCGTTCTTTATATCAATGGAAAGATGGTGAAATTCTCTACATGATTCCGGGGTCAATTTTTTGTTTTGGAGTTTGGAGAGAGAAAATTGAAAAATGCCATTGGCATGTGATAATCAATAGAAATGACGTTTCAACCACTTTTTTAATGAAGAATGGCTCGCTTTCTCTCCCAAAGATGGTGAAAAATGTCGGGAATGAACTGTAAGGATGCCCATGCTATTTTATTGCATTTTGGTTGGTGGTTGAAGCTGCTCCCATGTTTTCCCATGTTTCTCTCTCCTTGGATCATTTTTTTCATTGAAAAGCCATATTTGGTTCATTTTGAAAGGGTTAGACATTTTTATGTTTTAGAGGCTCCCTTTTTCACCCTAGAAAGTGATTTTGTGGAATACCAGACCTTTTTTTCAAGGATGCAACACATTTTCTACCTTTTTGTTGATGTAATGAATGTATTTTGATATTAAAAAATGAAAATGCAAGCTCTGTGAATGAGTTTCAGTCCTCCCTTGTGTTGTTTGATTTACCCATGATCTTTCATTACATTTTATCAGTTTGTGTATGATGTTTTATTGCATTTTTGTAATCTGTGTCAATCTGCAGAAGTAAAAGATGCTCACCACTCCCTTGGTGCATCACCTTATCAGTATTAGTCTCATTTTTCTTGCATTCTCTATCTTTGTCCCCTTGGAATTTAGAGTAGGAATTAGTAATTTAACCCTTTGCAAATTTCATACATATACCCGATAAGAGGAGTTGAGGAACCAGACCTCTAACCTGGAGATTCTTTTCCCATTTTTACAAGTCCCACACTTGGGGAAAAGATTCAATGTTGTGCAATCACACTGGATGTCCAAATGTCAAACTAGAGATCTGATCAACATCCAGGGGTGCTACTGATTTGCACCAATAGTTTTGGCACGCCGGTGGGACCTTAGAGGTCTTCATCTTCATTGCAACAAATTGATGTGCATTTGTTACAAGTTTCTTACTTAAAAGAGCCCTAAATTGCACATCTGGCGACTCCAAGGAAGAAGAATCAGCTGGTTTTAGTAGTGTAGACCTAAAAACTCATGAGAAGAATCACCACAAGGTCAAGAGTTGGAGAAGAAGAGGTGTTGTTTGAGTATCTGCAATTATCTCCAAGAAGAAGGCAAAGAGGAAGGATAATTCAAAGGTCTCCATCTCCACTAAACAGAATTCTATCAACTCCTCCACCTGGTAGGCCTTTCATTCAATCAACAAGGGTTCTAAGGCCAATCAAAATGGCACAACATAACCCCTATGTCAATTTCATTGGAAGCAGCCCACTTTCTCTCAATGCACAAAATTCAATCCCAGTTGTAGCATTGAAGAACATTCCATACTTTACTAGAGAGAATCAGACCACTCCTGGTGATAATGTCAAGGATATTGCTAATATTTGTGCAATCCATGAGATTAATGAGATGTAATTTGTTGTCAAACTGCTGACATCTTCATTCAAAGGGAAGGCTTTGCAATGGTTCAAGATTCTTACCTCAGGTTCTATCCAAAATTGGAACCAGCTATGTATATCCCTCCATGAGTAGTTTGGAGAAAAAGGAGATAACTTGTCCCTTTTGGAATAGTTGACAACCATCAAGAGAGCTCCCAATGAGCAGTTGACTGACTTCAACTTCTAGTTTCAAATGACTTGGGAGAGAATTCCAACGGCAGTAAGGCCAACAATAGAAGGTGCTTTTCTATATTACCTTAAAGCTCTAAATTCTGATATTTCTATGTTAATTCAATCCATGGGGGCACAACTATCCCTATTGCTTATAGCATTGCCATTAGAGCTGAAAATTGTTTGATTCAAGCTGGCAAGCTAGCTCCTAGGCCTCCAATGCCATTGTATCCAAGTTTAGAGAGCCCAAGTACTAGTCAAGTGCCTATTTTAGCTCCTATTCCCACTCCTAGAAATTAGAATTCAAGTGAAGCTTCTACTTCATCTTCTAGTGCCTCAAATGAACTTCAAGAAGTCATGAAGCAATTGCAAAATTTAGGTAATGAGCTGGTTACACTCAAGAGGCAGCAAGCCCAAGGTTTTAGACCTTCTTTCCAACCTCAAGCTTAGCCTAACAGGTAGCCATACTAGCCTCAAATACCACCCAATCCAATTGCAAATCAAAATCAAGCAAGACCTCCTGCCAATAGACCATTTCAGCCCTATAATCCCAATGTTACATCTGCCTCTAAAGCAATAGTGCCAGTGTAAAACAACATAGCTCAAGAGTATGATTGGTGTTTCCCATGCAATGAACCTCACAACTAGTCTATGTGTTTCAACGGTGCCTTAAATCAAGCATTAATGGTGACTACAATTGGTGTGGAGGGTGAAGGGAGTCATGGAAATAACCAACAATAAGAAACATCCCAGCAACAATCAGCTCCAAATGATACCACACTTGTAAATTGGCAGGAAGAAGATTTTTGTGGCATGAATCAAACAATCTCCCAAAGTGTTGTGGCCAACACAAGGTCAAAAAGGAGAAATTTAGGTGAAGAACAGCCATTGGCTCCAAGTAATCCACAACCTTCTACCACTCCACAAATTATTGGCAAACAAAATGTAGTTCCAAACATACAAGGACTACCTAGAATAGCTCCTAGGCCAACTCAAATGCCACCATGCTACTCGCCCATGTGCAAAGAATGAATGTGCAGGCGAGGACAATGAGAGAGATGCTTCATCTCCATTCAACATCATTGATCAGATGAAGAAGACAAATGTAAACATATCAATGTGGGAATCACTATCCATCCTAGGCCAAAGAGATTTGCTACAAGCTGCCATGAAGGACTGGTCAACTTCAAATCAGTAGGTCCAAATGCAAGGGAAGGTACTCACAAATGTTGCCCACTGAGGGGAATCATGGAGGACAACAAGGTAAAATGTTAAATCCCCCTCCATTCTATGTTTCATTGATCATTGGAAACCATTTAGTACACAACTACATGATTGATTCTGGAGCAAGTAGTTCAGTAATGCCCAAGCAAATAGTTGATCAGTTGGGGCTTCAATATGAAGTCATATCCAAAGGGGTAGTGCAATTGGATGGGACAGTAGTAACAACAGTTGGAGTGATCAAAAACTTGAGTCTTACTTTACATGCATGCCCCAACGTTGTTGTTTTGCAAGATGTCTCGGTAATAGACCTTCCACCACTCTTTGCCCTATGTCTGTCAAGGGATTTCACAGCTAAGATTGGAGGTTATTTATCTGCTGATTGGTCACACATGTTGTTCAGAACAAGATATGGAACTAAAGCCACAATCAGGTCTGAGCCTATTGCAAACTTTCACATTGAGCCTCACACTCCAAGCCAAATCAATATCAATTGTTCAGTGTTTGATGAAGAGGATTATCCAAGCACTGATGAAGATGACACCAAGGTTGGAAGCATCCTAGATTTGACTCTTGATAAATGGGAAAACAAGGTGCATGCTTTTGATCCTTATCAAGAAATAGAAAAATCTGAGCTAGGAGTCTATTGCATGCACAAAGAAAATCATCCTATTCCTAGCATCACCAAGCCAAACCACAAGGATGACAATGAGGTATGGCAGTTTTTTTATGGATCAAGGAGTAGACAAGGTGCAGGAGGGGGAGCTATGCTTGTTTCACCTCAAGGAGTTAAGTATTATTCAGCTTTTAGATTTCGGTTTGCATGCTCTAATAACACACTTTGTTGAATATGAAGCTTTGATACAAGGATTGCATTGGTCAATCAAGAGAGGAATAAAGAACTTGCAAGTCTTGATGACAAAGTGAGTTGATTGTCAACCAAGTTACGGGGCAGCATGCTGCCAAGAATGATTTTCTCAAGTGCTACAAAAATAGGGTGTGGGACCTCATTGAAGATTTTGAGGGCTTTGGCATCAAATCCATTCCTAGAAAAGAGAACCAAGCTGCCGACGGGCTTGCAGCAGATTAGAGTAGTCTTTGATGTTGTTGAAAGTATCCAAAAAGACAAGGTATAGCCAAACATCCATGTGATTATGAGGGCTTCGGTGCGGACAACAATGCACGTTGGCAAGTGTTTGAAAGTGATCAACAAATCATTCGTTTCTTGTAAAGAGAGGCTGAGTTCTCGGCTAAAAATTAGGAAAAGTTGGAACAACAAAGTATGGTGACCAAGTGGTATAGTTAAGAACCAACAAACTACCAAACAGACTTATTACTCTGGAGTCCATTTTCAATCCTAATGGTCAGTTTAGGAAGGAGAAAGCAAACATCCAAGTCAAGGGAGAAGATTCGGTGTCCATCTTGGTGGAAGAAGGCAAATCACTCCAAGTTGGTAAAGTGACAATTGAGCAAGAAAGGTATGAGTTCATACAAATTTGTCAAGAATTCCCTGATGTGTTTGCTTGGAGCTATGAAGATTTGAAAGGTTTCAATCCCGAGTTAGCTCAACACACCATTGAATTGGATCCAAGTACTAAACCCATCAGGAAAAAACAAAGGCCAGTCAATCCACACATGGAGCCTCTCATGAGAAAAGAATTGAATAAATTGATAGAGTCAAGTATCATATTCCCTATCAAGCATTCTAGTTGGGTGGCCAACTTGGTTCTAGTTAGAAAGAAGAGTGGAGAAATCAGATTGTGTGTTGACTTCAGAGATCTAAATAGAGCATCTCTCAAGGATCATTACCCACTTCCTTCCATGGAGCAGATCTTGCAAGTTGTTGCTGGCTCTGAAAGGTTTTCATTACTTGATGGCTATTCAGGGTACAATCAGATTATGGTGAAAGAAGATGATCAGTTCAAGACAGCCTTTACAACCAAATGGTAGACTTATGCATATAGGAAAATGCCATTTGGGTTGTCTAACGCTGGAGCTACTTTCCAAAGGGAAATGGACATGGCGTTCAAGGATTTGATTAACAACATGGTGCTGATATATCTTGATGATATCACTATTTTTTCAAAAAAATGTAGCAGACCATCTCTTTCATTTGAGACAAGTGTTCCAAAGGTGCGAAGATTTAGAGTATCCGTTATCAAAAATTCCCCCAAGGTAATTTTGATAACATGCATCAGATTGTCAGTCCCGAGCAAGTAGAATGATTCAAGGCCTGAAATCATGTTTTGGGGTCCCCTCGGTTTCTCTCTAACCCTCCTATCCAAGAAGAAAACCCAATGTTTTAAAAGTATGTGAAAAAGTTGCAAAGAGCTAGGCTTGAGGCCGAAATACAGAGAAAATCGACTAAGGCAGCACTAGGGATAGTTGGGACGTCGGGGCCCGAATCGGCCGAAAAACCGCCAGATGGTCTGCGCAGCAAAGGGACATCCAAGCCGTGGGGACGCATGGGACGCGAAAGGGCGAACCGGCCGAAGGTGAAAAAATTGACCAACTGTTGTGCAGATAGTCTGGGACATCCGAGCCGAAAGTACGTGAAGTACGCGAAGGGCCCGAATCTGCCGACGTGGAAGAATAAGGCTGGGACATCTGGACCATGAATACACGAAGGACGTGAAGGACGTGAATCAGCTGATTCGGTCGAAGCGTGGGACTTTCGTCCGGGACAGTTGGGACAAAAGTACGCGTGGGACGTGAAAAGCCGAAAGAGCCGAGAGCGAATGGAATCTCACCACGTGTCACCTCAAACAGGAACAAGGAAGCCCGAATCGAGCGGTTTGGAGGAATTTGTCCTAGGCAGTTTGGGACAGTTGGGACAAAAGTACGTGTGGGATGCAAAAGCCGAAAGAGCGCCAACGAATCAGAACGTGCCACGTGTCAGAAGGTTGAAAAGTTGCCAAGTGCGCCCCTCAGGCCCGAACCAATAAAATAGTGCCACGTGTCCAAGTTTAAAGGCCCGAAAGGAATTTTCAGAGAATGAACCTATGGATGAATCAGAGTCCGACATGTGTCATCCAAGTGGCAGAGCATGGGAAAAACTCAAATATTTTCCCGCCGATCCGTTTTGGCCTTTTTTTCCCTAAATCTTCAGATCACCATAACTTTCGATCCAGAGCTCGGATTTTCACGTTCTTTATATCAATGGAAAGCTGGAAAAATTCTCTACATGATTCTAGGGTCAATCTTGAATTTTGGTTCAGTTTGGAGAGAGAAAATTGAGAAACACCTCTAGCACGTAATAATAGACAGAAGTGACGTTTCAACAACTAGCTTTAATACAACAGATAGTTCACCGTTTCTGCTAGACAGTCCACCATTTTGCCAGGATTTGCCGCTTCTACCATAATGAGATGAGTTAAATACAACCTAGAAGTGGCTTTGCCCCTCCCTTCTTCTCTTCAGTAGGTGAATTTGTGGAGTTCGAACTTCCCATTTGAAACTGTAATGCGACTCTGCCTCTTGGCATTTTGTAGTGTATTGTATCAATCTTTGGAGCAAGTAATGCATGTCTGTGGATGATTCTCAACCTCTCTCTGTTCATTTGCATCCTCCTAGTCTTTCACTGCAAATTTTTTTATCTGTGTATGATCTTGCATCACATTTGAATGGTCTGTGTTTATTGGCAAGATAGGTGTTCTTCATTCCTCGGTGCATCACCTCTCGTTAGCTTAGGTTTATTTTTACGCATCTTCTTACCCCTGTCTCCTGGCAAGTTAGATTATACTTTGAGTAAACTCTCTACATTTTTCGTGTGCATCTGAACAGAGGAATAGGAACCAGCCTTCTCTGGAGAATCCTTTCTCATCTTTACAAGTCCCACACTTGGAGAAAGGATTCAATGTTGTGAAATCATCTTGGATGCTAGAGTGATCAACCTAGAAATCGATCGGCATCCGAAGTGCTTTGTGATTTTGCATCAACAGTTTTGGCATGCCCGGTGGGACACTAGAGGTCTCATTTTTATTGCAGCAAAGTTGATGTGCATCTGCTGTAATTTTCTTGCTTGAAAAGAGCTATTATTTGCATATCTGGCGACTCCAAGGGGAAGAATCAACTGGTTTCAGCAGTGCAGGCCTGAAAACTCATGAGAAGAGTCACCACAAGGTCAAGAGTTGGAGAAGAAGAGGTGTTGTTTGAATACCTACAATTATCTCCAAGAAGAAGGTAAAGAGGAAGAAGGATTCAAAGGTCTCCATCTCCACCAAACAGAACTCTCTCAACTCCTCCACCTGGTAGGCCTTTCATTCAGTCAACAAGGGTTTTAAGACTAATTAGAATGGCACAAAACAACCCCTATGTCAACTTCACAGCAACAACCCTTGGCCCTCAATGCACAACATCCAATTCCCATTGCAGCCTTGAAGAACATTCCCTACTTCACTGGAGAAAATCAGACTACTCCAGGTGATCATGTTAAAGACATTGCCAACCTTTGTGCAATCCATGAAATCAATGAAATGCAAGTGGCTGTCAAGTTACTGGCATCTTCATTCAAGGGTAAAGCATTGCAATGGTTTAGGAGCCTTGGAGCTGGTTCTATCACAAATTGGAATCAGCTGTGTATAGCACTTCATGAGCAATTTGGAGAAAAGGGAGACAACTTGTCTCTTTTGGAGCAGCTGACAACCATCAAGAGAGCTCCCAATGAGCAGCTGACCGATTTCAACTTCAGATTTCAAAAGACTTGGGAGAGAATTCCAGTGGCAGTCAGGCCAACAGCAGAAGGTGCTTTTCTCTACTATCTCAAAGCTCTAAATTCTGATATTTCTATGTTGATTCAGTCCATGGGAGGCATAACTATCCCTATGGCTTATAACATTGCCATTAGGGCTGAAAATTGTTTGATCCAAGCTGGCAAACTTGCCCCTAGACCTCCCATGCCATTGTTTCCAAGTTTAGAGAGTCTTAACACCAATCAAGCACCTAATTTGGCTCCTTCTCCCACTCCTAGAAATCAGAGTTCAAATGAAGCTTCCACTTCATCTCCAAGTGCCCCAAATGAGCTTCAAGAAGTCATGAAGCAATTGCAAAACCTAGGCAACGAGTTGGTTACTCTCAAGAGGCAACAAGCCCAAGGTTTTAGACCTTCTTATCAACCCCAAGCTCAGCCTAACAGGCAGCCATACCAACCACAAAGGCCTCCTAATCCAGCTGCAAATATAAATCAAACAAGGCCTCCGCCACGATAGACCATTTTAGCCCTATAATCCAAATGCCATATCTGCCTCTAAGGCATTGGTGCCAACACAAAACAACATTGCCCAAGAGTATGATTGGTGTTTTCCATGCAATGAGCCTCATAACCAATCCATGTGCTTCAATGGTGCTTTGAATCAAGCATTAATGGTGACAACTACTAAGGGTGAGGGCAGTCAAGGAAACAGCCAACAACAAGAAACATTCCAACAACAATCAGCCCCAAATGACACCACATTGGTAAATTGGCAAGCAGAGGATTTTTGTGGCATGAACTAGGCAGTTTCTCAAGGTGTTGCAGCCAACACAAGGTCAAAAAGGAGGAATTTGGGTGAAGAACAGCCATTAGCCCCAACCAATCCACAACCTTCCATGGCTCCACAAATGGTTGGCAAGTAAAATCTAATTTCAAATGCATAAGGGCAGCCAAGAACAGCCCCTAGGCCAACTCAAATACCAGTTGTTGCTGCCCACGTGCAAGGAGTGAATGTACAAGCAAAGGGACAACAAAGAGACCCTTCATCACCATTCAGTATCATTGATCAGATGAAGAAGACAAACGTCAATATATCAATGTGGGAATCCCTATCTATCCCAGGCCAAAGAGATCTGCTGTAAGCTGCCATGAAGGACTGGCCAACTTCAAATCAGCAAGTTCAGATGCAAGACAAAGTGCTTACAAATGCTGCCCAGCTTGAGGGAAATCATGGAGGACAGCAAGGTAAAATGTTGAAACCCCCTCCTTTCTATGTTTCATTGATCATTGGAAATCAGCTAGTGCACAATTGCATGATAGACTCCGGGGCAAGTAGCTCAGTAATGCCTAAACAAATAGCTGATCAGCTAGGGCTCCAAAGATGAAACAATATCCAAAGGGTAGTGCAGCTAGATGGGACAACAGTAGCAATAGTTGGAGTGATTAAAAACTTGAGCCTTACCTTGCATACATGTCCAAATGTTGTTATTTTACAAGATGTATCGGTTATAGACCTTCCACCACTCTTTGCCCTATGTTTGTCAAGAGATTTCACAGCCAAAATTGGAGGCTATCTTTCTGTTGATTGGTCACACATGTTGTTTAGAATGAGGTATGGAACCAAAGCTACAATCAGGTCAGAACCTATTGCAAACTTCCATATTGAGCCTTACACTCCAAGTCAGATTAATGCCAATTGCTCAGCATTTGATCAAGAAGATCACCCAAGCTCTGATGAAGCTGACACTAAGGTTGGAAGCATCCCGGATCTAACTCTTGATGAATGGGCAAACAAGATACATGATTTTGATCCTTATCAAGAAATAGAAGAATCTGAGCTTGGGGTCTATTGTATACACGAAGAAAATCAACCTATTCCTAGCATCACCGAACCAAACCACAAGGATGACAATGAGGTATGGCAGCTGTTTTTTGATGGATCAAGGAGTATACAAGGCGCAGGTGGTGGAGCCATGCTTGTTTCACCTCAAGGAGTAAATTACTATTCAACTTTTAGATTTCAGTTTACATGCTCTAATAACACTACTGAATATGAAGCCTTGGTGCAAGGGATGCATTGGGCAATCAAGAAGAAAATAAAGAACTTGCAAGTCTTTGGGGACAGTGAATTGATTGTAAATCAGGTCAAGGGACAACATGCTACCAAGAATGATCTACTCAAATGCTACAAGAACAGGGTGTGGGACCTCATGGAAGATTTTGAGGGTTTTGGCATCAGATCCATTCCTAGGAAAGAGAATCGAGTGGCTTGACGACAAAGCTTGCAGCAATAGGGGCAGCCTTTGACATTGTGGAAAGCATTCAACAAGACAAGGTACAGCCAAACATCCACGTGATTGTGAGGCCTTCAGTGCTAGATAACAATGTCAGTTGGCAAGTGTTTGAGAATGACCAGCAAATCATCCATTTCTTGCAAGAAGAAGCTGAGTTCTCAGCTAAGAATCAAGAAAAGTTGGAACAACAGTATGGTGACCAGGTGGTACAGCTGAGAACTAACAAGCTGCCCAAGGGACTTATCACTTTGGAGTCCATTTTTAATCCCAATGATTAGTTTAGAAAGGAGAAAGCAAACATTCAGGTCAAGAGAGAGGATTCAGTATCCATCTTGGTAGAAGAGAACAAACCATTGCAAATTGGAAAGATGACAACTGAACAAGAAAGGTATGAGTTCATACAGCTGTGCCAAGAGTTCCCTGATGTGTTTTCTTGGAGCTATGAAGACTTGAAAGGTTTCAATCCCAACTTAGCTCAGCATACCATCGAATTGGATCCAAATACTAAGCCTATCAGGTAGAAACAAAGACCAGTCAACCCACACATGGAGCCTCTCATGAGGAAAGAATTGGACAAGCTGATTGAGTCAAGAATCATATTCCCAATCAAGCATTCTAGTTGGGTTGCCAACTTAGTTCTAGTCAAAAAGAAGAGTGGAGAGATCAGATTGTGTGTTGACTTCAGAGACTTGAATAGAGCCTCTCTCAAGGACCATTACCCACTCCCTTCCATGGAGCAAATATTGCAGGTTGTAGCTGGTTCAGAAAGGTTTTCATTGCTAGATGGATATTCAGGCTATAATCAGATAATGGTGAAGGAGGAAGACCAGTTCAAGACGGCTTTCACCACCAAATGGGGCACATATGCCTACAAGAAGATGCCATTTGGCCTATCAAATGTTGGAGCCACTTTCCAAAGGGCAATGGATATGGCATTCAAGGGGTTGATCAATAAAATAGTTCTGATATATCTTTATGACATCATTGTATTCTCCAAAAATGCAGTGGATCACCTCTTTCATCTAAGGCATGTATTTCAGAGGTGTAGAAGATTTGGGGTATCATTGAATCCCAAAAAATGCATATTCTTGGCTCATGAGGGAAAACTTCTAGGCCATATTGTTTCAAAAGAGGGATTGACGATTGACCCAGAAAGAGTTGAAGCAATTCAAGCATTGCCATTGCCAAGTCACAAGAAGGCTCTTCAAAGCTTC
The DNA here is from genome assembly GCA_018340775.1 of Taxus wallichiana var. yunnanensis. NCBI lineage: Eukaryota > Viridiplantae > Streptophyta > Pinopsida > Cupressales > Taxaceae > Taxus > Taxus wallichiana. The sequence goes on from CM031236.1 coordinate 335,856,029, forward strand.
TTGGGAAGGATCAATTTTTTCCGCAGGTTTGTTCTAAACTTTGCAGCTCTCGTAAAGCCAATAACGCTGATGTTAAAAAAGAGCATGGAATTTAAGTGGACATCTGAAGGCAAGGAAAGTTTTGAGGTAATAAAAGAGGCTATATCTCAAGCTCCCACTCTCGTCAATCCAGACTTCTCCAAGGGTTTCATGTTATACGCCTTTGGTGGTGGAGACACAATTTCTGCAATCCTAGCACAACAAAACAAAGAAGGATTAGAACAACCAGTTGCTTTCTTTAGTCTAGGCTTGGAGGAATACGAAACTAGGTACTCTTTCATTGAAAAGCATGTACTTGCAGTGATCAGGAGTTTAAATAAATTCAAGCACCTAGTCTCAAACAAAAAGATCCAATTATTGGTCTCTCATGCGGGAGTCAAGGACTTCCTTCTAAACAAGGATTTGAATGAGAAACGTCTTTGGATGGATAACCCGTGTCGGGAATATGACATCAAGATTAAGGTCACCAAACTAGTACGTGGGAAGGGACTATGCGAACAACTAGCCTTGAGTCAACAAGTTAAAGCAGGTAATGGGAGAGAGGTTGTCTTAGTACTACAAGATGGTCAAGAATAGGAAAATGATGATGTGCCCACTCCCTGTTGGACTCAGAATATGATACACTTCCTATAGACAGGCCTATACCCTCCAGAAATGAGCAAAGCAAAGAGGAGATACTTTAGATTACAAGCCATTCCATATGTGTTTGTTGATGGTGTTTTGTTTAAGAAAGACATCAATGGAGTTCTACTGAGGTGCATTGGGACAGGTCAAATTGAGAGGGTGTTACGAGATTTTCATGATGGAGATTCGGAGGAAATTTTGCCCCATGAGTAATAACTCTCAAGATAATGAAGGTAGGGTATTATTGGCCCACAGTGTTCAGTGACTGTTATACATGGATAAGAAAGTGCAAGAAATGTGCACTTTTCACGGGAAAAGAAAGACTAGCAACGCTTCCATTGCACCCAATTTTGGTTGACCAACCATTTATGCAATGGGGATTGGACTTCGTCGGGGTCATCAACCCAAACTCAAGCCAAGGCCACAAGTGGATTCTCACGGTGACGGACTATTTCACCAAGTGGACCAAAGCAGTAGTGCTTAAAGAGGCAAGTGAGTCTAACATACTAGACTTTTATGAAGAAATAGTGACCAGGTTCGGTGTGCCGACCACTATCATATCAGATAATGCATTAGCATTCATAGGTTCCAAGATTACAGAATGGGCTGTCAAGAATGGAATCTATTTGAGCACCTCTTCAAATTATTACCCACAGGGTAATGGATAGGCAGAGTCCACAAACAAAAAGTTGCTAAGGATCATCAGAAGAACTCTGGATGAAAACCAAAGGACATGGCATACCAAGCTAAAATCAGCATTATGGGCTGATAGGATAACACCAAAGAGGTCTACAGGTAGTTCTCCCTACAAATTGGTCTATGGGAAAGAGGCAGTATTGCCTATATCATTAGAATTTCCAGCATTGGAGCTCATGAAGCAGTTGGAGTTGTCTGAGTTAGAACCAATGGAGGTCAGGTACGCAGAGTTTATGGAATTGGAAGAAATAAGAGAACATGCAGTTCTGATGATTGAAAAGGATCAGACCTTAGTAAAAAGATGGTTTGACAAGAAGGCAGGAGCAAGGACCTTCCAGGAGGGGGACCTAGTTCTGAAATGGGATGCAGATCGGGCGAAACTTGGAAGGCATTCCAAGTTTGATGCCATTTGGAGCGGCCCCTACATGGTCATAAGATGTAAAAGTGGTAATGCCTTCCAATTGTCTGCATTGGATGGAGAAGAACTCCCGATTCCGAGTTAATGAATATATCTTAAACATTGTAAAAGGAAAAGGTTTACCCTTGTAAATATTAGCCTAGATTTCAGTTCCTGTAAGTGCGTATGCACATTTTCTTGTTATAGTTAGGTTTCTTTTTCCCTAAGTGCTTTGGCACAGGTTTTGTCGCTCTCAGGTTGAATTTCTACAGTTCAGAGTGCTCTCGAAGAATGAGTTGCGGTATCAGGATCGGGATCAGAGATCAAGTTGGCTTCAGGTTATTACTCCATGCCCAATGGATTGTTAAAAGGCCACTGATCTTCTACCTAGCGAGGCGCAGTGACCTTCTTTGAGTCACCAAATCTGTTATCCAAAATTCCCCCAAGGTAATTTTGATAACATGCATCAGATTGTCAGTCCCGAGCAAGTAGAATGATTCAAGGCCTGAAATCATGTTTTGGGGTCCCTCGGTTTCTCTCTAACCCTCCTGTCCAAGAAGAAAACCCAACGTTTTAAAAGTATGTGAAAAAGTTGCAAAGAGCCAGGCTTGAGGCCGAAATACAGAGAAAATTGACTAAGGCAGCACTAGGGACAGTTGGGACGTCGGGGCCCGAATCGGCCGAAACCGCCAGACGGTCCACGCACCAAAGGGACATCCGGGCCGTGGGGATGCGCAGGACACGAAAGGGCGAACCGGTCGAAGGTGAAAAAATTGACTAACTGTTGTGCAGATGAGTGCCAGGACATCCGGGCCGAAGTACGTGAAGTACGCAAAGGGCCCGAATCGGCCGACATGGAAGAATAATTTGGGACATCGGGCCGTGAATACGCAAAGGACACAAATCAGCCGATTCGGCCGAAGCGGGACTTTAAATGGGGACATTGGGACAAAAGTACGCGTGGGACGTGAAAAGCCGAAAGAGCCGAGAGCGAATGGAATCTCGCCACGTGTCACCTCAAACAGAACAAGAAGCCCGAATCGAGCGGTTTGGAGGAATTTGTGCTAGGCGATTTGGGACAGTTGGGACAAAAAGTACGCGTGGGACGTGAAAAGCCGAAAGAGCCGCCAACGAATCAGAACGTGCCACGTGTCAGAAGGTTGAAAAGTTGCCAAGTGCGCCCCTCAGGCCCGAACCAATAAAATAGTGCCACGTGTCCAAGTTTAAAGGCCCGAAAGGAATTTTCAGAGAATGAACCCATGGATGAATCAGAGTCCGACACGTGTCATCCAAGTGGTAGAGCATGGGAAAAACTCAAATATTTTCCCGCCGATCCATTTTGGCCTGTTTTTCCCTAAATCTTCAGATCACCATAACTTTCGATCCAGAGCTTAGATTTTCACGTTCTTTATATCAATGGAAAGCTGACAAAATTCTCTACATGATTCCGAGGTCAATCTTGAATTCTGGTTCAGTTTGGAGAGAGAAAAGTGAGAAACACCTCGCACGTAGTAATAGAAAGAAGTGACGTTTCAAAAACTAGCTTTAATACAATGCAGTTAGTTCGTTTTCGCTAGACAATCCGCCATTTTGCCAAGATTCGCCGCTTCGCCATAATGAGATGAGTTAAATACAACCTAGAAGTGGTTGGGGTAGATCTAGATTTCTCTCTCTCCCTCTCTCATTCTTCCTATATATTGTAAGGAGGGGCTTCTTTCTAAAGGTCAAACTTTCTGTTTTGCCCTCCCTTCTTCTCTTTGGTAGGTGAATTTGTGGAGTTCAAACCTCCCATTTGAAACCGCAATGCGACTCTTCCTCTTGACATTTTTAGTGTATTGTATCAATCTTTGGAGCAAGTAATGCATGTCCGTGGATGATTCTCAACCCTCTCTATGTTCATTTACATCCTCCCTGGTCTTTCACTGCAAATTTTGTTATCTGTGCATGATCTTACATCACATTTGAATGGTCTATGTTTATTGGCAAGATAGGTGTTCTTCATTCCTCAATGCATCACCTTTGTTAGCTTAGATTTATTTTTCTACATCTTCTTACCCTGTCTCCCTAGCAAGTTAGATTAGACTTTGAGTAAACTCTCTGCATTTTTCGTGTGCATCTAAACAGAGGAATAGGAACCAGCCTTCTCTGGAGAATCCTTTCTCATCTTTACAAGTCCCACACTTGGAGAAAGGATTCAATGTTGTGCAATCACACTGGATGCTAGAGTGATCAACCTAGAAATCTGATCATCATCCAGGGGTACTGTGATTTTGCATCAACAGTATCCTTGAATCCTAAAAAGTGTATTTTTCTAGCCCATGAAGGAAAAATCCTTGGCCACATTGTCTCCAAATAAGGATTAGCAATTGATCCGAGAAAAAGTTGAAGCCATAAGAGCATTACCATTACCAAGCCATAAGAAGGCCCTTCAAAGTTTATTGGGGAGAATAAATTTTGTTCGGAGGTTTGTCCCAAATTTTGCAGCCCTAGTCAAGCCTATCACCAAGATGTTAAAGAAAAGCATAGCTTTTAAATGGATAGCAGAAGGCAAGGAAAGTTTTGAAGCAATCAAAGAAGCCATCTCTCAAGCCCCAACTCTCATTAACCCAAATTTCTCCAAGGATTTCATCCTCTATGCATTTGGGGGTGATGATACTATTTCTGCAATCTTGGTACAGCAGAACAAAGACAATGATGAGCAGCCAGTTGCTTTCTTCAGCCAAAGCCTGGAGGACTACGAGGTGAGGTATTCTTTCATTGAGAAGCATGTTCTTGTAGTAATCAGGAGCTTGAAGAAATTCAAGCATCTAGTTTCAAACAACAAGGTTCAATTGTTGGTTTCTCATGTGGGAGTTAAGGACTTCCTCCTCAAAAAAGACCTAGATGAAAAGAGGGTAAAATTTGGATTACTCGTTTCATGGAGTATGAAATTGAGATAAAGGTCACCAGGTTGGTCAGAGGAAAAGGATTGTGTGAGTAGCTAGTCTTGAATAAACACAACGAAGCATGCAATGATAAGGAGGTTGTTTTGGCATTGTAAGATGACCATGAGCAAGGAAACACTTAAAAGGAAAATGACGGTGTCCTCACTCCTTACTAGACCCAAGACATAATGCACTTCCTAAACACAGGTCTATGCCCTCCAGTGATGAACAAGACCAAAAGGAGACACTTTAGATTGCAGGTTGTACCATATGCCCTTGTTGATGGTGTTTTGTTCAAAAGGGATGTGAATGGAGTGCTTGCTTAAGATGCATTGGTACAAATTAGATTCACAAGGTGTTGGAAGATTTCCATGGTGGATCAGGTGGTGGTCATTTTGCACCGAGAGTGACAGCTCAAGATCACGAGGGCTGGCTATTATGGACCCAAGATTTTCGGTGATATGCGTGGATCAAGAGGTGCAAGAATTGTGAATTCTTCACGGGTAAGGAGAGGCTATCTGCCCTTCCATTCCATCCAATTTCAGTTGACCAGCCATTCATGCAATGGGGTTTGGACTTCATTAGAGTCATTAATCTAAATTCAAGCCAAGGACACAAATGGATTCTAACAGCAATAGGTTACTTCACCAAGTGGACTGAAGTAGTAGCACTCAAAGAAGCAAATGAATCTAGCATCCTAGACTTCTATGAGGGAATAACAACCAAATTTGGCATTACTGCTACAATAATATCAGATAATGCATTGGCATTCATTGGGTCCAAGGTAACTCGAATGGGTTGTCAAGAATGGGATCTACTTAAGCACTTCATCAAATTATTACCCTCAGGGTAATGGCCAGGCTGAATCTACAAACAAGAACTTGTTAAGGATCATTAGGAGGACTCTTGATGAAAATCAAAGGTCTTGGCATACTAAGTTGAAATCAACCTTATGGAGTGATAGGATAACTCCCAAGAGATCTACAGTAAATCTCCATTCAAGCTTGTTTATGGAAGAGAGGCAATCTTGCCCATGTCACTTGAGTTGCCAACATTGGAACTCATGAAACAGTTGGAGTTGTTGGAGTTTGAGCCCATGGAGGTTAGATATGTAGAATTGATGGAGCTCCAAGAAATTAGAAATCAGGCATCCCAAATAATAGAGAGGGATCAAGCTTTGATAAAGAAGACCTTTGATAGAAAGGCCAATGATAGATCTTTCTAAGTTGGAGATCTAGTGTTAAAATGGGATGCAAGAAAAAGAAAAACCAGGAGGCATTCAAAATTTGATGCCATTTGGAGTGGCCCATACATGGTCACAAAGTGTAAAGACAGAAATGCCTTCCAATTGTCTACATTGGATGGTGAAGAATTGCAGATTCCAGTCAATGGAATCCATCTGAAGCATTTCTACTGAAGGAAATTCTCCACCTTGTACATATTAGCTTAGGTTTTCATTCCTCCAAGTGCTTATGCACATTTTTTTGTTGTAGTTTATCTTTTCTTTCCCTAAGTGCTTTGGCACAAGCTTGCTATTCCAGGAAATGTGTTTTACATGCCTTGCTCCATCAGATGATGTTCTACCTTCCATCTTCCTCCTTGCAATGTTCTAATTAGTTGGGGTACCAATCTTAGAGTATAATGACTCCATGCCCAATGGATTGTTTCAGGCAATTGGTAACCTCATCCAACAGGTAGATGACCCCTATGAGTCGCCAAAATTGTTATCCAAAATGTTCCCCTTGCACATTTTGTGGCTAACTCCCTTCATTCTTCCCTCTCTTGTGCCTCAGTCATAATTTTTTTCTTTTCAGGCACTCAAGACCTTCTAGAAATGGCACCATCGGATAGAGCTTTTTCTCAGCTTTCCAGAAAGGTAAATTTTTCCTCCTAATTCCATGTATTTTTGAAGTTATGGCTCTCGGAGTTTTGTGGGAAATTTTCCCAGGAAAAGCCTGAGCCAATAATATGAGGCCACGTGTCCTCAGGAGTGGTAGAGGGCGGAGGTAAACTTGGAATTTTTACCAAGTGTTCGGCAAGTTTTCAAAAGGAATTTTTTTCCCTGAAGGCCCACCGACAAATGGATCTTGCCACATTTTCAAGGGGAAGAAATTATAAGAATTTCCTAAGTATCGGCACCATAAAAATCTCCAAAAAGGGCCCGGGTGAATCAAATCATGCCACGTGTCCTAGGACCAGTAAACCGCAGAGGGATACTTAAAAATTGGGCGAAGTGTTTTGGCTAGGTCAAAGGAGAAATATTGGCCCGTCGGCCCGACCAGTCGGAGCTCGCCACGTGTCGCCGTGGCATTGGGTGTCGGGGGTGCGAAAAGATTCTTTCTTTTTCTCCCAAGTGAAAAAATCAAAAGGGAATAGCCGCCCCCTAAGGCCTGCGTCTAATAAGATCGCACCACGTGTTCAAGGTGGCGTTGGGGCTTTGGAACGCGGGGAGAAATTAGGAATTTTTCCCAAAGGATAGCGCAAAGAGAAGTTTTCGCCCGATGGCCCGCATGCAATGGGAGCTCGCCACATGTCCCAAGACCTGGTGCAATGCAGGGGAAAAGTTGGGAATTTTTCCCAAAGCAAATTCGAAGGAAATATTGAAAGGAAAAGTCTACCCCTAAACGCGAGCCAATGGGATCTTGCCACGTGTCCAGTGGCGGCAAAAAAATGCAAGACAGGCCCACAGGGAAAAATGGCAGAGAAAGCCCGCATCCAATGGGGTTTTGCCACGTGTCCAAGTTAGAAAAATGGTCAACAAAGTGACGGAAAATTTAAGAGAAGATGCCCGCGGTGAATCACATCTTGCCACGTGTCCTCAGGTCATCGGCCTGGAGAGAATTTTTGGAAAATTTTCCAATGGCCAAAACAAAGTGGAAAATGAAGCACAGAAGGCCCACATCTAATCAAAACATGCCACGTGGCACCTGAACCAGTGGAGCGCAGGATTTTTGGGAAATTTTCCCAAATGCAAAAAGGTGGGAAACTTTTGAAATTTTGGCCCGCACATCCGTTTTGCCCCTTCTTTGCCCTAAATTCTCAAACGACCATAACTTTCGATCCAGAGCTTGGTTTTCACGTTCTTTATATCAATGGAAAGATGGTGAAATTCTCTACATGATTCCGGGGTCAATTTTGTGTTTTGATGGAGTTTGGAGAGAGAAAATTGAAAAACACCTCTGGCACATGATAATCAATAGAAATGACGTTTCAACCACCATTTTTAATGAAGAATGGCTCGCATTCTCTCCCAACATGGTGAAAAATGTTAGGGAATGGACTTGTAAGGATGCCCATGCTGTTTTATTACATTTTGGTTGGTGGTTGAAGCTCCTCTCACATTTTCCTGCGTTTCTCTCTCCTGGGCTCATTTTTTTGCATTGTAAAAGCCATATTTGGCTCATTTTGAAAGGGTTGGACATTTTTATGTTTTAGAGGCTCCCTTTTTCACCCTAGAAAGTGATTTTGTGGAATACCAGACCTTTTTTCAAGGATGCAACACATTTTCTACCTTTTTGTTGATGTAATGCATGTATTTTGATATTAAAAAATGACAATGCAAGCTCTATGAATGAGTTTGATCGTCCCTTGTGTTGTTCGATTTACCCATCATCTTTCATTACATTTTATCAGTTTGTGTATGATGTTTTGTTACATTTCTATAATCTGTGTCAATCTGCAGAAGTAAAAGATGCTCACCACTCCCTTGGTGCATCACCGTATCAGTATTAGTCTCATTTTTCTTGCATTCTCTATCTCTGTCCCCTTGGAATTTAGAGTAGGAATTAGGAATTTAACCCTTTGCAAATTTCATGCATATACCTGATAAGAGGAGTTGAGGAACCAACCTCTAACCTAGAGATTATTTTCCCATTTTTACAAGTCCCACACTTAGGGAAAAGATTTCAATGTTGTGCAATAACTTTGGATGTCCAAATGTCAAACTAGATATCCGATCAACATCCGGGAGTGCTTTGCTGATTTACACCAACAATATCCTACTAAGGGAGAGTAGAGAAGAAAAATGTAGTTGGAAGAGGCCAGACAACTATGACACAGTCCCAAATCTCCATTCACCAAAAAATCTCCATGAAACACAACATCATAAACTTGTAAAATGAAAGGAAGTATGCACAAAATATAACAACAAAGAATAAAGAGGCAAGGGAATGCAAGAGTTGAGAGAACACCACAAACACAAATTTTATTGTTCCATGAATATACATAGTCCATTACATTTGTAGAATAAAGGCACAATTTCATTTACAGAGCCCATGTGAAGGCTTGCAACTCAAATATTATTAAAAAATGATAGTTTTCCTATATCCAGAATATCCCCCTCTCAAATGAGAAGTGTTTACAATATATAGAATTGTGGAGAGAAGAGAGAAAGAAGAGAAACTCATATTTTTTCTCCCTCCCACCAACAACATTCATTAAATGATCTGAAAAAAGCATGGGCACCTCTGAAAATCCATTCCCCAATGTACTCTAGCTTCTTTGGAGAAGAAATCAGACCATACTACATTAAATTTGGTGATTGGGATGCCTAGAACTGCACTTTTTTGGAGCTGAGTACGTTTTCCTATTTTTCACCCACCTAACCTCACCAAAATTAATATTTTAGGATTCCATGGCGTAGAGGATGTCGAGACCTTTCCAATGATATAAAGTTTGTTGAATTTCGAACCATTGGTTCAAAAGTTATGCCCATTTGAAAATTTGCATTAATCCGCACAAGAGATGGCGAAAATGCAAGTTTGCAAAATGGGCCCTAGGGCCCGAAATTGCAAATTGCACCATTTGCAAAAATTGTGAAATTGCAAAAATCCCCCAGCCAGGCATTGCAAATTTGCAAAAATCCCCCAAGCCCGAAATTGCAAATTTGCAAAAAATCCCCACAGGCCCAAAATTGTAAATTTTGCAAAAATCCCCCATGCCCGAAATTGCAAATTTTGCAAAAATTTCCCATGCCCGAAATTGTAAATTTTGCAAAAAAATCCCCCCAAGCTCGTATCTTGCAAAATATGAAGAGTTAGAAGGACTTCTTTATATTTTCGGAAAGGGGAAGAAATTTCCTATCTAATGAAGATACTTTCGGGAATCCTCAAGTAATTAAAATATATGAAAAATCAGATTTGAAGCACTAAAAAAGGGGGAAATGGTGTTAGTTGACCAAGATTAAGCATGAGCTTATTTTGGACAACAATTACATTCTTTGACGATCATTAATATTAGTAATGATTGTAATTAATGACTTATTATATAGAATGAAGTAGGAAATTTATATAAAATAAATTATTTTCTTATAAGGTGATGTTGTTCCATCTTCATTGTATTATTTACGAGAATGGTAATATTTTGTAAGAACTTATACAGTATTCATTGTATAAATAGGGGCTGTTATGTTAAACAATGCAATTTTCTTAGCTATTTACAAGCTTGGATGATGTGTTAGTTGAGTTCCTTCATCGGAATATCACAGTTGTACTTGGATGAAGTTTACTCGAAATATAGTCTTAAGAATTGTTTGATGCTGATATAAAATCTTGATCTTGATTATTGTTGTAATAAATTGCATCGTAAGTTATTTAAACAAGTCTAAAGACATTATTATCAGTTAGATTCTTGGATTGTTTGAAAACATAGCTTACATTATGTAGTATCATTTCATTTGATTAATGATATATATATATTTAATTAATGGACTATGATGTTTATTAGTTATTAGTTAAGTAAACCTTAACATATTCTTTTATTTCAATTAAATACAACAAGAATATGAGTTAGATAACTCATGCTAGTTCATAGAACTGACCATGTATACATTTTTCTCTCTCCTATAGTGTGCAAGATGGAGTGACATTTATGAAGTGATTAATTGGATTATATACACATGATTTCTTCATGCATTAATTGTTAAAAATACGATAAGGATTATTGTATTTAATTATAATGCGAAAGTATTATTTTTGCAAGTTGATTTAAGAAATTTTGCCTATTGTACTATTATGAATAAATGTATGTCATTACTATGGAAAATAGGGATTTATCCTTTTTAAGATTAAATAAAAATATTGGGGCCTATGACAAAGATGGGGGGCCAAAAAGCGGACACAAATATGATTTTAAGAAAAATGTGAGTGTGTTTGGTTAAAGCACGAGCGCATTCTGAATTATTAGGTTTGGTTGTTACCAAGCCTAAAACGCAAGCACGTTATAGCACACTCGTGTTCCTGTGTGCTATGTGGTATATGTGGTTGAGGCATGCTTCTATGTACAAAAATAAATGTTCAAGTATAAGTTTTTATTTTATTATTATTTATATTTTATTATTTCTTATACTTTAAATTTATTTTAGTAAATATAAGATGTTAGGGTCACTCTGCACCTTATGGAACTAGTCTCACAACTCCATCTGTCACGGTTTAGAAGATAGTTTTTCAGATTCTAATATGGTCAGTACATAGGTATTTTTCAAGATTTCAGCATTCAACCTTCAAGCTTTTAGGGTTTAAATTATACAATCGATATTTGTTTTGTGAAAGAATATAGGCATTGTTTAGGTTTTGGGGCCTTTTGGATTGGTTATTGATATTTGTAGAAGTTTTAGATGTGTTATTGATTGGTTATATATTTTTGTAGGAGTTTTAGGATTCAATCATGTTCTTAGACAACTAAACCACCTATTTTACTCATCTAGTTGATACTTAGAACTAATTACCAATGAAATATAATTCTCCATATTTCATTTGTTTTTCTCATCTTCCACTTCATACTGAATAACTGATTTGACAGAGGATCCATCCTCTTTGATGGCGATACACATAATATCAATATGATCCTTGAGAGTCAACCCTCATCCAACCATAATACCAGTACGAACTCCTTTGTTGGTAATGTTGCACAATTAAGAGTTGAAGGTTTAGGGTTAAGGGTTGAGGGTTTAAGGTTTATGGTTTAGGGAACTTAGGGATTAATGTTCATGGTTTAGGGTTCATGGTTTAGGGTTTAGGGTTTAGGGTTAAGGGCTCAATAATTAGGGTTTAGGGTTTATGGTCTAGGGTTTAGAGCCTAGGGTTTAAGGTTTAGGTTTAAGGTTTAGGGTTAAGGGATTAATGTTTAGGGTTTAGGGTTTACAGGTTTAGGGTTTAGAGCCTAGGGTTTAAGGTTTAGGTTTTAGGGTTCAAGGTTTAGGGTCCATGATTTAGGGTTTAGGGCTCAGGGGTTAGGGTTTAGGATTTAGGGTTCAGTGTTTAGGGAACAAACACTCTAATGGTATTGATCTTATGCACTATAAGGATGAAAAACCTTATATATTACACATCTCTGCCAAACATGTTTCTCCCCACATATACTTGCACTATTGAATGTTTCTTGATCTTCTGCATATACTTGTGTTATTTATAACACTCTTGGAGCTCCAAATATTTCACAAGCTATAGAAAAAAAGGAGATAGTTGTATTGGGTAACATTTATTTGTACCAAATTAATCTTGGATATCTGGCATTTCCCTCCTTCAAAATATCAGCAGATGAAAGGCATCAAATTGTGATGACTCTCTTTGAATGTTATGCCTACGAAGCAAATGAACCCTTTTCAGTTGAATACTCTCTGTCAATACTAATAATAATGGGTAAGACACATAACATTACAAAGTGAGTGAAATAGTTCCCATGTAATGTGAAAAATAAGATAACTCTATTGGGTAACATTTCTTTGTGCAAGCTTCCCACAAGGAAGGGGTTTCTTAGAAAAGGGTTGTACCAAATTTTTCTTGGATATCTGAAATTTCCCTCCAAATTTTTTTTACCAATTTCAATCATTCTCATTAGTATATTTTTTTAGAAGTCTTTCCAACAAGTATTTTTAGTGTTCAAGGTTTAAAATTTAGGGTTTAGGGTTTAACATTCGGGTTTAGGGTTTATAGTTTAGGTTTAGGGTTTAGGGTTTAGGGCTCAAGTTTAGGGTTCAAGGTTTAGGGTTTAAGGTTTAGGGATTAGGGCTTAAGGTTGAGTGTTTAGGGTATAGGTCTCAAGGTTCAGGGTTTAAGGTTTAGGGTTTAGGGCTCAAAGTTTGGTAATTAGGGTTTAGGTTTTAGTGTTTAGGGTTTAGGGTTTAGGGTTTAGGGCTCAAGGTTAAGGTTTAATGGTTTAGGGTTTAGGTCTTAGGGTTCATGGTTTAGGGTTTAGGGTTTAAGTTTATGGTTTATGGTTTAGGGCTTAGGGTTTAAAGTTCATGTTAGAAGTTTTTTCACTCAAAATCAGTGGTAGGACAATCAATGTCTACCACGTGCCACCTCTAAATTCCAAATTTCATTTCGTTTAAATTCACTTCAAGAAAGGTTGGAGGAAATGAACTTACCATTTTCTTCACGCCTTCAAAGGTCCAGAATGTCAATTCACCCCAAATTTGGAAAATATGGAGAACTTGGAAAGCTAGATTGCATTTATAAAGATAAGCTCAAAGAAAAGGAATGCATTTTGTAAGTAATTCTATTCAAACTTGTTTTATTTTTGTTGATACCTGCTACAAGACCAGAACATGACCTAGACTAGAAATTTGAGAGGATTTTTGAGGTTCAATTTTATTTTCCAAGATGCATTACTCCAATGTTTGAGAATGTTTCTCCATATGCAACGACATTCTAATTCAGACACTCAATGATTCCTGAATGTCCAATCTTGCCATGACCCCAGTAGTCCTTGATCCTTGGATATAATGAGACATCATTACTAAGACAAACCAAGGACTTTCAAGGAAGAAGAGGTTCTTGTGAATATATAGTTTTGACACATCACATCACAACCTTCATTAGGCTTGATGACTACCCCTATCTTTTTGAAGGAACTTTTGAAAGCATCCATGGGTTTATCATAGAAGGAATTATCAATGAATGGAAGGTCACTAAGCCATAAGCCAATTGAATCCCATTTAGAAATAAACAAGAAATATTTACTAGGCAATTGATAACTCCTTTGTGTTCTTAGCCATACCCTTATCACTATGTTTATTTTGCACAAGTAGACTCAATGATGGTTCTAGGCATAAGACTAGGAAATATGGTCCTAATAATTTTATGGCATCTTAGTCAAGTAGTCGAAATCCATATTAGTCTTGTTAATACTTAGTACTATTACCAATGAAATCTGATTCTCCAGCTTTTATTTGCTTTACTCATCTTCCATGTCATACTTGAAAACTTTGACATTTGACAGGAGCTTACCTCTTCGACGACGATACATTGAATATGAATATGATCCTCAAGAGGGGATCTACACCTGGAAAGGTATCATCTGATCCTACACCTAATCCCTAAGCCGTAATCCCTAAATCCTAAACCCAATTTTTACCACCTTTAACCCTAAACCCTAAACCCTAAGCCATAAGCCATAAACCCTAAACCCTAAAACCTAAAAATTAAATCCAAAACGCTAAACACAAAACCCTAAACCCTAAACCTTAAAACTTAAACCCTAAGCCATCAACCCTAAACCCTGAGCCCTAAACCATGAGCCTTAAACCCTAAGCCCTAAACCCTAAATCTTAAGCCCTTAACCTTAAACCCTAAACCCTAAATCATGTTCCCTAAACCCTAAACCCTAAGCCCTAAACCCTAAACACTAAACCCTAAACCCTAAACCCTAATCCTAAACCCTAAAAACTTAATTCTAAACCCTAATCCCTACACCTGAACCCTAAACCCTAAACCCCGACCCATATTTTTACCACCATGAACCCTAAACACTAAACCCTAAATCCTAAACCCTAAACCCAAAACTCTAAACCCCGAGCCCCGAGCCCTAAAATCTGAAACAATATCTCAAGGTTGAGGGTTTAGGGTTTATGGTTTAAAGTTTATGTTAGAAGTTTCGTCACTCAAAAACACAATCTGGGGTGTTAGGAAGGTGTTTTCAACTCACAAAAATTGGCCCCATCCTCATGAGATCCTTACCCATGGTAAAAATAGTCTATTTATGATAGTACCCATTCCCTAGAGGTACTTATCAACATTTACAAATATTAACCTAGTGCCATGTGGTGATCATATCTTTAGTGCTTACAAATTTAGGGCCATTTTTTCTAGAACCGAAAGGGGTAGCTACACTATCTTGAAATTCTTCATGAAACCTTCAAGTCTTAGAGAAAAATGAATGTTACCAACATGTATAGGATTAATGTATCTTTCCAGTGCCTATTTATTTTCCTCCTAACTCCTTACGGAGCTCCCAAAATCATTCGAAGAAGTCAAATTTCACCATTAGAGTGTTTGTTCCTTGCACCTAGAAAACCCGTTATTGAGAAGATTGCCCTTGAACGAGTAAAGCGTTCCTAAATCTTCCTAAACACTCTTAGAAATGTTAATAACCAATCCAAAATGCCCCAAAAAATAAATAGTGACTATATTCTTTCACATAAAAGCTTGAATGTTGAATGTTGAAATCTTGAAAAATAACTATGATCGACTAGATTATAATATGAAAAGCTATCTTCTAAATTGTGACAGATGAAGATGTGAGACTAGTTCCATAAGGTGCAGAGTGACCCTAACATCTTATATTTACTAAAATAAATTTAAAGTATAAGAAATAATAAAATATAAATAATAATAAAAGAAAGACTTATACTTAAACATTTATTTTTGTACATAAAAGCATGCCACAAACACATATACCCCATAACACATGAAACATGAGCACGTTATAATGTGAGTGCGTTATAGTGCACTCATGTTTCACCTTTTTTTGGGTTTGAAATTCCCAATCCATAGGCTTGGATTTTCCTTGGATTACCAAACCAAAGGTTTGGACTATTTCTACATGATTAAAACTATGTTTGAAAAAAAACATCAAAATTTCACGTGTGCACCCCAATATCTCATGCATTAAAACATAATATTCAAAAGTAAATTCTACTACAATGTCAAGCTTAGTTTACCTTGATGATGATATAATTATTTCTAAAATCTGATTAGTTTAAGGCTTTCATCCATTTTCTTTTACTAGTGCCTTGTTTTCTTGCAAAAACATATGCATACATTTTGGTGCACAATTTACGATTTTTTCATCCAAATTAAAAAAAGGTGGTTTTTTCTAAACTCCATTCTACATGCACTAAAAAAAAACTAAAAAATGACTTTTTTCTCAAATTTATGGGGGTGGACACTGTTGGGTTTCAGATTTGCACTTGGAATGAAACCACGTTTATGGGGACAAGCAAGTCCCTCCTCTTTAATGGGAGAGGTTCCCTTATTGAAAGAAGGGGCAAAACCTATGTACAAATACACAATCTTTTATTCAATGGTGGTTTCCTAATATCTTGAAATGTGTTTTATGTCTTGAAAGTTATCAATACATGAGGATAGAATAATTGAAGAGAGGAGGGAGGTAGAAGAAGACAATACTTTCAGGGAAAAGAGATGGCAAAGAAAAACCTTATACATATTGAGCAAATGCGATATAGAGTAGAACCATTCACGTTTATGACGGGCACAATCCACAAACCCAAAGTTCTTGAGATTGTATAAACTAGAAGAAAAATTTTCTAAGCATGCAAGGATTAAATGATTCAAAGATCAGAGTAAGAAGGAAAGAGAAAGCAGAGGAAAAGGGGAAAACCTTTGTATTGATTTCTTCCAATTAGAAATTACAGTTCCAAAATATCAAAATTCTAACATTGAAAATGGATTTGAAAGCCCATGATATAGCTTGCAAGAGATAGTTACAACTTCCTCGAGCAAACAAGAAATAGTTACAACTTCCTCGAGCAAACAAGAAACAGATTACAAATTATTCCAACCACTCGCACCCTTTTGAATTCTTGATTCGCAAAGAAATGTTAATGGCAAAAACTAGGTTCAAATATACGGCCATTACATTATTTTGCCAGTTAAAACATGGGCCATTTGATCTACTTTTACAACTTTAAATCTGGGCCACCCACGTGGAAGGAATTGATTGGAGCGGGTCTGTGGGTGCCTTTTACATTTGGTGCCTTTGAAGCCGCATGCAGACTAGCACATGGAGAGCTCCACCTGTTCCTTTATACTTAGCTGAATCAGGCCAATTTCCTACTTGAACCATGTTGACCCCTAGACATGTGGAAGGATGGCGTTCATCTTAGTTTCCATCTTGGAGATGCCTCTTAAAACGTCGGTTGAGTGATGCATGTCTCCTACCACTAGTCTTGGAATTTTCAACGGCCAACTTTGTCTCCTCATTGACTTTAGCCACGTGGCAAGTTGGTGCTACTTGGAGACTGACCCTTTGATTTCACTTTTGAAATGGCATCGATCGACGCGTGTGTCTCCTTTTCGCCCTAACGTGGTGATTTGGCACTCATTTGAAGATTGGACCTTTGGTTTCATTTCGACGCGCGTTGTTGAGGCACGTGGAGAATTCTCACCAACCCACCCATACTTAGTCAATTTCAACGATCGACTCTGTCTCTTTTTGGACTGGGACACATGGAGGACTAGCGCAAGTTTAAGAACTACCCCCAGCTTTGACTCTTAAAGTTGCATACTGATGAGGCGTGTGGCGCCATCCGAGCCTTCCATACTTAGCCGATTTTAGCTTGTTTTACCTTCATTTTGATCCTGGGACACGTGGAAAGCATGTGCCTATTTTAGGACTATCTCTTGGACCCTACCCCTAGAGTAGCATCATTTAGACATGTGGAGGCTTCCACTAATGCTTGAAACATGACCGAACTACATCCAATTAGAGATGCCCATGCACTACCCATGGATGCTGAGGTAAAAATTGACGGGGAAGATACGCCTGTCATTCTCGACTATGGGAAGAAAATAAAAAGAAGGGGAAAGACTCCACTGTTACGCCTAAATTTTAAACTATTCTCCACAAATGGGAAAACGAAAAAAATATAGGCCCGACGTGATCCAATACTCCAAGGAACAGACTCAAAATTTTCAAAACTTGACTCCAAAAGAGGGGAATTTTGAGGGCGACAACAACTAGCTCTTTCTGGGGATGACTTGGATTGGAACAAAGACACAAGGCAAGATCAATAATTGTAAATAACTATGTGAAAAAGGACCAGTGCCTTATCCATTTGGAAATAGATTCAAAAGCAAAACCAATACAAGGCAACACACACAAGACGGGAAAAAGAAACAAAACAAAACAAGCCAAAAGGGAAGAATAGAAATGAAATGCAAAGGAACGACCCAAAACTAAAACACTGTACAAAATATACAAAAGGAATGCCTAGTCACCTAGGACTTGAACAACTTCAGATACTTCCCACTATAAGGAAGTGGGAGAGGAGAACCATCCATGTAATCCAGATAAAAAGAGTTTTCTCCAGCAAAATGTTTGATTCTAAAAGGATCAAGCCAAAGAGAATCAAACTTACCATGACTTCCTCGTGGCTCATGTCTTTTGTCCCAAAATAGCACAACGTCTCCCACTTGGAAAACTTTGGGTTTTACTTTCTTGTCAAACAAAGCCTTCACTTTCAACTGATGACCTGTTATCCTATCAACCACTTCGTAATCTGTCCTCATCAATCTTCTAAAGGTACAAAAATCTCTTGTCCAAAGAGCTACTAAAACTTGAATCCTTAATGGTTTTCATTAGATGCAAGGCTAGCAATTCCATCGTAACTGGCAGTTGAGCTTACACACCATACACCACTTGGAAAGGGAACATTCCAATTGCTCTCTTGGGTGTAATTCTATCAGCCCAAAGTGCATCATATATATTCTTATGCCAATTCCTCTTAGAATCATTCACAATCTTTCTAACTATGTTCACCAAGTTCTTGTTCATTGATTCTGCCTATCCATTCCCTTAGGGGTAGTAATCTGAAGAATGAGAAATTGAGATCCCATACCCATAGCAGAAGTCCATCATTTTAGCAGAAGAAAAATTGGAAGCATTGTTTGTCACAATTTTGTTTTGGGTCCCAAACCTGATCAAAATGTTCTCTTTAATGAAGTTGTAAACTACCTCGAAGTAGTGCTCTTAACTTGGATGGATTCTACCCACTTGGTGAAGTAATTTGTGGCATTCAACACATGGTTATGTCTAGCACTGGAAGGTGGGTTAAGAGTTCCAATAAAATCCAATCCCCATTGTTGAAATGGCTCTTCAATCACTACAGGCTTGAGAGGCAAAGCAGCCAACTTAGGTCTTCTAATAAATGTTTGGCATGCTTCACATTTACCAACCCATTTTGATGCATCTATGAATAGAGTGGGCCAATAATAACCAACATGAAGTATTTTATGAGCTGTTACAATAGAGGAGAAATGACCTCCACAAGCCTGGTCATGAAAAGTAGAGAACAACTTCTTTTGTTGCTCCTTGTCTACACACTTCAAAAACCTTCCATTTATGCCTCATTTGAACAAAGCATTCTCCCATAGCACATATTGTGTAGACCTTAGTTTGATGGCTCTCTTCTCTTTAGCACTCAAGTGAGATGGAAAATCTCCATAGGTCAGAAAGTGAGCAATTCTAGCATACCATACATCTGTCAAACTGAAAAAACATAACAAGGACATCAACTCCATCTTTGGATAACTCCTTGGCAGCTCCCTTAGCAATGAGTTCACACAGGCCCTTACCCCGAATTAGATTTGTTGGCTTGATGTCAAGATCATACTCTTGCACCTTTACTACCTAATCACCTCTCTTGGTTCCAAATTCTTACTGAGTAAGAATGGATTTGATTGTTGTATCACACACCAACACCACATAATGAGAATTAAGAGTGTAAAACCTAAACTACTTGGCAGATTTGACAACTGCAAAAGCATGTTTCTCCATCATGGTGTACTTCAGCTCATAAGTTTTCAAGACATAACTCATGAATGCAATTGGGAGCTCATGATCTTCAACGTTCTTCTGGGCTAACACAACAGCTAAGGTACTTTCAGTGGCATAACAATAGATAATGAAATCTTTGCTAAAGTCAGGGCATGCCAAGACTGGAGTCTTTGCAATAGCATGTTTAATATCCTCAAATTATTTCTTCCCTTTAGAGGACCAACCAAAATTTTGCTTCCCTTTCATCATGTGAGTGATGCTCATGGTAAGTTCTGTAAAATTAGGGATGAATCTCCTTACGAAATTGATCTTACCAAAGAAAGAATGGACACCTTTCTTACTTGATGGAAGATGAATTTACTGGATGGCCTGAACTCTCTCCGAGATCAATCTTGATCCCTTCCTTTGAAAAAATGTGTCCCAATAACTTTCCTTTTATGACACAAAACACATAATTCTTAGGGTTTAAAGAAATTCCATGCTCTTTACACTTCTACAATATTGTTTCAAGGTGTTGGAAGTGATATTTTCTTGCTTTAGAAAACACTGTCAAGTCATTTAAATACATAATAATGCATTTCCCTTTCAAACTTCCAAAAGCCAAGTCCATGGCCTGCTAGAACGTAGCACCAGCATTCATGAGACCAAATGACATCCTCTTATATGCAAAGGTGCCCCAAGGAGTAGTAAAGGAAGTCTTACGTTGATCTGCAGTATTCACCTCTACTTGATTGTACCACGAGAATCCATCTAACATAGATAACATCTCCGAGCCTGTGACAACTTACAATACTTGGTCCATCATGGGGAGAGGGTAGTTGTCCTTCAAAGAACCCTAATTTAGATTTTTGAAGTCCACACAGATTTGGATCTCACCATTCTTCTTTCTAACATGCACTATATTAGCAATCCACGTTGAATGGTGGATGGGGAAGATGATCTTAGCCTTCAAAAGCTTTTTTATTTCTTGGAAAATTGTATCAGCTACCTTTGGATTATATTTCCTTTGTTTCTGTTTGAAGGGTTTGATCCCAGGCTTAAGGGGAATGAAATGTTACATTTCTTTAGGCTGAAAAAGCCTTAAGATCATCATAAGAGTAAGCCATAACATCAACATACTTTTTCAATAGATTCACCACCTTCTTTTTCTCTTCCCGAGTCCAAGCATTTTCCAATGTTGACCATTTTGGGATCATCAAGACTCCCAATATTCACTTTCTCGGTTTGAGCAGATTCCGAGCTCCTTGGGAAAATTTAGACTTCATATATCTACCATGTTTATCAAAAATATCCTCCAAACTCACCAGCCCTTTAGGAATTTTGTTGCCTTTCAGTTTGATGCATCCATCTTGATCCATTTCTTCTTTGACACCCTCTTCATTTTATGACACACACTCTCTAGGCAGGTTGTCTCTTCCTTCAAATTATAGTTGATCAAAGTTGTCTCTGAGCTCTAAGAAAGAAATAAAATGTTGGTCATCATTGAAAACTTGCCAATTATTTGCATTGTCAGGCACATTGGGTCTATGGATCATCTCAATGGTGAATTTATCTTGAGGGAAATCAGGATGAGGAATCAACAAGGACCCCAAAACAGCTAGAGAGTCAGCCCTAGTGTTCCTTTCCCTTGGCACAACCTCAATGGAAAAAGCATCAAGGAATTCAATGGAATCCCAGACTAGATTCCTATAGTGTTTCAACCTTCTGTTCTTTACCTGATAAAGGTCTCTAAATTGTTTTACAATTAGCTCTGAATCTCCATGAGAAAGAAGCTTCTTCACTTCCATTTCCTTAGCCATGCTCAACCCAAGAATGAGGGCTTCATACTCAGCAATATTGTTGGTATTTTCAAACTAAAATTTGAAAGAGAAAGGATGAACCGTACCTCTAGGAGAAATGAGCACTACACTAGCTCCAGAACTTGCTAAAGAGAAGCTTACTTCAAACTCCAAAGTCCACATGTCATTAGGATCAAGCATCACTCCCTTTGCTGACTTGTCTCTTCTTGTGACATGATCATGTAGTTCCCATGCACGATGTTTACATACAATATTTGTGCTTTACGATCATCTCGTATTTTACACAATATACTCTATTTGTTTCTCGGAGTAGCGTCTTCTTCATCTTCCCATTGACAGGGATCAAGGAATGTGACCAATCAATTTGGATTTCCCCTCCTACCTCCTTATAGAAATTTTTACTCAACAACATCCCATATGAAGGAGGAATATCAGCTACCAAAATGGTGGCTAAGACCCTTTTCTCTGGGAAAGCAAAGCAAAAGCTACTTGTGCATCTTTAATTATGCCAACCAAAGGTACTTTCTTACTCTCCATGGAATAACAGGAACCAAAGGTACGTGTTAGGGTCAGACCCAAAGCATGAGCTACCTTTGTAGGCATCATATTATCGAGACTCTGGAATCAATGACACAATTTGAGTTTATGGCCAGCTATGAGAAGGGTCACATAGAATGGTTCAATTTTCTCATTAGGGGAAGTGACTGCAGCCATAAGGATTGATTGAGGTGAGGAAGAGGGAGTGGGAAAAAGGCCTTTAGAAGAATGGGCTGGGGTTTTAGATTTAGAATTTACAAAGTTAACCATTTTGGCAAAGGCTTTAGGATGGGTTTGATAGAACTCTGCCTTAGAAATCTAAATCTTGGTCTTTTTAAGATGGTCTATAATGTCAAAAGATCTAGATGTGGATGGGGAATCACTACTAGGAGTAGGAGGAGATTTTGATCTAGCAGCTTTATCATTTGTTGGACAAGAATTCTTAGAAGCAGAAGTAGAGGGAGAAGGACTAGCAAAGCTTACCTTCGTAAGAGTAAGAGTAGTAGGAATAGGAGCTCCTCTTCTTGCAATCACCGAGATGGTGGTGGGGAACTCCTTGGATCTTTTTGCAGGTTGCACCACTTTTTCCTTTTTTTTGGTCTACTCCCGAGTCATAACAACATATGACTCATTGTTCATCTCAGCCACTACATCATCATAGTCATCTTCATCATCCACACCTTCAGTGGTGAGGAAATGAACTCGAGAACCACCAGGCTCCTCCAGTTCTTCATCAGCTTCCTCTTCTTGTTCATCATAGAGCCCATTTTATTCCTCATCATCAGGCTCAAGAACCTCACAAGTAGCATTGACAGGCACCTTGAGGGGTGGACCTTCAATGGCCAACCTGGTTTGAGAAGAGGGAAAGTGGTTCATGGGTTGAAAGTTCCTCCTTGGAACATTTTGGTATGGAGCATGCTAAACCAATTATTTCTTGATGGAAATTAGGTCATTGACCAACTTTTAAACTAATCGATCTGCATTACCTCCGGGAGGAGGAGAAGAAGAAGATGCTTTAGATTTGAAAGACTCCCTTTTCAGCTTACTAGACATGATCAAGTCATCTTCCACATTGACATGCCTAATCTTTGATTAGCATCCAAAGTTGTAATATTTTCTCTCCTTAGGGCATAGCTTACTTCTGATAATTGAGCATTCAAGAAGAAACACTTATGAATCTGATCAACAAGCCTAGTATTTACCAGAATCTTGTTAATCAACTTGTTAAAATTGGCCACAAATTCTCTCATAGGCTCATTTAACTCCTTGATTTAAGAAATCTGAGCTAGCAAAGCATGCACATCTTCAACAAGTTTGAAACGCTACTCAAATTGAGTCCTCATAGTAGTCCAATCGATGATGGTCCCAGCAGGAAGATGGAAAAACCAATATGTAGCATTATCTTGTAAGGTCTACACAAATAACCTAACAGAGACATCTTCATGTTCCACTCGAGGACCCCACACGCAACAATGAAGGCTGCAATGTGTTCGTCAAGGTGTACTTTGCCATCACCTCTAAACTTGGGAAAATCTTCCTGTTACCCCTAGGTAACTCATGCAATGGTTGAGAAAGAGCCGAGGCCCAAATCTTTGTTCCCAAGGTGAGGTGCTACCATCCTTGGAAATATTTTTGAAATGGAACCGAGACACCATCAATAATTAGGGCATGGAGATTAGGGGCTAAGTTGTGCTTGAGGAATGCTACTACTACCAGAGGCTTTGTCTTCAATAGGAGGTGTGCTTGTGGAACGATCTCTTCTATTTCTTCTTATTGGAGGAAGTTGAAAACCTTGTTGATCTAGGAGTTAAAATTGGGGATCTTCAATTCCAAGATCCCTTCTACCATGAGTGTATCTTAGAGTCACCAGATCAAATAAATGATCAAATTAGTTGTTCTTTTTAGAAAGGAAATTTGTTAAACAAATCCCTAGTGGATTCGCAAAAACTATTGGGTTTTGGATTTGCACTTGGAATGAAACCACAGTCAGGGGACAAGTAAGTCCCTCCTCTTTAATGGGAGAGGTTCCCTTATTGAAAGCAGGGGAAAAACCTATGTATAAATACACAATCTTTCATTCAATGGTGGTTTCCTAATATCTTGAAATGTGTTTTATGCCTGGAAAGTTATCAATACATGAGGATAGAAGACTTGAAGAGAGGAGGGAGGTAGAAGAAGACAATAATTTTAGGGAAAAGAGATGGCAGAGAAAACCCTTATACGTATTGAGAAAATGAGATATAGAGTAGAACCATTCACGTTTATGACGGGCACAATCCATGAGACCCAAAGTTCTTGAGATTGTATAAACTAGAACAAAAATTTCTAAGCATGCAAGGATTAAATGATTCACAGATCAGAGTAAGAAGGAAAGAGAAAGTAGAGGAAAAGGGGAAAACCTTTGTATTGATTTCTTCCAATTAGAAATTACAGTTCTAGAATATCAAAATTCCAACCTCGACAATGGCTTTGAAAGCCCATGATATAGCTTGCAAGAGATGGTTACAAATTCCTCGAGCAAACAAGAAATAGTTACAAATTCCTTGAGCAAACAAGAAACAGTTACAAATTATTCCAACCACTCGTGCCCTTTCAAATTCTTGATTCACAAAGAAACGTTAATGGTGAAAAACTAGGTTCAAATATATGGTCGTTACATTATTTTTCCAATTAAAATATGGGTCGTTCGATCTACTTACATCTTTAAATCTGGGCTGCCCATGTGGAAGGAATTGATTGGAGTGGGTCTGTGGGCACCTTTTACATTTGGTGCCTTTGAAGCCACACCAGATTGACATGTGAAGAGCTTCACCTATTCCTTTATACTTAGCCAAATTGGGCCAATTTCCTGCTTGACCCATATTGACCCCTAGACACGTGGAGGGCTAGCACTCATTCGAGTTTCTATTTTAGAGACACCTCTTAAAACTTCACCGAGATGATATGTGTCTCCTACCACTTTGGTATTGGACTTTTTAACGGCCAACTTTGTCTCCTCATTGACTTTAACCATGTGGCAAGTCGGGTGCAACTTGAAGACTGACCCTTTGATTTCACTTTTGAAATGGTGTCGTGGTCTCTGATGCATTTCTCCTTCTACCGACTCGACATGGTGAGCTGGTGCTCATTTGAATATTGAACCTTTGGTTTAATTTCTGGAATGCGCCATTGAGGCACGTGGAGACTTCTGCCAACCCGCCCATACTTAGTCAATTTCAACGATCGTCTCTGTCTCTTTTTGGACTTGGGACACGTGGAGGACTAGCGCAATTTTGAGAACCATCCCCGACCTTAACTCTTGAAGCTACACCAATGAGGCATGTGGCGCCGTCCACTGAGCCTTCCATACTTAGCCGATTTTAGCTTGTTTTACCTTCATTTTGATCCTGGGACACATGGAAAGCCCGCGCCTATTTGAGGACTATCTCTTGGACCCTACCCCTAGAGTTGGATCGTTTGGATGCATGGAGGGTTATGCCGACACTGAAACTTGACTAAACTGCATCCAATCAGATATGCCCATGCACAACCCGTGGATGCTGAGGCAAAAATTGACAGGAAGATGCACCTATCATTCCTAACTATGGGAAGAAAATAAAAAGGGGAAAGTCTCCATTGTTGTGCCTAACTTTTAAACTACTCTCCACGAATGGGAAAACTACAAATAAAGTCAGGCCTGATGCGATCCAATACTCCAAGGAATAGACTCAAAAATTTTGAAACTTAACTCCGAAAGAGGGGAATTTTGAGGGTGACAACAAACATATAAATATATCATTTTCCATATATGTGCACTTTGAAAATTAATAAAAATTATACATTCATCCAAAAACTATGAAAAATTAATGGGACCTCTTACATGGTCTTAGCTAACTTTCTACTAAAGGGATTTGAAAAAAATATAGAAATAAAAAAATGGGGGCGCACTTACAATAGGTTCTTATCTTTTTGGCACAAAAATAGACATACTTTGTGTGTGTACCACATTTTACCCTCTTAATCTCAACCATTTTCAAAAAAATATTAGTTTAGAAACTAGATTTCAAGATCTACGGTACTTATTATTATCACTTTTTCAAATTTTGAGCATAGGCATGCCAAATTATTCAATGAAGTTCAGGTTTTGCTGATTTTAGGAAAAAGGTGTCCCTTTTTGACCCCCTTTTGGCCCCCATTTCCATGCACTTACCAATTGGTTTCGTATCACATTTTGTGAGATATAAAGGTGTTTTTAATGTTGTTTTACAATAAATTATGAATTAAATTTATTGATATTATGCTATGAAACTATATCTGGTTTATTGATTCATTATGGATGAACGAATATGACATTTGACAAACATAGTATGATATGGAAAGAAATACAAAAAAACAACATTTATATCCTTATTGTACCTTATTAAAATGAAAGTGTTTAAGTGTTTTTTTAACAACAGTGTATAAATATAAGTTATTGATATTTGTTAAGTAAATGGAAAATGATACAACATAAACTATGTTATATTAATATTGTACCTTACCAAATAAATTGTACAATTCATATCAAATGATGATCAAATGAGATAAAGTGAACTATTCATATTAAATGATAAACTTATGAGATTAAGACCAATACTAACTAGGAAGTGATTGGATCATTTAAATGTGAGACATGGTTAAATTAACCTATATTAAATGACAACATTAAGTTGTGATAAATCAATAAGAGGTACCCATAAAGGATAATAACTGAATGAGTTACTATAAACCTATATCGAGAAATGAATAATGTGTTATGATACGAAATAACCTATTGTAAAAAAAATTATTTACTTATCTGAAAAAGATAACTAAATTGTAAATGAAGTGTAGATATCCTAAATCATCGTTATTTTTGATAGAATTCTAACCATGTCATCTTAGGATGGCTACGAGAAGGATAAAAATTACGTAGCAACAAAATTCATTACATGCTCACTATCTTTCCCACAGTGATCCTAAGATGGGATTGATAGGAACCTTTCGATTAGAAGGACAATTCATGGTTCCTCCTATTTCCAAATCTGAAAATTAATTTCTTAAATAAAGAAATGAGATTAGGATAACTCTAAGGATATGTTTGTGTGGTGACAGAGACAAGTTTTAATGACTTGTGTGCAGTCACAAAACTAATCTTGTAAAGAAACACTTGAAAACTTGGCCAAGTAGTGTAGCTAGTTGATTACATTGTCTGTTCACCATACCCCTAACTTTTTGTGTCAGATACCGGATGGATTACAATTTGTTTGATTTCCAGGTTGACACTTAGGAGTTGCACATAGTTCTCAAGACATGTTAAAAATGTTTAACCAAAAGTATACAAGTTATACTCACTTGGTTAGAGTGAATTAAGGGGGATCAAGTAGATCTAATTGACCCTTACAGCTGCACATGGTTATCATTTGTTATTAAATGGATTGTAAACATTTTATTATGTTGGATTTTAATTGTTGCAAGATGAAAATCATTGAAGGCATTATTTGTGATTAAGGGGTTTTTGTTTTAATCTCTTAATTTGGATGATTAATAACATGGGTGTTACACTTCCCTCTTTGGAACCCTTAGTTGAAAGAGTAGTATCAGTCCCCTCCACCCCCATGTTTCAAAAACCCTCCTCCATTTCAATTTTAGAGCCAAATCATGATGAATATTCCTATCACCAAAAACTCTGCTGATATATACGGTTATTCATTCAACCATAATGTTGCTCAAGAACAAGTGTATGCTCATTATGGAGGTAATTTCATAACTAAATATGAATTACATATCAAGACCCTACATATGGAGGTAATAATAGTGTATATCAGGGATACATGTCAAATTACGAAGGTTCAAATTGGTTTTAGAGTTCCCTTTCCACATATTTTTCCTATTCCAACTTGGTACAACCCTCAACAAAGGTTATATATTATAACGAGTTATTTCCTCATATAACAAAGTGGATTTTGTTAATGGAGTCTCACCAATCTAGCTTCTAGGAACCCTTTTAATGGGGAAACACTTTACTACCATCAAAAATCCCTCCCATTCTTTCTTTCCAACCCGCACCATCTCATTTAAGTCTTCGAGATCACTAGTTTCCATAAATCTCCTCCTTCTAGTCATCCTCCAAAAGAAGGAATTACACATCCATCACTCACAACCTTGTAAAATCAGTTAGAATTCTGATTTCCCCCTCCTCTCACATTCCCAAACCCATTTTGGAATGAGCTTCATGATCAGAAAAATTTGGGAGGCAAACTAAATAGAAAATATCAGATGTAATATTTGAAGGTTTGGAGCTCAACATTTGAGGCCAAGCAAGTGCTAAATCAAGAAGAAAACAATCCACCACTTACATTTGCATCATAATCGGTTGAAGAAACTTTGGTTAAGTTCAAAAAGACTGTGATTAAAGAGTAAACAAAGGAGGATGTTCAAAAATATTTCTACTCTGAGTGTAGTGTGCATATTGGCACCATGCTCTTTGAGGTTGTTGATTTTTTTGAGGAGCACAAGATAGAGGGGGACACATCGGAATCTGAGTATCTAAATGTAAAAGAAATTATTGAGAGATTATTGCTCTATTTTGGTGGTGAATATATTAATCAATCTTCACTCTTATTTAGGGAATCAAACTTGGGGCCATCCCCGAGGAACAAAGCGAAGAAGAAAATATACCTTTCGATCAGCTTGAGCTTCATGGTGATGAGGAGGATGAGTTTGAGTTATCAAAAACATTTCTAAATGAGAAAGAAGAAAATGAGAATCCAAAAATGGAGGAAAGGATGTTTTTGCAAAGAGGAATAAAACAAAGTTTAGATCAATTTACAAACATACAAGATGATGAAGAGTGTGCTTATAAAAACTTCATTCATGGAGTTTCATGTGAATAATATGGAAAAATCACAAGGATCTATCTATTGGTTCCTAAATTTATCTGTCATATCATATATCCGATTAGTCTAGATCCAAAAAGGGAATTGTAACCAGTCATGTTCAATTTAGAGTGCAAGGAAGAGATACAAAACATCAACAGAAAACCCTAAATACCTCCAAAAGTAAATTCAGATTAAAAAGAGATATTTTTACTCTTTTCATTTATTAATGAGAAGGAAATCGGCTCCAAGACAATTTCCCACTCTCACTAAAAACCATGTTTGTTGTAAAATTAATCACATGGTCCAATTTTGTAAGGAAAGTTATTTCGAAAACCAATTGTTGGATTTATTTAGCTTCATTTTCCTTTAGTTAGATTAGTAGTAGTTTAGGTTTTTATTGTAAAAAAATTGCTTGTGAACACTCAACATGTTTCCATTTGGAACATATATGATTTTCATCCTTTTGTACATAGTTTTGTGGGTTTTCTCTCATTGTTATGCACAAATCCTATTCAAGACATTTTTCTTAATGGGAATCAAATTTTTGGGGCATTTTACAAGAATATTATTTCAGCTCCAAGGATCCAGATTCTTTCAATGTTTAGTTCACACTTCATAAATTTAAGAAATAACAATTGTCATGTGAAAATCAAGAGATTTTGGAGAAGTTTTCAAGTATTATTCAGGGCTCCAAAGGATAAGTTTACTATTCTTCAAGGATACTATTCTTTATCATCTAGTATATAGATCTTCCCTAGAGGTCACCAAAGTGTTGTCTAAAATTACACCCCATGCAATTTTGAACAACTCATTTAAGTTGGAACTTAGACACTTTTTTCTCGGAAAATCTGCAGAACATTGGAAGTTAGTCTTCTGTGGAGTGCATAAATGTAGTGTTCCACATGAGTTCTCCTAAATTTTGGAATAAAGGAATTTGAGCTCGACCAGGTAGATTTCAATAAGGTTAGTGCTTCACGGACATAAAATATAGTGTTAGAAGAACCTAGAGAAATTTGGAGCTTTGTAGGGTTTTTCAAATCTACGAAACAAAGGTTGGGGTCTAGTGAGTAGAAGCGGTGAAACACGGAGGACATGCCACCAAGAGCCAAGAAATGTAAGTTTTTAAGGATACTAAGGTTGGAAACCACGTAACACTATCCTATTGTTCCACAACCTTCTTGAGGAATAGTGTTTCATGGCCTTCAAAAGACGAAAAAAAGAACATGGTCGCAAGTTGTAAAATCCATGTAACATGAAGAGATAAACCTCGTGGCATGTTGAGAAGAGAGTTTCGCAGTACGTGGGAGTTATTATTTCGCGGGTTTCTCAATCCACGAAGATGTTTAACATTGTAAAAGTTGCAGGATGAGTTAGTATTACGAGATATCAAAAACCACATGAAATCTATGAAACAAAAAAGAACATTAAAAATTCGTATAGTAAAGAAAATTGACATGAAAAAATAAAATTTCAAAGGAAGATGCAGAACAACGAAGAACTTATTTTTGGGCTAGAACTTTCACCACGGAGATCCAAATTTCATGAAATTAATGATGTTGGAATTGTCTCTTCAAGGGATTCATTTTGGCATAAAGAAGCACATCATTTGATGTTGTTTTGAGGGGGGAAAATGCAAACACAAGTTTAGAGGGAAAAAACATAGTTTTATAATTACATGCATATGACCACTTCGACCACAAAATCTTATTGCTCCATGGCACCCATACCTCCTCTTGTAAGTCAAATGGCATAGAGGAATGGATTCTTCAGTTCCAATGTTCTTTGGTACGAATTGATTGGTGTTTAATTTGAGAGATATTTTACTTCCCATTTTTTATAAGTATGGAACTCATGTCTTGTAAAAAAATTCACTTTATTGTAATGACACATTGCCAAAATGTTGGCCTAATTCTCGCGAGTTTTAGAACGTGGATTTGGACTCTACGATGCATTTAGTGACTTTTTCCATGAATGTAATGGTATGTGCATCCCTTGAGAAATAAAATCTTTTATTGTGGCTCTCTTTCTTCCCTACACTCGTGTTCTATAATGTTCTTACCCCCATTCCTTCTATGGTATGCAGTGTGTGTTTTCCATTTGCAGTGTTCCATTTACGTGTGTTCTAAATGTGTGGGAGAGGTTAGATTGTGTGGTTTTGGGTCTATAGAACGTATGTCTTCCCTTCTCTCCTACATTTAATTTCCTTCATGGAGAGTGATCAACCCTCTCTTCTGGTGCTATCACCACCCCCTTTAGCTTAGGTATTTCTCTCTCTCCCCCCTCTCTCTCTCTGATCCCTTGGATGTGTTAGTGTAGGTTCTCTTAGAGGTAGTGTTAGCATTAGGTTAGATAGGTTAGATTATTTCCTTTCATTTTTACCACATGGTTCAACTTGATTGTCTTAATTTATTACAATAGAATGATTGTCTATTTACATGGCATAAGTTCCTTGTTTAGCTTGTGACACCGTGGGTGTCCCATGTTTGTGGTTTTATGCCTCTATTGTTTATATGTAATTTCTTTTCTGAAGGTGGTACATTGTTCCTCCTATTTCAATCATCTTATGATGTTATGGGTGTCCCATGTTTGTGTTTTTGTGCCTATATATGATGTGTTTTGATATTTTGTGGTTTTTTTGACTTTACACTAGTGTTTCTACTATTGCTTATGACATATTTTTTTATTTCTATAATATTTTTGTACTTTTTCTACCATGAAGTAGGACATGATTTCTAATTTTCTCCGATGTTACTATTTTCTTGAAACATATATTCTTGTTTTTTACTTATTGCATGTTTTTTTCTTTGTGTCATGGTTTCCACCATGCACAACCCAATTTTTGGTAAAGGTTCTCAAAGGTGGCCACCATTCAAGCTTTTTATTTGATCCTACCCATATTATCGGATACATGGTACATGAGTATACATAGATTCTTTTGATTTAAATGCTCAAATGTTTTATCACACATGTCTCAAATGAGGGGGCATTCACCGAGCTATTTTTATAGTTATAGATTTGTTACAGAACATAAGAGAATATTTTTACATGGTTTATATCCTTAGAAAATGTCATAAGTACTAAAATGTGAATTTTTTTAAAAAGGTCAAAATTGTTCAATACGAGTCATGAATGTGGTATGGTCTTAACCGTTTTCTGCATTCCCATAAAGAGGGTGTATCCACTCAAATTTTTAAATCATATAGATTATATTAGTTCTTTACATGATTTTTCATACAATTACAAATATATATGACAGTTTAGAGCTATTTAAAATGGGAATGGGTACCTCATTCCTTCTTCATGAAACTATTCATATTCAATTGAAATGAAGAGTTTGGGGATATGAGCCTCTATCTCCCCTTTAATTATTCAAATAATATAATCAATTCTAGTTACAGTAGCACTTATGGGGGCATGACAATTATATTCTTTCCAATCTCTAATTGTTTAAGCTACTACAAATTAGGCCTAGATATTTTTATGGTGTAGTTTATGGGTTTAGTGTAAAGCATCAAAGTAGTTAGGGTCTTCATAAATTGAGCTTTCCACTTCTCTCACCAAATTCCAAAATGAATATGGTGTTGAATCAATTGAGTTCTTCATAGTCTAAATCCTTCATCTCTAAAAGTCTTCAAAAGGGGGGGAAATGGCTCCTCTCCTCACTCTCTTTAGTGTTGGGATGTGCTAACACTAAAGCATTTCCTTTGACACAAATTTGGGGAGTGATCACCCCCAACCCTTCATTAGTTCAACAACTCCAATTTTCCAAGGCATGACACAAAATAGGAGCTCCTCCCTCCATAAAATGAATAGTTATATTCCTTCTATATTTTGCACCTCTTCACTTACTTCTTTGCAAAGTTCAAAGTTACATGTATTATTTATATCTTGAGTTAAAGTTCAATTTCTATCATAGAAATTGACTATTCCTAATGTTTCAAGTTTAATCATGGAGCATTCCCACACTAACACATGAAATAATTTCTACCGAGTGAAAAAACGTGTGTGTGCACACTCAAGTATGTTTCTCCTATAAGCATGAAATTTCTAATTACACACTTATGAAGGGGAAAATGTAGACACTAAAACTTGGTAAGTTGTCCTTGTGTAATGTCAAGTTTGACCATGTTCCCTTGCTAGTAAAAATTCTAATATTATGATTCCAATCACTGATCTCTCTATATTTACTACAACTTTCTTATCTTTACACTATTCTCTGTCGTTAATTCTGAAAATATTATTTGGTCAAAGCAACATTAAACCTATGATATTAATGAAATAAATTTCAGTATTGGTTTGAAAATGTATGGAAGGGCTAGGATATAAGGTTTGGTCTAGGGTGACCATTACAGTCCTCCCTTTCATATTCACCAACTTTGATCTCAATTTTAAATTCACATTTGTGTCGTTTCATCTTCCTAGGGTTATCCTTATTAGAATGTTTCATCTATGAAAGGATATAAAAGTAAGTTATAATTTACCTAGCACTCTCACAAGATACTATTGAAAATATCTTACCAAAATCATTTAAGGGTTTTTAAATCTTCCTAAATCAATTGCACATCATCTAGAGAAGTCCCTAGTATGATTTTATAATGAACCATTACACCAAAACCCCGAGGTGTTAGTGAAATCCACATATAAGGATCATGTCATCCCATTATGCTTCCATAAATCTTGACCTTAGGTTGGGTCTATGCCCGCAATCCCATACGTATGATCCACACTTCACAAAATTTTAGGAACCCCACATCTCAAGCTACGAAGTAACCAACTAAGTTGGATTCCAACACAGTGGAGGATATGATACCAAATGTAATAAATTGTTACAAAAACCTTGAGGAATTAGTGAAATATGCACATGAGGATCATATTATCCATGTTATACCCTTAGTCCTATGTCATATATCAAGATATGGATATTTTGACCTATGGCTATCATAATATCTTATCATGTCATATCATATTTATTTATTCTTTCATATGCTTAGTAGGTTGGCATTAAAGTTATGGATAGTATAATAGGGTATATAAAAGTTAGAGTGTAATATATTATCATCATATTGAGCACTTGAGTCTTATTGTATGGGTTAGAGGTTTCCCCCTTAAAGTGGCTAAGTCATTCTACTTGCGTATTGAGATCATTTACCTATATTTGGTGTTCTTGGGTGTTCTATTGCTTCTTATATTCAGATACATTTAAGTAATTTAATTATAGAGTATGAATCACACAACCAGGTCAAAGAGTCTAGCTTCCTCCATTTCAAAGCATGAAAATTTCATAGAGCCATGTTTTAGTAGAATCAAAATCACTCCAAGCATTTAAAAATGCTTCAATAAACAAAGGGTTGCCATAATTAATGCATGATCCCTCATAGAATTCATTTATGAGTTACATGATAAGGGTCATAATCAAAACAAGTTCAAGTTGGGAAGACCTTTTCCATGGATGTAAAAATCCATTAACACTTGAAGTGGATTCTTATCCTTTACCTATTGGGTTTTTCACTCCTAATATTCCTATCTGTAAAGGTAAAGGAGATATGGAGTAATATATCTTCTCCTTTTACACAACATGTCTATATTTTCCTTGTAATGGTAATATCCTTACCAATATCTTACTGTGGAGTCTCAAATATTAATTACTACAAGGGTTTTATGACCTTCCCATTTTATTTTTAGGGAATTCAATATATTTACCAATCAATCAATATCAATGAGAAACTCTCCTATGCTTAAATGTAAAAACTCAACAAGATTATAATGAGACTCTTAGTGCCTATGTCTTATGATACAAGACCATACTTACCAAGATGAATAATGCACTTATGGATAGTGATATTTGAGATCTATTTTCACATAACTTACTTTATCACTTGCAAGAGTGTGTAATGTTTTATAACTTTTGATCTTTCGATGAATTGTTGTACTCCATGAAGTTAAGATTATAACAATGAACAAGCTTCAATATATGCCCAATGTAAAATTTATTCCCACTACTAAGTTTCAAAGTAAATACATTTTATAAGGTAAATATAACAAAATAATAATGAAGAAATAATAAAATTCAATGTTGTATCGCAACTAACTAACCAAACTTTTATTACAAGTCCATCTTAAGTGATAATTCACATGATTGCCTATGACGTTGCATATTGTACTTAAATAATCACTAGAATGTAATCTTGTGTCTCTCCATCCACCTATGGATGTTGCTGTGATTAATCCACTATATAAATCATTTGATGTTAATGTGTTTTATGAGTCTTGTCATTTTATTGGCTCTTCTACAAATTGATGCACTAAAGTTGAATTATGTCCTTCAAGACCTCAAAATAAATACCCATTGAATCTGAAAATAATCAAGTTGAATCTAAACCACTCATAAACGGAAAATTAAATCTTAAAGTATTCAATTACCCACTACCTCAACATATAAAAAGTCTAATGAAAATCCTTAGTTTCATCATGCACACAATCCTCCTTTTAGCCATCTATTGGATGCCATTATTGGAACTATCACTACTAGTCAATCCCCATGACCTAATATGGTGTTTGACGAGCATAAAATCATGGATGATGTTTTGAAAATAATTCAACTATCTATTTGAGATTCTATTAGTCAAAAAACCATTTCGAATGGTTACTATGAGAATATATGTACTATGGCATTACTTTGACCTTCAGGATACAATGAGTAAAATTTACAACCTACTTATTACATTATAATCAAAATTGTTAGAGATATTGCATTACCAATTAAAGTTTGAGAACCTAACCTATCTACACATTTATTGGTTGTCTAGAAAACTGGTACATGTGTGACATATTACTAAGAACCCCTTGGCTTTATAAGCTATGTACTATCAATTATACCATGCATAATTTTGTTAAATATATTTATTATAAAAAGTTGTCAAATTTTAGGTCAACCTTAATGATTTTTTTTTATTTTTCTAATTTTCATTTATAATTCTAATCCTTGTGAAAATGATCACACCACCTATAGCTAGCCATATATTAAAAATTATCCCAAACAAGTAAAAATAATTATAGTGCCTTGTAATTTCTCTCCTTGCGATGATGTTGATTCCATGTGTTATTCTTGTTTGAGACATTGGAATGAATCTTTTCATCACTATTTGATTTGAATAATTATGATTTTATTTTTATGACCACGCTTGTTTCTACCTTGTTCTTAGTAGGATTATGTGCAATTCATATGATTCCAATTCACCACTTTAATCTTTATTACTTGGTTTAAATATGATGCTAGGGATATGTTGATATGAGATCTACATGTAATATATTTTGAATATACATTATTTTGTTGTCTCTATAGATTGTATATGTTAACTTTGTCTTGGTAGGTTATTGTATTTGGCCCATAAAGCTCATTCACGGTAATTATTAATATCATCTAACTATGATGGTTTAGTATATGGAATCGACACATTTGTAGAGTAACTTGCATCTTATAACAAATTGTGAAATGTTCCATGGTTGAATTGTCATGATTTCTAAAATCTTGTATAATGAGTGGATGAATTTGTAACTATTTGGTTTGTTGGCTAGATTTTATACATAGCATAAAACCTAGGCAAAGTCATGAGATAAATCTCCCTCATTTACAGTGAGGCTCCTATCACTGATTTGTCAATTAAAATATGCTAGTATCTATATGGGGTTTTACTTTAACTATTCAGCTCATGAACCATAGTTGTATAGTTCTGCAACAAGTAAGCAATTGTTTAAGAAAGGAAATATTTATAGAAGAAGGGAATTATATAAACATAGAGAAAAATGGGGAAGATGTGCATCCCAATCAATAGATAACAAAGTTGATTGCATGCACATAGAAGAAACCAATAAATATCAACACAAAATTATAAGCAAAGGCAGCTCTAGATCTAGATCTAAAGTAACAAAAAGTTTATTCAAAGATCTAAGATAGAAAGATAGAAACAAAATACATCATGACACAAAGTTCTCTGGAAATCTTCTCCTGTATATTCTTTTGCTTCAAGTGGCTCTTAAGGGTTTCAACACAAATTTTGGAACACAAGAATGCTGCTTACAAATTCTGATCATTAACACGGAGGTTCTTCTTCTACTTATAGAATGTAGAAGTGAAAGTACAAATGGGAAACTCAACTAAACTGAAACATAAACAAGAAGTAAAGATGACATCTGGAAATCATCCTCCTCTAACTTCTCCTCAAGTGACATATCCATCATTTAACTAATAGAATCGTTCCACATAAATTAAAGGAATGGTTTCAAAACCAATAACTTTAAAGTTTTACAATTTCATCCAGGAACGTAAAAAATAGAAGAAGAAAGAATAGAATAAGAAGTCAAGCCAGCTATAACATTTATATCTTCTTTTTGTTCTGATACTGAATGTACTTATCAAACATATAATTCAACATCTTCCCATCTGTCTTAGCCACATCTTCCTTTTTTCTGTCCTAAACTACAGTAGTCCTTTGTTCAACACCTTGATACATGCTTCCACATCCTCCAAGCTTGGCCCAAACCTCACAATATCTAAGCTGCGGTGCCACACTAGTCTACGCTAATGGAATTCATCGTGAAAGGCTTAGTGGATCCATCAATTCTCCCTTGTACCATCGAGAATATACCCTTCAAGGAATTAGAAACTCTACTAAGAATGATTTGTACGTATGAAGTAACATTTCTAACCACTTCCTCCTGAGTGAAAGTAATGATATTGTCTAGTAAAGACGATGCCATACTCTCAAGTGCCTACATCCTCTTCAGCATAATTCTGCAGATCTCCAAATGGAAAGATACTGCAAACTCCAGCTGCTTCCCCTTCTCAAATGATCGATCCAACACTATTTGTTTCAGTAACCAACACTTCTTTTGACACTTATTGATTTCAGCCAAAGTACTCAGGTTACTCTCAACAACTGTGTTCATATCTACTATGCTTGTCACCAGTTGCTTTAGCTGATCTGTTGCATCTTTCATAACCTTTAGGTGGGATGGAACCTCTCGAGTTATACAGAAGCTTGAAAAATAATCAGACTTTTCCATTCATCAATAGCTTTTACCTGGTTGCTTGCATCTTCCATTTCTGCATCAGATGATCACTCACCTGCTCTTGAGCTGAAATGGGTTGAGTGGAAGATTTAGCAACCTTGGCAATGATCTCGCACAACTGAGATACCTACTTCTGAAGTTCAATTTTATTTACCTTTTCTCTGTCAAGCCTAAGGAATAGAGCATCTATCAATTTATGCTTGTCCTTCTTCAATCCTTCTATGGTGGCTTGGTGATAGGTACTCAGTTCTTGTTATGTATTTTTTCATGAGCTCATCCTCTTTCTTCCTCCTCCAGGAACTGACATCTCAACAAAATTATGACCCGACTCCTCGATGATCAACCTTGAAGTTACCTTAACAACTTTAGGTTTTCTGTCTTTTCTGCCTAGACTCTGGAGCAACTGCAAGTCATGTTCCTCCAAATTCATTTCTATGCTAGCCTCTATAACCAACTGTGAAGTCAACCATTCTGAGAAATTACTTCTCGGAGAATGAGAAGTTGTTGAGTGTACTACTATCTCCCACTCTAATTCCTCTCCATCGAAGCTCTGCATCGTGTTGTGGCTGCCATCTTCCAAATCATCCAAAGACAAAGTTCTTTCAAACTCTATTATCTACAACTTCAATGTTTCTTCAGAACAGTCTTTGAATGGAGTGGCTAAGGAGAGAAGATGAATGTTCTTTGGATTCAACTAAGGAATGGCGGTGTCCTACCGATGTGTAACAATGATGAATTAATGGATCTTTGGAGAAGTCATAACTAATGTCATGGCCATGGAAGTGATCTTCTTCTTCAAAGTAGACCTTCTATGCACTTTCATCTTCTCGGGCCTTCTACTGCTTTCTCCTCCATGCTTCCTCTTGAGGGAATCTCCTGTGCCGAAGTTTCCTGTGACTTGATTCATCAATGCTTCATCAAGGTAGTATCCCTTTGTCAGCAACCAATTTAAAGTATTCACTAGAATAGCGGTAGACCTTTCTTCAATCGTATGGAAGCCCTCTACGTTCTCTTGAATTATGTCTCTATCTCCTCCCATTTGATGGCATGTGTTAAGTAACACAACCCCATCATCTTTAAGATCCATAGGTATCTGTGCTAATCCAAATTCGAACACTTGCCATGTTGATAGCCTGCTGAAATATTTCTTTTTAACCTCGTACTCACTTTTGCACTTCATCTAGAAATCTTCTATGAAGGCACATGTGTGTACTCCTGTGAGATCATCTTCTTGGCTACTCCAAATGGATCGAAGTTCATCCATGCCAAGAATAACTCTTTCTTGTACTCAAATAACATCTCCACCTCCATTCCTCAAGCTCTATGAATGCTCTGGCAGCTATAATGACCCACAGTGATTGGGAAGAAGCCCATAGACTTGTGTCATTTCGAATGAAGGTCATGTATCTCCACAAGTTGTCTTCTCATCTCCATGGTGATCAATATATCATTCAGATATCTGGGAAGCTTAACTAGTTCTCCGAGAAAATATGGTAACCCTGAGATATGTGAAATCCACAAACTAAATGAATAGACTGCCAATTCTGGATACAACTTCCCACACTTCCTTGCTTACCCTATTGGCCTTTAGGTCCTTATCCAGCCTGCAAATGAATTCATAGAATAATCCATCATTGACCACTTTGAAATATTTCTTGCATGCAGGTATAGTAAGTTGTGGGTAGCACTTGAAAATGGGGTCCTTGGAAAGAACACCACATCTATCCATCTTGGAGAAGATGCCTTGTGAAGCTGCTGCATATACCAAATAAGAAGTCATTTTGAAGCTGAAAGTATGCTTCACGTTCGGAGTTTCTCACCAATGTTTTCGCTAATAATTTCTGACCAATTGATTATTGAATCCACTTCGTTGACTTCAATGGTCCTGATGAAAGCATACATCCATGTATGGAAAGTGTGAGCATTCTCTTCACCATTTATCATGTATAACAATTTGGCAATATTGTCTACCTCCTGTACCATATTGGACCGCAAAATAGTTCTTGGGAACTTGGAAGGAGATATGGGCTTCTTCATGTATCTTCTATTCATTATGTTCATGCACTCAACTCTATGCTTCTCCCACCTGCTGCCGCCGACATCCGAATGCTAATAAAAGTCACTACCTTTTGTGCTGGAATCTTCAAACAATAATTGATGAACTATGCGTCCAACCGGATTATTATTTTCCCTGTGGCATCTTGAACTGATCTGGATCATGGATGGTAAGACCTAGCGCACTACATAACAAACTTTGACAACTGGGTTATGTATGGAAATGCTGCAGCTCGAATAATTCCACTACTTTTAATTGCACACATGAGGGAAGTCTTTCTTGCTCTAGATCTATCAATCAATTCGAGAAAGAGGTTCCAGACCTAGATTTGTGTGTCCAATGTCTATGAATTTGGAAGTGATGCATGACTCCGTTGTGCTTTCTTTTTCATCCCTTTTTGCCATGGTTGTGTCTATCTTTGTCTGAATAATTCTTTTTCTCCTTATCTTGTCGAGAATTCTTCAAAAATGGTGCAGATCTAGATAATTCTTCAGATTCGGAGGATATATTCAATGTATTAGACATTGATTTAAGCTCCCTTTCTTTTATAAAGCACCTGTAATGAATTCCTGCAATTAATTTAGACAAAGATGGCAACCGGAACATGAATAGTGGATTTTAATCATAAAAATATGCATAATTCAAGCCTGCTACCCCAAATTTGACGTTCTATTTTCATGCAAAGCAAGCATGAATTTTACCAACCTCACCGAGCACTGTATCACTTACGCAAACAATTATCCAGACACAAATCAACCTCCTTCAACCTGTGCTCCAATCCTGGAAGCTTTTAGCATTAATTTCACCTTCTTTTGAGAAAAAATCCTCTTCAAATGGGGCGCACTTTTCCTCTAGGCTGCACTTCTTTTCCTTTGAATTAATTAATTCATCCTTATGGCAGCCCCTGCTTATATAATATTCACAATTCTATAATTAATTAATGTCTTTCCTATTCCTGGCAATTAATTAATTATTTAATAAGCTTTACTCTTCAAATGGGGCACCTATTTTGTGCATGCTCATGGTTGCCATTAAATAATTTAAATTTATTTAATTTTAGACTTCGCCTTCGATTAACTCAAGCCTCACAAAGTATGCTTTGACCTTAGCCACTTGAAAATAGGAATTAATTTAATCATTTAACACTTGAAAATTATTATTTCTCTCCCAAATGGGGCGCACTTTTTGACATAAAGGGGCTGCATTAAATAAATATTATTTATTTAATTTTAGAATAGTCTATTTCTAACTTCCTTTAGTCCATTTACCTCTGTTGACTTTTCCACAAGCCTAGGCATAAAATTGGAGAAGATATTAATTAATTTAATTAATTTAAGGTTGCCTTCCTTTCCCTAAAGGGGTTGCACTTTTTGGCATAAGAGATTTCTATTTTTAAAGTCGATGATAATGGGATTTTTACCTGCAAGGCAGCCCCCGAAAATCCTATGATTCCATTAAGTCGTTTGACTTTCATAATGGGATTATTTACCTTGCAAGGCAGGCAATAAAATCCCATGATTCACTTAAGTGATTTTTCTTTTATTCCATAATGGGAATTTTTACCCTGTAAGGCAGGTAAGAAATTCCCACCTACCTGTTGCCTCTAATTTTCCCATTGTGACTTAAGTGGCGTTGCTTCCATGGGAAAAATTACTCTGCTAGGTAGGTACAAAATTCCCACCTTCCTAACGCTTCCAAAAATCCCATGATCCACTACAAAGCCTCTTTTTCCAAAAATGCGGCCATCCCAGAAGAGGCTTTTTAGTGCACGACTTCATCTTTTCCCGAGAGAACCAGACCTCCAATGGCGAATTCCTTCTCGCACAATGTGCATATGTGATCTCCAGATACTCCAGGCCAAGAATCAGGCCAAACCGATAAAGGAATTGATCCAGAGAAATTTCACAAAAATGAAATAAAAAAACACAAAAAATGCAAAACATTGCCAAGAGTCACAAATAAAGCCCAGATTGCATTCCTGATTAAAACCCTACTGGTATATGGGAATAATGATATGTACGATCACAACGAGGTTAAACGGAGCATAATTTGCATCAAATGAGGCTCAAAATAATTAAATACAAATTTCTGCGCAGGAAAATACGAATGACAGAATATAACAATTTTAGGCATCCGGGTGTTTGGCGATAATGACTAATATGGATCCTTGGGAATATCTTGACACAATACATGAACTTTCTGGCAATAAAAACACAAAACGACCCATTATTTTAAAAGTACGAAATTTTTTCATATAGGGTAGTCTCATATTTCAAGATGAAATCTGGGAACACCAGTCGGCTCCGTCTGTGGACATCTTTTTCTCTGTCAAAATGACAGGAGAAAAGATGAGATCCAAGCATCTCTGGTTTTGTATCTTGTCTTTTGGGCACAGGGTTAGGAAAACAAAAATAACACAACACAAAACACAAGGAAAAATAAACAAAGTTTTATCTATGTACATATAGGTTTTACCTTGCTTTTCATGTCTAGAATAGCTTCAGGTGTTGCCCATGGAAAGGCAACGACAATTCAACTCCATCCTAATGAGCAAGAATGAAGCTATCTGCTATGGCGATCTTTTTAATAACAAAAGGCCCTCTCCATAGTGAATCAAATTTTCCATGCATGCCTTTTACTTCTCTTCTTTTGTCCCATAAAAGAACCCAGTCATTAACTTCAAAATTTCTTTCCCTAGCCTTTTTGTTGAAGATGACTTTC
This sequence comes from Taxus wallichiana var. yunnanensis, assembly GCA_018340775.1. Classification (NCBI taxonomy): domain Eukaryota; kingdom Viridiplantae; phylum Streptophyta; class Pinopsida; order Cupressales; family Taxaceae; genus Taxus; species Taxus wallichiana. Next base: position 335,898,565 of record CM031236.1, read on the forward strand.
ACCTTCTTTTGATGCTCTGTCAATCTATCTACAACTTGAGTATGTACCTCCTGTAATTCAGTCAAGTACATTATTCTTTTATCAATAGCATCAATGAATGTAGAATCTTCTAGAGTTCTAGAAAGTTGTAGGGAAGGCAGTTCCAAGGTAAGAGGCAGCTCCATGTCTCTACCATATAATAGCTAAAAAGGGGACATGCCTATTGCCCTCTTTGGTGTAATTCTATTGGCCCATAATGCATCAAACAACTTCTTATGCCAAGTTCTTTGATTATTCGTTACTAGCTTTCACACAATAGTCACTAATTTTTTGTTACTTGATTCAACTTGGCCATTCCCTTATGGATAGTAGTTAGAGGAATGTACTAGCTGGATCCCATGAGTATAGTAGAAATCAACCATCTCCTCGGAAAGATGATTTGGAGCATTTTCTTCTACTATCTTAGTAGGCACACCAAAACGACAACAATATTTTCTTTTATAAAACTGCACACCTCGGCGGAAGTGGCGTTCTTCACAGGAATGGCTTCTACCCACTTACTGAAATAATCAGTAGCTATTAGAATATAGTGATGGTGGCACTAGAAGTCGGGTTAAGCATACCAATAAAATCCATTCCCCATTGCTGGAAAGGTTCTTCAATTACAATTGGTTTTAAAGGTAATGCAGGTAATTTTACATGCCCAACAAAGTGTTGGCACACTTGGCACTTAGCTACCCACTCTGTAGTATCTTGAAAAAGTGTGGGCTAGTAATACCTTGCTCTGAGGATCTTGTGTGTAGTGACTTGGGTTGAGAAATGACCACCGCAAGCCATGTCATGAAACTGTTGTAAGAGCTGATCCTGCTGAGCTTTACCCACGCATCAGAGAAATACGCCATCAATCCCTCTTTTGTATAAACCATTATCCTATAGAACAAATTCTTTGGATTTAAGTTTAATATTTCATTTCCCTTTCGAGAAATTTGATCCAGGCATTCTCCATACGTCAGAAAATAGGCAATGTTATTATACCACTCCTCCACCAGATCTATAAAAAGTACCATAGGCAAATCTTCATCCATCTCTTCTTGATCCACCTATGACTTTGTTGCTTTCATCTTTGTCGTTAATTTGCACATGCCTCTTCCTTGAACCAGATTTGTAGGTTTGATATCCAGGTCATACTCTTGAAATTTTGTCACCCATGTGCCTCTTAACAATCCTAACTCTTGTTGAGTGAGGATAGATTTCACTGCAGTATCTGGAACCAAGACCATAGTATGTGAGGAAAGAATATAGTACTGAATGCTTTACACACTTTCACCACTTTGCATATGCATGCTTTTCCATTGGATTATATTTCAACTCATAATCTTTGAGAGGCATGCTCATGAAAGCAATCGAGCTTCTACATCCTCTTGATTCTTTTGCATCAAGATTGCTGACATGGTGTGTTTGGAGGAATAACAGTAAAGAATAATTTCTTTACTAAAGTTAGGTGAAACCAAGACTAGTGCTTTTGACAGGGCCTCCTTGATCTTCTCAAAATCTTCCTTCCCTTCGCTGCTCCATTTGAAATCTTGTGTATTTTTCATCATATTTCAGATATGATGAGTCAGCTTAGCAAAGTTAGGGATGAATCTCCTGAGAAAATTAACTTTTCCAAAGAAAGAGTGAACTCCTTTTTTGAATGTTGGCAATGGTAATGTTTGAATGGATTTGACACATTCCAAATCTCTCTTAATTCCTTCTTTGGAAACAATTTTCCTAGTAGCTTTCCTTACATTACACAACAAAGATAGATTTCTTAGGGTTTAAAGAAATACCATGTTTGTGGCATTGTATGAAAACCTCTTCCAGATTTGAAATGTGTGTGCTTCTATCCTTGGAAAAGACTGTCAAATCATCAAGGTACACCACTATGCTTATATCCTTGAGATGAGCAAAATCTAAATCCATAGCTCTTTGAAATGTAGCTCCAACATTGATCAAACCAAATGACATTTTTTGAGTAAGCAAAAGTTCCCAAGGTGTAATGAATGTTGTTTTGTATTGATCTTCTTTAGCCACCTTGACCTGATTGTAGCTTGAGAAACCATCAAGCATGGAAAACATCTCAAATCCAGTGACCACCTACAGAGTGTGATCCATGATGGGGATGGGGTAGTTATCTTTCAATGAGGCTTGATTGAGGTTGCGAAAATCTACGCACAACCTAATCTTGCCACTCTTCTTTCTCACATGAACTATGTTGGCTAACCATTCAGAATGATGTATGGGATAAATTATCTTTGTATCTGCCAAATTTTGGATTTTTGTAAAGATAGTTCCGAAATGGTAGGGTTATGCCGCCACGACTTACGCTTGAAAGGCTTTTGTTCGGTTTTAATCGATGTAGTGTTGAAATTCAGTAGGTGATATGTTTCGGATCTGGTAAGACTAGGCAAAAACATCCATGTATTTCTTAAGAAGCTCCATAAAAGCTTCTCTTTTTGCCTTTGAACAACACTTACCCAGATTCACCAACTTGGGATCATTGTTGGCTCCTAAATTCAATAATTGTGTGTCGGAGGAAGAATCTTCCCCACTTTCTTCATTCTTCTTAAGCATTTGATCATGCTTGTCGAACATTTTCTCAAGAGATACCAAGCCTTAAGGAATTTTATTTCCCTTTATTTGGATCATCTCCGACTTCTGAGACCTCTACATCCATTTCTCCCACAATATTTTTTCTTGGAGGTGAGTTGCTTCCCTCATAGTAGATCTCTTCAAAGTTGTCCTTTTGTTGGAGAAATGCAGTAATCTTCTTATCATCATTAAAAATTTGCCATTCTTTGGACATTGTCGGGAAATTTTGGGCGGAAAAGCATCTCAACTTTATAATCCCCTATCTAAAAAATGTGGGAGGATGATCTCGCATTTAACAAAGTTCTAGTCACTGCAAGTGAATCAGCTCTTGAATTTTGTTCTCTTGGAATTGAAGATACCGAGAAAGCTAAAAATCCAAGATAGTAGAGTATACTCGATCTCTATAATGCTAAAGTTTGTCCTTTTACTTGATAAAGACCTTTTATCACGCTTAACAATCAACTCAAAGCATCTCCCTTTACATGTAAGAGCTTGATTCCCATTATTCTTGCTTGCTCCATACCTAACAACAGTGCTTTATACTCTGTTGTGTTAGTATTTTCGAACATCAATTTGAAGGAATGTGCATGCAATTTTTCCTCAGGAGAGATAAGAACAATGCCTGCACCAAATCCAAATGAATAGCATTTGCCATCAAATTCTAGAGACCAAACATTTTTTTAAGTTTATATGGTTCTTGAATCACAGGCTGAATTTCTTCTTTATCCATTTCTAGATAATAGACTTCGTGATCAGATTCTTGAAACAAGATCTGAGATCTAGGATCCTCCAAATTTGATACTATGTACTTGGATTTCTTCTCAGGTTCTAACTTCTAATTAACTCCTTTGATTGGTATGTGCGCACAAGACCAATCCATCTTGACTTCTCCACCCAGCTCTTTACAAAAATTTCTACTTAACAACATGCCATAAGAGACTGGGATGTTTCCTATAAGTATAGTCATTTTGAATCTTTTGTCTAGAAAAGAAGTAAGTACTACCTGCGCATATTTGATTTGCCCCATAAGAGGAACTTTCCTTTCCATTGAATAGCATCTTCCGATGGTTTTTGTCAATGTGAGACCCAAGGCATCAATAACTTTGGAAAACATGACATTGTCTGAAGCTCCAGAGTCCAAAATGCAATTGCCTAATTTGTATTCATTGATAAGCAAAGACACATAAAATGGCTCTATCCTTTCTGATGTAGCAGGAGAAGAAGTAGAAGGAGAAGAACTTGCAGCTGCATTATTTGAAGGAGGAGTAATCTTTGGACTTGACAAGATACCTTGTGAAGGATTATTTGTTTAAGGGTTGGGACCATTGCTTTGCACATACTTAACAAATCTATTTAGCTGATCAGGAAATGCCCTCAAATACTCAACTTCTGACATTTAGACCTTGGTCTTCTTGATGTGGTCAATGATGTCGAAATCTAGACTTGCTTCAGCCGGATGTGTGTTGGCCCTCTGCTGTGAATTGAAAGAATTTGAATATTTATCTTTGGGCACTAATGAAGAAGGAAGAGGGCCGCCTCTTTTCAAGATAGTAACATCTAGTGCGGGATCTTTTATTTCTCTTCTTTGGCCACTTTTGGATGCTTTGGCATTTTGGCATGTCGAGGCCTTGTGAACACCTGCAAATGTGTGACCATCGAGAATCTTCAAAAGATTCATAGTAGCCATCGTCATATTTGTAGTCCAGGTAACCAATATTGGAGTTGTCAGTGGGATCTACAAATTCTTCATCGTCAAATGATCCATCAATGCCTAGATCTTCTTCATTAGTTTCCAAGTTATTCCTTGGAGCAGCTTCAATTTCCAACTATTATGGTGCAACAACAAGTCTATTTTGATTTTGATTTTGATTTTGACCATTAAAGGTCCAAGTAGGAGCTATTCTTGAAGGGGTTGCATTCCCTACTTGAGAGATCTACTTCTTGATTTGCAGCATGTCATTAGCCAATATTTGTAGCAAAGGATCTGAAGTACTTGAAGAAGCTCCATCACCTTTGTGAGATGGTTGTTTGAGTTTTCTAGCCATGATCAAGTCATCTTCAACTTCCACGGTAGCATTTTGTGCTTCAAGTAGATTCACAGGTCTTGCCCTTCACAGTTGATATCTAACTTTGGGCAACAGAGCGTTTATAAAAACATCTTTTGATTTTCATTGCTCAATGTGGCGAAGTGGGGATTTTATATAAAATCCTTTGGAACCTTGTAATAAAGTCCTGCATGTTCTCACTTGGCTCTTTCTTCAACTGCATCAGTTGGGTGATCAACATGCTAGCATCCTCTGTAGGCTTGAATCTTTTCAGAAATTGCTCATGCATAGTCACCCAGTTGGTTATGGTGCCAGGAGCTAGCCGATAGAACCATTCACTAGCCAAGTCATGTAGAGTCTCAATGAAGAGTCTGACTAAGACATCTTCATGCTCCACTACAAGCACACCACAAGATATGAAGAAGGCTGCCAAATGATCATCTGGGTTTTACTTTCCATCTCCAAAGAATTTTGGAAAATTATTTCTGGATCCTTTTGGAAGATCATGCATAGGTGGAGCCAAGTTCAGTGGCCCAAAAGCTACTCCCCATGGGATAGGTACAATCTAGTTCTAATTCTCCATGACGAATGGAGCATGTCTTCTCCTTGTGTAGACTTGGTGAATAATTACAACCACCAGATTATACTGAAGATGATTCGGATCTAGATGGGTGTGCACTCACCTTCCTGGTGAAAGACTAGATTTGTAGCTTCTAACTTGAGGAGGATGATTGAAATTGAATTACTCCTGCAATCTGAAGAAATGATCAGTCCTTCCTTACGCCTTCATAGATCGGGTGAATGGACGTTCAGCCAGGTTGAGATTTGTATGGAAAACACTTTGATCTTCAAGAGAAAAGCTTTGATCTACAAAGATAGTTGTTCCCCAGCGGAGTCGCTAAAAACTGTTGGCTAGATTTTCTGCATAGCATTAAATCTAGGTAGTCATAAGATAAAACTCCCTCATTTATCGATGAGCCTCCCATGTCAGATTTTTCAATTAAAATATGCTAGTATATATATGGGGTTTTACTTTAACTGTTCAGCTCATGAACCATAGCTGTATAGTTCTGCAACAAGTAAGCAGCTGTTTAAGAAAGGAAATATTTATAGAAGGGAATTATATAAACACCATAGAAAAAATGGGGAAGATGTGCATCCCAATCAGTAGATAATGAGAGTTGATTGAATGCACATAAAATAAACCAATAGATATCAACACGGAATTATAAGCAAAGGCATCTCTAGATCTAGATCTAAAGTAACACAAAGTTTATTCAAAGATCTAAGATAGAAAGCTAGAAAAAAATACACTTTGTGACACAAAGTTCTCCGAAATATTCTCTGTATATTCCTTTACTTCAAGTAGCTCTCAAGGGTTTCAGCACAAATTTTGGAACAAAAGAATTCTACTTACAATTTCTTATCATTAACTGGAGGTTCTTCTTCTACTTATAGAATGTATAAGGAAAGTACAAATGGGAAACTCAATCAATGAAACATAAACAAGAAGTAAAGATGACATTTGGAAATCCTCCTCCTCTAACTTCTCCCCAAGTGACACATTTATCATTTAACTAATAGAATCATTCCACATAACTTAAAGTAATGGTTTCAAAACCAATAACTTTAAAGTTTTACAATTTCGTCAGGAATGTGAAAAATAGAAGAAGAAATCAAGCCAATTTGTAACATTTATATCTTCTTTTTTGTTACGATCTTGAATGTACTTATCTAACATATAATTAAACATCTTCCCATCTGTCTTAGACACAACTTCCTTTTCTATCCTAAACTACATCAATCCTTTGTTCAACACCTTGATACATGCTTCCACATCCTCCAAGCTTGGCCCGAACCTCACAATATCATTGCGGTGCCACTAGTCTACTAATGGAATTCATCGTGAAAGGCTTAGTGGCTCCATTAATTATCCCTTGTACCATCAGAAGAGACCCTTCAAGGGAATCAGAAACTCTACTAGGAATGATCCGTACGTATGAAGTAACATTTCCAACCACTTCCTTATGAGTGAAAGCAATGATATTGTCTGGTAAAGATAATGCCATACTCTCAAGTGCCTGTATCCTTTTCAGCATAATTTTGTAGATCTCCAAATGGAGAGATACCTTCAAACTCTAGCTACTTCCCCTTCTCAATTGATTTGTTTGACACTATTTATTCCGTAACCAACACTTCTCTTGGCAGCTTATTGATTTCAGCCAAAGTACTCAGGTTACTCTCAACAACTGTGTTCATATCTACTATGCTTGTCACCAGTTGCTTCAGCTGATCTGCTGCATCTTTCATAACCTTTAGGTGGGCTAGCACCTCTCCGAGTTGTACAGAAGCTTGACGAATAATCAGATTCTTCCATTCATCAATAGCTTTCACCTGGTTGCTTGCATCTTCCATTTCCTACATCAGATGATCACTCACTTGCTCTTGAGTTGAAATGGGTTGAGTGGAAGATTTAGCAACCTTGGCAATGATCTTGCACAACTGAGATACCTACTTCTGAAGTTCAAATTTCTCCACCTTTTCTCTGTCAAGCCTAAGGAATAGAGCATCTATCAATGTCTATGTGTCCTGCTTCAATCCTTCTATGGTGGCTTGACTGATAGGTACTCTGGTTACAGTTCTTTGTTATGTCTTCTTTCATGAGCTCATCCTCTTTCTTCCCCTCCACCGAACTGACATCTCAACAAACTTCTGCCCTGACTCCTTGATGATCAACCTTGAAGTTACCTTAGCAACTTTAGGTTTTCTGTCTTTTTCTGCCTAGACTCAGGAGCAACTACAAGTCATGTTCCTCCAAAGTCAATTATTCTCGAGAAATTACTTCTCGGAGAATGAGAAGTTGCTGAGTGTACTACTATCTCCCACTCTAATTCCTCTCCATCAGAAGCACTCTTGTGTTGTGGCTGCCATCCTCTGAATCATCCAAAGACAAAGCTCTTTCAAACTCTACCATCTACAACTTCAATGTTTCTTCAGGAATAGGTACTGAATGGAGTGTCTGAGGAGAGAAGATGAATTTTGTTGAATTCAAGGCGAGGAATGGCGGTGTCTACTCGGCGTGGAACATTCGGTGAAGTCTTGGATGCTAGAGAATCCAGAACTAACGTCGTGGCCGTGGAAGTTATCTTCTCCTTGAAGGAGACATTCTGTGCACTTTCATCTTCCCAGGCCTTTTGCTACTTTCTCCTTTGTGCTTCCTCTTGAGGGAATCTCCTACACCAAAGTTTCCTGTGACTTGATTCATCAATGCTTCATTAAGGAAGTATCCCTTCATCAACAACCAATTTGAAGTATTCACCAGAACAACGATAGACCTTTCTTCAATCGTATGGCAGCCCCCTACGTTATCTTCAAGTACGGCTCTATCTACTTCCATTTGATGGTATGTGTCAAGTAACATAGACCCATCATCTTTAAGATCTGTAGGTATCTATGCTAATCCAAATTTGAACACTTGTCATGCTTTGATAGCCTGCTGAAATCTTTCTTTCTAACCTCATACTCACTTTTGCACTTCATCTAGAAATCTTCTAATGAAGGCACGTGTGTGTACTCCTAGGAGATCGTCTTCCTGGCTACTCCAAATGGATCGAAGTTCAGCCATTCCGGGAAGAACTCTTTCTCGTACTCAGATAACATTTCTGCCTCCATTCCTCGAGATCTATGAATGCTTTGACAGCTATAATGACCCACTTTGATCGGGAAGAATCCCATAGAATTGTGCCATTTTGACTGAATTTCGTGCATCTCCAAAATTTGTCTGCTTTCGGCTCCATGGTTATCAATCTATCATTCGAGATATCCGGGAAACTTAACCAGTTCTCCAGAAAAGCTAATAACCCTGAGGTATGTGAAATCCACAAACTGAATGAATAGACTACCAATTATGGATACAACTTCCCACGCTTCCTTGCTTACCCTGTTGGCCTTTAGGTCCTTGTACAACTTGTAAATGAATTCATAGAATAATACATCATTGATGACTTTGAAATATTTTCTGCATGTAGGTATAGTAAGTTGTGGGTAGCACTCGAAAATGGGGTCCTTGGAAAGAACACCACATCTATCCAGCTTGGAGAAGATGCCTTGTGAAGTTGTTGCATATACCAAATAAGAAGTCATTTTGAAGCTGAAAGTATGCTTCACATTCGGAGTTGCTCACCAATGTTGTCACTAATAATTTTTAACCAATTAATTATTGAATCCACTTTGTTGACTTCAATGGTCCTGATGAAAGCATACATCCATGTACGGAAAGTGTGAGCGTTCGCTTCGCCATTTATCTTGCATAACAATTTGGAAATATCATCTACCTCCTATACCAGATTAGACCGCGGAAGAGTTCTTGGGAACTTGGAAGGAGATCTGGGCTTCTTCATGTATCTGCTGTTCATTATGTTCATGCACTCAACTCTATGCTTCTCCCCTGTTGCCGGCATCCTAAATGCTAATAGAAGTTACCACCTTTCATGCTGGAATCTTCAAACAATAATTGATGAACTATGTGTCCAACCGGATTATTGTTTTCCCTGTGGCATCTCGGACTAATCTAGATGATGGATGGTAAGACCTAGCACACTCCATAAAAAACTATGACAATTTGGGTTATGTATAGAAATGCTGCTGACTTGAATAATTTCACTACGTTTATTTTGCACGCATGAGGGAAGTCTTTCCTACTCTGGATCTATCAATCAATTTGAAAGAGGTTCTAAACCTACATCTATGTCTCCAATGTCTGTGAATTTAGAAGTGATGCATGACTCCAATGTGCTTTCTTTTTCATCCCTCTTTGCCATGGTTGTGTCTTTCTTTGTTTGAACAATTCTTTTTCTCCTTATCTTGCGAGAATTCTTCAAAACTAGTGCGAGATCTAGATACTTCTTGATTCGGTGGATATATTCAATGTATTGGACATTGATTTAAGCTCCATTTCTTTTGTAAAGAACACTGTAACAAATTCTTGCAATTAATTGAGGACAAAGATGGCAATAGGAACATGACAAGTGGATTTTAATCATAAAAATCTACATAATTCAAGTTTGCTTGCCCCAAATTTGATGTTCTATTTGCATGCAAAGCAAGCATGAATTTTACCAACTTCACTGAGCACTGTATCACTTATGTAAACAATTATCCGGACAAAAATCAACCTCCTTCAACTGTGCTCCATTGCGGAAGCTTTTAGCATTAATTTCACCTTCTTCTGAGAAAAATCCTCTTCAAATGGGGCGCACTTTTCCTCTGGGCTGCACTTCTCTACCTTTGAATTAATTAATTCATCCTTATGACAAATGACCTTTCGCTTATATAATATTCACAATTCTATAATTAATTAATGTCTTTCCTATTCTGGCAATTAATTAATTATTTAATAAGCTTTACTCTTCAAATGGGGCACCTATTTTGTGCATGCTCATGGATGCCATTAAATAAATTAAATTTATTTAATTTTAGACTTCTGCTTCCAGTTAACTCAAGCCTCACAGTATGCTTTGACCTTAGCCACTAAAAATAGGAATTAATTTAATCATTTAATACTTAAAAATATTATTTCTCTCCCAAATGGGGCACACTTTTTGACATAAAGGGGTTGCATTAAATAAATATTATTTATTTAATTTTAGAATAGTCTATTTTCAACCTCCTTTTGTCCATTTACCTCTATTGACTTTTCCACAAGCCTGGGCGCCAAAATTGGAGAAGATATTAATTAATTTAATTAATTTAAGGCTGCCTTCCTTTCCCTAAAGGGGTCACACTTTTTGGCATAAGAGATTTCTATTTTTAAAAGTCAGATAACAATGGGATTTTTTACCTTGCAAGGCAGCCCTGAAAATCCCATGATTCACTTAAGTCGTTTGAATTTCATAATGCCTCTAATTTTCTCATTGTGACTTAAGTGGCGTTGTTTCCATGGGAAAAAGTACCCTACTAGGCAGGTACAAAATTCCCAGCATCTTGTTGCTTCCAAAAATCCCATGATCCACTTCAAACCCTCTTTTTCCAAAAATGCGGCCAGCCCAAAAGAGGCTTTTTTGGTGCACGACTTCATCTTTTCCCGAGAGACCCGGACCTCGATGGAAAATTCCTTCACGGCACAACATGTATATGTGATCTCCAGATACTCCAGGCCAAGAATCGGGACAAACTAGAAAAGGAATTGATCCAGAGAAATTTCATAGAAAATGAAATGGGAAAACACAAATAAACGCAAAACATTGCTAGAAGTCACAAATAAAGCCCGAGAATGCATTCTGATTAAAACCCTCTTGGTATATGGGAATAATTATATATACGATCACAACAGGTTAAACCGGAGCACAATTTTCCTCAAACGAGGCTCAAAATAATTAAATACAAATTTTCCGCATAAGCAAATCTTGATGACATAATATAACAATTTTAGGCATCTGGGTATTTGGAGATAATGGCTAATATGGCTCCTTGGGAATATCTTGACACAATACAAGAACTTTCTGGCAATAAAAACACAAAACGGCCCATTATTTTAAAAGTATGAAAAATATTCGGATAGGGTAGTCTCGAGATTTTAGGATGAAATTTGGGGACACCATGGTTAATTTCTTATGCATGGCATAAATTTTTGAGGTGTATGTGATTGATTCATTTAGCATATTTTATCAAAAAGGTGTGATGTTTTCAATTGAGTGTGTAGGAAAAATGTTCACTCCACATGAGAACATGGAACTCAAGAGTTGTACCTACGAGATTGCATAATAGGTCATTTGGGAAAAAATCTCATTCCCTAATTGTTTGGACTTGCCTTGCATATCGGTGGCTAGGATGAAAATGATAAATCCATCATTATCATGCATTTTTTTTCATTTGGCTTGGTCACCTTGGTTTGTTGTTTCTATTTAAATCAATTTGGTATTTATTATTCTAATAAAGTGTTTAGATCAATTTTATGGGTTAAATTGTCCCTACTTGGATTAGGGATGAGTTAACTAGTTTTATCTAATTTAAGGAGGTTTGGGCCACCTAATCTTGGATTAGGTGGACCCTACCACCTCTCTAAATGTGTCACTTTTCCTAAATCCGAATTTGGGCTAAAACTAGAATTTTGAAGGGGTGCTTTGTAAGTTGGGGTGACTCTCACACCATAATAAACCCGTTGGAACCTACCTATGGGTAGGGGGACTCTTTTTGAGGTTTAAAATTTCTTTCCCCTCCCATTTGACCCTCTCATGTCCCCATCATCAATATGAATTTGATTTTGGGAACCACTTAGAATTTGAGAGGGAATTTTATTTTATTGATACTCTCATCCATTAAGACTCTTTTCTTATTCATGAAAGGGAATTCGGGCAACATGGATTTGAGAAGGGGATCATTGACACATGTTGCCACCCCATAGGTTGGAGTCTCTTTGCTTCTTCTTACTTAATCCTCAATTTTGGAGGGTTTTGAAACTTATTGACTCATTTTTCACTTGGATATTTTGGAGATCTTGGAGGAGCAAGGAGCTTGAAAGGGTTGGTTTGTATTTGGGAATTGGTATTCATTAGTTTTTGAGGTAGTCCTCACACCTCTTATCTATTCTTAATGTTTTAATGAACCTTGTTTTGGTTTCTTGTGTTTGGGTGTAGGAATGCATGTCGTATTTGTGTAATGTTTGAATTTTTTCTTCTTTTTATCCATCAACCCCCTTTGGGGATGAATTTTAGAGTGTTGGGGAAGAGGAAAGAATCCCTCTTTCTCCCACATGGATTTATGGGCAAGACATGTTGGGATTTATATTATACTCCATTTATTTGGTTGACGCAAGAGATTTTTTCCATATGGATTAAAACCCATATCCCTTCCTTACAAGGAGTAATGAATTGATATGGTCTATGGGAGAAATAAAAATTTTGTGAGGCTTGTGATCTTTTAGGTTTGGTATATGAAAATTGAGATTTTAAAATGGGTATTTTTAACCTTTTCCCTTCTTTAGAAGCATGAAGCTTCTTATATGTGATATGGTATTTGATTTATTGGTGTTAGATTGTGTGGTTATGTGATTTCCCCCCTTGAGAATCATGGAGATTCTTATATATGGTATTGTCTTTAAAATATATTATGTGTATGCATTTATTTTCTCTACTCCCTTTGTTTGTCTTGGATGCATGCATCCACTCTCCCCATGGGATTATAGGGATGCTAGCATGTCCTACTTATTTGGAGATGACATGTAATGATTCAATTTGATTGGGTGGAAAACTAAGTCACTCCTCTCGTGTTTAGAGAATTTCTACTTGAAGATAGAGGCGAAGTTCCTTTATTATTAAAGAATCCATGGTTTTCTCAATAAAAAATTTAACATGATGTTATTTTTATAGGGAGGCTTATCCACTTGCATTTTATAGATATAGTTTTCTTATAAAATTTTAAGAAAGGAATAAAGGTAAGAAGAATTTTTTTAGATTGGAAAATTTCTTTTTTTATCTTGTACAATTGTTTTGGAAATGAGAGAGAGAGAGAGAGAGAGAGAGAGAGAGAGAGAGAGAGAGAGAGAGAGAGAGAGAGAGAGATTTTGTTGGAATGGAGGTTTTGATGATATCCTCTTATAAAATTGAGTTGTATTAGAGATTAAATCCTATTTTTATTTCCATTCAATGATTTGGGGTAGAATGGGTTGGTATTATGTAACCTTATTTAGAGAAGTTCTTCCCTATCTTGGTTTCTAATGGATTTTTCCTTGGATTATACTCATTGAGCTAACATGACTAGTGTTCATCCTTAGTGATCTCCTTAAATTTAATATTGTATAGTAAAGGTTATGATCAAGATTTAACAACTTGTAAATATTTATTAGTTATTTCTTGTTTAAAAGTGGAGGAAGAAAATTGGTATTTCAATGTTATTTGATCTAAATGGGAGAGGGTTTGAGCTATATTTATATATATTGTTATTTGATGTTTTATGGTGTGTGATATAGTAAGGAAATACTTAGGGGATATATCATTCTCCATACTTGTTTTGATATTTTTCTTCCATTGTATATAAGGATGGGAAATATAATTATAACGCATTATAGTGAGTTTAGTTGCAAATATGATTTGATTCATATAATTTTAGTACGAACCTATATTAATGAAATTTGAAAGAATATTGTAAAAATATTAATTTAATAATTTACTCAATTGTTAAAATTTTAGGATTTTATTTGTATGAGCAGCATTTCCAGATGGAGATGTACCATGTTTTTGGTTCTATCAAAAGACAATCAACACTCAGATCAAACATATAAAAATTATATATGTATATATGCGTATACATTTATAAATATAGATGAATATTGTAATTTAGTTAGGTTGGAGTTGTTTTAGAAAAATAAGGAGTAGTTTTAGTACAAGTTTGTAAATACCATACATATGTATATGTATATTATATCATACTTGTGTGTGTGTGTATGTGCACGCGCACGTGTGTCTATATATCTTATCTAGACAAACACACACACGTATGCACACATTTATAGAAAACCAAACCAGGGGGCCATGGCCTAGCATTGTAACCCCTTCCCAGCCCCAAACTCCATCACTTGGTTGGGGCTCATCCTTAGGGTTAGTGGCATAGTAATGAAAATAATATGGGATGCATGGCCATCCTTATAACTTCGCTCGAGCCTAGGAATGGATTTCCTCGCCTTGATATGATGTCATTAACCCTCTCTAAATATATACATTATTTCATGGTGCAGACACCCTCATTAGGGAATAAATATATTACTAAAATGTAATTTTCAATAAATATATAAACATGTGTATTCCTAGCCACCGCTTCCCATTAATTGGCATGTAAATCACGGTTCCACTTGTATTATCAGAATTATATATTCACACACACACACACACACACACACACACACACACACACACACACACACACACACACACACACACACACACACACACACACACACACACACACACACACACACACACACACACACACACACACACACACACATGTATATATGGATTTAACACATGTATAATGGGTATATACATAGAAGTTTGAGGATAAATATATAATACAAATGAATATGCAAAATAACCCCCTTAAAATCCAAGATGAGGTGTATAGATAAATAGAAGTGTGAAATAATTTCTATAAACCTCCATGAGTGCCTCTTGAGAAACCTGTAAACAAAATAGGTGAACATGTGGAAAAAGACATAGAGACAATTAGATTCTAAGGAAATATAGGTTTTCTATCCACCTTAAGATTTATGGTGTTGATTTTTTCAATCCTATGGCTCATATTAAATTTAGGAGATCAATTTAGCAAGTGGTCTCAATATTTGAACCTTTAAAATTTGGTAATGGGTTATTTTCCTCCCTATTATTTTAAAATTAAATGAATTAAAATAATTATATTTGTAATTGGGTAGTAGTTGTCTTCATGCTAGGTATTTATTTAATCATGGGAGTTTCTTGAATCACCATGTTTTTAAATAGATCATATTCAAAATATATATCTTGGAGTTGAAAGGAACTATTTTGACCTCCTAATAAAATTAAGATTCGAGTAGTTCCATTTACTCTTATAAAATGACCCATATAAATGTATTCCCATGTATCTTTGTTGTGCATGTTATAGAAGATAATATAGGATTTCTTATCATGAAACATATAAATAAGAGTTGAATACAAACCTCAAGTTACACAATTGGATCTACGGTTACCTAGTTACACAATTGAATCAAAATTAACCACTCAAAACAATGATTAAATTCTCATCATTACCATGTCGACTAGGTTCTTGGGTGAGAGAAATAGAATTGAAACCTAGATGACTCTAATAATGTCAATGATAGTATGGTCTATCTTATTACCACATAATAAGGCTTATAGAACATGGAGTTACCTAAATCTAAGTAACATTAGTTATTGTGCATGGTAACTCACGGTGATTCGTTTATTATCTTGGTGGTAGAGATCGTAACATACCTAACTAGCCTTAATAACATGAAAAATGGTATGGATGTGAAAGTGTTGCATCGATGGTTTAGTACATCCTTATAAAACTAAGTGCTAGGGATTTATAATGGTTAAATCACATTTGTATAATTAACATTTATACAAAACAATTGGCCCAATTTAAAGGGTATTTGGATCGTTATTTTTGGGTTGTGAATTCATGGGCACAACAATTGGGTTGTGAATTTATGGGATTTTTATATTTTTGGTGATTTTAACTAGAAAACACAAAAGTGTAGAAAATTTGGGAAAAGGAAAAATTAAAATACATAGGAAAGAGGAATGAGGAAGGAAATAATACAACCATGTAAGTGATTGACAAGATGGATAAACTTTAGACACAAAGTTATGAAAATATATCTATCAAGGACATAGATTTCCTTCTTGGTCATACAAGATAACCATACTCACACAGTTTGGAAAATGAGGGAAAGAGTTATGCATATTGAAAGAAAAGAGATGCATAAGGGAAACTTATCTATCTAAAAAGAAAGCATACTGAGGGCATGAAATCTAGGAAGCAAAAAGTCTTCATCTCCTTCAGAATATGATGATATGGCACACACTCCACATACTCGATATCCAAAGACAAAGTATGATCACATAAGCATAAATCATGTTATGAAAAAAACAACATTAACAATTCAAACACAAACAAAATGGAAGATTTTTTATCTAATAATCATTAACATAATACTTGGAAAATGCATTGTATTTATGAGATAAAATTCTATGTACACAAAGTTATAATGGTATTTTCTACCAGAGGCAGATTAAAGGAGTTCCCAAAAAGTCGAATAAGAATCCTAGGAGAATATTTACAATTACAAAGTAAAACCTTTATAGGCATTATGTTCCCAAAAGTAGTTATAAAACTACATTTTAAACTAACCCAAATCCTAACCTATCTTAAACCTCAAGTTGAATCAAATTAGGATTTAGATTAAAAATTATGATATTTAATTAATTTGATAGACAAATTAATTAAATACATTTATTATTTTAACTCACAATAAATTGCCTCACTTTGAAGTTATATCTCACTAAAAGCCTTCTCAAGAAGAGAATATATTAAAATTTGAGCTCTATACCTCCAATTCCAATATTTTTAATCGATAATCATTTTATGTTTTTCTTTACTATTGTTCTTCAAGCTCATATCTTATCTAATTCTTATCAAAATTTGCAGAATAAATGATAGGTGTCGAAATTCCTATAGAATCTGTTTTATGTTCTATGTTTGTTCATTGATCACATCCATTGTCTTGTCCACATCATCAATGTTAATTTTATTCTACATTGATTTGATCATTTGATCATGAATTCTTAGCTAGAAATTTCCAAGTCATTCAAATTACACTTCATAAATCCACTTTCACTTATTATTTGCTCATGTGAAATCCTTGGATTTCTTAACCACTCCTTGAATATTCTTTTGTAATACCTTTTCCTTTGTCTCAAGCATCTCATCCAAAGCACACAATGTTTGATTTTTTCGACCAATAAATTAAATACCAATGAACTTTTCTTGTTGTTGTTAATAATGATAATCTTGATATGTGGTATTTTTGGTGACAACATTAGTAATTTATTCCACTACCATGAAAAGGGAAAGAAGTATAAATATCCATTATTGAAGAAATTATAAATTCCATCATCTATCTAATCTCGAATCTTGCCATAATCCACAATTACAACATTTCTTGTGGTGAATTTAGTAGTACATGGACTTTGTGCCATATCAAGTATATTCTGAAGGAGATGAAGACTTTTTGCTTCCCATATTTCATGCCCATTGTATGATTTCTTACCAGATAGATACGTTTCCCTTATGCATCTCTTTAATTTCAATTTTCATAACTCTTTCCCTCATTTTCCAATAGTGCGAGTATGGTATCTTGTATGACCAAGAAGGAAATATATGTCCTTGATAGATAGATTTTCGAACTTTGTGTCTCAAGTTTATCCATCTTACCAATAACTTACATAGTTGTATTCTTTTCTTCCTTGTTCCTCTTTCCTTTGTATTTTCCCTTTCCCAAATTTTCTGCCCTTTTGTGCTTTCCAGTTAAAAGCACCAAAAATATAAAAATCCCATCATATGAGGGAACTGCCCCTCTCAAAAGTAGAGGAACTTCACCTGTCAAAAGGTGAATTTCCCTAACTGTTGTTGATCTTTATGTGCTTCCATTGGGCATATTCAATGACATAAAATCCAACCAAAACTACTACATCGAACTTCGTAATACTACAACACATGATGTCATCCAAAATTATGTCTAAAAACTATTTTTCCTTATCCCCATCATTATGACTTGGTCATAAATTCTCGAACTTTCAACATTCTCAATAATATAAAACTTACAAATCCAAATAAATCAAAATATTCAAAAAAATGCAAGGAAATCAATAATTCTCCAAACAAAAGTGAAGAAATAAACATAAATTCAAGTACTAGATTATACTTTACATATGTTTTTTGTCACATGATTTGATAGATAACTTATTCTATTATCTATACACATTTTTATGAGGTATAAGAGCATTATGTAGGACACACAAGAATTTACATGATTTAGATGCTAGAATTTTCCTTCACCTAATTGGAATGGCTATTCGAGGTATATTCTACATTATTAGGTGTTATTGTTCTATTTATTGAATAATAATATTCACATCCTATGTAATCTTATATTATATATTGTGATAAATTCCATTTATCTAGATTGTTGGGAGTAACACATGTGGATTGTGCGTGACTAGTATATCTTGTTCTATGTGGATACCAAAAATTGTATATTTAATTTTTAACATGATAGATTATATATTTTATTGTCTTATGTGTATGTATCCCTTGACCTATGTATTTGTATGTCAAAATTTGGTGTCCTTTGTTCTTGTCCTCGTTACCTTTGATTTTTAGTCATTGGTCTAATATGATTGCATGACATATTTGTATATCTTGTGACTATTTAGTCTTTTTATATGATATTTTACATGAATTTGTATGTGATATTGTGTGATTTTTTTGTGTTTTATCTCTTAGTTCCATAATTTTATCACATTATCTCTTCAAGGACAATTCTACATAATGTCTATTTACAATTACCTTTTATGTTCCAATGATGATAATATACTACATATGGCATGGAAACACTTAAATTTTTTTGATATGAGTGATCAACATACTATCTTCCTTTCCTTGTGTTGGTGAAATAATTTGTTGTAGGGTAAATTATTGGTTTCTAGTTAACTAAAATTGGGAATGAATGGGAGGAAGTAGTAATCCTAGTTAATCTAATTAGGAGGACTAAAACATTATATAAATGCAGTAAATAACTATATATTAGATGTAAGTAATTATGCTAAATAAAATGAAACCATAAATTTACAAGAGAAGGGGAGAGAAATAGCTTAGTTGATTGTTGTAGATGGTCACACTTTGTTGTAGGTCTGAGATTAATATCAAGAAGTGTAGAAGAACACTCAAAGACCTGCGGAGGGTAGCTCTGAAGTGATTTGGGGTGCTTGGGAGTATACTTGTGCACCTTAGGGTACCACGGTCTATAATCTGGGTATTCGAACACTTGTAAATGCTCAAAACCTATAGCCGGTATGGTCACAAGTTATTCCGAACCTTCCTGCTTGTCATGTTAGATCTGTCGGATGAGATGGAAAATGACTTGAAATGTAAAGAAAAGTATCAAACCCTAGAAAAATAAAAGATTCATATGAATGGGTCGAGGTGACCTTAGCCTCCAAGCTAATGGACCTATCACTTAGCGCTACACTACATTTCAAACTGGATGTAGTTTTAGTGTGTGTGTGTGTATGTCATACCCGAGGTGCTCTCGTGTCGGTCGTACTTTGTGAAGTAAATAGCATGTGTAAGGATAATAGAATAGAATCCCTCCCCTATGAAGTGTGTGTGATGTAGATCTCCTAGCCTTGATGCATGACACTATGTGGATGCAAGTGATGCAATGGATGCAACCCTAGATGGAGTGATAGTAGTGTGTAATGTTATGACCTAGGACCCTCATTATGGTCTTATAAATTTATATTTATAGGGCTCTCAATCTTAATTTCGTAATTAATCCTAACAAGGCTGACTAAGAAAAATATAAAGATGACCAACAACTAGAAATGACCCAAAAAGGAGTGAAAGGGGATTTGCATAGATTAAGGTACCCATAGTTGGACGGGGTGCCCCAAGATCTGTTTGGGATGCCCTGATTTAGGGCTAGAATGTTGGGGCAATTGCGAAATGGATGGATAAGTGATAGAAAATACATGAGAACTACAAAATAAAATGTAAAATAAATATGGAAAAAGGTGGGATTAATTAGTACTTTATACGCTTGAGAACCTTTTAAATAGTAGTATAAGACCAAGCCAAATTATGTGTAAAGTGCATAATTTTGTGTCTATATTTTCCCCCACTTTATGTTGGTGAGAAGAAAGCTAGGTAACATAAAGTAGATAGATATGCATACTTGATATCTTTGTATAATGTTGAAGAAGACATGCCGATGGACTAGACTCAAGTGTGGAATGTAAAAACGAAAAATGTGGAGGAGTGTAGAATCTAAAGATGAAAAATGCACATAAAAAGTGATGAGAGTGAACCTAGGGTAGAACATGTGTGTAATGTACCTGCATGGTTAGTATGGAAATTACCGTCACGGTGTGTTGTCATCATCGTCATTGTTGTTGATGTTATCCCTAACTTGATTTGTTAATTTCTCATATGGTAGACTGCGAGGAGAAAATGATCAAGTAGTCAAATATGTATGTATGTAAAAACGTTGTGTAAAATATGCTATAAATGATGTAAATGGAACATGTGCACCTTATCCATGTTGAGAAAAAGGGTGTAGAAAGATATCCTATACTATTGTGATTTTTTCAAGTGATCTCATGCCACCATGCATTTGAAGAAGTGTAGGGAGGAAATGTTATTTTCCTCCAACTCTAACTTATTTTGTTAAATTGTTTTGAAGAGATCTCTATATTGTCCTGGTTTTTGGGAAATACAACACCATTAGACGAAGAAGTGTAGAGAGTCACACCCGTTCTAACCCCGAGCCTATAATTGCTACATGAATTTCCGAAGGACATCATATCCTATTAAGGCCTTTGTGTATGGAGTTTGTAGACCGGTCTGAAATAACTCGTTGTGTATGTACCTGTGTAAACATGTTGTTTTACTAGAACACCCTCAATGATTCCTCCCTCTTTGAGAGTGCATGTGATGACCTGGAAGGAGAATGTGGCCCTAAAAGAGGACCAATCGCACTTTGACCTATAGAACTACGCCTGCAAGAGGAAAGGGAAAACACTTGATACATACCAAGGCATGCACAAAAGGGGATGGCTAGCCAATACACAAGTGTTAGTCTGAAACAACATGCATGCAATAAGTATAAAAGATGCAGATAATGTAGAAAAACTACCAAGCACAGTAGTGTAAACATGCAAGAAACAACAAAAATACCACACAAAGTGGGTTACAAACATGGTACATCATGCACGATGTCACAAGCCATGCAAGGCCATCATGGCTGCAAACAATAGATAAGTGTGTACAAAAACAAAGGAAAAATCCCACATACAATAGAAAACAATGGAAGACAAGTAGAAACAAAGAGATAGTCATGGAAAAATGTAATCCTGCAAAGTAAGTTTTGCAAATGGAACACCCATTAGCATGTTAGACTGATAACCAATATGTCAAAGTGAATATGAACAAGTAGTATAAGATGTTAAGTACAAAATGAAACAATAACACATGTATGAGATGAATGTGGATACCCCCAGGTGACCAGTATGGTAAGTATAGAAGGTGATCATCCATGCCACGCGTAGACTCATGTATCTACGATCACACTAAACAAGGTTGTGAACGTGCATGTGTGTATGAAGATGACATATAAGAAAACAAGATAACATGTGTAATAAATTGAGTATGCGAAACACCAGTAAGCAAGAGTAAATGCTACCAAGATAATACAACATGTTGTTGATGGATGGAATGGAATTCAAGATGAAATGATAAGAGAAACATGCCCCCTAAGTGTATGGAAGTGTATGCAATGAGGTTCATTTTTTCTCCTTCATCAGTCAAGAATGAACCATAAATGAGAGTGTGTCATCGGGAAATGGTCGAGTAGTATTAGTTGTGTCTAGCGTGTCGTGATGTTTGTATATGTGTATTGGTGATGAAATGTGAAAATTGGGAGAGATTTGCGTGAAATCTATAGCCAAAGTGTATATCAAGAATTTGTTGCATAGAGGAGTGATTATTTATCCCTAAGCGTATATCACTACATGATGGAAGAAGAAGGTGACGATTTAGCCTATAACGTATGTCACTACGAGATGGGTGATGAAGTCGGATGGATTGTATATGAGTATATGGTGGATAATGGAAGGTGGTGGTTTAGCACTAAGTGTGGACCACTACGTGATGAATAAGAATGAGGTGGTGATTTAGCCTAAAACGTATACCACTAAGTGATGAGTAGGATAAATGATGATGTAGTAGAATGACATAGGATAGGATAATAGAATATGTGATGATAGTATGTAAGAGGATAATGAGAAATTTATGAAGAGAGTGGTGTTCTAACCTAGGGTGTAGACCATTACATGATGAGTGAAGGCATAATAATTTAATGGAATCACTTGGAATTGAGAAAAGAGAAATGTAATAGGATGACATAATAAGAGATGATAGAATGTAATAGGATGATGTAGAATTGATGAAAAAAGTGGTGATTTAACCTAAGGTGTATACCACTATGGTATGTGATGATGCATGTGGGTGATGATATAGCATAGAGCCTTTGGTCACTTGTCCAGATGAATGTGATATGATGGTATGTTACATGTAGGTAAGGTCCATTTAATTGGTAAACCCTCGGTAGTCAAGTATGAACCGAGGAACTAGAGTGCATCATAGGGTAATGAGTGCAACACGTAGAAAACAATGTGGTAGAAATGACCAAGGTATGTGAATGCATGGTGTAGGAAATGCAGTGTAGAATGTGTAATGGGTATGGAATGTGTAATGTGTGAAATGTAACAAGTGTGTAGATAGAAATAGATTTTGTAAGGATGACAGGTAAAACTAGACTCATGTGTAATGGAACCTAGTGTAGCATGTAGAATAGAGATGATATAGGTATGTAGATGATGTATGTCATGGTGATAGGTGTAGATAGAATATGTAGTGATGAGATGTAAATATAGACCCATAGATAATGTGACCTAGCATAAATATAGGATGTAAGAACATGATGCAAAACTAGACATAGATGAGATGACGACTAGTGTAGTATGTAAAAGATGGAGGATGTATAAATGACTAATAGATGAGGTGTGGAGAGGGTAATGTAGGATGTAGGCTATGTATAGAAATGATAATAAAATGTAAAGGTGTATAACCTAGTGTGTAGTGTGTGGGGTTCAGTGTAATGGTAATCCCTCAATAGTCCGAGTCTAACCAAAGCACAAGAGTGAGTCATCGAGTAACAAGGGTGCTATGATGGCGTGAGATAAAAATGATGATGAATGTATGATGATAAAAATATGCCAGAATAGAGAGGGGGTGGATATAATTTTCTATGCCCCTGGTGGTAGTGTGTGTGGGATTAGGTGAACTCATCAAGAAGATTGTTGTCCTTTGGATCAAAGTCAAAGGGGTCGGAATTAGCAACTTGGTAGGCTATTGTATGGGGTCAATCATGTAATGAGCCAGTGAGAGACAAATGGTACATGCCAATAGTGCATTATTTTTAGTGAAGGAGGGTTGTGGGAAACCATGTGCATACCATTGAGTGTAATTAGGTGAATAACCAAGAAAGGAACTATTACAAATGAGAATATGACCAACAGGAATAGAGAATGAAATGTAAGTGTGACTAGGGTCTAAGGTACCACCGATGTAAGTAAGCCAAGAGTCCCTAATGTGAGTAGCAAAGCACAAGGGGTACGTGGGAGATAGACTAAAAGATCAAAGACACATAAGCCATAAGCAAAAGTGATAGTGAAAAAACCATAATATAGATGAGAGGTGTGGGTAGAAGGCTGAAGGTTTTCAAAAGTAAATCCAAGATGAGCTAGACCAGTGGGAGAACAAATGGTTTCGTCACATGTGGGGTTGAATGGGACATGTTCCCAATAAGAATTATGAATGAAAAGTGTACATGTAAAAGGGGTATGAGCTAATGGTGAAGATGAAGAAGGAAGGATATTGTGTATGGATGGAATAAATGGTTGATGTGGAAGGATAGCGGTAGTAGGAGATAGTGTAGAGGGGATAACATCTAGCAAACAAATAATGCCCTCAAGTGGTGGTAAATGAGGCTGATCATCCATAGGTTGAGGTTCATCTGTAGTATCAATGCAAGGAATAGGAATGCTAGTGTGAGGGTCATGGACACAATAATAGAATTTGGCATGATCTCGGAAGACAGTATACTCAACACACTCATGTAATAATTTGATGCAATGATGGATGGTAGAAGAAACAACTTGCATGGCATGAAATCATGGTCTACCTAACAAGAAATTATATGAGACATGGAAATCAATGACAAAGAAAATGGTAGGGATGGTCTTAGGACCTACAGTTAAAGGAAAGGTAACATGGCCTAGATATGGATGAATAGAAACATCATAAGCATGGATTGAAATGGAAGAAGGGAAAATTTCATTATCAGAAAAACCTAAGGCATGGAGAAAGGACATAGGGCACAGATTAAGTTCAAAACCATTATTGATAAGAGTACATTTGATAACAACATTGTAGATGAGATACGTGATGTAAAGTGCTGGGTCATTATCAAAGGGGTGAATGTTAGTGAGAGGATTGTGCCAGAATGCTATATGTTGAGAAAAGGCCTAGGAAAATGTGTTATACAGGGAATCCTAATGCATATCAACAAAAACATCAGTAGAGGCAAAGAGGGTTTGAACACGGTGAAGAAAATTAGGGTGGGTAAGAAGGTATTTAGTGATATATATATTCATGATTGTGGAATGAAAAATCCCTAGAAGGTGGTAAAAAGAGACGTTGGGTTCACCAAAATGATTAACTAAAATTGGGATTGAATGGGAGGAAGTGGTAATCCTAGTTAATCTAATTAGGAGGACTAAAACATAGTATAAATGCAGTAAATAACATAAAGTAGGTGTAAATAATTATGATAAATAAAATGAAACCCTAAATTGTAAGAGAAAGGGAGAGAAATATCTTAGCTAATTGTTGTAGATGGTCACATAGTGTTACAAGTCTAAGAATAAAATCAAGAAGTGCAGAAAAACACTCAGAGACCCTGCAGAGGGCATATCGAAGAATCTAAAGTGACTAGGGCGCACGGGAGTGTGTTAGGGCACCCTGGGCACCCCGATCTACAATATGGGTGCTCTAAACATTGTAAATTATCAAAATCTACAAATGGTATGGTCGCAAGTTGGTTCCAAACCTTCCATGCTTATTATGTTGGATCTATCGGATGAGATGGAAAATGACCTGCAATGTAAAGAGAAGTATCAAACCCTAGAAAAATAAAAGATGCATATGAATGGGTCGAGACTAACCTTAGCCACCAAGCTAGTGGAATTATCTTTGAGTGTTACACTAAATTTTCAAACCTAGATTAGTTATGGTGTGTGTGTGTGTGTATGTCATTCCCTAGGTGCTCTTGTTCTAGTCACACTTTGTGAAGTAGCGAGCAATAGTAACTATAGAAGATGTAAATAACATGTGTGCATGGAATAGAATATAATCCCTCCCCTATGAAGTGTGTGTGATGTAGATCTCCTAGCCTTGATGTATGGCACTATGTGGATGCAAGTGATGCAATGGATGCATCCCTAGATGGAGTGATAGTAGTGTGTAATGTTATGACATAAAACCCTCACTATGGTCTTATAGCTTTCATTTATAGGGCTCTCAAGCTTAATTTCATAATTAATCCCGATAAGGCTGATTGAGAAAAAGATAAATATGACCAACTAGAAATGACCCAAAAAGGAGTGAAATAGGATTTGCATAGATCGAGGTGCCCAGAGTGGGAATTAGGGGTACCCTAGTATAGGCTGGGGCACCTTGATTTAGGGCTAGAATGTCGAGGAAGTTGTGAAATGGACAGATAAGTGCTGGAAAATACATGGGAACTACAAAATAAAATGTAAAATAAAGATGGCCAAAAGGTGGGATTAATTAGTACTTTGTACACTTGAGAACCTTCTAAATAGTAGTATAAGACCAAGCCAAATTATGTGTAAAGTTTATAATTTTGTGTCTACATTTTCACAAATGGTCACGGGGCTAGGCCCCTCATTTTTAGTACGAAGAGGCTCCCATTTATTGAATAAAAACTAATTAACATTGTGGGGTGGCTGGTAGGATGGGAATCACACATGAATACTCCACTTAACATGTGGTAAACTATTTGTGTAGTGTATAAAGGAGGAATTTTCTTGAAAAGATGTAAAAATAAGTAGGAAAATAAAGAGGATGTTAATATTGTGAGTAGGAACTTGTAGATTCTCAACAATATTAACCAAAGTAGGTCCACATTCAATATGAATAAATCAACCATGTAAGAAATAAAAATACTAATAAATCAAAGACACAAAGTTATACAGATTAATTAATCACACAAATTTCCTTCTTGGTTGTATAAGATTACAATGCTTGAAAAGTTGGACAATAGAGAGTATGGAAGAACATTAAAAGTGAGATAGAAGAATGCAACTTATTTCTTTTAGTAGTAGTGAAAGCCAAAAATATTAACATCAACAAATTCTAACCCTTTGGAATGGAGAATCCATCCCAATTTTGAACTTAAAAAAATGTATCTTCCTCTCCCCCACATGAATTTTCATCTCACCACCACTTATGACCTTTCACATTCCATAGGAATGAAATTAATTCATTTTATTATTTTTGAAAAGGGAATTTCATAATACAAAATTAAGTCACTAGGTGAATAAGAAAAATAATGAAAACATACATTCTCAATGAGGAAATAGAATGTTAGAGATGGGAGGGAGAGAGAGAGAGAGAAGAGAGAAGTGAAAATATGTAGATGGGTAAGCCTTTGTTGATGGAGAATATTTTTCTAATGGATTTTGAGTGAATGCTCCAAGTGAAATTATTTATCTCTAACCTTTGTTGAGCCAAAACATTGTAATTACAACCTCTTTATTTTTTGAGATGTGGAAACACTCCAAAAATTGAATACATGTTCAAAAACACTATTAAGTGACTTGCACCATGTGAACTTGAGATGATTTCCCATTCTTGTAAAAATCATGATCATGTTTTAACATAAGTTCATAATTAGGATATGAAGATCATCATCTTACTCCTCTTGACTTCAAGATTCACCTTCGTGAAAAATATGTCTCCTTTTTGAGTGGAATCACCCTCAAGATGCTCAAACACTTTTTGCACATTGGTTACTCATTAGAAAAAGGTATTCTTTTCTATATAAGAGAATTACTCTTGTTCTTAACTAAAAGTGGGTATTGTTAAACCTTGAGTCTTTCTAGTCACCATGATGTCCCACAACTATCTCAATCACATCCAGGTGCTCTTTCGTTAACATAGGTGACTCAACATCCTTATTTCTTGACCAATGTTTTGAAACTTACTATTTTTAGCAATCCTTAATGTAGGAAGTCTATTTTTAGTTACCAGTTGCTCATTTTGGCGCTTTTGAGTTTTCATGATGTGTAAATAGCAATTTGACAACTCGAGATAATGCAATGTTTATGGTACTTACTATTTATATATTATGAAACTTAGTGATATTTAATATTTTTAAAAGTGGGTCTTTCCAATGTCGGAATGGAACAAAAATGGTCCCAATTTTTTTGTTATTTCACAAGGAGGCTTTTCTCCAATTTTTAGAGGATTTCAATCACCAAAACTCTATAGATCTGAAAAATGTGTATTTATAATTGAGAGATTTATCTTATCATTAAAAATAATGTAGAAAATAATTAAATTCAAGTTTGGAATCATTTGAAAGGATTTTTTGAGAAGGAGATACTATTAAAATCTCATGGGATCAGGCAAGGGGTTTGGGAGATATGAGAAACTTTCCATTTTTAATATATGAGGTATCTAACATATTTTTAGAAGTATAGTAGAAAGTAGAGTGATCTTGGGATATAAAAAATCAGCTTTAAAACTTAAAACGGTTAAAGTGTTTGAATATTAAGCTTTTTGATCTCACATGCACACTTTAAGTCAAGTGTGACTCAAACAAGCTTAACTCGGGGTTGAACGAGGGTTGATGTGGAGTTGTACCCTAAAAATAGGGGAAAATAGACAAAGTGGATAAGAGGGGCTCCCAAATGTGCTTTGCATCATATCATGACAACTTTCAGCTTGTGGTTTCATGAGAGTGAGATGCAGGGGCCGAAAACTAGCTTTTATGGCTTAACAAAGGGTTTCCATGTGTTTAGGGGCTAGCTGAGAGAGAGAGGAGCACACTTTTTTGTCCCTAATGAAATTTTACACCTTCATACAAATGCAAGGGGACAAAAAACCTTGAAAAATGTATCATGGTTTAGCCTATCATGAGAAGGGGGATTGATTTAATGTTTTCACTCATAACACTTGAAGTTAATGTTTTTAAGTGACAAAAACTTGAAAATGGAAGGGGAGTGAATTTTTTTTTTCTCATGTCCATTTTCACCTTGGGAAAAGTGTAATGGGATATATGACCTTGAATTTGTTCCTAGGAGGTTCAAAACATAAGGAAGGGGTTTGTTTTTGTATTGTGCTCACCTAACCACTTAAGTCACAAGTTTTAAGTGGCAAAAACATAACATGCATAGGGGGAATGAAATTTGGTGTCCCTCATGTCCCTTTGCACCTTGCAACAAGTGAAAGGGGACACAAAACTTTTAAAAGTGTGCTCAAGAATTTAAGTGATGTTTAGGTCATCATCTCAATGAGAAATTAAGACATGTAGCTTACCTATTTTGTCCCGGGAGTGAAAGTTGGAGTTCAAAGGCGAAATATTATATGATTATGACTCCAAATAACCCACTTAGTGAATTACCACAACTTGTAATACTTGATTCAGATTTAAATTTTAGTTATGACACCATTCACCCTTTTTTCATAAAGGAGAAACATTAATGACTTCAACTATCACAAGAGATTTTGAAGTCTTTGAAAAACATTCACTTGTCTATCATGTGGAAGATTCTAAGAGATTTAAATTTACTATTTTTGAGCTTCCAAATCCTCTAGGAACTCCTAGAATCTTCATAACAAGGTGACTTTATCCATTGGACCCTTCATTCCTGTGCCCAAAATGACCCGATTTTTCTTAACTTGTTCCCGACATCAATTGCCTCCATATATTTTCACTAAACTACCTTGGGTCACTTTATTTATCTCATGTACAACTGCTATATGGATTGATTCTTCCCTATCATCTTCTATAGGATGTTAACATGTTGCAATATGGCTAAAAATAGGAAATTTGGTGCTTCAGAGAGGACTATTCCACCTCAGAGCTTAGTCTTATTATAAAATCAAATTGGATCCATTCCCATGCACATGAAACACACTTTAAAGCCATGTTATTCTTTTCTTATTAGCCATAATGTGGATGAAAAATAATTAGATGGGATGAGGGACTACATCAGCTGATGTGTTGTCTAGAAGAAAGGTTCATAATGACTGGGAGAGGGGTTTTTAAATGGTGGTTTAGTTTTCATGGTCAAAATTTTCAATTTTGCATGCTAGAAATTTAGCATGACAACAACTAGCTCTATCTCAGGGACATTAGACCATAAGGGGTAATGAAGAACCTCATGTATCTCATGGAGTAGTAGACTAGTGCCTTATTCATTAGGCCATAGAGTTGCCACACTGAAAAAATTAGAAAGGCTATAGTAAAACCCAAGAAACAAATGATACAAACACACAATAGAAAAGGGAAACAACCATATTAGAAAAGGAGATACAAAATGATAGAAAACTACATCACCTATGGTACATATGATGGAAAACACACTTTCACTATAGTGTTGATTCTTCTATAAATGTTTTCGCATGTACGAAAAACACCAAATGCATTTGTTTCACAAATCCATTGAATGGATCCACGAAAGATGATCCATTTATCAATTTCTTGGGAAAATTTTCATGATTTTTCTTTCAAGTGATGGTCCACCTAGATAGCTCATTGCATTTTTGTGCTTTGACATTTTTCTTCTAGTTGCTTATCTATTTGTAAATTCATTCTAATTTCTTATTTTGTATTGTTATTACCATAATGATTTTTGATCATGCTAAGATTACTATCCTCACACCAAGGCTTATGGTATATGATATATGTTTTACCTTCATTTGTTTCTTGCTTCATGAACATGGTCTTTATGAGCTAGTTCTCGGTATATATTTTGAGATTTTGAACACTTTCACAAGACTATTACTGCTCCATGTTTCTCAATTAATTCAAACAATTATTTTTTACATAATTTTCTCACCTTTGACCCTCTTATCACTATGATGTGATGTGCATAGTGTTTAATTTTTTTGAAATTAAAATGAGCACAAGGTTGGGCATGAAATATGAAAATCATCATCTTCTCCATCTTGACCATTTTGAGCTTGGAAATTCATCTTCATGATGGGGAATCTCCTTCTTGAGTAGAGCCACCTTTGAAAGACCAAGAATTTTCTCATTCATACATTCCTCATTAATAAGGTATTCATCTTCCAATGGGAAAGAGAAGGTTTCATATTCACAATCATCTTCATTGAACAAATATTCATGCTAGATCTTGAGAAGGTGATTTGAAACTTGGGGTTATATTCCAAGAAGTCATTTGATAACTTGGGGTTTATATGCCAAGAATTCATTTTATATCCATTTTTATTCATGTCTTATACTACTCATCACCTCAGGATTACTTCGTTACAATTCAATATTTCCATGACCTTCATCACCAACAAGTAGAGAAACTGCATCTATATTCACATCAATGGGAAGTATATACTTTCAAATTTTGTTTCCATCAGATCATCATGATGTTTCTTAATTGTCCCCATTTTCACTTGGGTAATCCTCCATCAATATGGGAAGCTCAACATCTTTCTTTGAAGTTATGAAAAATTTACCATACCTTGAATCTTGATATAAAATGTGTGCCCTAGGGTCATCTTTTTTCAACCATGTATTTAATTTTACTTATAGAAAGGAGATTTTTCATTTTTGATTGATGAGTATGGTGGCATACAAAAAAATCCATTTGTATATATTTTCCAACATCATGAAAGAAACTTTGGCTCAACAACATATCATACGAAACTAGTATGTCCACCACCAATATTTTCATCATGATCTTCTTGTTAGGAAAATATGCAAATGATACTTGTACTTCTTTCACCTAGACAACAAGAGGTACTTATTTGGTTTCCATGGAGTAATAATGTCCAGTGGCTTGGGTGAGGGTGAGAAATGGAGCTTTAACAACTTTTACGGATATGAAATTTTCGGAGGAAGCTGGACTCAATAATGTTGTTATTCAATCTATAACCATTGACCAATAAGGAAAGGTAAAATGGCTCTACCTTCCTAGGAGAGGGAGATGTTAAAGTGATTAGGTTTTGGGAAGAAGTGGTGATAGGAGTGGTAAGTGACTATTTGGTGGTGACATTATTGGAACATGAATTTGAACTATTTGCTTTGATAAATTGGACAAGTTTATCAAATTATTTGGGATGAGTTCTCAAGTACTCAGAATTAGAAATTTGAATTTTGGATTTCTTGACATGGTCAATGATGTGAAAAGGTAAAGAATTGGTAGAAACATTAGGAGTTATGTCAGCCTTGAAATGAGTAGGATTTTCATTCTTAGGATCAATAGAAGCATAAACTAATTTGATAAGAGGATATGAAATATACTTTCTTAAAGAGGTAAGTAGGATATTGATTGAGGTAATATTATGATTCTTATTGGATGACCCCATGAAAGTGGGAAACAATGATCCTCATTTTTTCTATATATTTTCCATTTGAGGATCCAAGTGATTTTCTTGGGCAACATGTGAAGAGGCTTATTTATCTATTTGTGAGCAAATGAACACTACATAAGAGAATATTTTCATATCAAACATGGATTATTCAATATCTTCATTAGGTGAGTATTAAAAATACCCAATTCTTATATATCCTTCTTCTTCTTCTTCTCTTTCAATTTTGATTCAAAAATTTCTTCTCCTTCATCTTCATAGGTTCCACATACTGCATTAACCAGTGGAGCTTCCAAGGAAAGCCTTTAGGGTTCTCCTATAATTTGATTCTTGTTCTGGTTTTGGTATGAGGCATGTTGAACAATTTTCTTCTTCAATGTATTCAAATCATTGACCAATTTTTTGCAGCAACAGATCAAAACTTTCATCTTTGAAACTTTGGACCTTATTCCTCTATGTATAGTTCTTGATCTTCCCTGACATGATAAGGTCATCTTCCACATCAATGGAAAGTTTCTTGAGCATTATCCAAAGTGTTCAGTCAAGCTCTCCACAATATGAGACTAACTTTATAAAATTGAGCATTTATTAATAATATATTTTGATTATCTTCAGTAGGAAGAGCACCAATAGAAATCCTGTTAATCAACTTGTTAAATTTTTCTACAAATTCTCTCATTGGATCTTGTGGTTTTTTATTCACCTGTGATAATTAAGCAAGGAGGGCATAGACATATTCCATGGTCTTGAATCTTGATTTAAACCTAGTTTTCATGTCATCTTAGTAAGTAATGGAGTGAGTTAGAAAGTAGTAAAACCATTCTCGTAACAATATCTTATAATGACTCCATGAATAGTCAAATGATAAAATCTTCATGTCCTACTCCAAGAATGTTGCATGCTATGATAAAAACTATAATATGATCATCTAGATGTTTCTTTCCATATCCATAGAATATGGGAAATTTCTTCATGAAGTGAAGGAGACAACATTAGTGGACCGGTATTATGTCCCCATGGCACAGGTGAAACCATTTCTTCTTTTAGTGAGATGGTATCTAATGGTTTTATAGCTAATTCTCTAATAGTATCTTTAAGTGGATTTTCAGGAACTTGTCTTGGGATTTTTATTGGTGAATTTTGAAATATTCGTATTCTTATGATCAAACATAATATTATGAAAGACTAAAATTCCACCTGCTTGATTTTTTTTGAATCTTCTTTCACGTAAGATTTTCCTAGATCATTAGAAGGGAATGAAACTAGGAAAATGAAGCTTTTTCAATAGGATTACAACAAGGATATCAAAAATCAAATATATATTTTTCATTATTTTTAGTTTTCTAATTTTATGGGTTTAGAATTTTTTTTGGATTTTAAAATATCTTTAATGGGTGCACAAAGGAAAATACTCCCAGTAGAGTTGCCAAAAATTGTTGGTGAAATAGTTTTCACGGGGAAAATTATTGGTTTACACCAACATGATCATAGGGATAGACCCCTCATTCTTGGGTATGGGGGACTCCCATTTATTAAAAGAAAACTAATTAGAACTATGGGGAGGCCGGTAGGTGAGGATCACATAGGAATATTGCACTAAATGTATGGAAAAATACTTATATAGTGTACAAGGGAGTAATTTACCTAGAAAGAGGTAAAGGAAAGTGGGAAAATAGATAGAGGGGGTTACAATTGATTGTGAGTAGAAACTTGCATATTCTCACCAATATTAACTATATTATGTCCACATTTAATGGGAATAAATCAGCCATATAAGCAATAGTAAGACTAATAAATCAAAGACACAAAGTTATATGGATTCATTAATCAAAGACAAAAATTTCATTTTTGGTTATACAAGATTACAATGCTTGTAAAGTTGTAAAGTAGAGAGTATGGAAGAACATAAGAAGGAGAAATACAAATGTAGATTATTTCTGTTGTAGTGAGTGATCTCCAAAACTACTAAAAACAACAAATGCTAACCCTTTATAATGGAGAATCCATCCATATTTATAGATTAAAAAAATGTATCTTCCTCTCCACCCCATGTGAATTTTCATCTCACCACCACTTGTGACCTTTCACATTCCCTAGGAATGAAATTAAGTCCTTTTCTTATTTTTAAAAGGGAATTTTACAATACAACATTAAGTCACTTAAGTGAATAAGACAAAAGAGTAAAAAAGTATATTCTTGATGAATAAATAATACTTTTACAATACAAAATTAAGGCACTTAAGTGAGTAAGAAAAGAGAGTGAAAAATACATTCCCAATAAAGAAATAGGACATTAGAGAAAGAGGGAGGGAGAGAGAGTAGGAAAGATAAGTGAAAATATGGAGATGGTTAAGCCTTTTTATGGAGAATCTTCTTCTAATGGATCTTGAGGGAATACTTTGAGTGATACTCTTTTTCTCTAACCTCTGTTGAACCAAAACATTGTGGTTACAATATCTTTATTCTGTGAGATGTAGACATACTCCAAAAATTCAACAAGTGTTCAAAAGCACTATTAAGTGACTTACACCATGTGAGCTTGAGATGATTTCCCGATCTAACAAACATGATGATCCTCTTTGAACACAAGGTTGGAGTTAGGATATGAAAATCATAACCTTACTCCTCTTGACTTCAAGATTCACCTCCATGAAAAGATGACTCCTTATTTACTAGAATCAACCTCAAGATGATCAAACACCTTTTTTCTCATTGATTACTCATTGGTAAAGTTATTCTTTTATAGATAGAAGAATTAATCTCATTATTAATTGAATGTGTGTATTATGAAACCTTAAGTCTATCTAGTTACTATGATGTTCGCAACTATCCCAATCACATCCAAGTGCTCTTTTTTTTAGCATAGGTCACGAATCGACATCATTTTTTCTTGACCAATGTTATGAGGATTACTATTTTTAGTAAGATTTATTATAGGAAGTCTATTTTTAGTTACCAGTTACTCAATTTAACACTTTTGAGTTTTCTTGATGTGTAAGGAGCAATGTCAACTAAAAGAATACACTATTTATGGTACTTACTATTTATATATTTTGAATCTTAGGAATACTTACTATTTTAAGAAGTGGGTATTCACGATATCCGATTGGGATGAGAATGGTCCCCAAAAAAATTATTTCACAACGAGGCTTTGCTCTAATTTTCAAGGGATTTCATTTACTAGAACACCGTAGATCCGAAAAATGAGTTTTTATAATGGGAAAAAAAAATTCCCTTTAAAAATAATTTATTACACCATTAGATGAAATGTTGGAATTATTTTAAATGAGTTTTAGAGTATTTTTAAAATCACATTAGGATCACGGGGGATTCACTTAGGAAAAGTATGGTATAGCACGTGCGTTCGAAGGGTATTAAAGAATACCCTTAATTCTAGTTTCTACCTCTAATTATTCAATTGATAATACCCCCTCCTGTTATATTATTAGAATGAAAATACCCCCTATTTTTTCTATGTACCTTACTTACCCATTTTTCAATTTCAATTTTATTTACCCTTTTTATTTCTACCCCAATATATTAGACAAAAATACATTATATTTCTCACTCAAATTTTTTTAATATGCATTTCCTTTCGAAAGATAGTTTGAAGCCATTGAATACATATTACAAGTCACCTTATATATGTTAAGCTTTATTCATTTATCAATAGTTCTTCAAATAATTAAGATGGTGAAATAATATCACTTGTGTTGAAAAGCATACTCAATCCTAGTTTTCTACCATCTTATTATTTCTTGGTTAAGAATCTAGATTTATTTATTAAAAAGAGATTATAATTTAATTTATGACCACACTCCTTTTCCAATTTTAAGGTATTTACTTTTAAAAACTAGGGTTCAAATGTTTTAGTTTTATATTAAAAGTAAACCTCTATTTCCTTTGGCCCACCTCTCTAACCTACCCCAATACCTGATTCAAAACATTAATAAATTAAACCCTTTCACCCCTCATGCCGGTATATTGAATTTAATTTTATTAATTTTAATTACCTCAATATGAACCCACGTTTCAGGATATTGCCTAGCTAATGAACCCCCGTGATTAGGATCAAACAATGGTTTCCGGATATATGAAGAACTTTCTATTTTTAGTATATGAGGTCTCAAGCATATTTTTAGCAACATCATCGCAATGAGAGTGATCTTGGGAGGGAAAAATGAAGATTTAAAAGTTAAAAATGGTTAAGTGTTTGAATATGAATATTTTGATCTCACTTGCACACCTTAACTCAATTTTGACTCAAACTCGGGGTTGAATGAGGGTTGATGTGGAGTTGTACCATACACAATAGGGGAAATGGGACAAAGTATACATGAGGGGATCTCAAATGAACTTATCATTATATCATGCCAAGTGTCATCTTATGGTTTCATGAGAGTGAGATGTAAACTAACTCTTATTAAAAGGTTTTCCATGTGTACGAGGGCTAGTTGAGAGAGAAGTGACTGAAATATTTTTGCACTTTGAAACTTGGGATGAGTTAAAAGGGACAAAAAATATTGAAAAATGTGTCATGGGTCATCCTGTTATAAGGAGGGGGACTTATTTCATGTTGGGTTCAAGTTTACACTCATAACACTCATAACTCTTGAAGTTGATGTTTTTAAGTTACAAAAACTTGCAAATAGAAGCAAGAGCACAAATTTATGTCCACCATGTTCCTTTTCACCTTGGGAAAATTGAAAAGGGATATATAACCTTTAAAAATGCACCAAGAAGGTCCACAACATAAGGGACCTATTTTTGGATTGCATTCACCTAACCACTCAAGTCACAAGTTTTAAGTGATGAAACCATACCATGTATAGGAGAGAAAATTTAGGTTCCCATCATGCCCCTTTAAACATTGGGATAAGTGTAATGGGAAACACCATCTTGAAAAGTGTTCTCAAGCCTTTAAGGGATGTTGATGTCATCATCCTAACATAAAATTAGAACCCGTATCTTACCTTTTCTACCACAAGAGTGAAAATTGGAGTTCAGAGGTGAAATATTATATGATTTTGACTCTAAACCATTAAATGTGTTCATTACCACAATGTTCAATAATTTATTCACCTTTAAATTTGATTTATATAAGCATTCAATTTTTATCATGAAGGAGCAACAACAGTGACTTGAGCTATCACAGGAGATTATGAAGTCTCGAATAAAAATTGATGTATCTGTAATGTTGAGGGCTCCAATATATTTACACTTCCTATTTTTGAGCTTCCAATTCCTCCTAGAACTCCCATAATCTTTAGAACAAGTGACTTTACCTATTGGAGCCTATATTCCCTATGCCCAAAATGACCCGATTTTTCTTCACTTATTCCCCACATCAATTGCCTCTAGAGATTTTCTATAAAATACCTTGGATCACTTCATTTATATCCTTTAAAACTCTCAAATGGATTGATTATTCATTGTTATCTTTCGAATGATATTCACATGCTTCAATATAGTTAAAAATAGCAAATTTAGTACTTCAAAGATCACTATTCCACATTGGAGATTACTATTATCATGAAAGAAACTTGGATCCATTACCTACAAATGAAACATAATTTAAAACTATATTAGCACATTTATCTTATCCAATATGAGGTTGGAACATACTCATAGGGGTTGCATGAGCTGATGGGTTGGCTAGAGGAAATGTTCACAATGACCGGGAGAGGCGTTTTCAAATGGTGGCCTAGTTTTCATGGTAAAAATTTTCAATTTTGTATGCCATAAAATTATAATGACAACACCTCAAAAGAGGAGTAATTGAGTGGTGTTAATATAATAATATTAATTCAATTTATGAATATATATACATGATTACAAAATATAGGAATATAAAAACATGTTTACATGAATACAAATAGGAACATATACATTTTTATATAGGGACAATACCATGCATCTTGGATAGAATCATGGGATGTTCTTGTCATATGTTTTGAAATTTATATTTAGATTTGTGTGTGTGTGTGTTTGTGTGGAAAAATATAGGTTGCATGATCACCATGGAAATTATAGATTATAGATTTATAATTTTTTATGGTGTGATTTATGTTTCAAGCATTTCAATTTAATGGTTTTTAAGAAATTAATGAATTAAAAATATATACCCCTCTACAATGGAGTGGTTTAAAAGAGATACATGTAAGGTTTAGACATGATTGATGTAATTTAAATTGTTAGGACCTAAGTGGTTCCTCCTTTCTTTAAGTTCTTTTTAACTACGCCCCAATACTCTTGGTTTAATCTTACTATTACTCTACTATTTATATGCATTGGGAAGTTTTCTCCCCAACCTCCTTTGAATCAGGGATTTAATCACCCCAAATTGTATATTTCTACTATTACAATATCCATCTCCTCATAATTTTGGAAAGGGGACATGGTATTCTACATCTATAGGGAAGAGTTAGTTCTACACACACAAGTGTAATCCTTCCTTTCTCTCTTATACATTATAAATTTTGACTTCAGTTTCAATATTATATAGAGTTAAAGTTTTAGTTTTAATTACATGGACATTGACTACACTCTTGTGTTACTAGTTTCACTCTTGGGAGTGTATTATGAACATTCAAGGATTCAAACAATCAATAAATCAAGAAAATATCAAGTGTGTTTACACACTCATGTACATTTTCCCTTTAATCTAGTGAATTTCATTTATTATGGGGTGGAATGTTGATAACTAAATTTGGTAATTAGGTGCTTGATAATACTAATTTGACTTATATCAATTCATTACAACTTGTGTGAAAAAAATATAAAAATATGAATATAATTATTGCTAAAGATGGAAAATAATTTCTATTATCTCATTTATCTATTCAAAAACCTACAAAAATGAATTCTTTACTCATGCACATTGTTTATCCCTTTTTAGTATGATCCAAATATTCACTTTTAACAATTTTTCCTTGCGGAAACTACCATCCAACATAGTTATATGTGTTCGAACTTCTATCCTACATGGATATTCTATCTAAAACACTCCCAAATTGGTCAAAGTTTCTTATGATTATCTTGTTTCCCCTAATTCATGATTGACCACAAAGTTGTATAAAATTAAGTATGAAAAACTCATTGTTCAACATGCATTCTCAAGATATTATTTAGAAAATATCTATAAAATATTATACAAAACTACCAAAATATTCCCAAAATCAAGAGTATACCTTAATTAACAACCTATATTCAATTATAAAACACTCCAAACTAAGTTAGGAGTGGGCCAACCAATTCAAGAGAATATCAAATTCAAATAAGGAATTGTCAATTATTTACTTATCAAAATGGAACTTTACGGGTTTCAATTTTAGTACTAGTGTCCAATTTTAGTACTAGTGTCCAATTTGGTCCTAGCATACAAAGAGATTTTAAGACTATGTTTTGGATATGAATCACACCTAGCCCTGTCACAATTTATTCTATCTTTTCCGAATCTAGATAATCATGCGTAATGATTTATTTATATATATATATATATAATCATCCTATTATGTTTTACTATATTTTAACATGTTCTTAATTAAATATAATTTATTTATAGAATTTACATAGAATTTCACATATGAATGTTGGAGAATTTATATACAAAATTTTATTATACATTTATTTCAAGTTTCAATCCAAATTAAGTAGGTAAGCACATATATTCAATTTTAGTGTAAACAATTGTGTAATAAAGAAATGGGTCTTGATTTCCCCAATAAAAATACCATGTTAAATCATTCAAGTGGTTGGTTCATCATGATGTTATAGATACCTAAACATGGACTAAAAACCTTTGGAAATTAATCCTTAGAATTTAGCTTATCCTATAATTCATTTTGCACTAAATTGACTAATTCCTACACATCCATTTCTCAATCGGCACTACCGATCACTAGGTCACACTTGGTATTCATCATTCACTAGTAAAAATATCACTTTTAGAATAAATAACACATATTAATACATCTAGCCACCATATCCAATTTAAGTTTTCATTGTGCACTTCACTAGGAAATTACCCTCCTTAGAGTAAAAACCCATCTAGATGAAATTTTACAGGACTAATAAATTTATCTTCCAAATATCTAATGGTCATATTTTTAATTTCATAAGTTATCCTACCTACCTTGGTTGCATTTGAGTGTGAAATATTTTTGCAATAGTCACCTATCAAATAAAATTAACACAAAAAATTTTATAGGCCTCAAACCTCACATATTTAAGCTACCCAAGAAATCACAACAAAGAACCCAATTTATAAATCAATCTCTAAAGCATATTCATACAAATTTAAGTCTAAGAACATATTAATATAACCTTAGACCATTTTCATTTCTTATTTTGAGGTCCTCATAGGTTCTTAATTTCAAATACACATTGTGATATAAATCTTGGACACATTGATGGGTGGGAAAATTCAAGGGTTTGATGCTCCTTTGGAGTATTCCTATGTAGGCATGGTGCATATCACACAAGCCAAAAGTGTTTACTCATTTTATGTCCCTAACAAAAGAAGAAAAATTTAAGATGAAAAAGTTGTATTGTAGAAATTAAACCATATAATAAAAAGATCTGAGACACAAAGGAAAAAACATCCAAAATAAGGATTCATCAAGTCAAGAAAGAAAAATATTGAGAAAGAAGAAAAAGTCACCCAAGTGAATTTTTCTAAGATAGGTAATTCATCCTAGCTATAGAACTACACTCCTAGATTTTTAGGGCATATTAAAAATAGTTTGCACACCCTTTTTACATATTTTTAGATGACTTTCATCACCTTTTAGTGAGAAACTAGTGCAATCTTATCAAACCCTAGTTTTTACATTCCTTGTTAATTCATCGATGATACTGTAATTTAACCTATTTTACATGAATTTGAATTTAAGATCTATATGCTCACTATTTTTATTTTAATATAAGTTTATTTCACTAATACATAACTATTTAATATATTAATTAGATTTGCCATTTTTTTACAATGACACAATAAATTCAATTCAAGTCCAAAACCACCAAATACAATAATATAATGCCAATTAGGGATCACTTTCCCCAACTAAAGTACCATGCTCAAGAAATAAATTTTTGGTTCATCATGATATGAAATCGGGGACAACCAAATCCAAAATCACAAAATAAGATAATGTAATATTAAATGGGTCTTTATTGGCCCCAATTAAAATACCAAACTAAAGAAATTGAGTGGTTGGTTTTGGTAAACAATCAAATAAATATCATTATATAATGTCAATTAGGATCGATTGACATTAATTGAAGTAACATATTAAAGCAATCAAGTGGTTAATTCAATATAGTATGTAATAAAGGAAAAATAAATCCAAACCCATCAAATATGATAATTTAATGTCAATTAGAGATGGATTGACCCCAATTAAAGTAAAATGTTGAATAAATTGAGTGGTTATCCCAACATGGTATGCAATATGGGCCAATAAAGAAATATTAAACCAAATATGATAATGTAATGTCGATTTCACCTTGATTGCTTGTAATTAAATTATCATACTAAAGCAATCGATTGGTTAGCTCAATGTGGTATGCGATCAGGGCTAATCGATCCCAAAATAATAAATATGATAATTTGATGTTAGTTAGAGATTAATTTTCCCCAATTAAAGTAAAATTATGAAGTGATCAAGTTGGTGGTTT
The DNA here is from genome assembly GCA_018340775.1 of Taxus wallichiana var. yunnanensis. Taxonomy (NCBI): domain Eukaryota; kingdom Viridiplantae; phylum Streptophyta; class Pinopsida; order Cupressales; family Taxaceae; genus Taxus; species Taxus wallichiana. The sequence goes on from CM031236.1 coordinate 335,939,931, forward strand.
GATGGGGTATATAATTGGGGCCAATTGAGATAAAACTCACTAAAGATGATAATGCAATGTAAACTAAGGCTTAATTTTTCCTAATTAAAGTACCACATTGAATAAATCAAGTGGTTGGTTCATTATGGTATGTAATCATGGCTAATTGATCCAAAATCATTGAATATGATAATATAATTTCAATTATGGCTTGATTGAACCATATTAAATTACCATGTTAAAGCAAATGAGTGGTTGATTTAACATAGTACATAATTAGGGTTGATATAGTCCAATCCCACAAAACTATGATAATATAACATCATTTGTAGCTCAATTAACACTAACTAAAGTACCACATTGAAGAAATCAAGTGGTTGGTTCTTCATGGTATGAAATTGAGGCCAATCAAGAAAACAATTACCAAATACAACAATCCAATGTAAACTATGGATTTATTGGGGCCAATCAAAGTACACAATAAAGAAATTAAGTGGTTGGTTCATTTTGGTATTTAATAAAAACTAATCAATATTAATATAATGTCAATTGAGTATTTATTAGAATCAATTAAATAAATACATTGAATAAATAAAGTTGTTAGTTCAATATGATATGAAATTGGGGCCAAATGAGACCAAACCCACCAACTATGATAATATTTTATCAATTAGGGATTAAGTTAGACTAATTAAATTTACACACAAAAGAAATCAAGTAGTCTTTATATCGTGGTATACAATCGGGTTAATTGGGCCAAAACCCATGAAATATGGTAATATATTTTTAATTAGAGCTTGCTTAGATCCAGTTAAAGTACCAAATTGAATTAATCAAGTAATTTTTTCATCTTGGTACATAATCAAGAGAAATTGATTCCACACCCATAAAATACAACAATGTAATGCCATTTGGTTCTTGAATTTCCTAGTTAAAGTAGTACACTAAATAATTAAAATGGTTGGCTCACTGTGGCATGAAATTGAGTCCAATTGAGCACAAGCCCACTAAATAAGATAATGTAATGTTAAATTTTCATTATTGGATCCAATAAAGTATCACAATGAATAAATTAAGTGGTTGATTTGATACTTAATTAGGAAAATCAAGCCCAAACCTACCAAATACAATAATATAATATCAATTGGGGCTCGATCAACCCCATTTAAAGTACCACACTAAACAAATTAAGTTGAATTTTCACCATGGAATGGAATTAGGGACAATTAATTCCAAATCCACCAAACATGATAATTTAATATTAATTGTGGCTCACTTGGCCCCAATTAAAGTACCAGGTTGAATTTATCAATTGGTTGGTTCAACATGGTATGTAATCAATTCCAATATAGCCTAAAATCAAAAAATATAATTAATGTATGTCAATAAGGTCTCTATTAACCCTATTTGAAGTAGCACACTAAATAAATCAAGTAGTTGGTTCATTTTGGTATGTATTTGGGAAAAATGAAACCCAAACTTACCAAATAAAAATGTATTATTAGTTGGGTTTCTATTAACCCTTATTAAATTACCATAATGAAATAATCAAGAGGTCAATTCATCATAGTGCGTAATAAGGCTAGATTAAGAAAAAAACCCACTAAATATTTTTTTTTATTAGAGGTAAAAAGGGTTGAGGGGACCCTACCCGAACACAGTCACAACTCCATGAGAGAAGATAATTACATTACAAAACCATCAAAAACTGATAATATAACATTCCATAATAAAACAGGCTCCCCCAAGAGCAATAGTAGTGAAACAACAACAACAACAAAAACACAGAGGAACTAACAACAACGTAGAAACTAACAGCCAAAAAGCTACAGAGATAGTAAATAAAACAAAACACCCCTCCCCAGATCATTTATAGGATTTTTCAAGCCCCTCCAACACCTTTTCCCATTCCTTAGCCAGAGCATCTATGTTACCAGCCAAAGACACCAAGTCGAGACCATCAGAGTCACCTTTCTTTTCCTACCCTGACTATCCACAACACTATAGGCATTAGCGAGTTGACCTAGATTTTGGAGATGTTGTAGAGTAGATTTCACTGTGACTACACTCCACTCCATGTAGTTGTGGAGAATAACACAAAAATGGTCCAACTCATTGGTTATGAAACCATAGTTGGCTTTTAAAACCTCAATCTCTCCACCATGCCCATTGTTGACCGCTTCCTCAACTGCGCTTTCATCTTATGCCAATCATGATTGTGCTTCCTTAACCCACTAAATATGATAATTTAATGCAAATTGGATTTTTATTTATTATATTTTGGAAGGACCCGTGATATATTAAATTTGGTATAGATTTGAGTATTTTTGAATAAATAACTTAATACTATCACCCATAATTATATGTGTATACATGTGAAACATTAAAGAAACATAAATACAAATATTTCAAGGTAGAATAACTACTGTAATATGTTATAATTATACATGTGGATGAGGGAAAATGAACTTCCGTAAAGATATATTATAATGAAATTTTGTAATCTACATCCACGTCCTCCAACTCCTTATATATAAGTAAGGAGGTTTAAAATAAGAAGAGATTCTATCTTTCTAGTTAAAAGCTCATAGACAAACCTTTTAAGAATAACAACTAAATTTATTCTTTTTAATAATTTAATTATAAATAAGCATGGATAATCATGTGCACATGTGCTTTATCTATAAAGTGTATAATATAAATGCATCTTAGATTATACAAAATTGTATGTCGTAATATACACTAAACTCCCCCTTTCAAAATGTACTATATAAAGAAGAGGATGAATTAAGATATACTAGCCAAATTAAGATTTTAAAAGAACATGATGTGTGTACTAACATCCACCTCCATCGCCACACCTTGTAAGAGAAAATTACAGAAAAAAATTAAAGTGAAACAAAACCTCGATATGGCCCCTTCAATTATGTCATGTTAGGTATCTTCACACACCCGAATTTGCATGTAGTACATTTTTGGAATGGTTTAAATCCCCAATGATGATAAATTATAGATTTTAATGATGTTAAAGTCCATCTTCCCACTTGAAGAATGTTTTAGTATATTATTTCACTTTGCTTTTCCTTTCCCAACTTTTTCATGCTTTCCTTAGTTGTTTTGTAGCTTTTTCCTAACCTTTCTAGCCTTTCAACATAGAACCACGTCGGTGGTTACACAACCACCCTGGTGGTTGTGTAACTACTAGTCTACCTTGAGTGGTATTTACGCAACCACCGCTGCGGTGGTTTTGTAACCACCAAGATGCATGATGGCGGTTCCATACAAATTTAACCAAGACTTTCCAACATGTTCTAGACGCGTGTTGTCTTCTTCCAACTCACCTTTCTCACATGTTTCTTGACTGAATCAATTGTTCTTGAGCTTGTTAGATGTGTATATACTTATTCTTCATTAATTACTATTATTAGTAATCCAACTACCCCTCCTTGTGGTGATGTGACACTTCTTGGCTTCCAAGTGGGTTGGATCACTTCTCTACCAATTTTCTATAAAAACCAATATTTTTCCCGAAGCATTGGTTGGAGTATTTTGATTTGGAATTATATTGTTATGTTTTCAGAATCCTACCAAGAAGTACACAAGAAAACACAATTCATTTGCCTTGTTATTCTCTTGCTTGCATTACTACCAGACTGCCTACAAACCAACTAGCTCTAACACTCCTTTATTTCTTCTGCACACTACCAACACAGCTCCCTGGACACGTTTGGAAATTCATTGGAAAAGAAGCTGAGGGGATCTAAAAATCATTACCAGCATTGGATTTTTCTTTGTACTACATTTCTAGGTTGGAGGTGTTTTAAATTCCTAGAATTTTCCTTTGCTTATTTAGATATATTTCAAATCATAATCTGTTAGAATACATATGTTTTAAGGAAGTAACATTTACAATAGTTTCTATTTGCAAAGATTCCATTGAGGATTTATTCTCATCTCATCCTTGTCAATTTTCCTGGGAATAATTTGGAGGAGAATCTTTCCACAAGTGTGTTGTTAGATTATTTATAGATTTCATTGCATTCAATGTTTAGATCTAGTTTGCACACGATCAAAGCTTATGTTGAATACTTCCTCCTTGCATCCCTGTGGATTTGCATGGGAAGTGAGTTTTAGAAGCTTCTATATTTTTGTGTTATTTTAATATTCCTTCATTTAGAAAGTTGTCTTACAAGGAAGCTTTAGGGGAAGAATTGCTTCTAATAAGCTTTTCATTCTTCCCATGATTTTGAGGTAAAATTAGAGGAAGTAATATCCACAACTAAAAATTAGGAAAATATTTATTTTATTAAATTATATTAAATCCTATTCAATAGGTAAATAACCACATCTTGCTATTTCACTATTTAGTTTAATTTTTTTAGAGTAGAAGAAATTTTCATTTTATTAGAAGAAGTTAAATTGATCTGTGTAGATTTCTTTTACTTTCCAGAAAAAAAAATTCAAAAACATTATATTAAATTAATTAGTTTATTTTATTTGTCTTATTTCCTTTCTGTTAAAAATCATTGAAAAATACAAAAATAATTAGATTAGATTCATTTCATTGTTTCAATTAATTAGTTTCCTTTTGTTAAGTTAATTAGTTGCATGCATTTTTAATTAGATTCAAGGAGAGTAATCAATTTGATTCAATTAAAATATTCTTGCATTTATTTGTTAATTTAGGCACATAGAATTAATTAGATGGAAATTAACACAACTCCCTATGTTTCCTTAGTTGGCCTAAGTTACCTGAAATTTGATCTTTCCTCTTTCAGATTCTTTACGTGTTTGTTTACTTAGATTATTTGTTTGTACATCCACATGACCATCTAAGGCCCTAGGAAACCCATAGAAATAGTGTGTGATCCAAGAGTTCCACAACCAACAACAGTTTCATAGTTAATAGACATTGATCAAGGCCTCGAAAACTTGTTTTCCAAACCACCCTAGTTCCACCCATTATTATCTCATAGCTAATGGATTTGAATGTCGAAGTGGATAACACTTACATGTTCTCGCACAATCATCCTGGTCGAGATTAGATTCCATAATCCATAGATTCTTCCTTCCCATACGTCTCTTTTCACACCTCCATGACCTTGTCTGGATATTTTTATGCAAGCAGACAGACGATTCCCACGTATCCCAGAACCCATTCAAGGAATATTTGGTGATTCCGATATTGATCAAAACCTTCATGTAACCATTCTCTTTAACCATTCCATATTACCCCCATAGGTTAAACATGATTTCATTTCCTTAGATGAGAAAATTCCCATAGTTCCCATAACAAACATTCATCTACCTTGTTCTACCCCTTATCCATTTTCACCTATTTTCATATATTCCTCATATTCACCCTATTTATCCATTCCATAGCCATCCTTCCATATCATATTGGTTGTGTCGACATGACCTCGGAAGGTCATATGTGCCTTAGAGTCACATGTTGATTCTTGGACATGTTGATTCCGAACAACGATGTTACCCCTCTTATAAAAGAAAATACACCTAAAGAGGGGTGGCCTACTAAGGATAAATTCATAATAGGACATCACATGTCTTTGCGCCTTAACAAGGCTCAACACATGCCCAAGAAAAATACAACACCTTCATTGGGAGATGTGATTTCAATGTTGGTGGATAGAATTAGGGAATTAGAGCTTTCCCAACCTTCACATTCTACACCATTCACATGACAAGGAAAATTTCCCCACCATGTTCAGAACTATAGTTATGTTCCCTCTACACCATCACCTTCTCGGTCCATATAGGTTTTTCTATCCTGGAGACCTTCTCACTAGAAAGGGAACACTAGGTATGCCCCCTTATTCTCCATACGGATACCCACCACAGGGACCAATCAAAAGTATGTTCTCAAATGCCATTCCAACTGAAAATGTGATGTTCCCTAGTTTTACACCTACCAATCCATATCAAAACAATTTTCCCCTATATCTCCACATGTACTAAAAATCAGAAAAAGGGGACATGTTTTCTTATCGTGGTATGTACGCTCAAAGAACAAGGGTTCCTTATACCCCACCTAATGCATATGTTGTGTTGTACCAAAATCCAATTCCACCCCCACCTCCCCATCAAGGATCGTCAATGGTTTAGTCCTATGTGATGGGAACATACTCTGAGTATATTAAGGAGCCCCTCAAATTTACCATACGGAGTGTAATGCTCCCATGACCATTGCCGGACCTTCCCAAATTCAAAGGGGAGGGGGATCCTAGTGCATACATCAAATCATACATGATATTCATTAGAGATCTACTCCCATGGGATGCGGTTGTAGTGAATATATTCCCCAAGACCCTTGAGGGGATTGCTCTCAATTGGTACTATAGAATACTAGAAGCCCCAATTCAATATTTCAAGTAACTCGTATTTGAGGTCATAAAGGCTTTTGACATGAACAAGATATTAAGAACAAGATTAAGATAATTCCTTCACATTAAACATGAGCATAATGAATTCGTTGCGCATTTCATCCAAAGATGGTGACAATTCCTCTACTCCTTTTCAAAGTGATCCCAACATGGATCAAACGGAGCATTGTGATCTATTCCTCCACTCCCTCAATCGAGAAATGAAGGAGGAGGTACAAAAGGTTCCTCTTAGGAGCTATGAGGAGGTCTTAAAGGGTTATCTCCACATTAACCAAGTAACGATCTATAATGGATGAAAGACTTATGGTCTAAATGGGAAATTGGTCACTCCTCTCAAGGTAATTCAAATTACCCAAACGGTTCAAACAATAATAACCAAGGACCCAAGGCCCTCAACAAGAACCACGGTGCTATGATGGATAGTGTAACTAATCAATCTAAGAATCCAAACAGTGTTGGCACTAAAAATCCAAATAATGGTAATAAAAATGCAAACGTAAACAACCAAAGGAGTAATAATTTGACTCATATCGTTGTCGTTGATTTTATTTTCCTCCCATTCCTCCTTAACAGTTCAATCCTAGGGATTGGTTCAATATCCTAACCAACATTTGAATAAATTTCCAAACCAATATCAGAACTAGGGCCAGAGGCCTCCAAACTTCAACTAAATAACCAACAACAAAAACTATGGGCTGCAGTAAAACTAGAACCAAAGACCATGAGACTATGATCCCAACTTATACGTGGTTTACATAGGGTTATAAGACATGATGTTTAGATGTTCTATGATTTCAATAAATTCATACAATGGATTCTGAAAGACCAAATACAACTCTTTGTGGAGATTTTCTTAGCTAATCCCATGCCACCTACATAAAAACTCACATGGGGCCTATTGCTTTACAAAATTCTACTCTTGGGATATACAAAGACTCCTTCCCAACACATCCTAAAAATAGGAATCTTAATACTCATGGTACCAACAAAAGGGTACATGTGGGAAATAATGATCACGAAGCTTCTACGCCTATGGATCCTTGAGTAGATATTCCTTTGGAAAACTAAAATCAGCCTAAGATTGTAGTCTTGGTAGAGTTAGAAACCGAGTCGAAATTTCTTACGGTGACTTGCACACGTGATTATTCTTCGTAACCTCTTCCCATTTATTCCTTAATGCCGATGATACTCCTATAACTCCTAACCTAGTAGGATCTTATGATTTGATCACATATTTGACTAATACCTTCTCTTACATTTCCTTTTGGATATGTTAAATAATTCCCCGCGCATCGGTCCGCTTTATTAGAAGTATTAAGTATTGGCCCAGATCAATCATATATACTTTGATTTCTATCCCTTGGGGTAGCTCGAGAGAGATGTTAGGTTTTTTTATATCAACAAGATTCCTACTAACACCGAGCTAGCGCAAAGAGGCAATCCTACTTGTATATCCAAGTTTGTATTTACAATAATTACATCAAGAGAACTATGATATATGATGGGGCTGTTATTAATATAGTCCCCTTCTCGTTTCTATAAAATTTAGGCTATGGAGAGATGAATTGTTCCTCCATGTGAAACATGCCGAGAGGCTATGATATCCTCAAAGCATCCTCTACTGGAACCATAGTTCTTCCATCCACTTGGAACCAAGCCCATGTTGAATGAATTGTATATTATAGATCAGGAAACTAACTATAATATGATTCTTGGTCAACCCTGGATTCATAGAATGAAGGCTTCTACATTATTCCAAGAATTGAGTTTTTGCATCTAGGGAAGGTCTTCATGGCTCAAGGTTACTAGAAGCCATTCAATATCCATTTGTCCAACTTAAATAAGAAACTAGGGTTCATACGAATTCAATATCCTAGCTAATCGCTTAAAAAGCCATGTGGATCAATACATTCATCTAATCTTGTTCCTATGGATGTGCTAGAATCCATTAAGGAAATCGAAGGGGTTGATGTTAACAAAAAAATCTGTTATGGTAGAAATTGTGTCAACGAAAAACCATAGATGAAATTGTTAAGATTTTGGAGAATGATCTACCTATTATTCTCCCATTTGATTCCTTGGGCATAGGTCATGCTCTTGGAATCGCCTCTTTCTATTAAGGGATTTCAAGAGATTTGTATGGTTAAGGTCTCGTAAGTTAAGGAAGAATACTCTAAGAATAATTAATCTTCTATCTTCCCGACTGTTGGACTCTCAACTATGACAGTGTAAAGTGTCACTTTGGCACTAGAGCAAGGGTGATCCTCACTTCTCCGAGGGAGGGTCATTCCTTTTACCTTTAAATTGAATTTTGAATGCACAAACAATGGAGTTGAGTATAAATCTCTACTTCTTGGTCTTATTGTGGCCAAGAGGATGGGTGTGAACAACGTTAGAGTCTTGGGTGACTCTCAACTTGTTACTAATCAAGTCTCGGAAGTCTATGAGACCAGAGAAGAACACCTATAACTATATAAGTCTTCCGTTCTTGAGCTTTGCAAGGGTTTTGATTTTATTTCCATAGAATCCATTCCATGAGAAAAAAACCTATTGGCTGATTTTATGGCTACTTCCTCTTCACATTTTTGTCTGAGTGAGGAATTAAAGGAAATTGAATTCACCTTTTCGGTCCAAGATGAAACATTGGTTCAAGGATTCCAATCAATGCAATTTTGGCATACATCGAGGATGAGAACAATCCCACCACATTAGATTTCATGGAAAATTATGAGGAGATCTTTGGATACCTCATTTCTTACACCAACCTCCATCTCATGCACCACAAGAAGGGAGTTTTCTTCATACCTTACCCTTCCTCCTACTTTTGGGATCGCATGATAAAATCTTCCTCATCGAATATTTTGAGATATATAAAGTTGAGGAAGAAGATATTGAATTACCCCTATCCCCACCTAAATTTCAAGATGGAAATTCCTATTTTATCAAAGGGATGATAGACATAAACATAGGGATGGAAGAACAACCCAAAATCCTAAAACTTGGTTCTTCATTGTCTCCAAAAGAGGTAGAAGTGCATACGAAAGTGCTTAAAGAAAATTCAAAATCCTTTACCTTTAGCTATAAGGAAATGAAGGGTATTTTATTGATGTTGTAGTGCACAATCTAGTTATGAAACTGGATTCTAAACCCATGAAATAAAAATTGAGACCCATGAATCCAAAAGTGGCTTTAATGGTTAAAGAGGAGGTAATGAAACTCCTACAAGTAGGGTTTATCAAGCCTATGGATTATTCCATGTGGGTGTCAAACATCATCCTAGTCCTTAAAAATAATGGGAATATATGCATTTGTATTGATTTTAGGGACATTAACAAGGCTTTTCCCAAAGACAATTTTCCACTTCCCTCGATTGGTGTTTTCATTAATGCAACGGCTGGGTATGATTTGTTGTCTCTTATAGATGGTTTTTCTAGTTACAACCAGATTAGGATTTCCGAGGAGGACCAAACGAAAACTACCTTCACAAATCCTTGGGGAACCTTCTATTACGCAGTCATGCATTTTATCTTGAAGAATGTCAAGCCACTTACTAGCAGGAAATGACATACATTTTTCATGATCTTATTCATAAGATTATCGATTCATATGTTGATGACCTGTTGGCAAAAGAAAATAAACATGGTGATCACCTATAGATTCTTCATATCATTCTCTCAAGCCTTATCAAGCTATTGTAGACACCAGTTTTTGGTGTAACGCCCCTCTTTCATCTCTCATTCATTCAACCTTCCCTCTCACTTTTCTTTTTCCTAAATTTGAATAAATTCCATCCATTTACTCACCCAAATTTTAATTAATTAATGGGATCCATATAAACCCATTTAATAATTAAAATTTGGCATTATCTCACATATCCCAAAATTATTCAATCCATGGGCAATAATATACCCATCCAACATCCCACTCTTAAATTCAAAAATGGGATGCATTATTTCACCTAACTATGTCAATCATACTCCCCACTCCATATCACATCCTTATCTTTTTAACCTCATAAGTCAAATTGTGAGCCCCGCTGAATCACATCACCTCTTTTAATCAAGGTTACTTTACCCAACCTGGTTACCTAATAACCCACAGTATAACCTTCCCCCTCATCAAAATAAGTTGAAAATTTTAGGAAAATGTTGTTTTGAATTTTAAGCCTCTTGTTTATCATAGTATCCTCATGATGTCCTTGTAATGACACTGGAATCCCCACAATACTCTACTCATGATTTGTTGGTTCACGTAGTGTGGTTCATGTTGCACATTGTGTTTGGATCAGATCAGTAGCACCATCTACATACCAACATCGTTAGGTTCCTTTGTTCATCAGCTTGCATTTATCTGTTTATCTTGCATTTTATCATTATTCTTTATCACACAAGGGTTGATGATGCCGCTAAGGAAGTTACGCTTCACCACTAAGGAAGTTACGCTTCTCGGATCTACTTTGTCAGAATCCCTCGCATAAGATATCTAATAAGTTTTCTTTAGTGTCTTTGAGTTGTAGGTTTGCTGAGATTGTAGTGAGGAGCTCATCATCTACTTTGCACCCATATCATTCATCACCATCTCCAAGGTACTAAGCCCTTGCATATTTGACATTGTTTTTTGTTTATTGATTTCTTGTACACTAATATGGATAGGAAGTAAAAACTTTGATCAAAATTTGGCATGATTCTATGGGACCGCACTCCAAGTTCTGGTCACTTTTCTTCTTTCCCACCTTGTATAGGTGTCGTAAGTATCACGGTTATCGGTTTCATAGTTCTTGACAATTTAGATAAATTGTGTGAATGTTTCATTTTCAGATCACTTGTTTATATGATTTAGTATTCCCTCTGTCAGTTCGGTGTGCTACTTGTATTTGGTAGTCTTTCTCCATCACGAGGTAAGGGGTTTTGTGTTTCAGTTTTATTTTGTCTTCTAGTTCCATATTATTACGTTCCTAGATTTTATTTCATATACTGTAAAAATACACACACACACACACACACAAAAATTTATGAAATAACATTGAATTAAGTTATAATAAAAAGAAATATAATTTTTTTCTTTTTAAATCCTAACTATCCTAAATTACCCATCCCCCTACCTATCACCCCATTCAACTCTCTACCCAACTCCCATTTTTATTCCCTCACCACCGAGTTACCATATACAATTCCTCACTCCTCTCGACCCACACGAGATTCCTACCTCATTACTCAACCCGCACCTCTTCCTTCCATATCACTCCCAAGCTCACATCTCCCCTTGCCCTCTACCAATGCACACCTCCACACCAATCTTTTCCACTTCACCGCACCCATCTCTCTCCTCTCCTCTATCACTCCTCACTCCATAATCTAATCCCATCTCCTTTTCACTCCATCAAGCTACCATCCCCACACACCGAGCTCTCCACTGCACCCACATCGAGCCCATTCTAACTCCACCGCCCACTCCTCGTCAACCTATCCGAAATACTCTAATTCCCCTTAACTCGTAACCTTGACCGATTCATCACCATTCCTTTCAGTAACGCACCATCTTACTTCTAACCACCTCCCTTTAACTTCTACACCTACCGAGCCACTTGGCTCACCCTTCCACTCTAACTCTACTCAATTTTCCCTTCCTCACCTAGACCACGTCATTATGTTACCCCATGTGACTACCTATCCAAATCCTTCATCTCGCTGAGATTTCATCCTCACTCCCAAAAACTACTCCTTACCTAGCCACTTGACAACTTCCTTACAGATCTCCATCTCCCTTTTATCCAACTCCATTCCCTATCATCTATTGATAGCGAGCATATTCAAGGTTACGTATACCCCGCTTCATACTTGATGCTAATTACCCTTCTCCAAATGCAAATAGATATCAAACCTTACTTCTAATCCATCTACGCTCACCCCTCTACTTCGTCATTCCTCTCCCATCATCCATTCCACTCGTCCATTCCACTCGGCTCCACACTTCCCATAGTCTTGGCCTCTCATTTCAAGTCGCTCGATTTCACCCAATTATCCTCACCAAGACAACTTGGCCACCACATCCCACTGACCTATTCCCTTTCATGTTGACCAATCACCCTCATTTCCACTACAATCCAACCACCCAATCAACCACTTTTCAATCCAAGTCAACTGATTAATTCACCCACCAAATTGATTGACTTTTAACACTACATTATTTATAAGTTTCAATTTCCACATCATCTATTTTGTCTATAATAAGCCATTTATCTCAAATAGTCCATATCATTTATTTGGTCCATCATAGTCTCCCCTTTAGTTTATTTCATTTATAGTACTTATATGAGTCTATAGTCTCTCATTTAGTTTATTTCATAATTCGGTCTAGCTTTTCATTAAGTTTATATTAATCTACATACTCGTTTATATTATTTATATTATTGTCCGTTATTATGATTGTTTTTTATACATATTGTAATTTCATCACACCTATATATATATATATATATATATATATATATATATATATATATATATATATATATATATATATATATATATAGTTTTCATTTCCCTTAACGCATGTTGTTTTCTTTTAATTTCTTATCTAGCATTAGCTTTCTTAGCTTGTTTCATATCATCCCATTTGAACATTGGAGTACAGTTTATTAATTGTATCTATCATACTTTTATAATCATATTATTTGATTATTCTCTTTTATTTTGCAGGTGACCACTCCGTGGTTGCGCCCACCTCATTTCATTGTCAAAGACATAGTTTTATAACATTTACACAACCCAACTATATCTTGCCAAGATTGTTAGTAATACCACTCATCGTGAGTAGTGCTTCTTTAGCATTTGTTGTCATTTGATGGATTGTTTGGAGTATACTCTTTGTTTGTCTCAACTTGCTGCTAGATAATGGGGAAAAGTGTTCTCTAGGTATTCCTCATTTTTTCTCTATTTTCTTCTTTTTGCATTGTAATTTCCCTTTCTTGGGTGATTATTTGCATTGAACTTCACATTTCGAATTTGGTCTAAAATGAACCCCGTACATCTTGCCTACTCACATAGCTTAAATAGGGGTTTAACTCTCTGCATCACACATTTTACCACACACTACTGAAACCTCACAAATTAATCAATACACCGAGACATTCCTTTCACCTGGTTCACTAATTGGGATTTGATCACCCAATAGGAAACCGTTTTAGAAATTTCCCAGCCACAACTTACCCGAAACCAAACATAGTTTATCTTTTTCTAGGTCCTCTTACAACCATTTTATTTTTCTTCACGCACATGTTCTTAATCCCTACTAAGAACAAAGAAAAAAACAAAAATTGTCTGCCTCACTTGTTTGTTAATATAACAGTAATTTTCTTTTTTTATGCCTTTAATTACATGATCCACCACTAGAAAAATGGAACACAACCTTGCCTCACATAGTGCTTCATCCCAACCAATTACCACCTCAACAACTTCATCATCCATGCCTCTCCCTACCTCCCTCACAAGCACCCATTCTCTCACCAATATACCTCATCCAATATATTTTAGTCATACTTCAATATTAGACCATCATTCCATCCCATCTAGGCCAGCCACTCCATCTTCTATCGATCGAGCTCGTTGATACTCTCATCTTCCTCTTGATAATCCCGAATTCCAATGATTCTTGATGCCAATCTTGTGGCTCTTCAAGACTATCTTCTGAAAAGATACATACAAATTCCTCTAGATGGCCCACCACTTCAGCAAGTTTACCCTTACAATACTAGTTCTGAAATTATTCCATCCACAACCATATGTAATTTTGCTTCATCCTTTATCAACCCACTAGCCCACCAGACTACTCAAATAGTCACACCCATTCCACCTAATCTTCCCCAAATCAACACAACCATTATAACTATTGTCCCCATCACTACTACAACCGCAGAACTACCACCAAGATTTTATCCAACCTCCCCATGTGTCATATCCTTTATCTAAATAGAAAATTACTCTCACATCACAAGTCTATGCCATTACTTCTTAACTTCCTCCGACAATCCCTTTGCAATATTCAAAGTGTCCCCTCCAATCTATCAACCTATTTATGACCATATCTCCACTCAGCAGTTACCACACCAACTTGCACAATCCCAGCAATCACATCATGCTCCCATTTCCTAGCAACAAAAATTATATCGACCTCCACCCCAATCACAAATTTACCCTCATCCATATCAAGTTCCTCAGACACCCATGCATCTGTCAGTTCAACCACCACTTCTTATTTCTTAACAAGTGATTCCTACCGATCCCATGTAGGTCTTAGTAATTCAGTTAACCAACCTATAGGCCACTACTTTAGGATCCAAAGTCACATTATCTTATGAACAAATATGTAATGAACCCATTCATCCATCTATGCCTATGAAACCCTATCCTCTACACTAGGAGTTGCCAAAGTTTTCCAAATTTAATAGTAAAGAGGACCCATAACAACATCTCGAGCATTCAAACATGTGTGTTATCTTATCGCACATGACCAAGATTTGATGCTCTACAAATTCCCCATGTCTTTGGTTGATTCTGCCTTAGATTGGTATAATAATATTCCCCAATATTCCATATTTTCCTTCTCCCATCTTGCAAAGTTATTTCTTGAACATTTCTCAATTAATATTGTGCACAAGGTAACCATCAATGATCTGTATACCATCTAAAAATTTGAAGATGAATCCATCACGGATTTCATCGCATAATGGCACAATATTATAAACCAATTATATTTTCCTCTTCCTCAAACCGACCTAATCGATATCTTCACACACTCTTGTGTAAAGCATATTTCATCGAATTTGTAAATTTAATCATTTCAAACTTTTGAAGAATATTTCACCATGGTGCACAAGCTTGAGACACGTGCCCTCGAATAGGGGCATTTAAAATTAAAGTCAAATAATCCCATAAAAGAATTTGTCAGACCATCCACATAAAATGATAAGTCAAAGACAATGGCCAACGCTATCATTTTCAAATCATATCCTACGTCTACATCTACTTCAGTACCCCAACAATGATTCAAAAGACCAACACCCAATTATACTCCTCTGGGAGAGTCATACATCACCATCTTTGACAAATTAATAATAACACATTTGATCATGTTGCCACCTATCTAACCAGTTGATGAATCTAGACCAAGACCTATGTGGTATCATGAGGACCATTACTACAAATACCATCAAGTCTCGAGGACACGACATAGAGAGATGTTAGAATTTCAAGGATTCGGTCCAAAGACTCATCGATCAGGGATATCTTCAAGTAGATAATCCAAATGCTTTGCCTAATCAACCACTAGATATTTTTAAACAACCATTTCCAAACCATACACCCACATCAATAAGTCAAACCACCACTGCTTCTACATCGCAAGTTCCCAATACCCACACCATAAATACTATACACACTTATTGGTAAAAATCTAGTTTCATCCATAGATTTACCTTCTTCATCAACCACCATATCCACCTCACTAGAAGCTCCCCCTTTCTTCAATCCATTAACCCTCACCCCCATACCAACCTTGGTCCTATCTACGTTCACCTCAACACCTCTTCCCACATCCACTGTTGATTCCACATCTGAATATACCTCATACACTCCATCATCCACATCTATTCCATCTTTACCCATAATACCAACCATAGATTTAATCCTAGTTCCCGAACTCGCCACATCAGTCATTAAGACCACATCCACATCATCTTCCCCTCTTACATCATTTACCACACCTCATGTACCTCAATAATCTCATCCATCCCACTATGTCCCTACTTCCCAACATTACACAACCTCCCAACCAATTTGATCTCAACTCCTGGATATCTTCCAACAAACCTACCCAAATCCACCATCGTCAAATCCATTTCTACCTTCCACACCACACAATTTTGATTCTTATTCAATTAATATTGTACATATAGCACCTCTTTCAATACCCATACCCACATCCACCATTGATTCCACACTGAATATACCTCATCCACTCCATCATCCACATCTATTCCATCTTTACCCATAATACCAACCATAGATCCAATCCTAGTTCCTACACCTACCACATCAGTCATTAAGACCACATCCACATCGTCCTCCCCTCCTACATCATTTGAAAAACCTTTGAAAGAAATTCAAATTACTTCAACTTCAAATAATCCTTCTACCTCATCAACACAACCAAATCAATTTCCACCTTCCTTAGATTCCAACGAACAAATATTCCTTCCTACACCTATATCAGTACCACCTCTGGATTCTCTCGGTAGAAATTATTATCGTTCCTCCCAAGGATGCAACCTCTCAAATATTTCCTCAAAATTCCCTTATATAGGAAATTAATATTCCTTCTTCTAAACAATCCAACCCCACACCCCTTCAATGAAATCATCCAACACTATGAAAATCATGATCCAGCCATCAAGACATAAACATGTTCGAACTTTTTCCTCAACATCCAAATTATCTCAAACATCCACTCCTTCTCCAAAGACCAAGAGATTCTACACAGACAAAGCACCTCCTAACATTTCAATCGAATCATGTACGGAGGTCTTCCGACACTTGTTACAAATTTCTGCAATCACACTTCCACCTATTAGGGCCTTTGACCCCAGTAGCAAGAAGCCATCATGGTTTAATTCCAGCCTTGTTTGCACATATCATCGCACCCCTGGACATGATATTGACATTACAGAGCATTTCAAGCCATTGTTCATGACTTCATTAAGGAAGGATGCATCCTTCCCAAACCAAACCAATCTATTCCTTCCACTTCAACATCTGCACCTTTGACCTCATCTATCCAAATGCAAATGTCCCCTCATTCTTCACACACTTCCACAACCATGTCACCTCCAAATGAAGAATATTTTAAAGAGGATCCTTCATTTTCCATCAAAGTTATTCAAGTACCTCCTCAATCTGGTTCACGTGACCCTGAATCATCAACTAACATTAAAACTGAAACCAAAACACTAAAACCGCAATGTAATCCATCCCCATCCTCAAAGCATCTATACCAGTTTATACATCGACATCCCAAATTTCCACATCTAAATCCAAGCCAAAACATCATCTTAAAATTTATAATGACACTTCGATCAGGTCTTATGCAGATATCCTTCAACATCTAATTCAAACTTTTGTGATCATGCTTCCTCCCATTAGACATTGGGATCCTTATAGTAGGAAACCTCCATGGTTCAATCCCAATTACATTTGTGCCTATCATCATGTTCCAGTGCCACGAAATTGAGCAGTGTAGGGCCTTTCAGACCATCGTCCATGACCTCATTAAGGAAGATGATTTCCTCATTCAGGGGGAACATCCTTCCCCATCCACAACCAATACAACTCATCTTTCTACATCCTCATCCATCAAGTTTCCTAACACTCCCCCATCAAGTTTCCTAACACTCCCCATCCACATCTATTCCACCTTTACCTATCATACCATCTATTGATTCTATCTCAGTTCCTCTTTCCACACTTCTACTCATGCCAACCACATCAACTAGTGTGAATGTTACCACATCATCCTCTTCTTCCACATCATTTGAAGAATATTGGAAAGCACTTCAACTTACAACAACTTCAAATAACCCCTCATCTCATCTACAAATTCTTCCACAAAAACTAGCCTTTATCTAACATCACCATGAACGCGTATTTAATATTTCCACCCATATCAACTACGACACAACCTTTAGAACCTACAATGAAGTCAATATCATCCCTTCTAAGAATTCTCCTTCACCATCCAAATCTAAGATCCTTGGTACACTTCCACAATGATCTCTTGTGTATCCCCAAAATAAGATAGACATTTCACCAACAAATACCAAATATGCATCATCTATTTTGGGGAAACATCAATCTCCATCTAAGGCATCACAATCACTCCACCAACCAAAATCAAAAACATCCAACATTCCTTTGAGATTCGAATCTTCCTCTAAATATTCAAGTGTCACTACAAGCAGAATAAAAACTATGGAAATACATGACGCAATCCTCCAAGATAACTAATACAACCACATCCCAAGCAGTTGCATCCAAATCTAAGTCTAAGGATTCCAAATAAAATACATATACTAACATATCAATTGAATCTTATGCAGAATCCCTTCAACACTTATTACAAATTTCTGCCATCATGCTCCCACCTGTCAAGGAATTTAACCCAAATAGTAAGAAGCCATCATGGTTTGATCCCCACCTCATTTGTGCCTACCATCGTACCTTGGGTCATGGCACTAAGTGTTGTAAGGCCCTTCAGACTGTCATCCATGATCTCATTGAAAGAGATGACCTTTTTGAGGATTGTCCCTCTACCATTTTATCCACAACTAATTCCACATCTATCAAAGTCTCTAAGTCTTCTCCTCCATCCTCCATTAACATCTCTCCTTTGCATGTTATTCCTCATACAAAAGGTCCTCCCTTATTCATCAACATTGTTTTCCTATGATCCCCAACTCATCTACCTAATCCAAATCTAAGGTTATCATCATCCAATCTCTTTCACCTATCCACATCTAATTTTCCTATAGTGATATAATCTCTTTTGTTGGGGGAGTAGCCTCCCCTTGTCCTTGAGCATATCATTTGTATTAACTCATTTCATATCTAAACAACTCTCCTTTCACGCTAGGAGGCTTTAATCCTTGACATTTTTTTATTTACCTCATCCAAATCCATCCAATCTAAACTAACCCCATCCAAATATTCATCTCATTTAAATCCCACTGTTGTGGCCATATGCGTCTATCCCTTAGGGGACCATTTAGTTTTCTCTTAAGCCCACTTTTGTGGCCATGTTTGTCCTTCCATCAAGGGACCATATTTCTATCTTTTTCATTAAAGTCCACCTTTGTGGCCATGATTGTGTCATCAAAGTCCTCCTTTGAGGCCATGTTTTTCCTTCCAATAAGGGACCATTTATGTTCATCAAAGTCTGCTTTTGAGGCCATATTTGTCCTTCCATTGAAGGACCATATTTTTCACCAAATTCCACCTTTGTGGCCATGATTGTGTGCCTCTTAAGCCCACCCTTATGACCATCTGTTCATCTCATTAGGGACACATATTTTCACTTCCTGAAAGGGTATCGCATATTTTTTTACCTTCACTCATCCTCCCAAAGTTCTTATCTTATCTTGGATGCACTGTTAAGAAAGGAGCCAATGGGGAAATTTTTCTCCCAACTAGATCGACCATATATTATCACACATAAGTATGGGTCTAGGGCTTATCACTTGGCTTCCCTTGATGGTAAACTAGAGATCAAACCCCTTAATGCATTGCACTTATGGCCATTATATTGTTAGTACATGCACCTATGAGCATAGTCCTATCTTTAGACCATGTCTCCACCATTGCCCCTTCGTTTATCATGGTAATGATATGAATTATGTGGTCTACCATCACTACTTTTATATGACCTTGAATATGAGTACCATGACTCTACTCATAGCATATTCATTATGGATAAATTCTCCCATTTGGTGAGAACCCCATAATCATTACATCCATCACCCTCTCATTTTCCTATTACAGTCATGCAAAGGATCCAAGGGTGTCTCTTGTACAGTCATCATCCCCTCCTAAGTGGTCTACTTAGCTATTCCCATATCTCCCCATATAAAGCTAAAATTCATGCATGTAAAAAGCAAAATAAAAGTTATTAAAAATAGACTGATCCCTTGAAGGACAACTGTTCATGCAAAAAAAAGAGAAAAAAAAAAATAAAAATAAAAACATGTAAATCAAAGTCAAAAGAAAAATCATAAGAAATAGACCGATCCCTCGAAGGATGAATATCATATATATTATTATTTTCATCCATATTATGTATATAGTAGACCATACCCTCGAAGGATGGCTACTCTTTTATTGGCATTCAGAAGACTTCCCACTTTGATCAACCTTATTTTTATCAACATTCCTAGAAAGCTTCCCGCATTAATCAACTTTCTTCTACTATGGTTCTTTACATTTCCCAAAGCTGGGGCATAGACTTAAGGAACACTACCTTTGGAGAACCTTCTTCCCACATACAAGTCACATCTCAAATCTCTAGTCATGTCAGTATTAGGTTTAAGAGAATATTTCATCCATATTTTCCTCATGGTCTTTTGGTATAGCTAAATATTGTTGGTTATGTGTTAACACCTGTTATTGGCTACAATTGCAATGCCTTAAGTGGTACCTTATTTTTTTACCTCCTATCTAGTTTGAAGCATGGTTTTCTTACATGCCCCTTGTTATGGTCATGTGACACTCATCTCCTCAAATTCATCTTTCATCATAATCACATTCTTCAAAATCAAATTTCAAATCATAAATCTACATCCATATATTTACTCCTAAGGATGTCCCCTATTAGCGTCATCCATAAAATCATGAAATCAGTTACTATTTCTACACACTCTCTTTGATACACTATTCAGTTTGGGAATTCTACTTGATCTCCATTGTAGTTTGTGAATTCTACTTGAGAATATCTCTCAAGTAGCATTCATTATCCAAAGAGCTCCTCATCCCCACCATGACCAATGTGACCTTTCTCCATCCATCCTCTCGCATCGTCCTTCTCTTCTCGCCAATTATCCACCCATTACCCTTCTCATTGCTCTTATTCATGTCTATCACCTAGTGTAGACATCATCTTCTTCACCATTCCAGGATTTTCATCCCTAGCTTGGCACGTAGAACTCCCAACGCAACACAAAAATCCTACTCAAAGTAGACCTATCATTCTAGACAAGGTCTCATTTGTAATCATGTCTGTTGACCATTCCTTCCTCCTAGTCTCCTTTTTCAACCCAATTTTCTCCTAAAATTTACCCCATCTCATTCTTTTGTTGCTCTTCTCACCCACTTCATCCTTCTCCATTGTTTCTTTGATCCTTCACCCGTCCTCCATCTCGGATAATTATTTTTGTGTTTTTCCCCTAATATCCTTTTACTGGCATCTGTTTTATCATTTTTTTCCCTTTCACTCTTCTTTTGGCTTGACAATATTACTTAACCACCCATTTTACGTAGGCTTCTTAATTGAAATATATATCTTTCCAAGATCATGTCGTCTGTAGAAACTCCTCCACCATTTTCTATTCCATTGAATGACAATCATCACTAGAAACATCTTCCCGCTCCATAAATTCTACTTAACATTCTAGCATCATCATTCACACAACATGGGAATCCTAATTAAGGATTCCCCTCACACTCTCTATCCTACACCACATACATTCCTCCATCCCTTTATGTTACACTCCTTTGTTTCCTTCCTTATTATCATCTTAATATCCATTTTCTCCTTGATCACTTTACTTATGCACTTTCATAGTATGAAAAATATACCTAAGGGTTCCCCTTCACTCCACTTTTTCATACACTTTTACCATCAATCTTTCCAATCATCCACATTCTTCTTCTTCTTCAGCTCGGGCGATACTACTTAACCATTCCTTCAAAGATGGCAATATTACTTAAGAGTCTCTCTTAGGAATGATTTGTCTCCTTTCCTTTCCCCTTCGCTCCACATTCCCACCATCTGCATTTTCTCTTCATTCCCCATAAACACATCCTCTTCCCTCCTCTTTCTTCCTCACACAAAATATCTCAGACTTTCTCAAATATCATCCCCATCATCCCTCATTTGGAAATCTAACTTAACCACTTCATACCATTTCTTACTATGTCTTCATCTTTACTTCCTTCATCTTCATCCACATCCTCATCCATTACATCCTCTCCTCATCATCATCTCCACACAAATCATTATCCCTCCTTTCTTTACTCTTTCCACTCCATCTTCTAGAGTTCTCCCACATATCTACCCCCATACTTACCCATCATTGTCATTGTTCATCTCCTAACATTCTTTCATCATCATCTTCCATTTTTTGCGCTAATAATTATTGGTGGACTTCTCCTAAAATTCATTTATCCCCATTCTACATGTCCCTGTTCACTCCTTTTTACCTCCTCCATTTTCTCTTCCTTCCTTTTTTATTTTTTTCCCTCTAATCATTATCGGAGGATTTCTCCTAACATCCATCCACTGGCATTGCCTTTCCATCTTCCCTTTGCCTTCTTCAAT
Organism: Taxus wallichiana var. yunnanensis; assembly: GCA_018340775.1. Lineage (NCBI taxonomy): Eukaryota > Viridiplantae > Streptophyta > Pinopsida > Cupressales > Taxaceae > Taxus > Taxus wallichiana. The sequence goes on from CM031236.1 coordinate 335,962,448, forward strand.
ATCTCTATTGTCTTCATCATACACCCTCTCCCTATTTTCTCATCGTCAATTCCACATATTTTCCAATCTATGTCATTCCTCCCCTCTAGCTTCTCTTTACATGCCTTATAATGCTCACTCTTCACTTCTTATCTCCCATTTTGGTTTCCTCCCTTTTGCATCATTTTCTTTATTGTCCTCTCCTCCTTTCTACTCCTAGTTTTCTTTCACTTCCTCTGTATCATCTTCATCCCCTCTTCTCCTCGCACTTTCATCTTACTTCTCCATTGATAACCTAGCTCACCAGCTGTTGTCCCATATTTTTTATCGTCCCATTCTCCACATGCATTTCCATGCGGTCTGTTTCATATTATTTACCTGGGTCTTACTCCTAACACCTTGGTTCAATTCCCTTCCCATTTTTGCTCTATCATCTCTTCTTTCCCTCTTATTTCCACCTTCCCATTACCAAACCTCTTTCTCTACCACCCCTACCTCATTCCATTTTTATACATTAGTTTCTTTTCTCGTTCTCTCATCTCCTCTATAGCCTCCTAGCTCCTCATTGTTCCTTTCTTTCTCTTCTCTATTCTACCTCCTCTTTCATCTTCTTTAACTTATTCATCTTCTTCATCCCCTTCATCTTTCCATCCTTCTATTCCTTTTCCTAATGTTATCCCCTACCCTCATCACATCTTATTATTCATCTCTCCTATCATCCTTCTCTAATATTCTTCACCTCTTCTTTTTCTCAGCTCTGTCATCTCTTTCATGATCCATTATTTCTCTCCCTTTATTTTTTTGATCTTCATCTCCCTTTCACCCTCTCTTCTGTCATTTTCTTGTATTCTTATTCTTTTTCCTTCATAATTTATTTCTCCCACCATCTCTCCTCTTTATTATATTTGTTTCTTCTTTACTATGGCACATCTTTGTACGTTAACTATAGCCTTCTCATCTCATCTTCTTCTTGTTTGTTCTTCCTCCTTCCCTTCTTCTCCTATTCTCTTTTTCTCTATTTTCTTTTTCTCCAGGCCCATCACACCTTCTCTATTTCTTTCCCCCTTATCTTTTCCCACTACCTTCATATTAACTATCATTCTCTCTCTTTTTTTATTTCATCTATCTTCTCTCCTCTCTTATCATCCTTCTCTATTATTCTCTTCCTCTTCTTTCCATCACAATCAAGCATAGTTCACACTCCTCATTATCTCATGGATGATGGTTTCTCCGTCCTATTACACCTCATCCCCTTTATCCTCTTTCATGTTTTTTCCTCCTCCACCACATCCACTCTACTCCATTCAATGTCCTCTTCCTCTTCTCTATGAGGTTTATCTCTTCTCCTTTCGGGAGCGGTGTCATATCTTCCATTCTTGTCAACCCTCTCAGGGCATCATCATATCCATTTCTAAGAATATCTTCCCATCTTCCTTTGACATTTTTGTCTTGGAGGATACCATAATGGCCATCACATGTCTGATCTTGTTCTCTTCCATGAATGTTTTCTCTTCTTTTGTTTTGTCGCAAAAGTATCTTGACTTCTCATCCTACTTACCGAAGAAGTGGGACTAATTTTTCTTTTTCACCTTCTAATTTTTCATCACGTATGCAAACCTTTCTTAAGAAACATATATTCAAAATCCTATTTAACACCCTCCTGGGGAATTTTATCCAATATGTTCTTCATATCCACATTCGTGGTCATACTCGTTCCCCCTGGGATATTTTATTTCAACATCCATCTCCCATTATGTCATTTTGTGTCCTATGTTGGGGCACCTTTTCATCCTTGTACTTGTCGATGCATATAACTCACTTTTTGTCCTTCTCATGCCCTATGCTAGGGCATCATTATTTTCATCCTCATCCCTTTTACAGATGCATGATTTTTCACTCGATTCCTTACAGACAAAGGATTTTGCATACCTTTTGCATTCAATTGCACATATTTTGATGTTTTCCTATGACCCATTGGTCATCACGGTTTACATCCATACTGCAGTGGTCTTCACCCACTCACTGGTCCGTAGAATGTTGTTGCATGTCTCCATTGAGACCGTAATTGTCCTCTACCGATGTGATATTGGAGTCACCGCCATATTTTTGTTGTTATTGAAATCCTTTTTCACCGGGCCATCTTTCCTTTGGTCATGTTTTTATTCATCCCCATCCCTTTTACAGACATATATTTCATCTAATCCTTTTTGTTTTTGTCTCGTGGCTTTCTATTGCAAACCACTCAACAAAAAGGGGCAAATGTAGACACCATTTTTTGGTGTAACTCCCTCCATCATCTCGCATTCATTCACCTTCCCCTCTCACTTTTCTTTTTCCTAAATTTGAATAAATTCCATCCATTTACTCACCCAAATTTTAATTAGATAATGTTCTCCATATAAACCCATTTAATAATTAAAATTTGACATTATCTCACATATCTCAAAATTATTCAATCCATGGGCAATAATATACCCATCCAACATCCCACTCTTAAATTCAAAAATGGGATGCATTATTTCACCTAACTAATGCAATCATACTCCCCACTCCATATCACATCCTTATCTTTTCAACCTCATAAGTCAAATTGTGAGCCCCATTGAATCACATCACCTATTTTAATCAGGGTTACTTTACCCAACCTTGGTTACCTAATAACCCACAATATAACCTCACCCCTAGGCTATAAATATGGGCCTTCCCCCTCATCAGAATAAGTTGAAAATTTTGGGAAAATGTTGTTTTTAATTTTAAGCCTCTTATTTATCATAGTATCCTCATGATGTCCTTATAATGACACTAGAATCCCCACAATACTCTACTCATGATTTATTGGTTCACATAGCATGGTTCATGTTACACATTGTGTTTGGATCAAATCAATAACACCATCTACATACCAACATCGCCAGGTTCCTTTGTTCATCAGATTACATTTATCTGTTTATCTTGCATTTTATCATTAATCTTTATCACACGGGGTTGACAGCCATCGAGGAAGTTAATGCTTCTCGGATCCACTTTTTCAGGAAGCCCTCACATAAAATATCTAAGAATTTTTCTTTCTTGTCTTTGAGTTGTAGGTTTGCTTGAGGTTGCAATGAGGAGCTCATCATCTACTTCGTGCCCATGTCACCACAACCATCTCCAAGGTACTAATCCCTTGCATATTTGATGTTGTTTTGTGTTTATTGATTTCTCATACACTAATCTGACAAGAAGCAAGAAACTCTTATCAATAGCTATATCCCGAGAAATGTGTGTTTGGAGTAACATGAGGAAAATTGATAAGATACATAATTTCATCCCGAGGCATTGACATTAATCCTACAAAGATCCGGATAGTTTTAGAGATGTCACCGCCCACTAATGAGTTAAGCATTACGTATTTCATAGGTGAATTTAGGGAAATTCATAAGTATATCCCTTAATTAATATATGTCATTCACCCTATCAATGGATTATTGAAGAAATATTGTTGCAAAATTTAGACATCTCGGTGTCACAAAGTGTTCAAGTTAGTAAAGAACTTCCTTATGTCACCGCCTACGCTCATGCCACTAAAATCGACCTTCCTCTCGAACTTATATTCTCAAGCCACTTATGTCTTGATTGCGAGCATGTTGGCATAGGAGGATGATGATGGTCATGAGTGGGCCATTTACTTCATTAGCCGCACTCTTCTCAATTACCAAACTTGATACACACAAGCAGAGGAGTTCTTAGCTATTATTTTCATAATGAAGAGGTTAAGGAGCTACATGCTTAATCAAGAGAGGTGAATGATAGTTAAATCGATTAGTTGCAAATATTATTTAACCTAGGCTACATTATCCAAGAAGGTTTGTTTTTTAATTACGTTGATGGGTGAGTTTGAACTCACCTTTTTAAACCAAAATTATGTAAAGGGACAAAATATCGCCGAGTGGTTAGCAAAAATCCGTAGACTATGGGGAACTAGTAGATTTAGATTTTCTCGGATGAATGTGTATTCTATATAGACATGTTGAGAGAAAAATTTTCAAGGAAAAATTGGTTGATTTATTACCAATTCTCTGGGAGTCTAAGTCCCTCTTCTTAATCGATGCAGCTTCGTATATGCATGCGCAAGTAAAAACACTTTCGATGGCCTTGTGGTTGGGGATCCAACAGGCACTCCATGACTTCTGCGGTAAAGCTAGAAATTTCTTGCTAGAGATAACTTTGTCTATAAGGAGGGAAAAAGGAGTGACAAATGAGATCATAGAACCAATGTTATAGGTAGAATATCATATTCTTGTACACACTAGTTAGAAAATTCAACACATGCATTTATGAGAAGCAATAACTCTACAAATAGTAATAAGACCAAATAGAATTTATGATCACAAAATATCAAGAAACCCCTTAGTCAAAGAAAGCTAGAAACTCCTTCTTCTTGTATTGATTTCTTAAACAAAATTTGTACATAATGTGGGAACAGAGGATAACTAGTGAGAGGGGAAATGGAAGAAAATGGCTATCTCCTTTGTTCTCTCAAAGTACAATACACTCTTGAGTTTACAAAATCAATCACCAACCCTTCGAATGGGAATGAATTTACAATTTATAGAATGAGATATGACTCTTCATCTACCCCCAATGCTTTTTCATATGTCCTTTCACAACTTAAAACTTTTCAACTTCCTAAAAACTTTTAAGTCCCTTTTTATAACATAAAGGTGACTTATTACATTAGGAACATTAATACATATGAAAAAGTGCAACCCAAATGCAAAATTAGAACATGGAGGAGAGAGAATGTTGGGGGGAAGAAGGAGGAGGAAAATAAAGGATGTTTCCCCTAAAGAAATCTATAGATCCTCTTGATTAAAAACTCAACTGCAAAGAGACTCTAAATCTCCGAACCGCCACCTTTCGAGAAACCTCTTCAAATTGGCTTATGGAAGCTTTGGAATGAGTGTTTAAAAACACTTTTCAAATGACTTCATTGATGACCATGAACACCAACTCTAAAGAGATAGGAGCTCAGAACTGATCATGTCAGGTTGAATGGGCTTGTTTTGTCGATGACCAAAAATTCCACCCTTCATGTGATATACCTGTAACCCGAACCATGTAATGCTCCAATGTAGTGAAACATGGATCCTCGAACATCTTATACCACAAGAGGATTCCTTTAGATGACACATGAACCCCACGAGCTAAGTGTTGTCAAATGATTCCATTGGTGACTGTGAGCATCAAATATGGAGATCCCTTCAAGAAATATTGAAGCTTTGGAACAAACCTTGTCTTGATCCCCTACAACACTGCCACACTACTTAGTTGATTTGGACATGATCTTGATGAACAGTTTAATGATGTTTGATTGTTAATTCCACCTTGTACATACCAATTGAATCATGAAATGAGTGTTAAAGGAAATTTTTGAGATCCATAAAGATAAATACTTCATTGGTTCCCCCTTCACAAATCTGAACTTCATTGTTTCTCAACACTTAAGTATTTGGAAAGGGAAACTATTTTTGGAAAGTGTCAATATTTTCCCTCCTTGGTCTCCAACTATTGATGGCAACATGAATTTTCAACTCCCAGAATGCTCCCTCTGTGAAATTTACCCTTTTGGGATGACTGTTATTTTTAGTAAGCGCTGAAAAAGTAACTTACTATTTTTAGCAGTGTGAAAAATTGGCCCCTTTGATCCTTGACTGGTTGTGATTACTAAGAATCTCCTTCCTTCTGCACTCCTCCCACTTTTGGACCAATTTTATATTTTTGGCAGGTGCTCACAAGACCACTTACTATTTTTAGTAATTTTAAAATTTGGACCAAAATTCCTGTTGTGATGAACTTTCAATTGCGGTGCATCCTCTCGTGTTCAAAGATATCCTTCATGTGTTCTTTTGTTGATGACTTTCCTAAAATAACATTCCTCTATGTAAAAGACCTGTTATTTTAATAAAGTGGGCTTCTAGAGGTCAGATTGATGAAGAATTGATATTTCTGATATGGGTTTTTACCCAATATCATCCCTCTGAAATTTCGTGTTCACCCGATCAAAAGTTTAGGAGATTTTAAACTTTTAAATTTCTAACATGATGACTATTATCCAAAATTCACCCCCTGTGGTAAATTTGCTAACATGCATCAGAATACTCAAGTCCCAGGAAAATAGATTGATTCAAGGCAAAAAAACATGTTTCTAGGGTCCCCTCGGATTTTTTCTAACTCTCCTGTCCAAGGAGAAAGGAGCAAGTTCTAAAAAAGGGTGAAAAAGTTACAAAAACAAGCTTGGGCCAGAAAAAATCATGAAAAATGGCTAAGTCCTAGTCCAAGCGGTCCTTGGGGACGGTTGGGATGTCAGGCGTGAATCGACCGAAAGGCCGCCAGTGGTCCGCAAAGCATTGGGATAATTGGGACATAAGGATGCGAAGGACGTGAAAAGGCGAAGCGGCCGCAAAGAGGGACAAGGAAGCCCATTTCAGGTGGTTCGGAAGAATTTGTCCCATGCCTGGGGACAGTTGGAACAAATGGACGTGAGGGATGTGAGGGACGTGAGAAGTCAAGGAGCCAAGAGCCAATCAAATCACGCCATGTGTCTTCGCCTCAAAGAGGGATAGGGAAGCCCGAATCGAGCGGATCGGAATTTTTGTCCCAAACAATTCAGAAATCCAAAGCAAAGGGATGCGAGGGACATGAAAAGCCAGCAGCTCTGTGAGACGAATCAGGAAATGCCACGTGTCACAAGGGAAAACATCCAAAATTTCAAAGGGCAAGGTTTGAAGCATTGGCCCGAGCCAATAAAAAGAGGACACGTGTCCTAAGGAGAAGGGGAGTGCGGAGCTCTGGGGAGGAATTAGAGAATTTGGCAAAAGTTTTGGCCAAAAACTAAAAGGTAAAGGATGACCCCGCACCCCTGTCCTCCAACCAGATCATGCCACGTGTCCCAAGTGGTGGGGACGTGGGGAAAAATGGGAAATTTTCCAAAATTACAAAAAGTCAAAAATTTCAAGGAAAACCCACGGGTAAGGGAAGGAGAGAGAATTTCTCATCCAATCAGCGCCCGACACGTGTCGTCCAGGTGGCAGAGCGCGGGAAAAAATTTCAAAACCCATTTTTCCTGTTTTGTGCCCTAAATCTTCAGATCGCCATATCTTTCGATCCAGAGCTTGGATTTGCACGTTCTTTATATCATTGGAAAGCTTATAAAATTCTCTACATGATTCCGGGTCAATCTTGAATTTTGGTTCAGTCTGGAGAGAGAAAGTTAAGAAATGGCTCTGACGCGTGTTCATGGCCAGAAGTGACATTTCAGCGACCAAATTTAATGTAATGGGTCGCATTCTCTCCAATTTGGAAAAAATGGTAGGGTATGGGTTTGTAAGGTCCCCATGTTGTTTTAATGCATTTATAGTCAATGAGGAATGGGCTCCCACGTTTTGTATGTTTTCTCTCTCCTAGGATCGACCCATGCAATGTAAAAGCCAGATTTGGCTCATTTTCATGGGGGGAACACTTTTTGACATAGCAATCTTCTTCTTTCACCTCCAGCAAGTGATTTTTGCAAGAATCAGACCTCTTCAAAGACTGTAACAATTTTTTACCTCTCTGAGGTTGTAATGAAGTGGTTTTGACATTGGAAATGATAATGCAAGCTTTGTGAATGGGTTTCATCCTTGTTTGTATTATTTGCTTCAGTTCAGAGCCTAAATTATATCTTATCAACCTGTTTATGTTTTATGTTGCAATCTTTGGTTTGTGTCTATTTCGCATGACAAAAGTATTCACCACTCCTTTTGGTGCATCACCATCTTTAGTTAGTTTCAATTTTTTCATTTCTATCCCCTCGTCTCCTTGCAATTTAGAGTAGGATTAGGATCTCGAACCTCTATAATTGTGCAAATATAGATCTAAATCGAGGATTTTGAGGAACCAGCCTCTAATCTGGATATTTCTCTCTCGGTTTCACAAGTCCCACACTTAGAGAGAGGTTTCCATGTTGTGTAATCACACTCGATGCCTAAGAATCAACCTAGAAATCGATCAACATCCGGGGTGCTATGATTTTGTAAAACATTTTGGCACGCTCGGTGGGACCTAGAGGTCTCATTTTTATTGCAACAAAGTTGATGTGCATCTGCTACAATTTTCTTGCTTCAAAAGAGCTATTATTTGCATATCTAGCGACTCCAAGGGGAAGAATCAATGGTTTCAGCAAAGGCAGGCCTCGAAAACTCATGAAAAGAATCACCACGTGGTCAAGATTTGGAGAAGAAGAAGTGTTGTTCGAATACCCGCAATTATCTCCAAGAAGAAGGCAAAGAGGAAGAAGGACTCAAAGGTCTCCATCTCCACCAAACAACTCTCTCAAATCCTCCACCTGGTAGGCCTTTCATTCAATCAAAAAGGGTTTTAAGACCAATTAGAATGGCACAAAACAACACCTACGTCAACTTGACAGAAGCAGCCCACTTGCCCTCAATGCACAACATCCAATTCCATTGCAGCCTTGAAGAACATTCCCTACTTCACCGGAGAAAATCGACTACCTGTGTGATCATGTTAAAGATATTGCTAACCTTTGTGCAATCCATGAAATCAATGAGATGCAAGTGGTTGTCAAGTTACCGCAACTTCATGAGCAATTTGGAGAAAAGGGAGACAAGTTGTCTCTTTTGGAGCAGCTGACAACCATCAAGAGAGCTCCCAATGAGCAGCTGACCGATTTCAACTTTAGATTTCAAAAGACTTGGGAGAGAATTCCAGTGGCAGTCAAGCCAACAGCAGAAGGTGCTTTTCTCTACTATCTCAAAGCTCTAAATTCTGATATTTCTATGTTAATTCAGTCCATGGGAGGCATAACTATCCCTATGGCTTATAGCATTGCCATTAGGGCTGAAAATTGTTTGATCCAAGCTGGAAAACTTGCCCCTAGACCTCCCATGCCATTGTTTCCAAGTTTAGAGAGTCCAAACACCAATCAAACACCTAATTTGGCTCCTTCTCCCACTCCTAGAAATCAGAGTTCAAATGAAGCTTCCACTTCATCTCCAAGTGCCCCAAATGAGCTTCAAGAAGTCATGAAGCAATTGCAAAACCTAGGCAATGAGCTGGTTACTCTCAAGAGGCAACAAGCCCAAGGTTTTAGACCTTCTTATCAACCCCAAGCTCAGCCTAACAGGCAGCCATACCAACCACAAAGGCTACCTAATCCAGTTGCAAATATGAATCAAACAAGGCCTCCTGCCAATAGACCATTTCAGCCCTTTAATCCAAATGCCATATCTACCTCCAAGGCATTGGTACCAACACAAAACAACATTGCTCAGGAGTATGACTAGTGTTTTCCATGCAATGAGCCTCATAACCAATCCATGTGCTTCAATGGTGCTTTGAATCAAGAACTAATTGTGACAACTACTTTGGTGTGGAGGGTGAGGGCAATCAAGGAAACAACCAACAACAAGAAACATTCCAACGATAATCTGACCCAAATGACACCACATTGGTAAATTGGTAGGCAGAGGATTTTTGTGGCATGAATCAGGCAATTCCTCAATGTGTTGTAGCCAACACAAGGTCAAAAAGGAGGAATTTGGGTGAAGAACAACCATTAACCCCAACCAATCCACAACCTTCCATTTCTCCACAAATGATTGGCAAGCAAAATCCAATTTCAAATGCACAAGGGCAGCCAAGAACAACTCCTAGACCAACTCAAATACTAGTTATTGCTGCCCATGTGCAAGGAGTGAAGGGACAGCAAAGAGACCCTTCATCACCATTCAAGATCATTGATCGATGAAGAAGACAAATGTCAATATATCAATGTGGGAATCCCTATCTATCCTGTGCCAAAGAGATATATCCCGCAAGCTGCCATGAAGGACAGCAAAGAAGCAACAGATTGGAGTGATTAAAAACTTGAGTCTTACCATGCATGCATGTCCAAATGTTGTTGTTTTACAAGGTGTATATCATAGACCTTCCACCACTCTTTGCCCTTTGCTTGTCAAGGGACTTCACAGCTAAGATTGGGGATATTTGTCTCTGTTTGGTCACACATGCTTTCGCTCGTAATGAGGTATGGAACTAAGGCTACAATCAGTGTCTGAACCTATTGCAAACTTCCACATTGAGCCTTACACTCCAAGTCAGATTAATGCCAATTGCTCAGCATTTGTCAAGAAGATCACCCAAGCACTGATGAGGCTGACACCAAGGTTGGAATCATCCTAGATCTAACTCTTGATGAATGGGCAAACAATATACATGCATTTGATCCTTATCAAGAAGTGGAAGAATCGAATGGGAGTCTATTGCATACACGAAGAAAATTAGCCTATCCCTAAGACCACCAAGCCAAACCACAAGGATGACAATGAGGTATGGCAGCTGTTTTTGATGGATCAAGGAGTAGACAAGGTGCGGGAGGTGGAGCTATGCTTGTTTCACCTCAAGGAGTAAGGTATTATTCATCTTTTAGATTTCAGTTTGCATGCTCCAATAACACTGCTGAATATGAAGCCTTAGTGTAAGGGATGCATTGGGCAATAAAGAGAGAAATAAAGAACTTACAAGTCTTTAGGGACAAAGTGAATTGATTGTAAATCAGGTCAAGGGAGCAAAGATGCTGCCAAGAATGATCTACTCGGGTGCTACAAGAACAGGTGTGGGACCTCATGGAATATTTTGAGGGTTTTGGCATCAAATTCGTTCCTAGGAAAGAGAATCAAGCTTCGGACAGGCTTGCAGCAAGAGGGGCAGCCTTTGACATTGTGGAAAGCATTCAACAAGACAAGGTACATCCAAGCATCCATGTGATTGTGAGGCCTTGAAGGCCGGATAACAATGTCACTTGGCAAGTGTTTGAGAATGACCAGCAAATCATCCATTTCTTGCAAGAAGAAGCTGAGTTCTCGCCTAAGAATCAAGAAAGATTGGGAACAGCAGAGATGGTGACCAAGTTCATTTGAGAACTAACAAGCTACCCAAGGGACATATCACCGGAGTCCATTTTTACCCCCAATCATCAGTTTAGAAAGGAGAAAGCAAACATTCAAAGTCAAGAGAGAGGATTCAATATCCATCTTGGTAAAATAGAACAAACCATTACAAATTGGAAGGATGACAACCGAACAAGAAAGGTATGAGTTCATACGGCTATGTCAAGAGTTCCCCGACGTGTTTTCTCTTGGAGCTATGAATACTTGAAAGGTTTCAATCCCAACTTAGCTCAAGATACCATCAAATTAGATCCAAATACTAAACCTGTCAGGTAGAAACAAAGACCAGTCAATCCACACATGGAGCCTCTCATGAGGAAGGAATTGGATAAGCTGATTGAGTCAAGGATCATATTCCCAATCAAGCATTCTAGTTGGGTTGCCAACTTAGTTCCAGTCAGAAAGAAGAGTGGAGAGATCAGATTGTGTGTTAACTTCAAAGACTTGAATAGAGCCTCTCTCAAGGACCATTACCCACTCCCTTCCATGGAGCAAATCTTGCAAGTTGTGGCTGGCTCCGAGAGGTTTTCACTACTTGATGGCTACTCAGGCTATAATCAGATTATGGTGAAGGAAGAAGACCAGTTCAAGACAGCCTTCACAACCAAATGGGGAACTTTTGCATATAGGAAAATGCCATTTGGGCTGTCCAATGCTGGTGCTACCTTCCAAAGGGAAATGGACATGGCATTCAAAGGTTTGATTAACAATGTGGTGCTGATTTACCTTGATGATATCACTGTTTTTTCCAAAAATGCAGCAGACCACCTCTCTCATTTGAGGCAAGTCTTCACGAGGTGCAGGAAATTTGGAGTGTCTTTGAATCCTAAGAAGTGTATCTTTCTTGCACATGAAGGAAAGCTCCTTGGCCATATTATCTCCAAAGAAGGATTAGCAATTGATCCAGAGAGGGTTGAAGCCATAAGAGCACTACCATTTCCAAGCCACAAGAAAGCCCTTCAGAGTTTCTTGGGAAGGATAAACTTTGTTCGGAGGTTTGTCCCAGATTTTGCAGCCCTTGTCAAGCCCATCACCAAAATGCTAAAGAAGAGCATGGCTTTCAAGTGGATAGCAGAAGGCAAGGAGAGTTTTGAAGCAATCAAAGAAGCCATCTCCCAAGCACCAACTCTCATCAACCCGGACTTCTCCAAGGATTTCATCTTCTATGCATTTGGAGGTAATGACAATATTTCTGCCATTTTGGTACAGCATAATAAGGACAATGATGAGCAGCCAATTTCCTTCTTCACCGGAGCACTGGATGACTATGAGGTGAGGTACTCTTTTATTAAGAAGCATGTACTTGCAGTGAATCGAATCTTGAAGAAATTCAAGCATTTAATCTCAAACAACAAGGTCCAGTTGTTGGGGTTAAGGACTTCCTCCTCAACAAATATTTGAAAGAGAAAAGGGCAGGTTGGATCACCCGTGTCATGGAGTATGACATTGAGATCAATATCACCAAGCTGGTAAGAGGGAAAGGATTGTGTGAGCAGCTGGTTTTGGGGGAAGCAAAAAGAAGTATGCAATGAACAAGAGGCTGTTTTTGATCTAGGACAGCCATGAGCCAAGTGGCAATCATGAAGAAGACAATGCTGCCCCCACTCCTTGCTGGACCCAAGGTATTATACACTTCCTAGGCATAGGCCTATGCCCTCCGAGAGATGAACAAGACCCAAAGGAGACACTTCAGATTGCAGGTTGTCCCGTATGCCATTGTTGATGGAGTTTTGTACAAGAAAGATGTGAATGGAGTGCTGCTGAGATGCATTAGCACAAATCAGATTCAAAGGGTGTTGGAAGAGTTTCATGGTGGACCAGCTAGTGGTCATTTTGCACCAAGAGTGACAGCTCTAAAAATCATGAAGGCTGGTTATTATTGGCCTAAAATCTTCAGTGATTGCTATGCATGGATCAAGAGGTGTAAGAATTGTGCATTCTTCACAGGAAAAGAGAGACTTGTTGCCCTTCCATTACATCCAATCTCAGTTGACCAGCCATTCATGCAATGGGGTTTGGACTTCATTGGAGTCATTAATCCCAATTCAAGCCAAGGGCACAAATGGATTTTGATAGCCACGGACTATTTCACCAAATGGACAGAAGCAGTAGCACTCAAAGAGGCAAATGAGTCTAGCATCTTAGACTTTTATGAGGGGATAACAACTAGATTTGGTGTACCTGCTACAATAATCTCTGATAATGCATTGGCATTCATTGGATCTAAGGTGACTGAGTGGGCTGTCAAGAACGGTATCTACCTAAGCACTTCATCAAACTATTACCCTCAAGGTAATGGCCAGGCCAAGTCTACAAACAAGAACTTGTTGAGGATCATTAGGAGGACTCTTGATGAGAATCAGAGGTCTTGGCATACCAAACTAAAATCAGCCTTATGGGCTGATAGGATAACTCCCAAGAGATCCACAGGTAACTCTCCATTCAGGCTTGTCTATGGAAGAGAAGCAATCTTGCCCATGTCACTTGAGTTGCCAACATTGGAACTCATGAAGCAGCTGGAGTTGCTAGAGTTTGAGCCCATGGAGGTGAGGTATGCAGAGTTGATGGAGCTGCAAGAGATCAGAAATCAGGCATCCCAAGCAATGGAAAAGGATCAAGCTTTGATAAAAAAGACCTTTGATAAGAAGGCCAAGGATAGATCTTTTCAAGTTGGAGATCTAGTGTTGAAATGGGATGTGGATAGAGCAAAACCGGGAAGGCATTCAAAATTTGATGCCATTTGGAGTGGCCCATACATGGTCATGAAGTGCAAGAACAGCAATGCTTTCCAATTGGCCTCATTGGATGGTGAAGAACTGCAGATTCCAGTAAATGGAATCTATCTCAAGTGTTGCTTCTAGAGGGAAATTCACTACTTTGTAAATATTAGATTAGATTTTCATTCCTCCAAGTGCTTGTGCACATTGTTTTGCTATAGGTTAGTTTTGTTTTCCTAAGTGCTTTGGCACAGCTTGTTGTCCATGGAGATGTTTTACAATCCTTGCTCCCATCAGGTGATATTCCATCTTCCTCCTTGCACATTCTAAGTCAGTGGAGGTTCTAAACAGAATATTTGATGACTCCATGCCCAATGGACTGCTTCAGGCAACTGGTATCTTCTACCTAGTAGGCAGGTAACCCTACTGAGTCGCCAAATTGTTATCCAAAATTCACCCCCAGGTAAATTTGATAACATGCATCAGAATACTCAAGTCCCAGGAAAATAGATTGATTCAAGGTAAAAAATCATGTTTCTAGGGTCCCCTCAGATTTTTTCTAACTCTCTGTCCAAGGAGAAAGGAGTGAGTTCTAAAAAGGGTGAAAAAGTTGCAAAAAACAAGCTTGGGCCAGAAAAAATCATGAAAATGGCTAAGTCCTAGTCCAGGCAGTCCTTGGGACAGTTGGGACGTCGGGGCGTGAATCGGCCGAAAGGCCGCCAGCGATTCTGCGAGCATTGGGGACAGTTGGGACATAAGGACGTGAAGGACGTGAAAAGACGAAGCGCCGCAAAGAGGGACAAGGAAGCCCATTTCAGCGGTTCGGAAGAATTTGTCCCAGATAGTCCGGGACAGTTGGAACAAATGGACATGAGGGACGCAAGAAGCCGAAGGAGCCGAGAGCCAATCAAATCACGCCACGTGTCTTCGCCTCAAAGAGGGACAGGGAAGCCCGAATCGGGTGGATCAGAAGTTTTTGTCCCAGACAGTTTGGGACATCTCGGGCCAAAGGGACGTGAGGGACGTGAAAAGCCGGCAGGCCCGCGGATGAATCAGGAAACGCCATGTGTCACAAGGGAAAACATCCAAAATTTCAAAGGGAAAGGTTTGAAGCATTGGCCCGAGCCAATAAAAAGAGGACACATGTCCTAAGGAGAAGGGGAGTGTGGAGCTCGGGGAGGAATTAGAGAATTTGGAAAAAGTTTTGGCCAAAAACTAAAAGGTAAAGGATGACCCCGCGCCCCTGTCCTCCAACCAGATCATGCCACGTGTCCCAAGTGGCGGGGACGTGGGGAAAAAATGGGAAATTTTCCAAAATTAAAAAAGTCAAAACTTTCAAGGAAAACCCACGGGTAAGGGAAGGAGAGAGAATTTATCATCCAATCAGTGCCCGACACTTATCGTCCAGGTGGCGGAGCGCGGGAAAAATTTTCACAACCCATTTTTCCCTGTTTTGCGCCCTAAATCTTCAAATCGCCATATCTTTCGATCCAGAGCTCGGATTTGCACGTTATTTATATCATTGGAAAGCTTATAAAATTCTCTACATGATTCTAGGGTCAATCTTGAATTTTGGTTCAGTCTGGAGAGATAAAGTTAAGAAATGGCTCTGACGCGTGTTCATGGCCAGAAGTGACATTTCAGTGACCAAATTTAATACAGAATGGGTCGCATTCTCCTCCAATTTGGAAAAAAATGGTAGGGTATGGGTTTGTAAGGTCCCCCATGTTGTTTTAATGCATTTACAGTCAATGAGGAATGGGCTCCCATGTTTTGTATGTTTTCTCTCTCCTGGGCTTGACCCATGCAATGTAAAAGCTAGATTTGGCTCATTTTCATGGGGGAACACTTTTTTACATAGCAATCTTCTTCTTTCACCTCCAACAAGTGATCATTTGCAAGAATAAAACTTCTTCAAAGACTGTAAGAATAATTTTTACCTCTCTCGAGGTTGTAATGCAGTGGTTTTGACATTGGAAATGATAATGCAAGCTTTTTGAATGGGTTTCGGTCCTTGTTTGTATTATTTGCTTCAATTCGAGCCTAAATTATATCTTATCAGCCTATGTATGTTTTATATTGCAATATTTGGTTTGTGTCTATTTGCATGACAAAAGCATTCACCACTCCTTTGGTGCATCACCATCTTTAGTTAGTTTCAATTTTTGCATTTTTATCCCTGTCTCCTTGCAATTTAGAGTAGGATTAGGATCTGTACCTCTGTAGTTGTGTAAATATAGATCTAAATCAAAGGAATTTGAGGAACCAACCTCTAATCTGGAGATTCCTCTCTCGAGTTTCACAAGTCCCACACTTGGAGAGAGGTTTCCATGTTGTGCAATCACACCTGGATGCCTAAGAATCAACCTAGAAATCGATCAACATCCGGGGTGCTTTGTGATTTTTGCAACAACAATGACACTTCTAAACACGAAACCATTAATGGACCTCAAAAATTTTAGGTCTATTTTTCTCCTCCATTTGTGACAAAACAATATCTTTTTTTTATGGTTTTATTTCTTGTGCTTCTGGTGAAATTTCTCTTCAACTCAGGTTTTCGGTTTGACAGAAAATTGAGTTTTTTCTTCATCGTGCCGGAAAGAGGATTTATTCATTTTGAATGTTTCATGCCATCAAAGGAGGGTTTGAATTTTTTTTTCTAATGTTTTTTGATAGAATAATGAACATAAAAATATGATTCATCAATCTATGCATCTATTTGTAAGAGCTCTTCAAAATTCCATTTTTGACAATGGAGATTTTCCTGTTTTCTTCTTTCTCTGCTCTTCATTTCTTCTCCTCGATTCGATGAAATATTCTTCTAAGACCTAAATATCACCATGGGTTGGAGGATTTTATTTCGTGGTGAATATTTGTTGAGCTTTGGCAATGGCAGGTGGTGGTAGGAATTTGCAGAGGAGTTTGCAGAGCAAGTTGTGCACAAGAATGTTAGATGTTAGATGTTAGAAGAAGGAGGGATTTTACAATTTGAAAATTTTAAAAGGCATGGAGAGAGGAAAATTTTCATGTCCTTGATGTCTCTCACCTCAAAGGGATATGAGGGACATCAATTTTCATAGCGCGCCTTAGCTTGACACATGGTGGAGATCGGCGACGGGGGATTACAATGAAAAAAAAACATCTTTAAAGCATTGAGGGGCTGGAAGCTGGTCACATGAGGGACCTTGAGGCATCATGGAGGGGCTAGGAAATTTTTCAAACCTTTGTGTCCCTCACCTCAAAGGTACATGAGGGAAATCACTTTTCACGATGCGTCAGGTGATGACATGTGGCAGTGATCCAATGGTGAAGGCTTTGAGCTCCTACAAGCACCTGAGGGATGAACTGGTGATCCTGGAGGTTATATGAGGGTCCAGAGGGCTTATGGGGTCTAGGACCATTTTACCAACATTTATTTACTTAACCTTGAGGGACATGAGGGACACAAAATTATGCCAGGATCCTGGAGCTAACATGTGTACTTCAAAAATTTGACTAACTCTCGAACTCGCTCTAAGAGGGCAATTTGAAATGGAAAAACGGTGAGCTCCCAATGGAATATTTTGATGAAATTCTTTATGATATTAACTTTAAATGGACTTATAAATACAATGGTGGTGTTATAAGGTCTTGATTCTTCCATTTGATCCCTAAAAATTTGGAGTTTTAATCGGTACTCCACCCGTGCATGAGAAAAGCGCTTGCACATGACTCCATTACGCCAAAGTGTTGTGAAAATAATAATTTCACAATCTTTTATTGATTGGAATTTAATTTTTGACAATGTTTTGTTTTTCTCCTAACTCCATTCAAATCTCCTAGAATCACCTTCGGAAGATCAAAGAACTATTTTGGCTTGTTCACCGCTCTAGGCCCGTGAACCCCTGTTTTTTATCAAAGTATTCCAAACTCTAAAAATAGTCCCTGAATCTTCCAAAATCACTTCCGTGATGTTTTTATACATTCATTTCACCTCCTCATTTATTTTTTCTCTGATTCTCCACTCCAAGGGTTGCGCTCATTCGGGAAGACTAGTGATAGCCCTTCCCATGACTACCTAAAATTTGCATTTTCCAAGAACACCTAAAATCACCTAGGGGGTTGAATTGACTTTCCTAAATCACCTAGGGGACTAAGTTAACATCATATAGGAGGTCACTGGACTGACTGAGTGGACCTGGGGTGCCTAGGAAGGATAGGAATTGAAAATTTTGGCACATGGGTATCATTGTCATGCTAGAAAATTGTCAATTTCCCTATTACACATTTACATGACAACATTTGGCTCTAGCTTGGGGACATGGTATGGAATGAGTGCAGAGAAGACATGGCATGAGAACTCCAGAATCTCACTTTGCAACATATTGACTAGTGCCTTATCCATTGGGCCCTACGGATTCATGTATAACTTACACGAGAGAGAGAGAGAAAGAGAGAGCGAAGAAGGAAACACACACACACCAAAAATGACGGAAGGAAACACACAACACACACAGAAAGGGAAAAAAACAAACACAACAAAAAGGGAAACACACCTAACAATCACTTATGGTATAAGGTGGGGACAACCCACTTTCACTTAATTAATTTTCATTCCTCAAAAGTTACCCATGAGTGGGAAACACTGAGTGATGTTATTCGAGAAGCCATTAATTGGTTCCAAAAAGTAGCCTCCTCTCCTTAACTATTTATGAAATTTGGGTGCTTTCATGACCGTCTATGTTTTTTGTAGGAGTGATTCCACATGAGCTTCTTGATGCTTAGGTATTCACTTGGAAATTACACTACCTTCATCCTCTTTGAAATTGGTTTCATAGTGTCAGTTGCATTCGAATTTATCCACGTAGTTTATTCCTCATTGATCATCCTACCACTGCCCCAAGGATGCTTTTCATTCAAATTACTTGAACATCCTGGATTATTTTATTTCCCAGGTCTATGCCCATTGACCTCTTTTCCATGAGAAAAATCATACTTATCCTTTTTGTCTACTCCACTGTGAGGTGCTTGATTACTGATGGAAGGATTGGAAGTGACCTCATACTTGTCTTATATGGCCATGGAATGAGTTAAGAGATCAAGAATCAGCTCAGGGGTCTTCCAAAACTTCCACTGCATCTAATATTTCTTACACAAAGATCTCCTTTATTACTTACTGCATCTCATCTTCGTACGCCTTTGAAGAATCTTTATTTTGCAGCTTAAGGAAAATATCGGAAGAATTACTTCAGAATCTTGGGAATTGCTGCATTCTATCACTCCTTTGTCTAGAGGAGATTCAACTTTAAAGGCCTTGAAACTCCTTGCTTGAATTCTTCATCATGGAAATATTCTTTCTCTTCAAATGGGAAATAAAATACCTTGATTTCATCATTGTATCCATCAACTATTGGCTCGATAGGGACATCATATTTCTAATCTATATTTATTTCAACATAGCCCATCTTCACACTAGTTGAGGCTTCCAATTCATCTTCATGCTTATCTCACAAATTCATGTCTCGCATCAAGAGTTCAAGACTTAGCTCAGGGTCTTTTGTTTCTTCTGCGGATCTAAGAAGTTCTTATATAAATAGTTCTTTTAAACCTTTTGCGGGCTCATCACAAGCTGGTATTTTTCCTCCATGGATGACATCACTAAGATCGCCTTCATCTCCAAATTGGAATGAGAACTTCTCCTCTTTGTGGGTGAGTGTGTAATCAGGTTTCTCCATTTGAGATTCACCAATAATCATTTCCTCTTCTTCATGGTTTGTGTCATTCGGTAATTCGGGGCTTGCCTCTTGTAACTTGAATCTCCTCAAGTGCTTCTTCAAGGTCCATACCTCTCCAAGAAGGAATTTATAGCCCTATCAAGATGGGAATATCATCTTCCTCCTCGATTGTCACAAATTGATTCATCAACCTGCTATTTTGATACAAGATGTTGGTTCCTAGACTTCCAGACTTTTGCACAGTATACCTCATCTTCTTTTCTGGAAGCAATTTCTCCATGTACCCCTTCAATGGTATGGTTGTGAAAGACCAATTCATCTAAATTTTATCCCCCTACATAGTAACATTCCAAATGAAGCTGGAATGTCTACTACCAAAATCATCGCTGAAACTTCTTATTTGGAAATTTGGTGAGAGCCACCTGTGCATCTTTGACCTTCCCTACAAGTGGGACCTCTTTTTACTCCAAGGAGTAATAAGAGCCACCAAGTGGATTCATGGTGAGTTTGAGATCCTTGGTGACCTTTATAGGAATTACATTGTTAAAGGCACCAGAATCTATTATGTAGTTGTTCAATACATAATCTCCAACAAGAAGGGAGACATAGAAAGGTTCAACCTTATTAGTATTTGATGCACTTAAAGAAATCATGTTTTGTGAGGGAGGTGTAGGTGGGTTTGGTAGTATTCCTTTAGAACTAAGAGCTACATCATTGGGTGTTAAACTACCACTCCTAATGTATTGAAAAAACCTCTCAAATTGTTCAGGGTGAGTCTACAGTATTTAGTTTCAGTAATCTGCACCTTGGCTTTGTTCACATATTATACGAAGTCAAAGGGAGCATATGTGGATAAGGGGAATGAAGGGACTGATTTTGGAGTTGGGGTAGGTTTGGAAGCAGGGTTTGATGCTTGGGAATGGAGGGTATCTTGAATGGAACACTAGGAAATTTTGAAGTGTTATTTTTACGAGGATAAAATTTATATTTAGAATTAGAAGAGGCATCGGAAGACTTACTTGGAATTGTGGGAGCATTTTTACTTGCTACAGGATTAGGATTCAACAATGCAGACTCTATGAAGGGTGGGAACAAATATCCTTGACTAATTATTTTGTTTTGTGGAGTCTCCATAGGAAGATTTTCAGTCTTCTTTTCTTTGCAGTAGTGGAGGGAGATGCTCCTTTCTCAGACTAAGAATGAGTGAATACTACACATGAGAAATTAGGTGCATCTTCTTATTCATCCTCATCACCTCCATAATACTCACATAATATTATTTGTGTATCATTATGAAGTTCATCAACTTCTAGAAAATCACCACCTTCACTTTCTTGTTCAAGCTCTTCTTCATTTTCCTGACTCCTACAACTTGCATTGATAGGTGGGGCCTCCAAGGCAAGCCTTCGAGGTGCTCTTGTAATTTTATTTGTGTTGCTTATTTGGGAATATGCTCATTCAAAAATTCCCTCTTCAAAATGCCATCTCATTCACCAGTTTTTGCAGCAACAAAATTTTTCTTTCATCTCTCGGACGTTGAGATTTATCCTTTGAGGGATTCTTGATCTTTCCAATCGATATTCATCTAGTTCAATGGCTAATATTTGTGATTTTGTAATATCCCTCAATTGAACTCTTCATAGGAAAATTCCCACCTCCGGTGATTGAGCATTGATGAAGAATCTCTTGATGTTGTTTTCATATGACAAATCTTCTTTCGGTATCCTATGAAGCAACCGGTTGAAATGAGCCATGAAGTCTCTCATAGTTTCAATTTCTCCTTTCTTCATTTCTGTTAATTGAATAAGGAGGTCTTGAAATTCCTCGGTGAATCTGAATCTTTTCTTGAACTTCCTTTTGATTTCATTCCAACAAGTGATGGATTAGGTAGGTAGGAGGTAGAACCATTCCGCTAATTTTTCTTGGAGGGACTCACGAAAATTCTTACAGTGGCATCTTCATGTTGGACACCAAGAATTCCACATGATGTCATGAAATTAGTGATGTGTTCTTCTGTATGTTGTGTGTTTTTGCCTTTGAGCTTTGGAAAGTTCTTATAGGAACCCGTTGATAGATCATGAAGACGGGGTTCAAGAGAAAGTGGGCCTATATTTCTTCCCCATGGAACAATGGGTTGAGGTATTTCTACTTCATCCACCATTGTTATTTATGTTTCTTCTTTAGCTCTTGCTTCTATGAATTATTATTTAAATTCTTCTTCCTCTGGGAACTCAATGTTCAACGACGGTTGAAAAATGGGGAATTTGAAGGGGGAGTATCCATGGGAGTTTGGATAGGATTTCCAGGTGAGCTACTTGAAGACCCGGATGGGGATGAGGCTTGAGAAAAATAGTAGGGATTATCTCTAACTCATCCTTGCTGATTTTTTAAAGCCTTGAAAGTGGGGTCGACAATTCCTCTCGATCTATTCAACCTGGTGTATCTCCTTTCAGCCATCTTTTAGAAATTCTTATAGTGGGAATATGAAAGGACACTGTGGAATATGAAAGGTCCCATGCAGAAATTAACAGCGTATCAATGGGTTTTCATGAACTCTTTTTTTCTTTTATTAATATTTGACATTTTTGAATTTTTAGACCTTACAATCATATTTTGGGTGCAGATGCTGCTAAATTTGCCCCATGTTGAGTGCCAAAAACTGTTTGCGAGAAAAATTTCGGGGAAAAATTGGTGGATTTCTTTCCAACGCTCTGGAAGTATAAGTCCCTCTACTTAACTGGTGAAATTGTCATATATGCATGCATGAGTAAAAAAGGTGTATTTTCTTGATTGCCTTGTGGCTGGGGATCTAACAAGGGCACTCCACTAACCCTGCAACAAAGATAGAAATTTATTCCTAGAGAGGAATTTATCGGTAAGGTGGGAAAGGGGAGTGAGAAATGAGATAGGAGAACTGATGTTATAGGTAGAAGATTAGATTCCTACTCACACTAGTTAGAAACTTCAACACATGCATTTATGAGAAGAAAAACCTCTGCAAATAGCAACAAAACCAAATAGAATTTATGATCATAAAATATCAAGAAACCCCTTAGTAAAAGAAATCTAGAAACTCCTTCCTCTTGTATTGAGTGCTTAAAAAAATTTACATAGTGTGGGAATGGAGGAAAAATAGTGAGGGGGAATGGAAAAAAATAGTTCTCTCCTTTGTCCTCTCAAATTACAATACAATCTTAAGTTTACAAAATCAATCACCAACCCTTCGAAATGGGAATGCCTTTACAATTTATAGAATGAGATATGAATCTTCATCTACCCCCAATGCCTTTTCATTGTCCTCACATAACTTAAAAAATTTCAACTTCCTAAGAAACCTTTAATTCCCTTTTTATAACATAAAGGTGACTTATTACATTAGGAACATTAATACATATGAAAAAGTGCAACCCCAATGCAAAATTAGAACATGGAGGAGAGAGAATGTTGGGGGAAGGAGGAGGAAAAGAAAGGATGTCACCCCTAATGAAGTCTATAGATCCTTGTTGATTGAAAACTCAAGTGTAGTGAGACTCTGAATCTCTAAATCTGCCACCTCCTAAGAAACTTCTTCAAATTGGCTTACGAAGCCTTGGAATGAGTGTTTAAAAAAATTGTCAAATGACTTCACTGATGACCATGAACACCAACTCTAAAGAGATAGGAGCTTAGAACCGATCATGTTAGGTTGAATGGGCTTGTTTCACCGATGACCACAAATTCCACCCTTCATGTGATATACCTGTAACCCAAACCATGCAATGCTCTAATGTAGTGAAACCTGGATCCTCGAACGTCTTATACCACAAGAGGCTTCCTTTAGATGACGCATGAACCCCATGAGCTAAGTGTTGTCAAATGATTCCATTGGTGAATGTGAGCATCAAACATGGAGATCCCTTCAGGAAATACTAAAGCTTTGGAACAAACCCTATCTTGATCCCCTGCAACACTGCCACACTGCTTAGTTGATTTGGACATGATCCTGATGAACAATCTGATGGCATTTGATTGTGAATTCCACCTTGTACATATTGATTGAAGCATGAAATGAGTGTTGAAGGACACTGTTGAGATCCATAAAGATAGATACTTCATTGGTTCCCCCTTCACGAATCAACTTCATTATTTCTTGACACTTACTGTATTTGGAAAGGGCAACTATTTTTGGCAAGTGTCAATATTTTCCCTCCCTGGTCTCCAACTGTTGATGGAAGCATGAATGTTCAACTCCCAAAATGATCCCTCTATGAAATTCACCCTTTTGGGATGACTTGTTATTTTTAGTAAGCGCCAAAAAAGCAACTTACTATTTTTAGCAGTGTGAAAAATCAACCCCTTTGATCCTTGACTAGTTGTGATTACTGAGAATCTCCTTCCTTCTGTACTCCTCCCACTTTTGGACCAATTTTCTATTTTTGGTAGGTTCTCATGAGACCACTTACTATTTTTAGTAAGTGTTGAATTTGGACCAATCTGCCCGTTCTGTTGAACTTTCAATTACAGTGCATCCTCTGTGTTTAACATCTCCTTCATAGGTTCTTTTATTGATGAATTTCCCAAAATAGCAGTCCTCTATGTAGGATACCTGTTATTTTTAGGAATCAGGCTTACGGATATCATTTTATGTGGAAAAATTTTTTCGATATGGGTTTTTCCCAATATCATCCCTCTGAAATTTTGTGCTTACTCGATCAAAAGTTTGGGAAATTTTAAACTTTTAAATTTCTAACTTGATGGAATTTCTAGACACGACATCTCATTAATGGACCTAAAAAATGGAGGTTTTTTCTTCTCCTCCATTTTTGAAAAAAACATATTTTCGTTATTGGTTTTTTTTTTGTCCTTCCGGTGAAATTTATTTTCAATCCGGTTTCCGGTTTGACGGAAAATTGAGATTTTTTCTTCGTAGTGTTGGAAAGAGGATTTATTTGTTGTGAATGTTTTATGCCATGAGAGGAGGTTATTAAGGTTCTTTTTATGCTTTTTTATAGATGAATGAACAGAAAAATATGGTTTGTCAAACCCATGCATCCTTTTGTAAGATCTCTTCTAAATTCTATTTTGTGGCAATGGAGATTTTCATTGTTCTTCTTCTCTATTCTTCATTTCTTTTCCTCGAGTTTGATGAAGTATTATTCTAAGACATGTTGATCACCATGGGGTATAGGATTTTATTTCTGTGGCAAATCTGGTTTGAGCTTTGGCAATGGTAGAGTGGTGGTAGGAAGTTGCAGAGTAATCTATGTACGAGAATGTTAGATGTTAGATGTTAAAAACAAGAGGGATTTTAAAATTTGAAAAAAATTTAAAGGCATTTAGAGAGGTGTATTTTCATTTCCTTGACATCTCTCACCTCAAAGGGATGTGAGGGAAATAAATTTTTATAACACGCCTTATCTTGACACTTAAGTGAGATCCGACTCATAGGGATTAAAGATGAAAAAAAGCTTTAAAGCATTGAAAGGCTGGAAGTTGGTCACATGAGGGACCTTGAGGCATCATGGAGGGGCTAGGTGCATTTTTAAAACCTTGATGTCCCATCTCAAAGGGAAATGAGGGACATCAATTTGCATGGTGCCCCAGATGATGACATGTGGCAGTGATCTAACAGTGAAGGCTTTGAGCTCCCGCAATCACCTGGGGGCTGAACTGGAGATCTTGGAGGTTTTATGAGGGTCCAGAGGGCTTATGGGGGATAGGATACTTTTTTCAACCTTGATGTCACTAACCTTGAGGGACACAAAAATTTTCCAGTTCCCGGAGTTGACATGTGTACTAAAGTTTGACTAACTCCCAAACTCGCTCCAAGAGGGCAACTTGAAATGACAAAAACTTGAGCTCCCAATGGAATTTTTTGATGAAATGTTATATGATATTTACTAGAAATTGAATTAAAAATCCAATGGTGGGGATATCAGCTATTTATTTCTCCATTTGATCCCCTGAAAAAAGTGGAGTTGTGATCTCGGTACTCCACATGTGCATGAGAAAAGCTGTCAGAAACCCATTGTGCCAAAGTGTTGTGAAAAAACTAATTTCACCATCTTGTAGGGATTGTAATTATATTTTCGAAAAAGTTTTTTTTTCTCCTAAATCCATCTAGATCTCCCGAAATCACCTTCAGAAGTTCAATAATCATTTTGGCTTATACACTACCTAAACCCATGAACCCTGTTTTTGATCAAACTGTTCCAAACTCTCCAAATATTCCTTGAATCTTCCAAAATCACTTTCATGATGTTTCTAGACATTCAATTCACCTCTGCATTTATTTTTCTTTTGATGCTCCACTCCAGTGGGGTTGCACTCATTCTGGGAAGACCAATGATAGCCCTTCCCATGACTACCTGAAATCTGCATTTTCCGAGAACACCTAAAATCACCAGGGGCTTGATTTGAATTTCCTAAATCATCTAGGGGACTGAATTAAAATCATATAGGAGGTCACTAGACTGACTAAGTGGACCTGTGGTTCTGGGAAGGATAAGACTTGAAAAATTTAGCACAGGGGTATCGTTGTCATGCTAGAAAATTGTCAATTTCCCAATTTGCACATTTACATGACAACAAGATGTAAATACCTCTGTCTCTTCGAGTCCATAGTAATTTGATATTTTTAATCACGTTTTGGATTGAAAATATCCCGAGGGAGCTACCTCTCAACAAATACAATTGCTACATGTCATATCCGCCAAGCACGTAATTATGAAAGAAGTGCTCTATCGCAGAGCCTTTGACGACATATTGTTAAGATGCATTGATGAAGAAGAGTCAAATAAAATACTCTTTAAAATCCACAACAGATTCTATTGTGGTCACTTAGGGGGCATGTAATCACTCATAATATTCATTATATGGGCTATTTTTGGCCCACTTTAGAACATGACACTGTAGAGTATGTACGCATGTGTAAAAAATGCCAAGAGTTCTCTCACGAGATACATATTCCTACTCACGATCTACATCTCATTGTGACACCTTATCCCTTCTCTACTTGGGGCCTTGATTTTATAGGGAAATTCTCTCCCTCGTCATCATATGGCCACAACTTCATCATCATGGCCATTGAGTATTTTACAAAGTAGGTTGAGGCCATGCCTCTCACTACTGTACCTATATTTGTAATCGCTAAGTTTATTTCAAACTAGATCATCTATAGGTACAGAGTCCCACAAGTCATTATTTCAAATAATGACATGAATTTCAAGAATGAAGAGGTGTGAGAATTTTGTGTGTAATTTAAGATATCTCATCACACAACCTCTCTATACTATCCTCAAGCTAATGGATAGGATGAGGTTAGAAAAAAACCCTAAAGTCCATTATCCTTAATAGGGTTAAGGAGAACAAGAGAGATTGACACCTAAATTTATTTTTGGCCTTATCGGCCTTTAGGAATTCAATGAGAATACCCAAGGGTCAACCCCTTATTCTCTAGTTTTTGGATCTGAAGAGGTCTTACCATTGGAAGTAGATTTACCTAGTCTTTTCATATATCTACAAGGCATTTTAGACGAAGACGGATGCCAATAAGTGTGACTAGTTGAATTGGAAACACTTGATGAAGCTAAACTTAGAGCTGGAAAAATCACGGTGTTTATCTTTGACAGGATGTGTCATCATTATAACAAGAAAGTGTACAAGCACAAAATAAATGTAGGATATCTAATATTGAGACTTGATAGTTGGATTGACAAAAATACCGATGAAGGAAGAAAGTTCAGACCCAATTTTTTAGGCCCATATCAATTGATATAAGACTTTAAGAATGGTGCTTACCACTTGTGTACTTTAGAAGTTGAAGAATTTAGCAAATCAGTTAATTCACTTCACCTCAAATGCTTTTATACATAGTTACTTTGCACCTCCAATTTTACATTACTGCATCCATATTGTATACCATATGCATTATCATATTGTGAAATTGTAAATCAAGAAACTTACTTTTCAATCAAATTTTAAGAAACTTTCAAATATTGGCAGAAACATTCAATCATATCTCTTCAAGTATCCATCATATCATCTCCAAATTATTTAAATCTCTTCATCATTTTAGCAGATTAAGAATTTTTTTGACATTGGTCCTACCAAGGCTTGCATACTTAGTTCTATTCAGGGTTTCTTCTAGCTCAGGTGTCTTTACCCATAGTCTATTCTAGAAGCTTCTTGATGTCACATCTTTCCCTCAAAATCTCTCTCATAATGGAAGTAGTCTAAACATTTCACCTGGAGCTCTTGTCTTCCTATCTCAATCTTTCAGGGAAAGCCCTCACATATTAATAGTTGTGCGGGGTTGAGGATAGGGAAAGCTTTCCTTAAAAAAGCATAAGTCTAAAATAAATAAACAAGAAAATAAAAATAAATCAACAATAAATATAAAAACACTTTCATTTCAAAATAAAACTACACTTCTTTTCCCTACCAATTTTTTTGTGATGAGCCCACATTTCCCTCTTTGGTGGCATGAGGTTGGGAAATGATGGAATTACCCTTACTAATATACATCTTGTCCTCGTAATGATCATGTGCTTCTCACTATAAGCATGGGGCAAGATGTATGGGTCCGTCAAATAAGTTAATGAGTTGGAAATAAGTCAATCAATAAAAAGTGCTATGAAATCTTAAAAATTCCAAGAAAATGAGTTAGATGTGTATGTTAAAAGAGAATCAATCCCTAAACTATATTTTTTAATCAAAAGGACATCTACGAATCTAAGACTAGATAAACTTGCAAGCAAATCACATTCTGAACTAGTTAGTTGACCTTTCTTAGGGTTGAGTTGTTGGTTCCTAATTAGGTCTTTGTAAAAACCTGTATTCTTGTCACCATCTCCATTCATTAAAATCATATAAATTGCATCCTTCCTGACTCTCGATGATTATCCCTCACATCTTATTGGTTACACAGGGTTAGGAATGGAGCAATTTCATTTTTCTATTATATCACATTCATCACATTTTGCCAATAAAATAGAAGTTCTAAATATTTCTTGAAAACCAAAGTATCTAATTACAATTTGTTCTCATGTGCATCATATATATATAAGAAACAATCATTTTATTTACACATTTGCATCATCATCATCCATAGCATGCATCCATAAAAGCATATAAAAACTATTAGAAATTCTAAACATCTAAGAGTACACAGATGAAGAAAACCATGATCGAGTCAACTCTTACACGAGAATAGTTGAACCAAAAATAAATGTATAAATGTTTATATCATAATATCATGTTTCATCTACAATTCCATCACAATCTTGTGAGTGTGATGAAAAAAACTCATATGTGAGCCATAAATCCAAAAAAATTGTATATACGCAAAAATGATCTCAAAGAAATAAGCACTTGTGGCCTATCCTCTCTCGGGGTATCCCACTTATGGTGTAGGAAGAGGGCTCATGCTGCGAATCCTTTGGAAAAAATGGGAACCTCCATGTGTAAATCAATGATAATTCATGTGAGACTTCCCATGTGATGGGGTAGGTTATCTACCAATGGTGACAGTGGACTCACAACAAGAATGGCCTTGTCATTGTCTCCTCTTTGCCAACTCTTATCCAAGAAGCTCGGCTCTCATCTAATTCATGGTTTCTATGGCATGTAATTCCGGCATGAACACATCGAGTGTGATGACTAGCCATTGACAACGTCCCATAGTCTACAAGAAACTACTCCGTGTATTCCCCATAGGGAGTGTGAAGGTTTTTAAGAGAATCTGATGAATAAGATCTTGCCAACCATTTGTAGTATATTTAAAGTACAAATTTAAAAAATGGCAAGTCAAAAACCTCTCAAAATGAAAAAAATAAAGATAGTGTGTATTTTTCTAACAATCTAGTCTAGAAGTAGGTTTTAGAAAAGAGTAAATTACTTACTCGGATCTCTGGGCATCCATGATGGATTTACAATCGGTACTAACATAGGAACTATTGTAGGAAACTCCTCTTCTTTGACCTCCTTTAAAACCATATGTTTTCCAAAACTCGACTCCTCATTCCCTCCTTGTCCAGCGGTGAGAGGCTCCTCCGAATGTAGTGTCTTTGTATCATCCTCTGCCTCGGCCCTAGCTGCCGTGGATGCCTCTTCGGTGGCCATCCAATCTATGTCACTCTCCCCTCTGTCTCATCCTATTCCCATGTCTCAATCTCTACCTCTATCTCAGCCTCCTCCTCCTCCTCCTCCTCTCGATGTGTGTAGGCCTCGCCTCGATCTAAAAAATATGTACCATCCTAGCTTGGTCTCGTGTAATGTGAGGTGTGCCAATCAAAACTCCTGGAGTGAAGATGGTCCACTCGATATTTCCCTTTAGTCAAAATTCGATCCTCTTGTATCCCTCGTACACTATTGAGACTACTAGGAGGGCTCTAACATAAGGAAAACCAAAGCTGCTATAGTACCCTATGAATCAAATGGACCTCTAGTTTGTTGATCCTATCCACTAACTGTGTAGTGGAACTATATGTAGTCATAGTAATCGTATCCTCATCCCATAGGACAACCATGTCATGATATGACTATGTGATCATGTCATCGGTAGTAAGTGTAGAAACTAACAGAGATGTGGTCCCTTGATTAGAGCCATGCCAACCCATCTACCCACTCTTATCACCCCGGGATATACTATCCTAATTCTCCTCTGCGGTAGGGCATCATGTGCTCATATACCTAGCTCATTACCAATGTGGGATGAGTAAGATCCTTTCCCTTGAGTTATATTACTTTGTATAAATCATGGTAAGTTGTACTAAGGATGTCAATACCCCATGCATATATGTGGCCATACAAACTCAATGATCTCGAATGATGGATGCCCAATAATAGAGAATCATGTCCCTACTCTTATCCCCAACGAAGCATGAAGCCAAGATACCAATGATAGATTCATGCAAGATGGGGATAGGAGATGAGGCAACTGATAGTAATCTCATCCCATGCTTGGCACCCATGTTGGGTGGTTGTACATCTCCCATGTATACTTCCCAACTGCAGGCCTAAACAAATGTTCTCACACAGTAGCCAAATTCAAATTTCTTCCAGTGAGAGGAACCAACAAACTATGGTAGACATTCTCTAAAGTGATCATCTACTCTCCCCTAACTCAAGGTAATGGGAAAGTGTTCCGATTTGCATCCCAATAACTCAGTAAATCACATAATAGATGACTAACTAATGTAACTAACTACATCTGAGATATGCTCCATATCCCAACTCTATGTAGCAAGTCCTTCTCATCCTAGGTGAGTGCATCCAAAATTGGGGGAAACCAATCACACTTCCTAGCTCTGCTCCATCTAACATACTGCCCCTACATTCATAAATATTAAAAAGATAAAGTTAGAATCATAACAATGCATAATTGATGGTTGGATTTTACTATAGCATAAATCCTAGGCAGTCATGAGATAAATATCCTTCATTTAACAGTGAATCTCCCATGTAATATGTTTATCAATTTGGTAAGGGTGAATCCTAGTAACTATTTCTCAGGGGTTTTACTTTAATTCCCACAGCTTGTGAACCATAGTTGGGAAATTTTGCAGCAAGTAAGCAACTGTGTTGGGATTATTTACAGGAAGCGAGAAAACAAAAGTAAGGAAAGAATAAATGAAGATATGTTTAATTTAACCAATAACTATCAGAGTTGGTCTCATCCACAAAAACTAAATAAACAAATTAAAATCACAATATTCAACAGTAAGGGAAAGAAACAAATTCTAACTAGATCTAATATAACAAAATTTATCTAAAACATTGAATAAAAGTGATGAGAAAAGCATCTTAGACACAAAGTTATTCAGAAATCCACCTTTTATTCAATCCCCCTTTTCATAGGAATCACACCAAAGGTTTCAACACAAAGTCGAGAACTCAAGAATGCTCTGCTAAACAAATTCGATGAACAAAATCTGATTATTTAACCCGTAGGCTCTTCCTCTATTTATAATGTATAGAGGGAAATTACAAATAGGAATCTTTCAATGAATTTCCACATGTGGAAGCTATGAAAAGGGGAAGCAAAGCGGTGGTAGTATTTTCCCTAGACTTTCTCTTTTCATGAAATGCATGCTTTACTGTTTGAAAATAGAACCTTCTATTTTGCATGTCTGCCACCTATTTCCAAGTAATTGACTTCTTCCAATAACTTGAAGTAACATATTTTAAAACCAATTACCTAAGTTTTATAATTTTAATTGATTACTCAATTTATTTTAAGGAGAAAATAAGAGAAAGAAGAAGAAAGAAAAGAAGTTATTCCAGTTATTCACTTGCAATGCTCTCGTTTTGTTCTTCTTCCATACTATGCCTATATTGAACTTTTTCATCATGAATGATCTGAATGATATCTCTTCCTTAAGTTTGAGATGCTTTTTCTCCCACATGGTTGGCTCTTTTCCTTTGATTCTCACCAAATTGGATATGACGGCATCGTATATTTTTACCAACTTCTTCACTGAATCTATTTCTCCGAGCAATTGACTATGATTATCTTAAGGGTGTTTCCTTTTACATGTCTTCCCCTTTTATCCTGAATATTTTGTAGTTCTTCTCAAGACCTACACCATTAAAATTTTTACCATAAAAAAATCGGATAAAACTCTTTAACTTTTATTTGTAATTGCATATGAGTAATTTTGAATCGGAAAGCACTCAAGTGAAGTAAAATATAAGTAAACTCAATGAGGGCTTATTTGGAAGATTTGGAGCACATGCACAAGCTTCGAAAGGAATTTTCCATGCACAAGCTTAGAAAAAAGAGGATAATCTTTTAAAATTTACACAATTCACTCTCAAGAGATTGTGTGGATTTTACCATGCATGGCACTTGTATTGTGAAGACAAGGATTTAACTGCAACTTCTATTTTTAACATTTGTTTGGAACTTAAAGAGGAAGGGTAGTGTGAATCTGGAAGATGGAGGGCAGCTTGTACTTTCATGACTTGTACTAGGAAAATGCATCGAAATTAGAAGAGGAGAGCAACTCATATTCACAAAAAATTTAAGTAACTTTGCTTTTTTCTTTATTTTAAAAATTGTGTGAAACTCCATAAGTCATGGCAACGTAGAAATAAGACATGGAAGGAAGCTTATTTGAACTTGAGTTTTGCAAAAAAATTGGCGTGGGAAGGCAACATAAAAATTGAAAGTGGAGGGAAGCTTTAATAATTATGTTTTGTACTTATGTTTGGCGTGGAGGTTAGTAAAAGAAATCAGATTGGATGACAACAACTTATTTTGGATTTTCCACTTTTTGCATGAAAAGCATGAATTCATGGCAGCGTAAAAGATAGAAGCAGAAGACAACTTGTAAAAAAATACATTTTGACTTTGCCAATGTGAAAAGCCAAGTGGAAGGGCAACTTTAATAAATACGACTTGCCAAGTGAATTACTTCCTCAAAAACTGTGACTTGCATTAGGAATTGGCGTGGAAATTTGAAGAAGGAATTTGTGTGAATTTAAAAGTAATTGGATTCCTTAAAATTTGTGAGACAAGTCCATAAATATTGACATGACTTTTCCATGCAAAAGTACTACATTTTTTTCCCATAGCTGCGTTGAAAATAGCTTGAAAACTACCGTAATAAATTAATTTCACCTTTTTTTGAGGCCATGGATGACTTCTAAAAACCCTAGGCTTGAGAACTGGTTAGGAAAAACTAAATAAAATACCAAGGGGAATTACCATACAAATCATGAAGAAAAAACAAAACTAAACACAAAAGAAATAAATAAAAATGAAATACCTGACAGAAGTTTCATACAATTGCTCGAAAATAACTTGCCAATTTGCTATTCTGTAGAAACTCTTCCATGGGTGGATGCTCCAATTAGAGGTGAAAGCAATACTGGTGTGATAAAAATGATGGAAGAAGTGGTTTATATAACCCAAAAGTCGTTAATTTTAGCTTAATCTATTTTTAAAAGAACTATATTTATTTAATAAATAAATAAATAAAATGCTTTCAGACAAATTCTAGTGAAGGAATTGAGTGTGCTTTTACATGTGGGTATTTGACAAACTTTTCTTAATAACTTTCTAGGGATACCTTTGAGCAACACGAGAAACCACATGCCAAAAAAACATAAAACGACCCATTACTTAGAAAGAATGAAAAATTTAAAAAGGGTAGTCCCAGATTTCAGGGTGAAATCTTAGGGACACTAGTTGGCTCCATCTGTGGACATCTTTATTTCTATCAAAATGAAAGAAGTGAAGATGAGATCCCAACATATTTGGTTTTGTGTCTTGTCCATTGGGTTTGGGGTTAGGAAATAAAAGCAGATAAAAACTAAAAGAAAATAAAACAAAAGGAAATTTTATTTATGCATACATAGGTTTACCCTTTATCTCAGTTCTGATCATCTTGAGATGTTTCCCATTGAAAGGCAATGGTAACTCAATTCCATCCTGGTAGGAAAGGATGAAAGTATCCATTCCGGTAGTTCTCTTGATCATGAAGGGCCCTTTCCAGAGTGAATCAAATTTTTGTGTATGCCCTTCGGTTCATGCCTCTTGTCTCACAAGAGTACCCAGTATTTGATCTCAAACTTTCTTTCTCTTGCCTTCTTTTCAAATAACTTGGGAAATTCCCGTTAACCTTATCTTGTGGTGGTTCATCCTTTAATCTCTCTATGGTGGGTAATTCTTTATCAAATTCCTTTGTAACCATATTTACCGGTAGCATTCCTGAGGAAGAACTATCACCATATTCTTTGTTCTTCTTGAGTGCGATCATGGTTTTCAAAATTCTCCTCTAAGGAAACTAAACCCTTGGGGATTTTGTTACCTTTTAGTTGGATTACTCCACTACTTTCATCATAATTTGGATCAGTTTCTCCTGTAACTATTTTTCATGGCGGTGATTTACTCCCCTCAACATATAACTCATCAAAGTTGCCTTGTTCTCGAAATGCACATATTTGCTTGTCTTCATTGAAAATATACCACTATTCAACACTGTCAGATACTTTGGGGTGGTAGACCATATCCACCTTATATTTTCCTTGTCTGAATATGGACAATGGTCTATCTAGATTTAATAGTGCAACTGTGACTGTTAAAGAGTCTTCCTTAGAAATCTGATTTATTGGAATGAAGTTGATAAAGAAGCCTGCAAAATTGAGTGTGGAAGAAATCAATTTATCTCTGTAATGCCTCATCTTATCTCTTTTGACTTGATTTTTCCCTTGAACTTGATTCACTATAAGTTCAACATCTCTTTGGGCTTTTAGGATTGTTACTCCTTTCTTTCTAGCTTGCTCCATTCCTAACATCAATGCTTCATACTCCACTGTATTGTTGGTGTTCTTGAACATCATCTTGTGGGAGTATGGGAATATCTCATGATCTGGAGATATTAGTAGAACATTCACTCCTAATCCAAAAGAAAAATAGGTACCTTTAAACTCCAGAGTCTAAAATTTTTCTTCTTCTTCTTCTCGTTCCGGATCTGGTTGAAGTTCGACTCGGAACATCTTTATCCATTTCCAATAAGTATACACCATGGTCGAGACCTTGAAAATTAATCTAAGATCTGGTATCTTTAGATTTTGTAACAATGTACTCGACTTCTTTTCAAGCTCCAACTTCTAGCTTATTCCCTTAATAACAAAATGGGCACATGAGCAATCCATATTTACTTTTCCTCCCGGATCTTTGTAGAAGTTTTTGCTTAGCAACATCCCATAGGGGACAATAATATCTACAACTAAGATTTTCATCTTTAATATTTTGTATGGAAAAGCTTCCCGAGAACAACTTGTGCATATTTGATTTTTCTTATTAAAGGGACCTGTCTTTCCATGGAATAGCACTTTCCTATGGTATTTTTAGGGTAAGCCCAAGAGCATCTGCAACTTTAGCTTACATGACATTTTTAGATGCACTTAAATCTAAAATGCAGTTTCTTAACTTGAAACCATTAAGCAATAAGGAGACATAAAAGGTTCTAATATTTCAGAAGATGATGGGGGGTTTACAACTATAGTGTTGTTTTGGGAAGGAGTATCCTTGGATTTAGGCAAAAGAAAGTTTGATGAATTATATGGTCTTATTGATTGCACGTATTTGACTAGCCCATTTAGCTTCTCAGGAAAGGCTCTCACATATTTTGCTTCTGAAATTTGAACTATGGTTTTCTTGACATGATCAATAATTTCAAAAGAAGGTATAGATGTGTTAGCTTTAGATACCTGAGATGTCTTTTGTAATTGAGATGAAGAGTAGACATACTTATCTATAGGATCCAAGGAAGAAGGTAAAGGGCTCCTCCTTCTTTGTTCATCAGCTAATGCCTTAGCTTGGTGATTTTGTGATCTTATAAATATTGAATATGTATGACCATGATTGTCTTCAAGAAGCTCCTCATAGTCATGTTCAAATTTGTAGTTTAGGTAACTAATGTTAGAACCACCAGCAAGACCTAAAAAATCGTCATTCTCGAGATGATCAGTAACATCTTCCTAGTCTTCTTAATTCATCTCCACATTGTTTCTGGGATCATCTTCAATTACTAATCTTTGGGAACCAGAATGCACTTTGGTTGTTTTTATTGAAATTACGAGTAGGCGCAGTGTTATTTCCCCTGATCCATTTGTTTCTGCATCTACAACATCTCATTTGCTAAATTTTGCAATAGTGAATCAGAAGTAGTAGCAAATGATAAAATTTCATCTCTAGAAGTGTTTCTTTTTATCTTTCCATCCATGATGAGGTCATTTTCAATTTCAACAGCCATGTTTTGTCTTCTGCTAACAAGTCGATATGACATTCTCTTGTGATTGATAACCTACTTCAGGAAGTAATGCATTGATGAAGAATACCTTTTGATTCTCATCACTCAGAGAAGCAGATGTCAAAATTTTGTAAAGTATTCTTTGGAATTTTGCAATAAAATCCCACATGTGCTCATGTGGCTCCTTCTTTAGCTAAGTCAGTTGAGTTATCAAGGTACTAGAATCTTCAGCTGGCTTGAATCTTTTTAGGAATGCATCTCACATAGTAGCCCAATTGGTTATGGAACCAGGAGCTAACCGGTAGAACCATTCTCCATCCAATACACACACAAAGTCTCATGAAGACTACGATCGATACATCTTTATGTTTTATTGCAAGCACTCCATGAGATATAAAGAATGCAACCAAGTGTTCATTTGGATTTTGCTTGCCATCTTTAAAGAATTTTGGAAAATTATTTCTCATCCCTTTAGGTAAATCATGCATAGGAGGAGTCAAATTCAGAGGTCCAAAGGCTGCACCCCATGGAGCAGTGCTCTGAGGGCAAGTTGTTGATTTTGTATCATGAAAGGATCCCATATTATTTGAGAATAGACTTGGTGAATAGTTCCATCTCTTGTATTATACTAGAAGTGATCGGGATTTGGAGGATTTTACACTCCTCTTCTTGGTGAAAGATTGGATCTGGAGCTCCTAACTTGAGGAGGATGATTAAAATTAAATTACTCCTGCAATCTATAAAAATGATCAGTCCTTCCTTGAGCCCTGCTAGACCGAGTGAATGGACGTTCAGCTAGGTTAAGGTTTCAATATAAATGGAACTATCACAAAAAGCTTTGGTCTTCTAAAATGGTGTTCCCCCAATGGAGTTTCCAAAAATTGTTGGCTAGATTTTATGCTCATCATAAAGTATAGGTATTCATGAGATAAATATCCTTCATTTAACGGTGAAGCTCTCATGTAATATGTTTATCAATTTAGTAAGGGTGAATCCTAGTAACTATGTCTCGGGGTTTTACTTTAATTCCCACATCCCGTGAACCACATATGGGAAATTTCGTAGCAAGTAAGAAACCGTGTTGGGATTATTTACAGAAGTGGGAAAACAAAATTAAGGAAATAAGAAAGGAAGATATGCTGAATTAAACCAATATCTATCAGAGTTGGTCTCATCCACACAAATTAAATAAATAGAGAAAAATCACAACATTTAGCAGTAAGGGAAAGAAATAGCTTCTAACTAGACTTAAGATAACAAAATTTTCATCTAAAACCTTGAATAGAAGTGATGAGAAAAGCACCTTAGAAACAAATCTCTCCATAAATCCACCTTTTATTTAATCCCCGACTTTCACTGGGAATCACACCAAAGGTTTCAACACAAAGTTTAAGAACTCAATAATTCTTTGTTAAACAAATTTCGATGAACAAAATGTAATTATTTAACCCATAGGATCTTCCTATAATTATAGTGTATAGAGGGAAATTACAAATAGGAAGATTTAAATGAATTTCCACATGTGGAAGCTATGAAAAGGGAAGTAGTTGGCGTATTTTCTCCTAGACTTTATTTTTGCATGACATGTATGTTTTACAACTAAAAATAGAACCTTCCATTTTGAATGTCCGCCACCTATTTCCAAGTAATTGACTTCTTCTAGTAACTTGAAGTAATTGATTTTAAATCCAATTACCTAAGTTTTACAATTTAATTGATTACTCAATTTCTTTGTAGGATAAAATAAAATAAAGAAGAAAAAGAAAAGAAGTTATTCCAAGCGCAACGCTCTCCATTTTTTCTTCTTCCATACTATGCATGTATTACAATTCTTCCTCATGAATGATCTGAATGATACCTCTTCCTTGAGTCTCGAGATACTTTTTCTCCCACATGCTTGACTCTTTTCCTTTGATTCTCACTAAACATTTGGATTTGACAACATCATATATTTTTACAAACGTCTTCACCCGAATCTATTTTCTAAGTAATGATTTGTGATTAGCTTGTGAGTGTTGCCTCGACCTATTTTCCCCTTTTATCCTTGAATATTTTATAGTTCTTCTCCGGTATGTGCACAAGTAAAATGCTTGTCGTAAACAATTTAGACAAAAATCATCACCTTTTATTTTTAATTGCATATGAGCAATTTTAAATTTTAAGCGATCTGGGTGAAGCAAAATATAAGTAAACTCAATGAGGGCTTCAACTAGAAGATTAAAATCACATGCACAAGCTTGAAATAAATTTTCCATGCAATGACTTCCACATGGGATACATTAGAAACAAGAGGATGATCTTCTTAAAATTTACACAATTCACTCTAAAGAGATTGCATGGATTTTACCAGGCATGGCAGCTTGCATTTGGAAGAAAAGGATTCATTTTTATAACTTCTCTTTTTAACATTTACGTGGAACTTGAAGAGGAAGGGAAGCATGAATCGGTAGATGGAGGACAACTCGTACTTTCACGACTTGTACTAGGAAAATGTGTGGAAATTAGAAGAGGAGAGTAGCTAATACTCACAAAAATTTAACTTTTCTTTTGTATTTCTTTTAAAAATTGTGTGAAACTCCATAATTCATGGCAGCATAAAAATAAGACATGGAAGGAAACTTGTTTAAACTTGATTTTTGCGCAGGGAAAATTTTAGTGGGAAATATTCATTAATTCACAAATATTCCAGATTTCAAATTTTGAAATTGGAAAAAAATTCGGGTATGAATAGGGATTGAGTCTCCAAAATTTCCTAGGTACAATTTTATGTTAGGGATCAGCTCGCCTAGGAGTTTCCACCAACAACCGATAGTTATCATTAAAATTTCCCTTATAGAGAAATTAAAATATGTCAAATTTGCCTCATATATATTCTATGTAATTATTTATAGTTTATTATTCATAGTTCTAAACATCAAACTTTGGAACCTTCGTAAATTCACAATTAGCAAATATTTTATCAAGGCTTTCATCTTTTCAAATTGGAGGACTAGTGAGCAGAGGCAGATATTTCCTTTCTACTTGTAAGGTACTATGGTAACTAGTTTGTTGTGTAGTTGTAGACATTTTTTTGGATACTCTTTGGCCGAAAGCATAAAGTATGCTACCCGTAAGTAGCATTCAACATGGCATTGTTTAGTAGAATTATTAATCCTACCAGCCAATTGCATGAATAATGTTACCACCGGAAGCATTCTGTATGTTACCAGTTGTAGTTTTTTTAATACAAATAGTTGTACCATACATCTCGCTACCGGCCAGTAGTATCCAATATGCTATTGACCGACAACATTTTGGATGCTACCGACCAATAGCATTCTGAATGCTACCAACCAGTAGCATGAGGAATGTTGATGGCTGGTAACATATAGAATGTTGTCGGTTGATAGCATAAATAATGCTAATGGTAGGTGCATGTTGTAATGCTACCAGCCGGTTGCATGCAAATACTGGTTGGGAGCTTAATGCATATTTCCTTACAATAGCATGCATTATGCTACCGACCATTTACATCCATTGTTATTTTGATTGCATTAAAAATAATTAGAATTGTTTAGATGTTTATTACATTTATCTAATTTAAATATTTTCATTTATAGGTAAAATGGCTTCTTTGAATAATCAACCAAAGGCAGAAACTCAAAAAAGAAAAGGCACCATAACAAAATTTTTCAACCCCACAAAAAGAATGAAGATCCAAATTGATACCATGCAAAACATGAACAAGGAGTCTTTGGTAAGTCAGAATGACTATCATACCTATTTGACATTTTCCTTGCTTAATTTTTTTCATTTGGAAAATTTAATTTTTATTATTTTCCAATGGTCAAAACATTTTTTCATTTTGTAAACAAAAACCCCTTATGTTAAATTTATTCAAAATGAACAACTAAATTGAAATAAAAACCCTAAGGAAACAATAATTTCAGTTATTGAAGATGATATCGACCCAGACATGCTAGAGCTCGAAGATATTCCTCGTAAGTCAGTAAGTTGTGTGAGACTATCATAACTATTTGGCATTTTCATGTTTTAAGTTTTTAATTGGTAAAGTTAAATGTTTTTAACAATTTTGTAATGATCAAAACATTTTTGTTTTTGAAAATAGAAACTCGTTATGTTAATTTTATTGAAGAAACAGTAAACCAAAACATAAACCTTAAGGAAACAATTATTTCAGTAGATGAAGACTCTATTGACCCAGGACATGTCATAACTTGAAGATTTTCCTAATTTCCAAATGTGTTTAAGAGATGAACGTTCAAATTGAAAGCTTCCAAGAGAAGATGATAATGACATAAACCTTCAAAAAAATAAGTACGGGAGAAAGAGTAAAACATCTTGGATAATTGTAAGGTCTTCAAGTAGATTGGGTAGCTAAATTCCCATTTATTGAGCATGTACAACAAGATAATGGTAGTGATACTCCCAAATAATGTATATGCACTATTTGTGATTGGAAATTGGGTAAAGAACATAGAATGCGGCTTAAATGGGCACTATAGAGAAACATTGTGGAAAATTATATTACATAGTAATTGAAAAAGATGGGAATAAAACATAGACTCGTAGATGGAAAACTATAAAGGAGTGCATGCATATAAGATATAAGGAGTATGACGATAAAATGAAACACATAAAAAAACTTCGGAAGAAAGGAGGTACCATAAATGCAAATTTTGGAAAAGCTACAAATGAAAATTTGAAGGCTAAAACCTCACAATTTTCAACCATATTCTTTATTTTGAAAATGGGGGGACCGATTTCAGACTTTTCTTAATATAAAAAATTGTCCAAGTTCAATGAGTTTCCAAACCTTACAAATTCACATTGGTTAGAGAGCAGTGCATGGGAAATGACGAGTTGTCTTACAATGATTGAAATAGAAGACATAAAATAAAATGTAAAGAATGCAAGTTTCATCTCCCTTTCGATTGATAAAGTTATGTCATTGAAAATACTTCCGGGTTTCAATGCATGTATATACATTCAAGAACCACACCATAACACCTCATCTGCGATCAGTTCATAAAATGAAAGAAAAATGCAATGTTGAAAATCTATCCAAACTGGTGACAACTAATTTGAAGGACATAACAAGAATGGATAATTATTCTATAACCACAAAGCTGATTTGTGATGGTGTTGATGGTGCATCAAGATAATGCGGGGTTAAATAAATGGTCTATGTGTGTGTATCCAAACATTTGTTGCTCCTTTCATGCTTCAAATTCATTGTATGGCTCAAAGGATGAACCTTGCATATAGAATAGTAAGCACATTCGAATGTATTGAGAAATTTGAATAGATTATCCACAAATTCCATGCTTATATGTCATGCAATACAAAATTATTTCTATATTTTCAGAATTTTTCACTTGGGGTCATGGATGGTAAGAGACTTCTTAAATATTTTCATACTAGATGGATTTCTATGTATGAACCTACATGCAGAGATTTTTTAGGAATATCAATCTTTAACTTGTTTTATGCATGATAACCATAGGTAGGTTGACAAGGCTAAATATTTGCTTTACCTATTTACATACTTTGAAACAATGTTAACACTTTGTGAGATTCTTCTAATGTTGCATGAGATGAATTGCATAACAAACCTTGCACAAGAATGATCCATATATATAGCTGACTTCATTAGGTTCGAAAAAGGGTGTGTCAGACTCTAGATATGTTATATAACTCGATGACTACTTTAAATGACAATTTTTCACCACCAAGCAAGCTCGCCAAATTTAAAATACCCTAATAGCTACTTCTTGATTCAATTTATCACGGTTATCTCGTATATCATTATTAACGGGAAAGAGATTAAAATGCACACATTCAAAAAGTAAGTTGATATTGTTAGAGATGAACTTGAAGAAGTGCTTATTACACATAATTTATATGATTCTATTATATCTAAAATGAGGAAAAAAATTCAAAAAATCTCCCAATTCTTGTCAAATGAGATTAGATATCATTTCAAAAAGGGATAGCTTCTTGAGGCCATGGGATTTTTCAATCCTAACTTTTGGAATCCTCTAGGAGGTAGTTTTGTTGATACATTTAAAAGATACATGGGTACTATAACTAAACATTTTTTCATAATCAGTTGAATGTAATGGATTTCAGATTAATGGTATTCTTCAAAAGGAAACTCTTGCATTGCAATCAAATCAATTCAGACAGGTAATGAAGGAACAATTTGATGAACTAAAAGATCCAACAGAGAAGGGAGCAATAACAGTTCTATGGAAAATTATTTATCCTAGTTCAATCCTTCCGAAAAACATAAGTGAGTATTTCATATTGTATGAACTATGTCAGAAAATGATATTGGAATTAGTTGAAGACAAAAGATTTTTCAGTGCATTAACATTTATAAAATCAAAATATTGAAACATGCTTGATAAA
The DNA here is from genome assembly GCA_018340775.1 of Taxus wallichiana var. yunnanensis. Taxonomy (NCBI): domain Eukaryota; kingdom Viridiplantae; phylum Streptophyta; class Pinopsida; order Cupressales; family Taxaceae; genus Taxus; species Taxus wallichiana. Next base: position 336,005,005 of record CM031236.1, read on the forward strand.
AATCTAGAGACCGCTTGAGGATGTACGTTTCAAGATATGATGTGGATACTTTCCTTACAAACGGGTAATGGCTATATGGAATTCTCTTGCGAGAGAGCAAAGGGATCGATAATACTAATACGGGGAGTTCGAGATAACAATGAATCGGTGACTAAAAATCACAACCAAAGATTAGATAAAAGTGTTGGACAACAATCTCTTTAGGATAACTTTTCAATTGATCTAGCTGATATTTAATAAAGAATATCGTGCATGTATATTTGTATTCCTGGAAAGAAATTTTCATAATAGGATTCTTATTATAATTATGTATAATGTTATTTTTGTACATTTTTAATTTAATGTACATTTTTACTATTATTTTCAAAGTGTTGCAATGTTTTACCTGATGAAGTTTTTTTAAATGTGTCATACTTATTGTTCTATTTTCCTTTGAATTAAAAAATAAAATTACATAATTAGAGAATTTTTGTTGTTTTAGATCATTTTAGTTTTTGTTCTTTGAATATTAATGCTACTTGTAGTTCATTTTCCTATCAAGACTCAACAAAGTATTGTAAAATGATAATAAAAATATATTTACCATGTAATAAATATAACAAACATAATAAAGAATAAAAATCACCTTAAAAATCAGTTTGAATAGAAAACAGTCACAATTAACGGTATATTATAACTAAAGTAAATGTAAAATTCAACAATCCACACTTATTAAAGGTTGTAACTTTCAACGTTGTTATATAATATGAAAAACTTTTGATAATAAAACTCAACAATAATTATAATTTCATAATGATAAGAATATTCTTCTCTATGTCAACAAATTATTTTAAAATGATAATCGAAACAATTTTTATAAGAGGATTCAACATTATCCACATTGACTAAAGTTTGAAACTTTCAATATTGTCATATAATCAAAAATAGTTTTGATAAGAATACTCAACAACAATTCTAATTTAATAATGTCTTATGAAGATTCAACTTTGAGAAGATTCTTCTCTATGTAAATAACAATAATAAGAATTTTAGCATGTAATAAATATAACAAATATAATCGAGATTAGCAATCAAATTTAGAATCAATTTGAATAGAAAAAAGTCACAATATAAAAAAATTAAAAGTAAAATGACACAATCCACATTGATTAAAGTTTGAAACTTTCATATTATCATATAAAGTGAAATAATTTTATAAAAAGATTAAACAACAACAGTAATAATTTCATATTGTTTTTTGTAGATTCAATTTTGAGAAGATTCTCCTCTATGTTCTTCTCTCTCCTAAACTAATGAAATTTCTTTCACAACACCAAATTAGACCAAATCCTTTGCAGAAGCTTCAATATTCGAAAGAATCAATTTTTCTTGATTTACAACTTCACCAACAAACAATAATGTTTGATCGTCTTAATCTTACTTCTTCAATAGTAATTCTAGATCCATTACATTTGCCTTTATAATTCTTCTCAATGTAATAGTCTTCTTGTTTAGGATGACAAGATTCTCTTTCAATTCAATTGTTGCATTTACACTTTTCCTTGCATTTTGTAAATGCAAATTAAGAACAATAGCCTCATTATTCAAATTTGCATACTTTGACTGCATGTCACAAGAGAAAAACTATTAGGAAATTTTCAAAAATGAAATTAATACTTGAAAATTGAGTAAGACTTACCAATGTCTTATCTTGTTCCACAGTTTCTATAACTAAAAGGCCATTGTCTCACGACCACATATTGTGGTAGGCTTATGCTTCTGCATTTAAATTCTCAACTCATTTCAACATATTGGTCAACACTTCATCTTCATATTTATTATCAAATTTTTACATAACCAAACATAACCTAATTCAACAAAATATCAATATTTCAGGACTCCTTTCGATGTGAAGAATACAAAATATGTCTTTGGTTGTGATTTTTGTATCATAAATTTATTTATTTTATCAAAATCTTAGCCCTAAACTCCCAAAATTTTAATTCTTCAACCTCCTTCAAAATAATATCAATATTGTCTTCCGTGTTATTAGCCAAAATATTACCAAGTGGAAAATTAGTTTCTAGTCATCGGCTTAAAATAGAGACCTATACAGGAGATGGTGTTCTTGATCTATCATGTCTTCCTAGAGAATAATTCCTTGCCACATGAATCATATCTTAGGGATTGAATGTTCCATGCTCCTGAAGTCTACTTTCAATCCCAAGATACTCATCATCTAAATCAATATTATTCAAGAGATAAACACCATGTCCACTAGGAAAATTTCCCACTAACAACATTGGAAATTCAGAGGCAAAATTAAGTGTGCCCCTACTTGTAGTTGGCCGAGAAAATGAAATATTCTTGCTAGTGAACATTGTCCTCATATTTCTTGGTGGGGGTGGCAGAGGTGGCATGTGGATTTGTGGTGGACGCTGTAATGGAGCCCCTAAGACATTGAATTGTAATTTTGTTAATAATATGAAGAAATTCAAAATTCAAACATAATAGAAAGTAAAAATAAATAAATTCATATATGATTATTAAAAATTAAAAATTACTCTTATCGGAGGAATAATGTTGAGGTGCAATTAAATCCCGATTCTCTTGATGTTATTTTTGTATAGAGTAGACTGGAAAGACTCGGTAGATGTGATCTAAAATATAATTTAGAATTATCAATTAAATATCTATCAGTCTTGAGTGTTGAATTTTATATCAACTAAATATATATCATCAATTATCAGTAAGCATATATAAAACAAGTTGTTCTCTTTGGTAGTTTTTGTTACATAAAGCAAATAAAATTATATGAAATTTTGAAACACATACAAGTTTTATATAATTAATTACATTTATTTTAATAAAATTTGAAACATATATACACTATAAATTAAAATACCTACAATTAATGCCTTTGGTATTTTGGTTGATTAGGTATGAGGTTTTATGGAACTCATCATATTTTTAGTAGGTGGAGGGGTATCCTCCTCTATTTTCCGATCATCATAAATAGTAACATAATCTCCAAACACAGTAGAAGTGACATCGATAAGCAGCATCCCTTCGTGATGCAGCCACATATGTCAACTTATGTTATAATTTAACTTGATAGAATTGTTAATTCATTTAAAATATTAAATTTTAAAGTTATGTATTGATAATTATAATATAAAAAATAATAATTAAAACCATCTAATAGAAAATAGGACTCACCTCTTGCTCTTCAATTGTTAGTGTTAAATTCAATTTTTTTAGCTTTGAATGCATTCTTTGTTAGAGGAGGGGTGCCGCGTAACTTATATAGAGACTCATAATATAAAGCAAGAATAAAATTTGTGGAACTAATGTAACATTATCATTCAAATGAATATTTTCCAAATCATCTCTTATCACGGAGGATAATTAGTTACACTACAGATCTAATTGCTACGCATTTAAGGTCCGAATGATATACGCTAAAGCCCACCAAGGAATATTCATATATCAACCTTGCAAAATGATTCTAGCACGGAAGAACTGCACAACAACCTGCACAAATGGGTGATTGAAATCATTGAGGTGGATCCCTCTTTTTAAAGGGTTTTGTGAAGCTGTAATTGTCAATAAAATAAAGAGAAACATTTTGTTAGTAAATTTTGAACATAAAAAACTTTGTTAAATTGAAAATTTTGAAAATGTAATATTGTAAAACAGAAAATAAACTTACAAGTAGAAAAGAACAACTACATCAATAGAAAACTGAAAATTTGACTCTAGATACTTGCATTCTTCATCTGTTAAAACAACCTTAGTTGAAAAAGGGTCTACATTTTGTGTGGTAGTCCTATGATATGCTCAATATCATTTGGTGACATTCAAAGGTCTCTGCATGAGATGGGAGTGTATAATGAAATGTGAAAGTGGATGTGTCATATTTGAGCAAAATATTGGTAAGTGATCTATGTTGTCTTAAATTGAGGCATATACAAAGAGCCACTGTGGAAACTGGTTTCTTCGATCCATTGGGATTATGTATTAGGATCCTCAAGAAATTTGTATAGTTGTGAAAAAATGAGGCTCTTGTATAAAAAATTATTCATATTAGTTGTTGAAGCAAATGAGCTCTTCGGCTCTCTGGAAGAACACTTCTTTCTTTGTGACATTAGTTCAAAGTGTTATAAATTTCTTGTTTGTAGCTATGCTTGGCATTATTGATGGTTACTTTTTGTATGCCTAATGTCCTTTAGCGTTAAAGTTTCTTCTTGTGTTTTTCCTCATATACTTGCAGCTCCATTACTCTGTCTTCTTTGTTACGTGGTGTGAAAATTTCCTCCTTTTACGTATTTATAGAGAGAAAGTGGGCCACCAAAGAATTTAATGTGGCACCTTCAGTGACAAACAAGATGCCACCGACCAGGTAGAATAAAGTTATTACCGATTGGTAGCATAATGAATGAGATAGACCAAGAGCATCGATAATGCTACCAATCGATAGATCGGTTAGTGGCATTATCTTTGCTACTAGCGGTAGCATTCTTATCTTGACATGAGAGGATAGCATGTATTATCTTGATGACCATTAGCATTCTTTATGTTACCGCCCATTATCATAGAATATGTTACCATCTGTTAGCATAGAATATGCTACCATCCGTTAGCATATAATATGCTACCGGCCGATAGCATACTTAATGCCACCTAGGCCTGGTAGCAAAGATAATGCCACCATCCAGTAGCATAGATAATGCCATCAGCTAGTAACATAGATAAGACCACCTACCGGTAGCATATATAATGACACCAGCCGGTAGTATAGATAATGCTACCACTGGTAGAGTTTTGTATATAGTCTCGTTGCTTAAAAAACATCTTTAGAAAATCACCTCACGTGTGAAACAACTTTTCTTGCAATTTTCCATACAAGTGAAAGTGGATTTACCAATATTCGCCAAATATTTTCTAATGATTTTTTGGAGGGACCCTTAAAATTTTCCCTAGTTTTACGAAAACGTTGGTGTGGGAAGGCGGTTGATTTGCACAACTTGTATTGTTAATTTTCACTTAATTTTGGCATGAAAACATGAAGAGGAAGGCAAGCGTAAAATTGTGAGGTGGAGGGCAGCTTTAATAATTATGTTTTACACTTATGTTTGGCGTGGAGGTTGGCAAAAGAAAGCAACTTGGATGTCTATGACTTGACTTTTTTTCTTTTCCACTTAATTTTGGCATGAAAAGTATGAAGTCATGGTAGTGTAAAAGATACAAGCAGTAGGAAGCTTGTCAAAAATATGTTTTGAATTTTCCAACGTGAAAATCCAAGTGGAAGGGCATCTTTAATAAATTTGACTTGCCCAGTGAGTTGCTTCCCCCAAAACTATGACTTACATCGAAATTGGCGTGGAAATTTGAAGAAGGAAGCTGCATGGATTTAAAGGCAATTGGATTCCTTCCAATTTGGTAAACAAGGCCATGAAGATCAACAAGACTTTCCCATGCAAAAATACTGCATTCTTTTCCCCATAGCTGCATTGAAAATAGCTTGAAAACCAACGTAATTAATTAATTTCACCTTTGTCTGAGGCCATGGATGACTTCTCAAAACCCTAGGCTCGAGAAATGGTTAGGAAGAACCACAAAAAATACCAAGGAATTACGAGAAAGATTATGGAGAAAAACCAAACACAAAATAAATAAATAAAAATGAAATACCGTGAGAAGTAGTAGATAATTGCTCAAAAATAACTCACCAATTAGCTAGTCTGTAGAAACTCTTCCTCAGGTGAATGCTCCACTTAGAGGTGAAAATAATACTAGTGTGGTAACAATGATGGGGTGAAGTGGTTTATATAACCCAAAATTCACTAATTTTAGCTCAATCTACTTTTAAAAGAACATTATTTAATAAATAAAATGCTTTCAGACAAAGTATAGTGAAGGAATTGAGTGAGCTTATGCATGTGGGTATTTAATGAACTTGGCTTAATAACTTTCTAGGTATACCTTTGAGCAACACGAGCAACTGTAGGAAAAACAAAACATAAAAACAACCCGTGACTTAAAAAGAACAAAAAAATTTAAAATGGTTGTCCCAAATTCCAAGGTGAAATCTTGGGAACACCAATAATAACCCCAGAAAAAATATTATAAAAATAGTTAAAATTATAATTTTTGAAATACTTAATCAAAATCAAGAATTTGCCTCAATATTTATGCAAACCGCCGCTCTACGCAGAATGGTACATACATAACCGCCACTTTGTGCGGAGTGGCGATTTACGTAATTGTCGTGACATTTTTGTATTTGATTTAAACCTTGTATTGGTTGCATAACCAACATAATGGTTACGTAACTCACGCTTTTTGTAAATTGGTGGTTACATAATCATCGTGGTGGTTTCATCCCCAAAAAGTGGGTCATACCTTAGGACCCCAAAAACTCCAAAAAAGAGAAAAATTGAGCATTTTTAATAAAACAAACTATAAATCCTATGTAACTCCCCCTTTTGATCATTTTAATCTGTAAAATTATAGAAAAAACGCCTACATAAAGTTTTTCACATTTCCTACATTTTAGAATAGAAATAAATAAATGCAGATAACTCACCTATACGTGACTTGTTGCTCCTCCCACTGGTTGGGCTGCCATTATCTCAATATCCTCTCTGTTTCGACTGTACTCTCATACAAAACCGTCACAGGTAATCTAGAGCTCAAATTTCACTAGGTGGGTAAGTGCAAATGATTTCCCAAAATGGTAATTTTGAGATATATATAACATTTTCTAACATTTTTTTGAGTGTGTGTGTTTTGTAGGGCGGGAGCATTGGCGTAGGTATATTTTTCCTCACCATGGATATGGTACGTACTCTTGTTGTTTTAGTTCTAATGTTTTTGATTATATCATTATATCTACACTTGATTCCCTTTTTCTTCTTGTAGGTAGTGGGAAGCTTGGATTGGCTTGATATCAACACATGGATGTGTTAGGTATAATTTCTAAATTTCCCATTTGAGAATGCCATACTCAAACTTCACATTTTACACCTCTTCATGGCTAAAATGCTTCTCTGAGGGGAAATATATACACACCCAAATTCACACATGCTACATTTTTAGAATGGTTTAAATCCCCAATGATGATAAATTATCGATTCCAATGATGTTCAATTCCATTTTCCCACTTGCAAAGCATGTTCTATTAGCTTATTTCACTTTATTTTTCCTTTTCCAACTTTTTCTCACTTTCCTTAGTTATTTTGCAGCCATTTTCCTAGCATTTTTGGCCTTAAGTTACAGAACCACACCAACGGTTACATAATCATTGTGGTAGTTGCATAACCATCAGTTTGTGTAGGTGGGGGTCCATGCACATTTAAATGAGACTTTTATCATGTTTTGAATGCATGTTTTCTTCTTATAACTCACCTTTCTCACACGTTTCTTAACCGACTAAGTTGTTCTTGAGCTTGTTAGATGTGTATAGACTTCTTCTTCCTTACTACTATTATTAGTAAGTCAATTTCCCCTCCTTGTGGTGATGTGGTACTTCTTGGCTGCTAAAGCGGGTGGATCACTTCTCTCCCAATTTTCTATAAAAACCAAGATTTTTCCTTAAGCATTGGTTGGAATATGTTGATTTGGAATTGCATTGTTATGCTACCGGAATCCTACCAATAAGTAAACAAGAATACAAAATTTATTTTCCTTATTATTTTTCTTTCATTACTACCATACCACCTACAAACCAAATAGCTCCAAAACCGCTTCATTTCTTTTGCACACTACCGAAAAATCTCCCTAGAAACGTTTGGAAATTCATTGGAAAAGAAGTTGAGGGGATCTAAAAATCATTACCAACATTGAATTTGACTCTGTAATACATTTCTAGGCTAGAGGTGTTTTAAATTCCTAAAAGGTTTCCTTTTCTTATTTAGATAGATTTCAAATCATAATCTGTTAGAATACATTTGTTTTAAGGAAGTAACATTTACATTAGTTTCTATTTGAAAATATTCCATTGATGACTTCTTCTCAGCTCATCCCTATGGATTTTCATGGTTAAAATTCGAGAGGAGGTTCTTGCCACGGTGTGGTGTTAATTATTCACTATTAGATTGTTCATAGAGTTCATTGCATTCAATATTTAGATCTAGTTTACACAGTATTCATGTACAATAAATACGGATAATATACTACATGAAATAGTTATTAGATATAGTATAAAAGCGCATAGGAAACTCTTCATAAATAAGTAGTATATATGTGCATGGAAATGATGACTATAAATAGTACATAGCTACACAATAACATATAAAACAAATTTAATTTAGTCACATATGAGGATTCCCTCTTCACCATGGCCATGATCAAACCCTGGTGAAGGGGTACAATTATCTTACCCTTTTGGAACTAATCCATGGTAGGGCACAACAACCAAAGAATGAAGTAAGGTAAACTATAAATAATACCATGGCGGATGATATTTAGCATTGGAAGATGATAAGGAAAAATTATTTTGTGCCTTCCTTTCACCGTAATACATTGGATGAGATTCAAAGCCACCTGGGGCTTAATGTTCTTATCATCACTCGATTCATTGAATTGAACAAATTCACCCCTATTTTCTGTCTTAGAAAGGTGGAAGCCAAAACTAGTGGGATTTAAAAAGAGCTCCTCTCCTAATACCTTTACTTCTGTTTGAACAATGAGATTTACTCCAAGCATGTAGAATTAAATCCCACCTCAAATATTCCTCATTAACCAAATTATTTCACTAAGCAAGAAGGGACATTCACCACATCATAATGAGACACCTAAAAGTGATCATCCCTAACCCTTTTATTATTCTAATTAATAATATTCAAATAATTATGATAATTTCCATAAAAAAACCTATTCATAATTCCACCCCTCAAGGGAAACCCCTCGATCTTAGGACTTGACAAGGAACCCTTTGATACCATTGTTTTACTCATTTATTTGAATCCCAAAATGAGGAGGATTCGAGTGACAGATCCTATATCGAAGGGACAGGGCTTAGATCATAAGGAATTTGATTTGGTTGTTTTTGCCTTTATAATTTGAAAGAGCAAAAGGGGGTTGATAACCCTATCATGGTTGATAGGGGGACCGTGTCGGGGTAGTGCTCTCATGTGGAGGTGGTTAAATAATAGGTGAATTTGGAGCTTCTTAGGATGGATACTAATATCAATAAGAGCATGCTTTAATTCATTCTTAAATAATGACACATTATGAGGGAAAAGGTTGATAACATGGCTTTAATTCTTAATAATGGTAGCATGGAACTACTCCAAGATAGGTGTAAGTTCTTGGAAAAATAAGTTTATCATTTGAAATATTTACTTAACCAAGTGATTAATTAGAGCGTGCTCCACATTAAATCCACTATTAAACACCTTCATCTAATGGCCCAATTGATTAATGCAAAAAAATATCTTGAGAATGAGGAGTCCTCAAAGAAAATAAAATGTGGCTTGTCCGAGTCAAATCTACATAACACAGGTGCCTCCATTAACAAGTTTTCCAAGGAGTGGACAATCCTCCTTAAATATATTGAGAAGAATTATGATAGAAATTTATGGTTGGTGCCTTGGCTAAAGGATCATGTTTCGTGTTGTTGATTTTTCTCGTATATGGTTTCTGTTAGTTTTTGTTATAATGTTGTTATTATGTACTTTTTTTGTTACGTATCATTTATATATATCCTTTTCCCAATGGTCTCTGGTTTGTAATGATGCTTTTCCACTCAAAGTGGGATTTGAAAATTTATGGGGAAGGGACCGCTTAACCCTCTTTTAATTATAATAAAAACTACATGATAACATAAAAAATAAGTGAGATAAGTATACAAAAGGATCATTGGATAAAAACTTGGAGGCACAAGGACATGTAAATGAAAATTGGATCATAACTTAATGTATGAATACATAGAAAATATTATTATATAAAATCTTAGAGGAAGTATAATCATAAACATATCCACATACACCCCCTCATAATTTTGAATTATATGAGATAGCATAATATGAGAGTTTCATTCAAATAAGAAATATTAAGTAGTTATTTACCATGTGGAATATAGTATTTCTAGAAGAAAAGAAGAGTGAAAAAAATTAACACTATGTATGGTGATGGTACATGCATCAAAGTAGATGATCCCACCATACTAGATGTTTGGAAGGTAGTGCAAGCATATTATAGTTCTAAGAGATCCAAGAAAGGGCATATCCCATAGAAAATTCTTCCAAGTTGAAACAAACACCAAACATGATTACATAGTAGTCCATATGACCCGATAAACTGAACATGATGTTAGCTCTAAGAGTAAGATCAACTTATATTAAATAGATGATTGTGTTAAATATGGTCCTAAAGATGCCTCAAAAAATGAGAATTTAGTTCATAAAAATCCAATGTGTTGTGTAAATGTATGACAATAGGTCCTAACTCAATTCACATTGATAATGTGTCAAAGAATACCATTTAGTATGATGTTCCTTATGGATTTCATTCTATATGATTATAATACATGGGAATTGAGACAATAAAACAACCAAGTAGGAAATGCTATTTAATACTATAATCTCTCTAAAACTATAAGACTCAATCAGAAAAATGATTTCTAGTACATCAACAATTTCCATTATTTAAATGACTCCATGGAAAATATGGATGAGGGAATATAGTTAAGAACTAAAAATATATCTCACATAATCAAGTAATGATTGGAATAATTATACTACACAAAGTGCCAAGTAAGTTCCAACTAAGTTATTTCAAGAAGAATTTAATGGCATATAAATCATTATATGTTCTCAAGAAAAATCTATCCTTAATACAATACCTAAAACATTATAGAATGGGTGCAAGTTTATCATAATGGGTCCTAATTAAATTCCCATTGAAAATGTGTTAAATAATACTCTACAATATGAATGTGCTTATGGATGTAATTTCACATTATCAAATTAGATTGATGTTTAGATGATATAACCACTGAATAAAGTAGAAAATTGTGTTAAATACTATAATCTATCTACAACTATAGGATTTGATCATGAAATTGATTTACAATATGTCAAAAATATCCATGATATTAATAAATTCATGGAAAATCCAAATAATGGGATGCACTGAGGCATTGGAAAACATTTCTAACAAGATCAAGAAATGAGTGAAATAAATCCACTAAACAAGGTGCCATGTAAGTTCCAATTAACTTGTTTGAAGAAGAATATAATGGCATAACCATAATTGAATGTGTTCAAGAAAAAACTATCCTCAATATGAGTCCCAAAAATTCCAATAATGAGGACCACTTTTTCAAAGTGAGGATAAGGTATCAAAAATAATCAAAAATTAGTTACTTCTACCTCTAATAAGGTATCAAAAAATAAAAAAATTGATGATTGATAATTTGAAAATGTACAAGGAAGGGATCCTTAACCCTTTTTGCATCTATTGAAAAAAATACACAATAACATAAAAAAAAGTGACATAAGTATACAAAAGTACCATTGAATAAAAACTTGGAGGCACAATGACATGTAAATGCCAATTGGATCACAACTTAAATGTATCAATACATACAAAATATTATTATATAAAATCTTAGAGGAATTATAATCATAAACATATCCACATACACCCCCTCATAATTTTGAATTAGATGAGATAGGATAATATGAGAGTTTCATTCGAATAATGAATATTAAGTAGTTATTTACCATGTGGAATATAGTATTTCTAAAATAAAAATAAGACTATAAAAAAATAACACTATGTATGGTGATGGTACATGCATTAAATTATATGATCCCACTATACTAGATGTTGGAAGGTATTGCAAGCATATTATAGTTCTAAGAGAGCCAAGAAAGGGCATATCCCATAGAAAATACCTCCTAGTTCAAACAAACACCAAACATGACCTGCATAGTAGTCCATGCAACCGAATAAAATGAACATGATGTTAGCTCCAAAATGAATATCAACTTATAGAAAATATATAATTGTGTAAAAGATGGTCCTAAATATTTGTCAAAAAATGAGAATTTAGTTCATAAAAATCCAATGTTTTGTGTAAATGTATGACAATAGATCCTAACTCAAGTCACATTGACAATGTGTCAAAGAATACCATTTAGTATGATGTTCCTTATGGATTTCATTCTATATTATTAGAATACATGGGAATTAAGACAATATAACAACCAAGTAAAGTAGGAAATGGTATTTAATAATATAATCTCTCTAAAACTATAAGACTCAATTAAAAAAATGATTTCTAGTACATCAACAATTTCCATGATTTAAATGACTCCATGGAAAATATGGATGAGGGGATATAGTTAAGCACTAAAAATAAATCTCACATGATCAAGTAATGAGTGGAATAAATATACTACACAAAGTTCCAAATAAGTTGTTTCAAGAAGAATTTAATGGAAAAAATCATTATGTGTTTTCAAGAAAAACCTATCCTTAATATAAAACCTAAAAAATTACAGAATGGGTGCAAGTTTATCATAATGGGTCCTAACTAAAGTCCCATTGAAAATGTGTTAAATAATTCCCTGCAATATGAATGTCCTTATGGTTGTAATTTCACATTATCAAGTTACGTGGGTGTTTATATGATATAACAACTGAATAAAGTAGGAAATGGTGCTAAATACTATAATCTATCTAAAACTATAGGATTTGATCATGAAATTAATTTACAATATGTTGAAAATATCCATAATATTAATAAATTCATGGAAAATGCAAATATAAATAACACGATCATGAAATGAGTGAAATAAATCCACTAGACAAGGTTTCATGTGTTGGTACCTAAAATTACACCCCCTTGGGGCCAGGAAGTATCAACATATGAGCTGATAAACTTTGAGAATGACATACTATAATTATATTTCATTTGTAGTTGGGGAAGGATGTATGAAAAACCTATTTGAACTTGAATTTGATGGGATCAGGTGACACATGCAAAGGGGATGACCTTCCCTACTACTTTAGGCCCTACCTTCAACCAAGGTGAGAGAACCCATTTTGTAACCTGAATTTGAAAAAAGATAAGCGTAATCAAGGCTTCTTAGTCTTTTCTTTGGAGCTTTAGTATCATTCTTGAGTGAACATGGTCAATATATGCACAATTTAACTCCTACGAGTCGTCACACTAAATGGTGCAAATTTCACTCAAGCAGGACTCAGGCTACTCTAGACAGTGGGAATTTTTGTTGGTTCCTGCATAGTTATGAAAGGGTAAAATGAAGATCAGGTTTCCTTTCAATAGTATTCATACATGTTGTGATAGGATGACTAACATGATATTTTTGTTTTTTGATGAGGCTAAAGTTTTATTTTATAATGACGGGGGATTCAAAAATGATAAGTCTCTATTGGGCCCCAGAATATTGGCTAAGTATAAGAAGGCGCATGGGCACATGGGACCTATTTGAAGAAGGGTGCACATGTTGAAGGCGCACAGGGTAGGGTTCTAGTAGGGTTTAGAAAAACACATGACACACGTGTAAGACAAGATGGATTTTGGGACTTAGCCATATTCGAGTTCCGCATGAACATAAGAAAAGTGTGACCCATCTAGCATGCAGAGTGGATAAGGTACCAACTTGGAAGCTTGAGGATCATGAATGGAATATTCCATGCATGTAATGGAAGGATCCAGAAGGATATCATTACAAATAGTACAGAGCTCGGATCAAAGGATGCATGCTCCATTGGAGGACCACTTGGACACTTGACAACCAATCGATACCACAGAAAGCATGGTGGTGAAGGAAAAAATCTATATATAGAGGTGTGCGGATAGTAGAAAGGATCCTGAGCAAGGAGAGGTGGTGGAAAATAGGTGAAGCTTTATAGAAATATTATGGAGGATTATATGGCTTGGGATTAGAGAAAATATAGGAGTGATGGCATATTTAGAGGGATGGGTCTGTGTTTATCCTTGTAATATGAAGGACATAGTTTAGTTCCTCATGCATGACCTTGCTCTGCATTGTTATATGTTCATTATGGCCTCAATGAATGTAATGTGGTTACTGAACATATGAATAGAAGGTTCTGTTCTAAAGCATATATGTGTTCATGAGCATAATTCTAATGCATTTCCTTTGTTTATGAATTAGTTCCATATGTTGTTTGATACTTCTCTTTTGTTATCTAATGGGTGCATTAATATGAAAACTCATCCTAATTTCTTTGAATGAATGCATAGTTCTTTGCCATTATTTTGCACTTAAGTATATGTCATAGATGATGTATTCACATAAGACTCACATAAAGGAGGGGCTTGGTGCCTGCGCATGCCTCGGGTGAGCACCCTGCACCCGTTGGGTGATAGGTCGGCGCACATGGGATTAGACTGTTGTCCTAAGGGAATAAAAATGACTACATCTTGGTTTCGTTGCTGGGACCTATTTTCAAATTTGTTGTGAGAAATAACATACATATTCATCCTTGTGATGCATGATGATAGAATGTCTAACCTTGGAAATTCTTGAAACATGGTTCAAGAGCATGGAGGATGAGTTTTCTCAAAGATTCAACATTGGACCTGAGTTCAATGCACGTAGATGGGTAGAAGAGAACTTGTACCATGAGTTGTACAAGAAATTCTTCTGTTGTTTTCCAGTAGAACTATATGAATGGATTTCAGCATATGCATCCAGATCAAGCTGGTACTATAGATCACGCATATGGACCCAAGATGATTACTAGAGGCTACAGGAGTTGATCATTGGTGGAAAGGAGTGTTTTCTAGCTATACTCTAGAATACGCCATTTCTACGTATTATTACCCAAAAGTTTTTGAGTTTGAGTTTCTGAGGGAGCCCAAAGGATCATTTTTGCATGTTATCCCTTTGGCTATGAATATCTTGGTCATTTCCATAAGTTAAGAAGCATTCCCCATGGTTGGCTAAGCTTCTCTGAGTGTTGGGTGAGGAAGCTAGGGTGGAGGAAGATGGTGAACATTGCAGCTGAAAAGAAAAGGAAGGAGACATTACTCAATTATAACAAAGCTTGTGAAAGGGAGATAACTAGATAACGTGAGGTTACAAGTGTGATGGATCTATAGAGGTAGACGTTGTGGGAAGGAGTTGAGGTTCACGTAGAGGATGTGGAACATGAGTAGTCTGTGCTACCCCATCTTGGAAAGTGTGGGAGAGAAGCCCCTTTAGCTTCTGATGAGAGTTCATTGCATGAAGAAAGGATAGTCATCGGCACGCATCTTAATCCACCCGAAACCAACCCCGGTGCTTGGTTTTCCAGATCAAGGAATAAGTATTGTTAACTCGATTCGTATTGGTGGGAGTAACCAATCTATGCCTAGGAGATATAATTTATTATTTGAAACATCCATGGTTGCGTAAACCATTCGATATTTGGAGGAATTTTTGGACAAGGTGTAAGTACACCAGGTTTGGGTATCATGTCTAGGAGTGGTGTGGGACACACAACTGGTAGTGGGACAATATCACAAACCATTAGCACATAGTTTAGTGGGACATTTGGAACACTAGGCGCGACCACTTTAGGCCATTTTCCATTTGTAAGATGTGGATCACGGTGGTGTAGGGGTTAAAGGACCTAGAGGATTTGGAGGATGCGGTGGTTCGGGAGGAATAGGACACTGGTGGATCTAGTGGATCTCGGTGGAGGAGGAAAAACCGAGGGAACCAAGGCTCGAATTAGGAGGAAAAGGGTCGCAACCACCTCCACAAGTATTTTTGAGATGTCTTTGCACTTACCAGACTATAGGGGTATTGAAGATGTTGCAGAGCATGTGCACAAGTGTGAATTACTATCATGTGCAAAAGGGATCACTACCCGAAGTGGAAGGGAAGTCAATTTATAATAACGTTGCAAGTTAACGCACATAGTTAGTACAGAAATATGACCCCCATCAAACGGTGATAAACTAAATTACATTGAAGAACACCTTCTTAGAAGAATTCCATATTCGGAATTTGAACAAAGAGCATCGGCACCTTGAAGGAAATCCAACAAGGAATGGAAAAGAGTGTACGAGAGTATGATGCGTGGTTCAAAACTCTCTTGTCAAAACTATCCTATGGCATTCACCCTTCTCAACATGCTCAATGGTTTGTTGGAGGATTGATAACACCATTTATAAGCGAACTATAACACAAGACTTTCATGAGACTGCAAGGCATTGGAAGTTACCATGTATGTTGAGGCTATTGGGAGCATTGATATTGGTGTTAGGCCTTTTCGGAGGCTCAAATTGATATAATGACCAAGCAAGTTGGAGAAGCTATCTATGGCAAACCGAACACATGAGGTTCGTAGTGGGCTTTGGTGTACAGACCATTTGTGAATTTGAAGGCCATGCAAAGGATAGTTTACCCCTAAATTTTTAGTACGCGTCATGGCAAAGTAGACTATGAGATTTTCCATGGGGATCATGATGTAAGTAGGTGCCCTCTACTATAGTGCATAATCTCCAATAATTTTTCTTAATATTACAAAATTTGTACCTCTACGACCCATGACAACAAGGATTGTAGACTGATTAATCAGATCCATGATGCTATTGATCTTGGTGTGCACTAGACTAGTCTTGTAAGCAATTCCAAGGATGATGATCATCACTATGAAGGGCGTGTAGATGGAGGAGCACATGGAAGAGGTTTTCACAGAGAGGATTTCTTGGTAAGATAGAACCGCGAGTGGAGGACAAAGTGAATTCCCGTGAGGAACCTGTTATAACTATGGATCTATAGAGCATTACAAACATGAGTGTCCTGATCTATTACAATGCTCGTGGTGTAGGAAGAAACATAAGTACGAAGAGTGTCTAGAGATTTATGAGCATATGAACCAGCAGCACCGGAAGGACAAAGGAATTGGGATGGTAAGCATCAAGAAGGTGATTCATAGTAGATGCCAAGGGTGGCACGTGAGTTAAGACTAGAACCTATATTAGTGACGATGTGAATGGAGGCCATGAGTACCAAGACAAAGTACACTGGTTTTAAGAGAGAAAGATGTACAAGGGAAGTATCTAGATCTTACTCATTGAAGGAGATGTATCAATAGACTATGGATGTGATTCAGATTTTGCAAGGGGAGATGTAATATCTAAAGGATAAATGAAAGTATTTTGAGCAAAGGAAGAATATTGAGGCTTTGAAGGAGTTCCTGGATGAATTCAAGGAAGTATGTAGGATGTTAAGGCAAGAGAATACTATTCCTTGCCAGGGAGAATGGTTGAGGGAGAAGGTACCATGCACTAGAGTAGAACATGAAAGGCATGTTTTGCATGCAAACCTTCCTCCTCACAGCCTTAACTATAATAAGGAAATTACATTGAATGCATTTGTTGATGTGTGGCTTTCGAAAGCAATATCCTCATTGACACGGGAGCGGAGGTCAATGTTATTACCTTGGATATCTGGCATCAAATGGGAATACCCACACTACAACCATCTTCAAATGTGTTGTATATGGAAAACAAGACAAAGACAATGCCCATTGGAGTCTTGAAGGATGCGGTTATCACTATTCAAGGCGCTAAGTTCACTAGGGACTTTGAAGTCTTAGTGCTCGCTGAGGTAGATAATTTCCCAACATTACTTGGGTGCCCTTGGTGTTATAAGAAAATGTTGACCTACGGTTTAAAAACGGTATATCATCTTCAAGAACAAGGAAGAAAGGGTGATTATTCATTTAACAGATGGAAATTTAGCACCCTATACTGAGCCGTTAGGAGAGGAATTCCTTGACATAATCTATGTGTGCTCCATCAGAGATCTAGATATAATTCATCCCATGGAGGGAGTTATCCAGTTTGAAGTTGCTCAGTCCTTAATTAATACCACTAGCATAGCATGTGACAATTGGGTGCATGGGACTTATGATTTTATTGGGTGATAGTTGAGAGGATCTATAACAAGGGTAATAAAAAGCATGTTTGGTCAAGCACCGAGAGGGAATAAGTTGCCAAGTTACTCAAGGAGTATACCATGAAGTTTTCTTGTGAGAAATGGAGGCTCGGTGGAAGAATGAGGATGAGAGAAGGGGATGTTCAATTATAACCTACTTAGAACGTAGCACACCTTTGGTGGGCTACACATTAGAGAGCCTCTTAGAATGGTGCAAGGTAAGATTTTCATTCTCTATAAGGTTCTCCATGAGCAATGCACCCTTTGTGATCCAATATTATTATGGTAGAGAGACGCATCATTTCATATCCAAGCATGTGAAGAGGCCTGGATGGGAAGCACAAAAGCGTTACCTCCTTCGTTATGGGTGCATAAGTTGTATTCCACCTTACAAGGTTGTGTGCATGCATGGTATATTCATTTAGAGATGCATCGTCAAATAGATAATTGGTAGGAGTTGGTGGTTGATCTCATTCAAGCTTTCAAGTATTGGAGTATGAAGCCAATAGTGGATAAGGCATTATAAGTAATCAAGAACCTTACAATGGGAGATAGTGTTATGGTGGAAGATAGGCTACTACGAGTTGTTGGGTGAGCCTTATTTGGAGATGCACCTCAATGAAGAAGAATCATAGGACATACAACTTGAACGCGCATGCATGGAAAAGGAAAAATGAAAAATGGTCTATGTAGTAGATGACAAAGAGATGGAAAGTTTTGGTGTTAACCATTTTGAAGGTACACGTGAATTCATAGATAACATTGATGAATGAGCATGCGCCTACCATTAACCATTGAAAACAAATAAGGTTAACATTGAGATAGAGGAAAAACCTAAGGAAGCTATTATGGGGACTATTGGCTGGAAAAATAAGTTTCAAGTACCATGAACTCAAATGCATCCTCCATTCCTTGTGGGAGATGAAGATCAAGTTGAAGGAAGGTGCGCAACTAATTTGGAAGAGGCCTTATTGGATGAATCCAAATTTGTGCGTATGGGTCAAGGAAGAAATAGACAAGATTATAGCATCTGGTATCATTGAGGTTGTGGAATAATTAGAATGGATAAGCCCAATGGTCATCAAGTATCAAAAAGAATGGAAGAATAAGGATCTGTGTGGACTATAGGGACCTGAATGTAGTATGTGTCATCGATCCTTTTCCAAACCCCTTCACTGAAGATATTTTAGAGTGAGTAGCTGGGTGCAAAGTCTACTCTTTCATGGATGGGTTCTCAGGGTATCACCAAGTCAGATTACAAAAGAAGACCACAAAAAGACAACTTTTTTCACTAAATGGGGAATTTTTTCCCGTATGGTTATGCCTTTTGGATTGAAGAATGTGCTTGTTGTGTTCTCATGCATCATGGTACAAGCATTTTAGGACTTCATCCATAAGTTTCTTCAAGTTTACCTAGATGACTAGACTATATATGGATTAGTGAAAGACCATTGTGACAATTTGAGGTTGATGTTAGAGAGATGTCAATAATTGAGGATATCCCTCAACATTAAGAAATGTGTCTTTAGTACTCCATTTGGAACCATGTTCGGACATATTATATGTAAATAAGGCTTACTAGTGGATCCCACCAAAATTGTAGTTATTGTAGGATTAGGGAGCCTACTAGTCAAAGCACAGTACATGGATTCCTTGGGCATATGGGTTACTACAAGAAATTCATCAAGGGGTATTCCAATATCACCGTGCCCTTGGAGGAATTGCTAAAACACAAGATTTCCTTTCATTGGGGAGAGGCGTAGCAGAAGGCATTTAACACTTTGAAGGATAGGCTTTTCACTACACCCATACTACATTTTCCTTCTTGGGATAAGCCCTTTCATGTGCATTTTGATGCCTCAGGGACAGCTATGGGAGCAGTACTAGCACAACCTGGTGAGGGGATTGTTGATCATCACTTGTGTTTTGAAAGTAGGAATTTGACACCAACAAAATAGAATTACACAACTACTGAGCATGAGGCATTGTCTATGATCTATGTGTTGCATAAGTTTAGGCAATATCTATTGGCAAGCACCATTTATATTCTACACAGACCACATGAAATTAAATTACTTGGTGAAAAAACCCATGTTGTAAGTGTGCATATGTCATTGGGTCCTATTATTCTAAGAGTTTGAGTTCACAGTGGTTCTAAAACTATGAAAAATCAATTCAGGACCTAGCAACTTATCAAGGATTAACTCAGGGGAGGAGACACAAAGCATTGAGAATACCATGTCAGACGTGCAACTCTTTAGGTTACGATGTGTGCCCTCAAACTTGGAATATATCGTGGTATTTTTGAAAAACAGTGTGGCGGTGACAAGATGAAGGCTCTGGAGAGGAAGTAGTTATCAATATGCGTCATACCCTACATGTTGATTAGTGGATATCTGTATAAGTTAGGACGTGATGAGGTTCTACGCCGATGCATATTAGAACATGAGTGCATGGAAATTATGGAGGAAGTGCATAGTGGGATTGTAGGAGGACACTATGCAGGAAATGCTACCATGCGGAAGATTCTACTCACAAGGATTTGGTGGGAAACCATCTACCAAGATTCTATTGAGTGTTCAAGGCATGTGACCATTATCAATGCCTTGGCAAGCATGGAAAGAGGGATGAAATGCCCTTGCGACCAATATCCAGTGCTAAACCATTTGAAAAATGGGCAATCAACTTTGTAGGTCCAATTTCACCAGCCGCACGAAGGACTGGTTCACAGCATATCATTACTTGCATTGATTACTTGACATAATGGGTAGAAGCAACACCTGCGAAGGATTACACTATAGAGATAGCTCCTATATTTTTATGGGAGAACATAATCAACATGTATGGTTGTCCTTTAAGCTTAACAATTGATAGAGGTACATATTTTCTCAATGAAATGGTCAGGATTCTATTAGCAAAATTTATGGTGGCCCATCACAAGACTAGCCCTTATCAACCTCAATTGAATGGAACCGATGAGGCATTTAGAAAAGTACTAATTCAAACACGTTGACCAAGATCTCGTGGCGTTGGATGACAAGATTGGCATGACAAGGTTTTAGTCGTTCTATGGGAATACAGGACAACCTACAAGAGGTTGAACAAGGCCACACATGCTTCAATTGGTGTTTAAGCGGAGGTTGTTTTTCCAGTTGAATTCATGTTACCATCATTGTGTATAGTGCAACCAGGAGGATTGGATGATGAACAAGAACCGGAAGAGAGGATTGATAATTTGATGTAGTTAGAAAAAGGTAATCACTTGCTAGATGGAGTCGAAGATAGAAAAAGTAAGAAAAAGGCATGGCATGATCTTCACATCAAGAACAAGCAATTTGAGGTTGGGAAGATGTCTTTTACGTATGATTCTAAGTATCGTGCCATCCAGGAAGTTGAAATTCCATTAGTTGTGCCCTTACATAATCTCGTACATCCTTGATTCATGTGCTTTCCGATTACAATTTCTAGATGGGACGAGATTACCTGGTCATTTCAATGGGAGTAGGATGAAGCCTTACTATAAATAAGTCTTCTTGGTGTTTGTAAATAAGGTAGTATTTCCAATTAGCTTAGAATTTCCCTTTATTGCTTTTTCTTTTCTTGTGTTTCCCTTTCTTGTTGCTTGTTCCTTTCTTTTGTTTTGTTTTGTGCCTTGTGCACCAGTAACCAAATTATTTTCTAAATTTGTGTATGTGTAGAGGAACTCACATCTATTTTAGTATGGGGTGGAGTAATGCAAAGAAAATTATATGCCAGTAATACAAGTTGAGTGGCCTAGTAGAAGAAAGCATGTAAGATTGAGAAAGCATGTGGGGAAATGGTAGATAATGAATTATGGTGTCAAGAATGTTGTAACAAATACCACATACAAAGGATGAAGAGTGTAGGAACAACATGAGGTAGGTGAGGGAAAAAATTAGGTAAAGGATAGAAGAAGTGCCTTCGGCGTTGTAGAGAGATGCACGCGTAAGAGTCTTCGGTCGATTAGAGTTTTATGTGCCGAAGTTTAGAACATTTTTCATGAAGGATTGGGGCGTGGGTAAGGGAGATTAAGGCAGGCCTAGTGGAAAAATATGCATTTAATTTTAAGTACGTTGGTAGACGGTGTAGCATTTATTACTAGAGAGGAGAAAAAACTATAAATATGAGGTCAGGAAATTCATTATTTTACCTTGTTATTACAAATTTGAAGCGCTCTTGCGAACTAGGGCATCCGGAGATATTTATGTGAAGGAAGAAGAATCTTAGAAATCTAAGTGTGTGACTAGAGTAGAGTTACAAACCGAGAAGGAAGGAGTACACAGGCATGAGAAGAGTTATTATTAGAAGTACACCATCTTGTGGAAGGTTTTCCTAGTTAGGGTTTAGAAGCTAAGGCACGAAGATATAAGGATTAATTCTAGGAGTTGAGTTTCGACATTGAGAAGAATACTAGAGCAAAGTAAGGATTTTTAAACTTTAAACCGATAGAAAGAATGAAACCAAAGAAGGTGACCATTTCACCATAGAAATAGAAGGGAAAGGGAAAAGTACAACAAACCGCTATCATCATGCGAGCTCCAATGAGTAATGGTATGAAGAAATACAATACCCATATGGAGTGTTGCTGGGAAATGAGTGGTTCTCACACTTGATATAGATGAGCGTGAGCAATTATAAGCCACACTGCAAGAGGACTACAAAGAAATAAATGGCATTGGAGCTAGTTCATCCATCTAACAGAAGGACACTAGATGGAATGCCAATATACATCGACGAGGTGAAAGTAAAGTTTGAGAAGGCAGGGCTATTTCAACTTTATGAGTTGCCTTACTTTGGCAAGCCCGAGCGGCTTTATCAATGGTTGATGTCACGCATGCACGAAGATCATTTCTACTTTGCTGAGCCACAAGAAGCGCATAACACCGCAGAGTTGATATATAATTTCACCGCCTAAATTATGAAGGAGAATCCATAGATGATGATTTGAGCTATAAGGAATCTTTCAAGGAAACAAGAGTAGCTTATGACTACAAAAAGGCTTCACGGTAATTTGACATCACAAAAATTCCAGACCCTGTTATGAAGATGGCCGCGTGCTTGGTCACCAAGCTTAATGATCAAGATAGATGGACACAAGTGAACAAGGCATGGTTGAATGTATGTCAGAAAATATCAGAAGGGACCATCTATAACTTGTCTTCCTTTATTACGGATGAAATCATAAGCAATGCACAAGAAGGAGAGAAGATATTATTTGGAAACGCCCTCCTCACCATCATCTTCTAAGAAATTTGGGTACTAGATGGGTTATAAAAAAATTTTGAGGAGTATCCAGAAGAGAACTCATTTCCCATGAAAAGGTTTGACAAGTATACTTGTGAAACCGTGACGGTCACTCACAAGGCGCACCTAGAAGTAGTATAAATAAATGTGTGCTAGAGTGGAGGATCCCAGAGTATTTTCCTACACTCGTGGATGGAGAGGCAGAGTTTGTAGTTTACCAACACTTCTGCATTGGCAGGTTCACTTTGAAAAATGGGACTAAGAGCCCATGGTGCAAGCTACCCTTCTCCTTCACCACACAATACTTCTAAGTAGGGGTCAACAAGTTTAAGGAGGCCAAAAGGCTAAGGTTCGACCTTAGTGAGGTTGACCAATACCACCGTGAGCTACGCCGAAATATCATCTACCCTAAGAAGCACATGTACCTAGAGAAGTGTGTATCCCATGAAATACAAATGATGAAACCGATAACATTTTTGATAGCTAGAAGGGCTGCAATGGGTATATCTCGTGCATAAGGCTGAATTTTGAGAAAGGTACCTATCTAGAGAGTGATGTATTTATTCCAGAAGACCCCACATGTCAGAAAAAGGCTACACCGAAGAAGAGGGAAAGAGAAGAGGTACATGAGAAAAAGGTACCAAGTGTGTAAACTGTATAATTGGTGGGCACGCTGAAAGTAGTCACGAATCCTAGCACTTACGTGCATAGAAAGAAGTCCACAGTCAAGGTGAAGACCCTAGAAGAAGAGGCACCAAAGCATGAAGATCCCCTCACACATGAAGAATCACCAAAGAAGATGTCACCTATTAAGGAGAAGGATAAAGAATAATCTCCTATACTGGAATCACCAGTTAGGAAGAAGCAGAAGGTGACAGAAGAGGTAGACTTAGAGGAGATGGAAATATTAGATGCCTATATTGGTGACAAGGATGACAATGAGCCTGAAAGAGGTGAAGACCACTTGGTATATGATATACATGAATTGGAGGAGGAGAAAGGTGAAGAGAGGTATAATAAGGAATTTGAAGAGGAGAATGATGACAAGGAAGAAGAGGATCAAGGAAAGGGGGTGAATGAAGAGGTGAGCACTAAAAACCAAGGAACCCCAAGCCTCGGCATAAAAGAACAAGTGGAAAAATTTGTAGAGAGAGAAGTGGCGGGAATCATGAAGGATTTGGTGGAGCAGGAGTTGGAGCAAAGTGCATATGAAATTTTGAAGGAGATGGAATAAGAAAGCATTGGGAAGGAATATGAAGCATGGGTGGAAATCCCAATTTGGTGGTAAGCTTCCCAAAATTTGTGTGAATAGGTGGGAAAGGCATAGTGGTGGCACAAGAGAAAGGAATGGTATACATTAATAATCCTAACAAGGTACAACGTGTGCACTTCCAAAGTACCATACAAACAAAGAAACTCCTAGCTATGTCTTCATTTGATGAAGAAGGTGCATATCCCGAACCAGAAGATGTTATCTTGGGCATTCGAGTCCCACGTAGATGAACTTGAGTTTAAAGTAAATCAGAGAGCACTGATGAAGGTGCCAGAAACAAAAGGAGTAAATCCCTTGGTGAACGCTCAACAATTATCAGATGAGTAGGTCTGCAATGTGCTCAACAAAGTTTCAGTTGAGATTGAGGCCAGACTGTTCGGAAGGAATGACAGAGTGAGATTCCTGGAGGAGGAACTAGATAAGGAGAGGAGGATCTCACTGAGAAGAGAAAGGAATTGAAGTAGGAAGATATTATCAAGTGTGTAATTAATGTGTAAGCTGAAAGAAGAAAAATAAAGGGTGTGTGATCTACATAAGAAAATTTAAATGATTACGGGTGCTATTATCTTAAAGCATCATGACCTAGCACCACCCGAGAAAAAATATGAATCAACCTTGTAGTTTCTGGAGGATTTGACATACATCCTCATGATGGAAAGGTGGCCACTTACCTTAGAGTCTACAGAATAATCATTGGCGCGCCAAGAGAAAGAAGAGAAGATGAAGGTTTTGAGATTGTTTCTCGATATACTAAACTCCTTGGATAGGTAAAGGCCGCCACGTAAGTCGCATAAGTCGTATATGAAAATGCTGCGATAGAGATAGAGTGGCAAGCATTCTAGTCACCACGCATGAAATGGAATTCAAGGAGTTTCAATAAAATAATAAGGGGAACAGGTGAAAGAGATAAAATTATATGAGGTAGAAAAGAATTTAGAATATATTGATACCTTGTAAGGATCAATCAAAAGTTGGCTAAAGGAATTGTACCCGCAGATCACCCACAGGATGGATGCACTTGAGGACTTGGGAAAATAATTGGAAAGTATTTTTGAGACCATAAGTGCCAAATGGGAGGAATTAAGGTTTAAGGAGGTGATTGCCTTAGTCGTAGACCTATGTCGGCAAGTACAGAACAAGGTTGATGCCTAGGAGAAGATAGAGGCATAAATAGGGAAGGATTTCCCTCTCCTCCTTTAAAAATAAGCATTGTTCTCATTATTTCTCCCCATTCTTTCATTCGTTCTCCCAATTCTTCATTCCTTCATTATTTTTCCCTATTCTGAGACCATCATTCTTTATTCTTTGAAGAGAAGTGTTCTTGAGGACTGAAAACAGGCATAGTGTGGGGTGATGTTGGAGCCCAGAATATTGGCTAAGTACAAGAAGGCACATGGGCTCACGAGACCTATTTCAAGAAGGGTGTGCGGGTTGAACGCGTGCATGGAAAGGTTCTAACATGGTTTAGTAGAACACACACCACACACATAAGACAAGATGGATTTTGGGACTTAGCCATATTCGGCATGCCAAAGTAGTAACACAAGAAAAGCATGACCCATCTAGCATATGACTGAGTGGATAAGTTGTCATCCTGTTAGCTTGAGGATCAAGAATGGAATATTCCATGCATGCGATGGAAGGATCCAAAAGAACATTAGTGTAAAGAATGAAGAGCTCGGATCAAAGGAGGCATGCTCCATTGGAAGACCACTTGGACACTTGGCAACTGATCGATATCATAGAAAGCATGGTGGTGAAGGCAAAAAGCTATATATAGAGGTGCACATATAGTAGAAAGGATCTTGAGCGAGTAGATATGGTGGAAAAGAGGCAAATCTGTGTAGAAATATTATGGAGGATTCTATGGGTTGGGATTAGATCAAATATAGGAGTGATGGCATATTTATAGGGATGGGTCTGTGTTTATCCTTATAATATGAAGGACATAGTTTAGTTCCTCATGCATGACCTTGCTCTGCATTGTTATATGGTCTGTTATGGCCTCAATGAATGTAATATGGTTATTGAACATATGAATAGAAGGTTCTATTCTAAAGCATATATGTGTTCATGAGAATAAGTATAATGCATTTCCTTTGTGTATGAATCAATTCCATATATTGTTCGATACTTCTTTTTTGCTATCTAATGGGTACATTAATATAAAAACTCATCCTAAGTTCTCTCGAATGAATTCATTGTTATTTTCCATTCTTTTTCACTTAAGTATCTATCATAGATGATGTATTATCACAAGACTCACATAAAGGATGGGATCGGCACCTATGCTTGCCTCGGGTGAGCACCTAATGCCCACCTGGGTGATAGGTAGGCACACATGGGATTAGACCAGGTGTTCTAAGGGCATAAAAATGACTACAGTCTCTATATAACACTACTCACAATGTGTTTTTAGACACATATGTCATAAACAACATGTAGTAATTCAACAATTCATCACGGTTCTTACTTAAATAAAGATTTACATTCATTGATACTCAATTAAGATAAATATTTCACACAATCCTCAAAATACTTAGCACAAAAGCTCATGCAAGCATTCCAATGAAGTGTTTCTTTCTCCTAATCTCATACGCTTAAGATACACTCAAAATCTTATAAAGATCCATCAACAAAATGATTTCAGTAAGGATTTTATAATCGCATTCAACATTATAACCCATAGTTAGGCAGTTCAGGAAAATTTTAAGGGTCTTTCCGAAAAAAATCCTTAGAAAATATTTTGTGAATATTGGTAAATCCACTTTCATTTGTATGGTGAATTCAGGAAAAGTTATTTCATGCGTGAGGCAATTTTCTAATGATGTTTTTAAAACGAGGAATGTATATAGAATGCTACCATGCGGTAGCATTATCTATGCTACCACCGGTGGCATTATCTATACCACCGCCCATGGCATTATCTATCCTATCGGTCGGTGACATTAATTATACTACTAACGTGGTAGCATATTCTATGCTAAAGGCCAAGATATAGAGAATGTTGTCGGATGGCAACATACCGGTTGGTAACATTGTCGATGCTACTGGTATATCTCATTCATTATACTACCGATCGGTAGTAATTTTATTCTATCGGCCGTTGGAATCCTATCTGCTACCGGTAGGTGGCACATTAAATGCTTCGGTGGCCCACTTTCACTCCTATAAATACATAAAAGGTGGTCATTTTCACACCATAACAGAGAAGCTAGAGCATTGGAGCTGCGAGTATATGAGGAAAAACACAAGAAGAAACTTGAATGCCAAAGGACATCAGACATACAAAAAGCAACCATCAAGAACGCCAAGCACAACTACAAACAAGAAATTTATAATAGTTTGAACTAATGCCATAAAGAAAGAAGTGTTCTTCTAGAGATCCGAAGAGCCCATTTTCTTCAACAACTAATATGAAGAATTTTTTGTACAAGAGCCTCATTTTTCCACAACTATACAAATTTCTTGAGGATCCTAATATGTACTCCCAATGGATCGAAGCAACTAGTTTCACAGGGCTACTATATATGCCCCAATTTAAGACAGAGCATAGATCACTTAACAATCTTCTGCTCAGCTACTGACACATCCACTTTCACATTTCATTATACACTCCCATCTCATGCAGAGTCCTTTGGAATGTCACCAGATGATATTGAGCATCTCACAGGACTACCACACAAAAATGTGGATCTGTTTTGATGAAGGTTGTTTTAACGGATGAAGAATGCAAGTATCTGGAGTCAAATTTTCAATTTTCTATTGATGCAATTGTTGTTGCTTTTGCTTGTAAGTTTATTTTCATTTTACAATATTACATTTTCAAAATTTTCAATTTAACAAAGTTTTTATGTTCAAAATTTACTAACAAAATGTTTCTCTTTGTTTTATTGACAATTACAGCTTCACAAAACCCTTCAAAAAGAGGGATTCAACTCAAGGATTTCAATCACCCATTTTTGTAGGTCATTGTGTAGTTCTTCCAAGCTAGAATCATTTTGCAAGGTCGATATATGAGATATTCCTTGGTGGGCTTTAGCGTATATCATTCGTACCTTAAATGGGAAACAATTTGACTGGTGCAACTACTTATCCTCCAGGATAAGAGCTGATTTGGAAAATATTCATTTGAATGAGAATGTTACCATCAGTTCCACAAATTTTATTCTTGCTTTATATTATGAGTCTCTATATAATTTATACAGCACCCCTCCTCCGACAACAATGCATTCAAAGCTAACAACTTTGAATTTAACACTAACAATTGAAGAGCAAGAGGTGAGTCCTAATTTGTTATTAGATGGTTTTTAATTATTGTTTTTCATATTGTAATTATTAATATATAACTTTAAAATTTAATATTTTAAATGAATTAACAATTTATTGTTAAATTATAACAGAAGGTGGTAGTTGTGGCTGCATCACGAAGGGATGCTTTATCAGAGGTCACTTGCTACCAGGTTATGGAGATTCTGTTACTATTTTGATGATCAACAAACAGAGGAGGACACCCCTCCACCTACTAAAAATATGAGGAGTTCCATAAACCCTCATACCCAATCAACCAAAATACCATAGGCATTAATCGCAGGTATTTTAATTTATAATGTATATATGTTTAAATTTTTTTAAAAATAAATGTAATTAATTATATAAAACTTGTATGTGTTTCAAAATTTCATGCAATTTTATTTTCTTTGCTGTAAAAACTACTAGTAGAATAGGGTATCATTGCCTCAAATGCATGACGTAGAAATTTCTTCAATACCTTAGTCTTTTGCCCCAAGTTTGAATCACTTGTTTTATATATGTTTACTGATAATTGATGATAGATCTTTAATTGATATAAAATTCAACACTCTGAAGACTGATAGATCTTTAATTGATAATTCTAAATTATATTTTAGATCACATCTACCAGTCTTTCCAGTCTACTCCTATACAACAACAACATCAAATAGAATCAGGATTCAGTTGCACCTCAACAACATTCCTCTGATCAAAGTAATTTTAATTTTTAATAATCTTATATGAATTTATTTATTTTTACTTTCTATTATGTTTGAATTTTGAATTTCATCATATTATTAACAAAATTACAATTCAATGTCTTAGGGCCTCCATTACAACATCCACCACAAATGCACATGCCACCTCCACCACCCCCACCAAGAAATATGAGGAAAATGTTCACTGGAAAGAATATTTCATTTTTTCTCAACCTGCAAGCAGGGGCACACTTAATTTTTCCTCTGAATTTCCAATGTTGTTAGTGGGAAATTTTCCTAGTGGAGATGGTGTTTCAGTCTTGAACAATATTGAGTTAGATGATGAGTATCTTGGGATTGAAAGAAGACTTTAGGAGCATGGAACATTCAATCCCAAGATATGATTCATGTGGCAAGGAAGTCTTCTCCAGGAAGACATGATAGATCAAGAACACCATCTCCTATACAGGTTGGCTCTGTTTTAACTGATGACCAGAAAACTAATTTTCCACTTGGTATTCTTTTGGCTGATAACACGGAAGCCAATATTGATATTATTTGAAGGAGGTTGAAGAATTGAAAATTTGGGAGTTTAGGGCTAAGGTTATGATAAAAGAAATAAATTCACGATACAAAAATCACAACCAAAGACATATTTTGTATTCTTCACATCAAATGAGTCTGGAAATATTGATATTTTGTTGAATTAGGTTGTGTCTGGTTCTGTAACATTTGATAATAATTATGAAGATGAAGTGTTGAACATTATGTTGAACGAGTTGAGAATTTAAATGTAGAAGCACAAGCCTACCACAATATGTGGTCGCGAGACAAGGGCCTTGTAGTTATAGAAAATGTGGAATGAGATAAGGCATTGGTAAGTCTTACTAAATTTTCAAGTATTATTTTCATTTTTTGAAATTTTCCTAATAGTTTTTCTCTTGTGAAATGTAGTCAAAGTATGAAAATTTGAAGAATGAGGCTAGTGTGCTTAATTTGCATTTAC
The DNA here is from genome assembly GCA_018340775.1 of Taxus wallichiana var. yunnanensis. Taxonomy (NCBI): domain Eukaryota; kingdom Viridiplantae; phylum Streptophyta; class Pinopsida; order Cupressales; family Taxaceae; genus Taxus; species Taxus wallichiana. The sequence continues at coordinate 336,035,458 of CM031236.1, forward strand.
AAAGTGCAAGGAAAAGTGTAAATGCAACAATTGAATTGAAAGAGAAGCTTGTTATCCTAAACAAGCAGAATAATACATTGAGAAGAATTATAAAGGAAAATGCAATGGATCCAAACTTACTATTGAAGAAGAAAGTTGAAGACGATCAAACATTATTGTCTGTTGGTGAAGTTGCAAATCAAGAAAAAGTGATTCTTTCGAATATTGAAGTTGCTGCAAAGGATTTGGTTCAATCTGGTGTTGTGAAAGAAAGTTCATTAGTTCAGGAGAGAGAAGAACATAGAGAAGAATCTTCTCAAAATTGAATCTACAAAAAACAATATGAAATTATTATTGTTGTTGTTTAATCTTTTTATAAAATTGTTTCACTTATATGACAATATGAAAGTTTCAAACTTTAATCAATGTGGATTGTGTCATTTTACTTTTACTTTTGTTATATTGTGATTGTTTTTCTATTCAAACTGATTCTGAATTTGATTGCTAATCTCGATTATATTTGTTATATTTATTACATGCTAAAATTCTTATTATTGTTATTTTAAAATACTTTGTTGACATAGAGAAGAATCTTCTCAAAGTTGAATCTGCAAAAGACATTATGAAATTATAATTGTTGTTGAATCTTCTTATCAAAATTGTTTATGATTATATGACAATATTGAAAGTTTCAAACTTTAGTCAATGTGGATAATGTTGAATCTTCTTATCAAAATTGTTTTTGATTATCATTTTAAAATACTTTGTTGACATAGAGAAGAATCTTCTTATCATTATGAAATTATAATTGTTGTTGAGTGTTCTTATCAAAATTGTTTCAGATTATATAACAACATTGAAAGTTACAACCTTTAATAAATGTGGATTGTTGAATTTTACATTTACTTTAGTTATAATATATTGTTAATTGTGACTTTTTTTGCTATTCAAACTGATTTTTAAGGTGATTGTTATTCTTGATTATGTTTGTTATATTTATTACATGGTAAATATCTTTTTATTATCATTTTACAATACTTTGTTGAGTCCTGACAGGACAGTGAACTACAAGTAGCATTAATATTTCAAAGAACAAAAACAAAATTATCTAAAACAGTGAAAATTCTCTAATTATGTAATTTTATTTTTTAATTCAAAGGAAAACAAAACAATAAGTATGACACATTAAAAAAAACTTCAACAGTAAACACATTGCAACATTGAAAATAATATTCAAAAATGTACATTACAACTTAAAAATGTACAAAAATAACATTATACATAATTATAATAAGAATCTTGTTATGAAAATTTCTTTCCAGAATACAAATATACATGCAATCTTCTTTATTCAATATCAGCTAGATCAAATGCAAAGTTATCCTGAAGAGATTGTTGTCCAACACTTTTATCTAATCTTTGGTTGTGATTTTCAAGTCATTGATTCATTGTTATCTACACTCCATGTATTAGTATTACTAATCCCTCTCCTCTCTGCAAGAGAATTCCATACAACCATTACCCATTCGTAAGGAAAGGTATCCACATCATATCTTGAAATGTACATCCTCAAGTAGGTCTCAAGATTTTTATCAAGCTATGTTTCGATATTTTGATTTTATAAATGTTAATGCACTGAAAACTCTTTCATCTTCAAATTGATCCCAATATCATTGTCTGACATAGTTCATACAATATGAAATACTCACTTATGCTTTCATGAAGGATTGAACTAGGATAAATCCTTTTCCATAGAACTGTTATTGCTCCCTTCTCTATTGGATCTTTCAGTTCATCAAATTGTTCCTTCATTACCTATCTAAATTGATTTGATTGCAATGCAAGAGTTTCCTTTTGAAGAATACCATTAATCTGAAATCCATTACATTCAATTGATTGTGAAAAATGTTTAATTATAGTACCCATGTATCTTTTAAATGTATCAGCAGAAAGTACCTCCTAGAGGATTCCAAAAGTTAGGATTGACAACTCCCATGGCCTCAAGAAGCTCTCCCTTTTTGAAATGATCTGATCTCATTTGACAAGCATTGGGAGATTTTTAAAATTTTTTTCCTTGTTTTCAGATATAATAGAATCATATAAATTACGTGTAATAGGCACTTCTTCAAGTTCAGCTCTAGCAATATCAACTCACTTTTTGAATGTGTGCATTTTAATCTCTTTCCATTAACAAAGATACACAGATGACCAGATAAATTGAATATGAAGTAGTTGTTAGGATATTTTAAATCTGTCAGAGCTTTTACTAGTGACTGAAAACATGTCCTTTAAAGCAGTCATCAGAGTTATATAACATATCTAGAGTCTGACACACCCTTTTTCTGAACCTAATGAAGTCAACTATATATATGGACCGTTCTTGTGCAAGTTTTGTTATGCAATTCATCTCATGCAACATTGGAAGAATCACACAAAGTGTTAACAATGTTTCAAAGTTTGTAAGTTGGTAAAGCAAATCTTTAGCCCTATCAACCTGCCTATGGTTCTTATGCATGAAACCAATTAAAGATTGATATTCCTCAAAAACTTTGCATGTGTAGGTTCATACATAGAAATCCATCTAGTATCAACATCTTTAAGAAGTTTCTTACCATCCGTGACCCCAAGTGAAAATTTTTGAAACTCTAGAAATATTTTAGATTGCATGACATATAGGCATGGACTTCATGGATAAGCTCTTCAACTTTCTCAACACATTTGAATGTGCTTACTATTCTATATGCAAGGTTCATCCTGTGAGCCATGCAATGAATAAGAATCATGAAAGGAGAAACAAATGTTTGGAGACACACACATAGACCATTTTTGTGACCCTGCATCACTGATGCACCATCAACACCAACACAAATCAACTTTGTGGCTATAGAATAATTATCCATTCTTGTTATGTCCTTCAAATTAGATATCACCAGTTTGGAAAGATTTTCAGCATTGTAGTTTTCTTGCATTTTATGAACTGATAGCAGATGAGGTGTTTTGGTGTGGTTTTGGAATGTATATATGTGCATGCAAACCCAAGAAGTGTTGTCAATGACAAGTAACTTCATCAATTGAAAGGGAGATGAAACTTGCATTCTTTACATTTTCTTTTAGGTCTTCTATTTCAATCATCGCAAGACATCTCACCATTTCCCATGCACTGCTCTCTGACCAATGTGAATTTGGAAGGTTTGGAAACCCATTGAACTTGAACAATTTTTTATATTCTGAAAAGTCTGAAATTGGTCTACCCATTTTCAAAATAAAGAATATGGTTGAAAACTGTGAGGTTTTAGCCTTCATATTTTCATTTGCAACTTTTCCAAAATTTGCATTTATGGTACCTCCTTTCTCCTAAAGTTTTTGTGTGTGTTTCATTTTATTGTCATACTCCTCCTTATATCTTATATGCATGCACTCCTTTTTGATTTTTCCATCTATGAGTCTTTGTTTTATTCCCATCTTTGTCAGTGATTGTGTAATAGAATTTTCCACAATGTTTCTCTATAGTGTCCAGTTTAAGTTGCATTCTATGTTCTTTACCCAATTTCCAAGTACAAATAGTACATCTACATTCTTTGGGAGTATCACTACCATTATCTTGTTGTACAAGCTCAATAAATGGGAATTTAGCTACCCAATCTACTTGAAAGGACCTTCCAATTGTCCAAGATGTTTTCTTCTTTCTCCCAGACTTATTTTTTTGAAGGTTTCTATCATTATCATCTTCTGCTGGAAGCTTTTCATTTGAACCTTCATCTCTTAAACACATTTGGAAATCGGGAAAATCTTCAAGCTCTGGCATGTCTAGGTCAATATAATCTTCATCTACTGAAATAATTGTTTCCTTAGGGTTTATGTTTTGGTTTATTGTTTCTTTCTAAATAAAATTAATATAACGGGTTTCTGTTTTCAAAAAAAAAAATGTTTTGACCATTACAAAATTGTTAAAAACATTTAACTGTACTGATTAAAAACTTAAAATAGGAAAATGCCAAATAGTTATGATAGTTTGTTATAACTTACCAAGTAGGAATATCTTCAAGCTCTGGCATGTCTGGGTCTATATAATCTTCATCTACTAAAATTATTGTTTCCTTAGGGTTTTTGTTTTGGTTTACTTGTTCATTCTGAATAAATTTAACATAAGGGGTTTCTGTTTACAAAAAAAAAATGTTTTGACCGTTAGAAAATTATAAAAATTAAATTTTCTAGATGAAAAACTTAAGCGAGGAAAATGCCAAATGGTTATGATAGTCTGTTACAACTTACTAGTACCCTTGTTCATGTTTGTAGTGGTATCAACTTGGGTCTTCATTCTTTTTGTGGGGTTGAAAAAAATTGCTATGTTTTTTTATTTTTTGTGTTTTTGCCTTTCATTGATTGTTTCAGAGAAGCCATTTTACCTGTAAATGAAAATATTTAAATTAGATAAATGTAATCAACATCTAAACAGTTCTAAATATTTTAAATGCAATCAAAAGAACAATGGATGAAAATGGTCGGTAGCATAATGCATGCTATCGGAAGGTAACATGCATTAAGCTCCCAAATGGTATCTGTATGCAATCGGCCAATAACATTGCAACATGCTACCTACCAGTAGCATACATTATGCTACCGGTTAGTAGCATTCTTTATGCTATCAACTAACAACATTATGTATGCTACCGACCATCAACATTCCTCATGTTATTGGTTGGTAGCATTTAGAATGCTACCAGTCATTAGCATACAGAATGTTGTCGGTTGATAGCATATTGGATGCTACCGGTCGGATAGTAGAGAGTATATGGTATGGTACCATTTGTATTTGGAAAGCTGCAACCGTAACATACATAATGCTTCTGGTGGTTAGCATTATTCATGCAACTATTCAATTGGGTAAGCATTAAGAATGCTACCGACTAGTGACATGTTGAATGCTACTTTCGGTAGCATACTTTATGCTACCTAGCCAAAAGTATGCCAAAAACATGCTACAACTACAGAACAAACTAGTTACCAAAGTACCTTGAAAGTAGAAAGGAAATATCTGCCTCTACTCACCAGTCCTCAATTTTGAAAGCTGAAAGCCTTGATAAAATATTTGGTAATCATGAATTTACGAAGGTTCCAAAGTTGATGTTTAGAACTATGAATAATAAACTATAAATAATTACATAGAATATATATATGAGGTGAATTTGACATATTTTAATTTCACTATAAGGGTGATTTTAATGATAATTTGACTTTTTTTCATATTTTTCTTTACCAAAGCTTTTAGAAACAAAAACCTGTAGTATGAGGAAAAACCCCTCATCTTATAGAAATTTTCCATAATTTCCTTGATCCTTTTAATCACCCTGTATTTCAAATTTTGTAGAGGAAAGATTGAATCGAAATGATTCCCTTTTTCTTTTGATTGGGATGAGTAAGAACATGTGGTGACATCTAGAGGAAACAAAAAGGATATTCTCTTATTCCCAACAAACCTTGTCATTCTTCCTTTCACTTGCTAGGGACTTGGCTTGAGCTTTCTCCTACCCTGTTCTTATAGGCATCATACTTTTCAAACATCTAAGTTACAACTTCTTCATCAAGTCCTGAATGATAGTTGAAAATTACTTCATATTTTGTACTTATTTCATCAATCTCATGAAGACTTCTCTTTCCCTTGTTAACTTTCTTATTGCTTTATCAATTGTTGTCTTAGCACTTTCTAGTCATTCATGAGATTTATATCAAAATTTATGGGTTCTCCTGGTTTACCCATGATATGTTCCCTGAAAATTCTGATCATATTTTTGATACTTTCCTCAGTAATTTTCTCTCCAGTGTATTTTCCAATCATTATATCTATCAGATCATGAAGACGATTGATGTAATATGTTATTTTATGTCTCACCTTCTCAAGGATTTTAAGAGAATTTTCCAGACCTCCACTCTTACCTTTTTCATGTTGTAATACTCATGCTGACTACCTATAGAACTAGGAGATACAATGCCTTCCTTAGTGATTATGTCATCATCTAACTTCCTGATGATTTCCATTTTTAGCAACATATCCTTCCACACATGTCGCTCAACCTCACACTTGTCCAAGTAATTCTTGGATCGCTTCTACCTTTTCAAAGATTTGGGAATAGTTTTTACAAATTCTATAATTAACATTTCACCTCTAGCAACCAAATGATTTTCCCATTGAATTGTAGCTTCCCCTCTTTCACTCAAATCACTCACCCTCTTGATATCTTCACCAAGTAATCTCGGGGTCTGAATTTGTCCTTCTTGGTGAGTTCTAGTCAATTTTTGACTAAGTTAGACAATGCCTCATTCTTAGCCTTTAAATCTCTCTTTGTTTCCTTGAACTCATCAATTTTCTAGAACACTCCTTCGACTGCCATAGAAAAATCATATTTCATTTCTTCAGTAGAGGGCTTACCTAGAGAGACCCTAGAGACTTGGAAATCTGATGGGGATGCTTCTACTTGAGGAACATCAGATTTGGGTTGTGCGTTGTAATGAATCTGTTTCCTTTTCTATTCGAGCTGCCCTAGAAATAACCTTCTCCTTTTTGGGTAGTCTTGTTGGAGTGAGGAGAGCCAATCTTTGCAAATCATCATCATCCAAGTGTATCTCTACCTTCTTCTTCTTAGGAAGAGTGCTACTGATCCACTCTCTTATAAGAGACTCATGTTCATCAAGTGATTATAGAACAAGGGTCTCAGGTATAATTGTAAGGGCCTTAGAGGAAGATGAAGGTATTGACACACCTTTTGAAATTGTGAACATAGGTTCCTTTTGAGAACTTTTTTCTACAAGACCATCCTGGCTTTCGACTCCTTCCATAGGCTCAGATTGATCTTCTGTTATTTCAATTTCTAGGGCTACTGATCCTCGCCTTTCTTTTCTATTTGCACTAAACTTTCACTCATCATTTTACCAGGAACATGAATAATCTCACTAAGTTCCTAAGGGGTAGCTCCTGCCATGGGAATGAAAACTTCCAATATTCCTACATCTTTTTCAATATCTTGTGGCACTACTACAACCGTAACATCTATAATTTCTTCATGTGTTACTTATATTGGAATCCCCTCCAGATTAGGCTGCACTGTTAACATTGATTATGAGGTGGCTTCAACATGTTGTTGTGGTGTAATTACAGCATCAAGTACATAAGCTTGTATGAGGAGTTGTTCTCTAGTGGGTGAAGTAACTGTAGTTGTTGGGATATTAAGGGTTGCTATCATAGGTGTAGGTTGTTCAATGGGAAAAACTGTAGGAGAATGAGCAATAGTAGACAAGAGACTAGGAACCTCAAGGTTCTCTACCTATTCAAGAGTCTCCATCTCTTCCAGATCCACCCATTCAATAGTTTTAGTTCTTTTCCTCTTTTAGAACTGAAGTTGTTTTTCCTCTTCTATTTCCTTGCATGCCAGTATGGGGAACCTCGACCATTTTTTCTTCCTTGGCCTTATTAAGACCATCTTCCATCACTTTATCTTTTCCTTTGGCTCCTAAGGTAGATGTTAGAATAGTTTTTAAGGGAGAAACATGAAAAACAAGACTTGCAAACTTACCTTCCTAAGGCATTTCTCTAATCATTCTTGATGTTTTAGGAGGGGGACTTTGGATCTATCTTGGTCACCTATATTTCTTGTTTTTGGAAATGAATCCAAATTCTTAACATTTTTCCTCAATGAAACATATCTAGTAGCATAAACCCTCCTAAATGGGGGAATAATATCATCAATGAGGTGATTATTTTTGTATTATCTCAATAGTGGGGTCTGGTGGTAACTGAAATCCACTCCTTTTAAAAATAACCACCTTATGGAAATTCAAATAGGGTGTGAAGTTTTCTCTTGATTGTACTTCTTTCCAGTGATACTCCAATTTATTTGTGGTAAGGATTGAGAAGTAATGTTGTCCTATATGTATTTTTCACTAACTATATTTCCATCCTCCTCTAACCCTTCAGGAGTTTGGATAACACCAAAATCAACCATCTAAACCAAAGTCATCCTTGAATATTCTCTTTGTCTAACCTCCCTCTCATCTTCACAATTCATCCATAAATCTTCATAATGATCCTTGTACTCTACCTAAATGGATGCAACATCGTGCGAAATATGTTTGATATCATATTGTTTTCTATCCTCAAACCTGTCTATCATACACTTGTTCATCTCTCCCTCCAGCATTTTTGCTTTCTAGATATTAGGGAAAGTATAATTCCCTATGACTATAGGGAATTTGATTGGACATTACATATTTTTGAGCACTAACCCGATGTATAGACAACAATTGTTTAACTAGTTCCATTAACGCACATTTATCATTAACACATTTGCAAAGCACATAGGGTTTCTGTCAAAACTAAAAACCCTGATATATGAATAAGTTATGAATTGAATGAAATAACACCCATACTGAGTAATGAATCTCTTAGCATCAGGGGTGAACCTTTCATTTTCCCAATCTAGATGTTATAAGAAAATTATAGGTGCAAAGAAGTGATTGGAAATATTTATGTAATGTACTCAAAACTTGCCAATTTTAACTGATAGAAAACATCATACACTTTTGAACTATCAAGTTCTCCATCCATTAGTAATTTAGGAAAATTTCTATGAAAATCAATATTATAGACAAGGTATGAGGTCATGAAGAATTCCCCATTCCTGGATTTTCTCCTCTTGTTATCTAGGCAACTCCCATCATTTTCTCATGAATACGGGTACTTATAATCTTGGCCCAAGGGAGAGGATGTTTGTTGGAAAGTATGACTTGGATGAATTCAAACATCCATTCTTGAAATAAATCAGTAGATTCCATACCCATTACCCGGTTCAACAGGTGATCACATCCCCGACTTCCTCAATAAATTCAGCCCTATTCAATTTCTTTGTCATTTTATGGGCAAGAGGTTCGAGGACTATTCAACCAATGGTCATTCATATATTTTTTCCATTTATTTGAATGAATATTCCAAGATTCCTATGTTGAATCCTTAGTGATAGCTCCCTCTTCCCTTGTGGGAGGAAAACCCAGCATTCTATCAAAAGCATGTTCCTGAAAAGACAAGACCAACTCTCCTCTTCTATCCCAAACTTCCTTAGTTTCAAGATTGTAATTTTGGGCACATACCCATACAAGTTCTAGGCATGGTGTAGCAGGAGGGAAAGCAAAAATGAGTTTGATGCAACTATTAGCTATTTGGGTCATGGCCTCACTTATTTCATGGGAATATAGCCTCTATTTAAAGTCCTCTAAGTCTACGGATGCAATATCAGAGTTTGTAATTCTATCCAAGGGGAACTAAGACTGGAACTTGTTTTCGAGGGTGTTACAAAAATCTTCATAATTTCGGTTTAACTCTATCACACCTCTTTAATCTTCTTAACCAATTGTAAAAATATCACAGAAAATGGGGGAGACTGATGAACTCACAATTTTGACAACTGTTTGGAACCTATCTGGAAAACCTTCTGGAACCAAAATCTTAGCCTTGAGTTTAGTTCTCGCTTTAACTATCTTTCAGCATTTTTGCTTAAGAGTATCAATCCTTTAAGGGCATTTGTATGTAGCTTTAAAACAAGTTACCTTATTAACGGCTCATAAATTTATGCATTAATGCTGCAAATTACGTTCTAGGGAGTTTTTATAAATCTAAACCTCTTTAATTCTTACAACCATTGTAATCTTTTCACGTCATATCACTTGCATATCTATCTTACATGGATCTTCTACATTAAAGGGATTTACTCTCGTATGGCTAGTGCATTAATGAACCACCTCTTTTACCACCAACGGGCTTCAGGAAGATCTTGTAAGGTGACCTACACACTATTGTTGTAATATGAGAGATGCACTTCTTTTCCCACCCCCATACATGCTATAGACTTGGTCCATGTTCTCGGGTATTTTGGATCTCGGACTTATTTTTATCAATTTCATACTTTGAGGTACCAAAATTCTTTGTTCACATTTTTCCAACTTCCCGACCTTCCTTTCCACATAGTGCTTCTCTTTGACTTTGACCAATGAGATGACATGTACCCTCTTTCAGATTTTAGACTTACAACTTTGTCCTACACTTTACCAAGTGTAGAGTGCCGGGAAAGCAGAGGCCCATCTCCCCATTCCAATAATATCCTTATGTGTGTTTTTCTCTCCAGGAAAGGGGATGATTCCACGTTTTTCATTGTGCTTCTCATGTGTGCTCATCAGGGTACTTTATTAGACCTTCGAGAAATAAATTGTGCCTTGCATATTTACATTAACATCTATAAACTTCTAGATTAAGTCCTTTATATTAAAGAAAACTGATTATTCACCATTATTTTTCAGACATCGTGACACATGGTGCAGTCAGCACAAGGTCTTGACAAAAACGACACATTGGGGGCTATTTGCAGGAATTGAAATGACTTTATAGAGTATTTTCACATGGGATTTACCTCGGTTAGTAAGACACAAAAAGTTTTAGAGGAAAAATTTAAATTGAAAAGGGGTGAGTTAAAACAAGCACCAATATTGGCTTTGACTCAGGGATGGGCACCCCATATGGGTCTCATAAGAACAAAACAAAAAACTTGAAAAACAAACCAAGTTCCTTAATTCATTGGGTAAACAGATTCATAACAGAGACACACACATGGCTTTACGGGAAAACATGCGCCAAAAATAATTAAAATCTTTGGAACAATCAAGTTACTTTAGACCACAAACTCAAAAAAGGAAAACAAAAAATACTTTACACTGTATAAAAATTCATACCGATTGTGTGAGCTTAATCAATAAGTGTTTGAGATACCTACCATGGAAAATCAATTCCAATAGATCTCCTTCTAGGTCCTTCAAGAAAAAGGTATGCTCCCCAATTCTAATATCAATAGAGTATGGCCCCATCCACAGAGCATCAAATTTTCCATGTTTTCCCTTTTCTTCATGTCTACTATCCCACAAAGAAGACTAAATCTCCAATGTTAAACTCTCTTGGGGTTACTTTCTTATCAAAAATATTTTTGAGCCTTTCCCTAAACTTCAGGTGCTTCTGATGAGATTCTCTTCTTTCTTCATCCAGTTCTAGAATTTGGTTCATCCTTGCTTCATAAGGGTTCACTTCCCCTTCATCTCCAAGTTGTTGCATGAACTGATATGAAGACAACTGTGTATGCAAGGGAAAAATATCCTGAACCCCATAAAATAGCTCAAAAGGACTTTTACCAGTTGCTCTTTTAATGGTAATTTGGTCTGCCCATAAAGAAAACTTGAGTTGTTCACCCCACTTTCTTTTATTAACTTCTAGGGTCCTCGGAGTATCTTAAGCAATTTTTATTGCTGGATTTAGCTTGGCCATTTCCTTGTGGATTATAGTTTTATGCATAAGCAAAATTAATGCCATACTCTTTGCACATAGCTACCAATGGTTTAGCCCTAAAGCTCATGGCATTGTCAGCAACTATTTTGACAAGAACTCCAAATCTATAGATTATATTGTTTAAGATGAAATCCATAACTACTTGGTGAGTTTCCTTTTTGGTGGGAATAACTTCAACCCACTTAGTGAAATAATCAGTAGCAACTAGGATCCATCTATGCCTAGCACTTGAGGAATCTGACATTTCTCCAATGAAATCCATTCCCCATTACTTGAAAGGAGTTTCAACTGATACTGGTTGTAATGGTAGAGCACCCATAACCTTTAATCTCCTAGAGAAACATTGACAACTTTCACATCTCCTAACTAGTGTAGTTGTATCCTTGAATAACGTGGGCCACCAATATCCTACTCTCAAAATCTTATGTGCAGTTACTCTTCTAGCAAATTTCCCTCCACACACTCCTCCATGGAATTCCGAAATTATTGTGGGGACTTCCTCTTCAGATTATACATCTAAGTAATACACCCTCTGGATTTTTCCATGCTAGACCAAAATCAGTCATGACATATTTTTGGGATGCCAACTTGAGTTTTCTTCTCTAATTTTTGTCTAGGTGTCCGGGGCACTCCAAATTCCTCAAATAATAAATTACATCCTTATACCAAACTAATTTATTCACTTTTTCATGAGGATTCATACCATCCTCTTCAACAACATTCACCTCCATAACCTGCAAATTACTTTCAACCATCAACTTTTCCAGTCCCATACCTCTAACCAATTTGGTGGTCTATATCTCCATATCATATTCTTGCAATTTATTCACCCAACAACACCTTTTTTGGAGACTTCCATTTCTGTCAATATATCTTTAACCATCATATGGGGAACATAGGCTACAATCTTAGAACTTAAGATATAAGGCCTAAAAAATTTAGTAGCTCTTACCAAAGCAAAAGCTTGCTTTTCCATGATAGTGTACTTTAATTCAGCACCTTGTAGGGCCTTACTAAAAAAATCAATAGGCCTTTCATTTCCATCTCCATATTTTTGCAACAACACTGATGTAATAGTATTTTCAGAGGCAAAAGAAAATATCTAAAAATCCTTTTTATAGTTAGGGATTTCAGTACCGGGGCATTCTTTAATGCTTCTTTAATTCTTGTGAAATCTTGAACAACTCCTTCTTCCCATTTAATGACCTAGTCCTTTTTTAGCATGCTTGTTATAGGGATTGTTATCTCGAAAAATTAGAGATAAATCTTTTGATAAAATTTATTTGGCCAAAAAAATATTGAATTCCCTTTTTAGACTTAGGGATAGGAACCTTACCAATCACTTCCACCCTTTCAAGATCAATCATGACCCCTTCCTTTGACACAATATGTCCCAATAGTTTATCCTTTTGAACTCCAAAATGACATTTCTTAGGATTTAATGAAATCCCATATTCTCTACATCTGAGCAACATTTTCTCTAGGTGTCCTAAATGGTCACCTATTTTCTTGGAAAACATTATTATATCATCTTGATATACAACTATAAAATCATTAATAAGTCCCGAGAAATCCACATCCATAGCTCTCTAGAAATTTTCTCCCAAGCATTCATAAGTCTGAAAGGCATTCTAACATAAACATATGTCCCCAAGGAGTAGTGAAATCATTCTTGAACTATTCAGTTTTCTTGACAACCACTTGATTATACCCTAAGAATCCATCTAGCATAGATAATAACTCAGATGTTGTAACAAGTTGTAGGATGTTATCCATATTTGGCAATGGATAATTATATTTAATAGATGCCTTGTTAACATTCCAAAAATCAACACAAAGCCTTATGTCTCCATTTTCCTTTTGACCGACACTAGATTAGCTACCCATGAAGAATACCTTGCAATAGTGTTTTTAGAGGCAAAAGAAAATATCTGAAAATCATTTTTATAGTCTGGGCTTTCCAGTATCAGGAAATTCTTTAATGTTTCTTTAATTCCTGTGAAAGCTTGAACATCTCCTTCTTCTTATTTAATGACCTGGTCCCTTTTTATCATGCTTTTTATGGGGACTGTTATCTTAGAAAAATTAGAGATAAATCTTCTAATAAAATTTATTTTGCCAAAAAAACATTAATTCCCTTTTTATACTTTGGTATAGGAACCTTATCAATCTCTTCCACCCTTTCAGGATCAATCATGACCCCTTTCTTTGACACAATATGTCACAATAGTTTATCCTTTTGAACTCCGAAATAACATTTCTAAGGATATAATGAAATCCCATATTCTCTGCATCTGAACAATATTTTCTCTAGGTTTCCTAAATGGTCACCTCTTTTCATGGAAAAAACAATTATATCATCTTGATATACAACTATAAAATAATTAATAAGTCCCAAGAAAGCCACATTCATAGCTCTCTAGAAATGTTCTCTAGCATTCATAAGTCCAAAAGGCATTCTAACAGAAATGTATGTCCCCAAGGAGTAGTGAACGAAGTCTTGAACTATTCAGTTTTCTTAACAACCACTTGATTGTACCCTGAGAACCCATCTAGTGTAGATAATAACTTAGATCTTGTAACAAGTTGTAGCATGTTATCCATATTTGGCAATGGATAATTATCTTTAATAGATGCCTTGTTAAGATTCTATAAATCCACACAAAGCCTTATGTCTCCATTTTTATTTCTAACTAGCACCAGATTAGCTACCCATGAAGAATACCTGGCAGGTTGTATGATTCCTCCATCCCTCAGCTTTATCAACTCTTCTTGCATCTTGAGGGATATGAGAGGATTGATGGGTCTTTGTTTCTACCTAAAAGTTTGGAATTGGGTTCCAGAGGTATTTCATGTTGAAAAATATCTTCTCTATAGGCTTTCAATTCATAATATGACCAAGCTAAACAATCTTGGTATTCTCTCAACAACTTAGTATAAGCTTGCTTTTCTTCCCGCCTTGATTGCAACCTAGCCACACCTTCCTAGGGTTTTCTTGAGTCCCCAAGTTGCATTCTTCAACATCTTTGGACATATAAATGGGCCTGTTGATTATCCTATCAGCATTGTCAAAATTGGATTCAAGGGAAACCAATCCTCTGGGAATTGTATTTTTTTTCAATTGGATCACTTCTTTCCCAAAGAGAGTTTCTTTCCCATCACAAAGTTCAACCATAGGTTCTAAATCAATGTGTTGATTTGTGAATTCATTTTTACTTTCAATGAATCTTTGTATCTGATCATCATCTTCAAATACCTATCGTTGTGTTTGACATTATCAGGCACAGAGGGTCTAGCTAATAATTCAACATCATAGTTACAAAATAGAGATATTGTATAGTTTGAGAAGTGTGATGCAATTACAACTAATTTATCTGTTGTTGCATTCTGAGCCCTTTCATGATACAAGATATTAAATGAATCAAACATCTCAATAAGATCCCAAGTTGCATGCTTATACTGTTTCATCTATTGATTTTTAGTGGCATATAATTTTCTTACTTGCTTCACAATTAACTCAGAATCTCCTTTAACAATGAGGTCTTTAATTCCATGTTTCCAAGAAACTCTCAATCCTAGGAGCAATGCCTCGTACTCTGCAATATTATTGGTACATTCAAAATTTAATTTGAATGAAAAATTTGTGATACTCCTTTTCTGGGGTGTGATAACTATTCCAGCTCCATTCCCCACTGTAGAACATGCTCCATCAAATATCATAGTCCAAGGAATACCAGGATCTTGTAAATGAGCAACAATATTTATACATTGATCTTCAAAATCAGAAAATCCTATAAAATTATCCAAATCAGTGTCAACAAATAATACCTCATAAGAGGCATTCACATGATCTTCAATGATATGGAGCATCTTTTTCTCTCCATGTAATTTCACCAATTTTCCTTCTACAGGTATGGTGGCGTATGACATATCCATCTATACACTACCACCCACACTTGCAACCCATTTTCTTGACAATAACATACCCCATTTAGTAGGGCAATCCACAATAACTACATTCATGGTCAAATATTTTCTTGGATAGGTAAGCTAACTGAACAACTAGCCCTTTCACATATCCAATAACTGGCACCTCTCTTGAATCCATGGCATGACACTTTCCAAATGTTGTTATTATTTTTATGTCTAATTCATTCATAACTTCCAGTGGCATGATATTGCATGAAGCTCCCGAATCAAACATACAATTGTGAACAAGTCTATCACCAATAATCAAAGAGGTGAAAAATGGATCAACATCCAATTGAGATTCCACTAAAGAAGTACCCAAGTATATCTTCAGGATTCCCCCATGCTTTCTTATTCCTAAGGAACCTCCACTTCAGTTATGGTAGATGAGACATCCACATTATTTACCTCTTTGTTCACTACCATTGTCTCTTCTTTGAATCCCAAGTATTCAAAAGCTCTTTTTCTATGCTTAGGAATCCTAAGAAATTCAAAAATAGGTACTGTAATTTTAATTTGGCTCAAAATTTGAGCCATGTCACAAGTGACATACTTGGGTAAAACTGTATTGGGAGACAGTATAATTAGTTTCTAATGGGATAAAATTATTTTCTACTTGAGCAAACATCAGTGGTATTTGGCTTATTGGCAAGCACAGGGCCTTTATTTGGTATATCCTTCTTGGGGACATTCTTAGGGACATTGGTTAACATGTACTTTATTTTTGGAAGACGAAGCAATTCCTTTGACCAATCTATTACGGAGGTTATAATCCTTTTCTTGAGCAACAACCGCGTTCATCAAAAGTTGCCTATCTTCCTCAGAAGGGGTACCTCCATCATATTTTTTTATCATCAAATCCCTCAGATATTCAAAATCATGGTTAGGAAACTGAAAAGAATTCTGAACCACATCTATATCAACACTAGTAGTAAGAAGAGGAAAATATACCCATTCCAAACAATTCCAAAATGATTCAATAGTCCTGGTACCTAGAAATTCAATAGAAGTAACCCCTATTTGTGTAGTATCAGAACATTCTAGCATGAAAACATCACCAAAGGAATCTTCATTAGTAACATCATCATCAATATTAGAGTTACAAGGGGAATGTGGCATAAAACATTTATCACACCAATCAATGACATGATCTTCTTCAACCAAAGATACCCTAGCAGTTAATGGATCAAGTACCAATTTGTTTTCTCTCTGGTTTGGTTGTTTATTCCCGACCCCATGGGTCCCTTGCCTCTATCATCATCTCTATGATCACCCCTAGGGTGATTCCCAAATCTATTATGTCCTTGAGGTTGATGTTGAGCCTGAGGGTTTTCTCTTATGCCCTTCTCAGCTCTAGCAAGCTTATAAGAGATCTCTTTAACTACCCCTGCTAGGGTTTTAACTACTTCCTCTAGATCTACTAATTTTCTTGGCTGAGGTTTTTTTGGGTTTACTAGCTTAACACCTTCCCTCTTTAGAGGTTTTCCAGCTGCTTTGATATTATTTTCAATCTGCACCGCCATGGTAAAATCTTGCCTTAAATTTCCAGGATTCTTATCTCTCAAGTAGTAGGTTTCCTTCTTATCAAATGCGTCTCGAGTATTTAATCAAACATGAATCATCACTAGGTCTCAAATTCACAGGAAATATTGCCAAAGTTTTTCTAAACCTAGTATTAAAATCCAAAACCAGTTCATTAGGATTTTTATTTATGTTCTCAAACTCAAATAAAAGGAATATAGGATCAGTTTTGTCACCATATTGCATCTTGAAGGAATTTTTCATTTCTAACCATGAATCAATTGAATTATCAGGCAATAATTTGTACCATTCCCTAGCATCTTCATCTAAGGTATGTATGAACAATTTTACATACACATCTTCATGTTCAATTTCAAAATATTCCATAGCATTCAAGAAGAGTCTAAGATGTTGATCCCCACTTATAGCATTATTTCCTAAAATCTAGGCAATCTATTTCAGATTTCATGAGGGACTTCATTTGGGTAACCAACCATTCCATGAAAATCTATGGGTTTGTAAGTATTCACTACAAATGGAGGTTGAGGTGGATTTTCCATATTGTTTCGAGGAGGTGTTCCAATTAGAGGGTTAAAATAATTGGGAACTGGGGATATTTGGTGTAATGGTGTATGATCTTCAAAGTATTGATCCTTTAATGATTTTGTTTCACAAAGTACTCTGTTATTTATAATCAATAAAGGAGAGAGTCAAAGAATACCCTGATTAGTTGTAAATGAAGGACCCTCCTAAGTTGGTGAGTACAAATTGGTATGAGGACTACTTGATTCAGAATTTTCTGAGGTATAATATTCCACCGAAGGTTGATCACTTTCACCAATAGGTACAACTTTCTCTTCTGACCTTTGATCACCCAAGGCTTTCCAGATTTTTTTTCTTCTTGGATTAGTCTTTCCCAACTCTAGGAAAAATCTTCTAGCTAGGATCTAATTTAACAAAGGATCTTCTTCCTTCCATCTTTACAAAAATTTTAAGTAAATCAACCATGATTTAAATATTTTACACTGGTTTTTTACCAGTAATTCTCACAAAGGACGGAGCCACCACTAGGGTTTTGTACACCTAGATGTGTTGATTACTTGAAATTATTCACTAGAAGATAGATTTACACATAAATGAACAAAGCTTCGCAAATATTTACAATCCTTTCAGGATTTTCCTAGTAAAGTCAAATTTAATGGAAAGCTCACTTGTACTAGGGAAATATAAAGCAAATAATTACAAATCGGGCTCTATTTTGGAAAATCTCAATAAAGGACTACATTCTAGACATGTATTTAAAATAGATACGCAATAAACATTACCAGAGACATGAATTTTACTCAATTTTTGAAATATTCCCGAGCAATGGCGCATAAGAAGCATGTTGGTACCTAAAATTACACCCCTTGGGGCTAGGCAGTATCAACAGATGAGCTAATAAACTTTGATAATGGAAAACTATAATTATATGCCATTTGTAGCTATGGAAGGATGTCTAAAAACCTATTTGAACCTAAATTTGATGGGATTGGGTGACACATGCAAAGGGGATGACCTTCCCTACTGCTTTAGGCCCTACCTTCAACCAGGGTGAGAGACCCATTTTGTAACCTGAATTTGAAGGAAAAGATAAGTGTAATCAAGGCTTCTTAGTCTTTTCTTTGGAGCTTTAGTATCATTCCTGAGTGAACATGGTCAATATATGCACAATTTAACTCCTACAATTTGTCACACTAAATGGTGCAAATGTCACTCGAGCAGGACTCAGGCTACTCTAGACAGTGGGAATTTCTATTGGTTCCTACATATTTATGAAAGGGTAAAATGAAATCCAGGTTTCCTTTCAATAGTATTCATGCATGTTGTGACAGGATGACTAACAAGATACTTGTGTTTTTGTGATGAGGCTAAAGTTTTATTTTATAATGATGGGGGATTCAAAAATTGATAAGTCTCTATATAACACTACTCACAATGTTTTTTCAGACACATATGTCATTCCAAACAACATGGAGCAATTCATCAATTTATCACAGTTCTTACTTAAAGAAATATTTGCATTCATTGATACTCAATTAAGACAAATATTTCACACAATCCTCAAAATACTTAGCACAAAAGCTCATGCAAGCATTCCAATGAAGTGTTTCTTGCTCCTAATCTCATACGCTTAAGATACACTCAAAATATTACAAAGATCCATCAACAAAATGATTTTAGTAAGGATTTTATAATCACATTCAACATTGTAAAGTAAAGGCTCACAATACAATACTGAACAAATCACCAAAACTTAATCACTAAGGACAGGCCCAGTGTACTTCAAAGAAAGCAAGAAACACAGAATCAGGAAATGCAATTGATCAAAAAGTGTTCAACATTTAAAGTCCAAGACATAAAAACCAAACCCATAGTTAGACAAATTTCATTTTAAAATTCATCAAATTCTTGACAAGGGAAAAAGGTAATACTAGATCTCAATGCCTGCTAATGACTATACTCTGTAATCATCTTAACACTTGAATTTGAAATATTAAAACTCAAAATGTACTTCTAGGAAACAAATAAGCTAGTATTTCAGTAAAAATATCAATCCTTGTTCTTTGCCAAATTGTTTTAGAAAAACCCCCTTAGTATGAGGACAAAACCCTCATACTTATACTTTTTTCCTATCTAATTTTCCCCCCAAAATGTCCTTCAGAAAGCCTTTGAATCCTTGCTCCATGTAGTAAAGGGAAAATGTGTAACTCGAAAATATTCCCTTTACTACTTGATTGGGCTAAGTAAGAACATGTGGTGACATCTAGAGGAAACAAAATGGATATTATCTTATTCCCAACAAACCTTGTTTTTCTTCCTTTCACTTTCTAGGGACTTTGCTTGAGCTTTCTCCTACCCTGTTCTTATAGGCATCATCCTTTTCAAACATCTGAGTTATAAATTCTTCATCAGGTCCTGAATAATAGTTAAAAATTACTTCATATTTTGTATTTATTTCATCAATCTCATTGAAGAATTATCTTTCCCTTGTTAGCTTTCTTATTTCTTTATAAATTATTGTCTTAGCACTTTCCCAGTTGTTCATGAGATTTATATTGATATTTATGGGTTCTCTTGATTTACCCATGATATGTTACCCTGAAAATTCTGATTAGATTTTTGATACTTTCCTCAGTAATTTTCTCTCCAATGTATTTTCCAATCATTCTATCTATCAGATCATGAAGACGATTGATGTAATATGTTGTTTTATGTCTCACCTTCTCAAGGATTTTAAGATAATTTTCAGGACCTCCACTCTTACCTTTGTCATGTTGTAATACTCATGTTGATTGCCTATAGAATTAGGAGATACAATGCCTTCTTTAGTGATTATGTCATCATCTAAATTCTTGATGATTTCCATTTTAGGCAACATATCCTACCACATTTCTCCACATTCTGCCTTCAACCTCACACTTGTCCAGTAATTCTTGGACTACTTCTACCTTCTCGAAGATTTGGGAATAATTTTTTACAAATTCTATAATTAACATTTCACCTCTGGTGACCAAATGAATTTCCCATTGAATTGTAGCTTCCTCTTTCACTCAAATCACTCACCCTCTTGATATCTTCACCAATGATCTCCGGGGTCTGAGTTTGTCCTTCTTGGTGAGTTCTAGTCAATCTTTTGACTAAGTTGGAAAATGCCTCATTCTTAGCCTTTAAATATTTCTTTGTTTCTTTGAACTCATCAATTTTCTGGAACACTCCTTTGACTACCACAAAAATCATATTTCATTTCTTCAGTAGAGGGCTTACCTAGAGATACCTTGGAGACTTGGAAATCTAATGGGGATGCTTCTACTCAAGGAACATTAAATTTGGGAGTTGCAATGTCTATGAACCATTCCCCTTTTCTATTTAGGGCTGCCCTAGAAATAACCTTCTCCTTTTTGGGTAGTCTTGTTGGAGTGATGAGAGCCAGTATTTGTAAATCATCATCATCCAAGTGTATCCCTACCTTCTTCTTCTTAGGAAGAGTGTTATTGATCCACTCTCTTATAGGAGACTCATGTTCATCAAGTAATTATAGAACAAGGGTATCTAGGTACAATTGTAATGGCCTTAGAGGAAGATGAAGGTATTGACACACCTTCTAAAATTGTGAACATAGGTTCCTTCTGAGCACTTTGTTCTACAAGGCCATCCTAGATTTCGACTCCTTCCATAGGCTCAGATTGATCTTATGTTATTTCAATCGTTAGGGATCTGATCCTCACCTTTATTTTTTTGTTTGCATCAAACTTTCACTCATCATTTTACAAGGAATAGAAATAATCTCAATAAGTTCCTAAGGGGTAGCTCCTATCATGGGAATGTAAAATTCTTAGATTCCTGCATCTATTTCAATATCTTGTGGCACTACTACAACTGTAACATCTACAATTTATTCCTATGTTACTTGCATTGGAATCCCCTCGGGAATGAGGCTACATAGTTAAAGTTTATTATGAGGTGGCTTCAACATGTTGTTGTGGTGTAATTCCAACATTAAGTACAAAATCTTGTATGAGGATTTGTTCTCTGGTGGGTGAAGTAATTGTAGTTGTTTGGATAACAAGGGTTGTTATCATAGGTGTAGGTTGTTCAATGGGAAAAGTTGATGGAGAATAAGAAAAATAGACAAGACACGAGGAACCTCAAGGTTCTCTACCTGTTTAGGAGTCTCCATCTCTTCCAGATCCACCCATTCAAAGAACTTTAGTTCTTTTCCTCTTTCAAAACTGAAGCTATTTTTCCTCTTTTATTTCCTATATGCTAGTATGGGGAACCTCAACCATTTTTTCTTCCTTGGCCTTCTTAAGACCATCCTCCATCACTTTATCTTTTCCTTTGGCTCCTGAGGTAGATGTTGGAACAATCTGTAAGGGAGAAACATGAAAAACAAGACTTGCAAACTTACCTTCCTATGACATTGCTCCAATCCTTCTTGATGTTTGAGGAGGGGGCATTAGATCTATCCTGGGCACCTATATTTCCTGTTGTTGGAAATGAATCCAAATTCTTAACTTTTTTCCTCCATGAAACATCTCTAGTGGCATAAACCCTCCTAAATGGGGGATAATATCATCAATGAGTTGATTATTTCTGTATTCTCTCAATAGTGGGGTCTTGGTGGTAACTTATATCCACTCCTTTTGAAAACAACCACCTTATGGAAAGTTGAATAGGGTGGGAAGTTTTCTCTTGATTATACTTCTTCTTAGTGACACTCCAATTTATTGGTGGCAAGGGTTGAGAAGCAATGTTGTCCTGGATGTATTCTTCACTAACTATATTGCCATCCTCCTCTAACCCTTCAGGAGTTTGGATAACCCCAAAATCAACCATCTGAACCAAATTCATCCTCAAATATTATCTTCATCTGACTTCCCTCTCATCTTCACAATTCATCCAGAAATATTCATAATGAGGCTTGTGCTCTACCTGAGTGGGTGCAATACTATGCAAAATATGTTTGATATCATATTGTTTTCTATCCTCAAACCTATCTATCATACACCTATTCATCTCCCCTCCAAAATTTTTTCTTTCTAGATATTAGGGAAAGTATAATTCCCTATGACTATAGAGAATTTGATTGGGGACATTACATGTTTCTTAGCACTAACTCGGTGTATTGACAACAATTATCTAATCTGCTTCCATTAAAAACCCATTTGTCATCGCACATCCGGGAAGCTCATAAGGTTTCCATCAAAATTAATAACCCCGATATATGAATAAGTTTTGAATTGAATGAAATAACACCCATACTGAGTAATGACTCTCTTAGCATCAGGGGTGAATCTTTCACTTTCCCAATTTGGATGGTACAAGTAAATTGTAGGTGCAAAGAAGTGATTGGCAATATTTATGTAATGTGCTTCAAAATTTTCCAATTTTAACTGATAAAAACATCATATACTTTTGAACTATCAAGTTCTCCATCCATTAGTAATTCAAGGAAAATTCCTATGAAAATCAATATTATAGACAAGGTATGAGGTCATGAAGAATTCCCCCATTCTTGGATTTTCTCCTCTTTCTATCTAGGAAACTCCCATCATTTGCTCATGAATACGAGTACTTATAATCTCGGACCAAGGGAGAGATTGTTTTTTGGAAAATGTGACTTGGGTGAATTCAAACATCCATTCTTGAAATAAATCAGTAGATTGCATACCCATTACCCGTTGTTCAACAGGTGATCACATCCCTAACTTCCTCAATAAATTCTGCCCTATTCAATTTCTTTGTAATTCTATAGGCACAGGTTTGAGGAATATTCAACCAATATTCATTCATATATTTTTTCCATTTCTTTGAATGAATATTCCAAGATTCCTATGTTGAATCCTTAGTGATATCTCCCTCTTCCCTTACGGGAGGAAAACCCAACATTTTGTCAAAAGCATGTTCCTGAAAAGATAAGACCAACTCTCCTCTTCCATCCCAAACTTCCTTAGTTTCAGGATTGTAATTTTGGGCACATACACATAAAAATTTTAGGCATGGTGTAGAAGAGGGAAAGAAGTAGTGACGGAAATGCAACTATTATCTATTTGGGTCATGGCCTCACTTATTTCATGGTAATATAATTATTATCCAAAATGGTGCCCCAACTCATTTTTGTGGCTAACTCCTTGTGTTCTTGCCTCGTCTACATTTTTGATTTTCAGCACTCAAGGCTTTCTGGAAATGGCACCATCAGATAGAGCTCTCTCTCAGCTTTCCAGAAAGGTAAAGTTTGCCTCCTAACTCCTTATATTTTTCAAGTTATGGCTCAGCAGAGTTTTTGTGGAAAATTTTCCCATTTGAGGCCCGCAGCCAATAGGAAGCTGCCACGTGGCAGAGGAGTTCGGGGGTCGGAGGCAAATATGAAATTTTTTCCAAAAGAGTATAAAAAGGTCGATTTTCAAAGGAAAACCCGCGGAAAAGAGAAGGAGAGAGAATTCCAGAGTGAATCAGAGCTTGCCACGTGGCATCTGACCAGTGGAGCACGGGGAATTTTTGAAAAATTTTCCAAAGACAAAAAAAAGGTAAAATTTGAAAAATTTTCCGCCGATCCGTTTTTGGGCCGTTTTTGCCCTAAATCTTCAAACGATCATATCTTTTGATCCAGAGCTCAGATTTTCACGTTCTTTATATCATTGGAAAGATGTTAAAATTCTCTACATGATTCCATGGTCAATTTCTAATTTTGGTTCAGTTTGGAGAGATAAAATTCAAAAACGGTTCTGGTACGTGTCCATGGCTGAAATGACATTTCAACAACCAAATTTAATACAGAATGGGTCGCATTCTTCTCCAATATGGTCAAAAATGATAGGGTATGGGTTTGTAAGGTCCTCCATGCTGTTTTAATGCATTTTCCATCAATGAGGGATGGCTCCCATGCATTTTTCACATTTTCTCTCTCCTGGGCTCGACCCATGTACTGTAAAAGCCAGATTTGGCTCATTTCTTCATGGTTGAACACTTTTTGGCATAGAAAACTTCTTCTTTCACCTCCAGCAAGTGATAGTTGTAAGAATCAGACCTTTTTCAAGTATTGTAGCAGGTTTATACCTCTTTGAGGGTGGAATGCAAGAGATTTTTACATGGAATTGATAAAGGCAAATTTTGTGAATGCTTTCGAGTCTCTCTGTTTGTATTGTTTTACTTCATTTTAAGACCTCTAATTACATCTATCAGCTTGTGTATGTTTTCCCTTATTGCATTTCATGAATTTGTGTCTATTTACATGGAAAAAAATGTTTCACCACTCCTTTTGGTGCATCACCATCTTTAGTTTAGTTTCATTTTTGCATTTTTATCCCTGTCTCCTTGCAATTTAGAGTAGGATTAGGATCTGAACCTCTGTAGTTGTGCAAAATATAGATCTAAATCAGAGGAGTTTGAGGAACTAGCCTCTAATCTGGAGATTCCTCTCTCATTTTCACAAGTCCCACACTTGGAGAGAGGTTTCCATGTTGTGCAATCACACTGGATGCCTAAAACATCAATTCAGAACCTTGATTTGCATCCAGGGGTGCTACTGATTTGCAACAACAGTTTTGGCACACCGGTGGGACCTTAGAGGTCTCGATTTTTATAAAGAACAACGTTGATGTGCATCTACTGCAATTTTCTTGCTTAAAAAGAGCTATAATTTGCATATCCGCGACTCCAAGGGGAAGAATCAATTGGTTTCAAAGCAATGCAGGCCTGAAAACTCATGAGAAGAATCACCACAAGGTCAAGAGCTGGAGAAGAAGAGGTGTTGTTTGAATATTTGCAGTTATCTCCAAGAGTAAGGTAAAGTGGGAGGAGAATCCAAAGGTCTCCATCTCCACCAAACAGAACTCTCTCAACTCCTCCACCTGGTAGGCCTTTCATTCAATCAGCAAGGGTTCTAAGACCAATTAGAATGGCACAAAACAACCCGTATGTCAACTTCACAGGTAGTATCCCACTTGCCCTCAATGCACAACATCCAATTCCAATTGCAGCCTTGAAGAACATTCCCTACTTCACTGGAGAAAATCAGACTACTCCAAGTGATCATGTTAAAGACATTGCCAATCTTTGTGCAATTCATGAAATCAATGAGATGCAAGTGGTCGTCAAATTCTTTGGCATCTTCATTCAAGGGAAAGCATTGCAATGGTTTAGAAGCCTCGGAGATGGTTCTATTACAAATTGGAATCAGCTATGTATAGCACTTCATGAGCAATTTGGAGAGAAGGGAGACAACTTGTCTCTTTTGGAGAGCAGTGACAACCATCAAGAGAGCTCCCAATGAGCAGCTGACTGATTTCAACTTCATATTTCAAAAGACTTGGGAGAGAGTTCCAGTGGCAATGGACCAATGGCGAAGGTGATTTTCTCTACTATCTCAAAGCTCTAAATTCTGATATTTCTATGTTGATTCAGTCCATGGGAGGCATAACTATCCCTATGGCTTATAAGATTGCCATTAGGGCTGAAAATTGTTTGATCCAAGTGGAAAACTAGCCCCTAGACCTCCCATGTCATTGTTTCCAAGTTTAGAGAGTCCAAATACCAATCAAGCACCTAATTTGGCTCCTTCTCCCACTCCTAGAAATCGAGTTCAATGAAGCTTCTACTTCATCTCCAAGTCCCCAAATGAGCTTCAATAAGTCATGAAGCAATCAGCAAAACCTAGGCAATGAGCTAGTCACTCTCAAGAGGCAGCAAGCCCAAGGTTTTAGACCTTCTTACCAGCCCCAAGCTCAGCCCAACAGGCAGCCATACCAACCACAAAGACCTCCTAATCCAGTTGAAAATATGAATCAAACAAGGCCTCCTGCCAATAGACCATTTCAGCCCTACAATCCAAATGCCATATCTGCCTCTAAGGCATTGGTGCCAACACAAAACAACATTGCTCAGGAGTATGACTGGTGTTTTCCATGTAATGAACCTCATAACCAATCCATGTGCTTCAATGGTGCTTTGAATCAAGCATTAATGGTGACAACTACTGGTGTGGAGGGTGAGGGCAGTCAAGGAAACAACCAACAACAAGAAACATTCCAACAGTAATCAGCTCCAAATGACACCACGTTGGTAAATTGCCAAGCAGAGGATTTTTGTGGCATGAATCAAATGGTCTCTCAAGGTGTTACAGCCAACACAAGGTCAAAAAGAAGGAATTTGGGTGAAGAATAGCCATTAGCTCCAACCAATCCACAACCTTCCATGGCTCCACAAATGGTTGGCAAGAAAAATCTAATTTCAAATGCACAAGGGCAGCCAAGAACAGCTCCTAGACCAACTCAAATACCAGTTATTGCTGCCCACATGCAAGGAGTGAATGTACAAGCAAACGGACAGCAAAGAGATCCTTCATCACCATTCAGTATCATTGATCAGATGAAGAAGACAAATGTTAATATATCAATGTGGGAATCCCTATCTATCCTGTGCCAAAGAGACTTGTTATAAGCTGCCATGAAGGAGTGGCCAACTTCGAATCAGCAAGTTTAGATGCAAGAGAAATTGCTCACAAATGCTGCCCAACCTGAGGGAAATCATGGAGGACAGCAAGGTAAAATGTTGAAGCCCCCTCCTTTCTATGTTTCATTAATCATTGGAAATCAGTTAGTGCACAATTGCATGATAGATTCCGGGGCAAGTAGCTCGTTGATGCCTAAACAAATAGCTGATCACCTAGGGCTCCAAAGATGAAACCATATCCAAAGGGGTAGTAAAACTGGATGGGACAACAAGAATAACAGTTGGGGTGATTAGAAACTTGAGTCTTACCTTGCATGCATGTTCAAATGTTGTTGTTTCACAAGATGTATCATCATAGATCTTCCACCACTCTTTGCCCTATGCTTGTCAAGGGACTTCACAGCCAAGATTGGGGGATATTTGTCTGCTGATTGGTCACACATGTTGTTCAGAATGAGGTATGGAACTAAGGCTACAATCAGGTCTGAACCTATTGCAAACTTCCACATTGAGCCTTACACTCCAAGTCAGATCAACGCCAATTGTTCAGCATTTGATCAAGAAGACCACCCAAGCACCGATGAAGCTAACACCAAGGTTGGGAGCATCCCGGATCTAACTCTTGATGAATGGGCAAACAAGGTACATGCTTTTGATCCTTATCAAGAAGTAGAAGAATCTGAGCTAGGGGTCTATTGTATACATGAAGAAAATCAGCCTATTCCTAACATCACCAAGCCAAACCACAAGGATGACAATGAGGTATGGCAGCTGTTTTTTGATGGATCAAGAAGTAGACAAGGTGTAGGAGGTGGAGCCATGCTTGTTTCACCTCAAGGAGTAAGGTACTATTCAGCTTTTAGATTTCAGTTTGCATGCTCCAATAACATTGCTGAATATGAAGCCTTAGTGCAAGGGATGCATTGGGAAATCAAGAAGAAAATAAAAAACTTGCAAGTCTTTGGTGACAGTGAATTGATTGTAAATCAGGTCAAGGGACAACATGCTACCAAGAATGATCTACTCAGGTGCTACAAGAACAGGGTGTGGGACCTCATGGAATATTTTGAGGGTTTTGGCATCAAATCCATTCCTAGGAAAGAGAATCAAGCTGTTGACAAAGCTTCAGCAGCAAAGAGGGGCAGCCTTTGACATTGTGGAAAGCATTCAACAAGACAAGGTGCACAGCCAAACATCCACGTGATTGTGAGGCCTTCAGTTCCAGATAACAATGTCAGTTGGCAAGTGTTTGAGAATGACCAGCAAATCATCCATTTCTTGCAAGAAGAAGTCAAGTTCTCAGCTAAGAAACAAGAAAAATTGGAACAGCAATATGGTGACCAAGTGGTACAACCTGAGAACTAACAAGCTGCCCAAGGGACTTATCACTTTGGAGTCCATTTTTAATCCCAATGATCAGTTTAGAAAGGAGAAAGCAAACATTCAGGTCAAGAGAGAGGATTCAGTATCCATCTTGGTAGAAGAGAACAAACCATTGCAAATTGGAAAGATGACAACTGATCAAGAAAGGTATGAGTTCGTACAGCTGTGTCAAGAGTTCCCTGATGTGTTTGCATGGAGCTATGAAGATTTGAAAGGTTTCAATCCCAACTTAGCTCAGCATACCATTGAATTGGATCCAAATACTAAGCCTATCAGGTAGAAACAAAGACCAGTCAATCCACACATGGAGCCTCTCATGAGGAAAGAATTGGACAAGCTGATTGAGTCAAGAATCATATTCCCAATCAAGCATTCTAGTTGGGTTGCCAACTTGGTTCCAGTCAGAAAGAAGAGTGGAGAGATCAGATTGTGTGTTGATTTCAGAGACTTAAATAGAGCATCTCTCAAGGACCATTACCCACTCCC
The DNA here is from genome assembly GCA_018340775.1 of Taxus wallichiana var. yunnanensis. Lineage (NCBI taxonomy): Eukaryota > Viridiplantae > Streptophyta > Pinopsida > Cupressales > Taxaceae > Taxus > Taxus wallichiana. Next base: position 336,064,163 of record CM031236.1, read on the forward strand.
TTCCATGGAGCAAATCTTGCAAGTTGTGGCTGGCTCGAGAGGTTTTCACTACTTCATGGCTACTCCGGCTACAATCAGATTATGGTGAAGGAAGAAGACCAGTTCAAGACAGCCTTCACAACCAAATGGGGGACTTTTACATACAGGAAGATGCCATTTGGGCTGTCCAACGCTGGTGCTACCTTCCAAAGAGCAATGGACATGGCGTTCAAAGGTTTGATTAACAACGTGGTGCTGATTTACCTTGATGATATCACTGTTTTTTCCAAAAATGCAGCAGACCACCTCTCTCATTTGAGACAAGTTTTCACGAGGTGTAGGAAATTTGGAGTGTCTTTGAATCCTAAGAAGTGTATCTTTCTTGCACATGAAGGAAAGCTCCTTGGCCATATTGTCTCCAAAGAAGGATTAGCAATTGATCCAGAGAGAGTCGAAGCCATAAGAGCACTACCATTGCCAAGCCACAAGAAATCCCTTCAGAGTTTCTTGGGGAGGATAAACTTTGTTTGGAGGTTTGTCCTAGATTTTGCAACCCTTGTCAAGCCCATCACCAAAATGTTAAAGAAGAGCATGGCTTTCAAGTGGACAACAGAAGGCAAGGAGAGTTTTGAAGTAATCAAAGAAGCCATTTCTCAAGCACCAACTCTCATCAACCCGGACTTCTCCAAGGATTTCATCCTCTATGCATTTGGAGGTAATGACACTATTTCTGCCATTTTGGTACAAAGCAGAACAAGGATAATGATGAGCAGCCAATTGCCTTCTTCAGCCAGAGCCTAGATGACTATGAGGTGAAGTACTCTTTTATTGAGAAGCATGTGCTAGAAGTAATCAGAAGCTTGAAGAAATTCAAGCATTTAGTCTCAAACAACAAGGTCCAGTTGTTGGTCTCACATGCTAGGGTTAAGGACTTCCTCCTCAACAAAGATTTGAACGAGAAAAGGGCAGGTTGGATCACCCGTGTCATGGAGTATGACATTGAGATCAAAATCACCAAGCTGGTAAGAGGAAAAGGATTGTGTGAGCAGCTGGTTTTGGGGAAGCAAAAAGAAGCATGCAATGAAGGAGAGGTTGTTTTGACAGTTCAAGACAGCCATGAGTCATGTGGCACTCAAGAAGAAAACAATGCTGCCCCCACTCCTTGCTGGACCCAAGGTATAATGCACTTCCTAAACACAGGCCTATGCCCTCCGAAGATGAACAAGACCCAAAGAAGACACTTCAGATTATAGGCTATCCCATATGCCATTGTTGATGGAGTTTTGTTCAAGAAAGATGTGAATGGAGTGTTGCTGAGATGCATTAGCACAAATCAGATTCATAGGGTGTTGGAAGAGTTCCATGGTGGATCAGCTGGTGGTCATTTTGCACCGAGAGTGATAGCTCTAAAAATCATGAAGGCTGGTTATTATTGGCCTAAAATTTTCAGTGATTGCTATGCATGGATCAAGAGGTGTAAGAATTGTGCATTCTTCACAGGAAAAGAGAGACTTGCTGCCCTTCCATTGCATCCAATCTCAGTTGACCAACCATTCATGCAATGGGGTTTGGACTTCATTGGAGTCATTAATCCTAATTCAAGTCAAGGGCACAAATGGATTTTGATAGCCACGGACTACTTCACCAAGTGGACTGAAGCAGTAGCACTCAAAGAAGCAAATGAGTCCAGCATCTTAGACTTTTATGAGGGGATAGCAACCAGATTTGGTATACCTACTACAATAATCTCAGATAATGCATTGGCATTCATTGGATCCAAGGTGACTGAGTGGGCTATCAAGAACGGGATCTACCTAAGCACTTCATCAAACTATTACCCTCAAGGTAATGGCCAAGCCGAGTCTACAAACAAGAACTTGTTGAGGATCATTAGGAGGACTCTTGATGAGAATCAGAGGTCTTGGCATACCAAACTGAAATCAGCCTTATGGGCTGATAGGATAACTCCCAAGAGATCCATAGGTAACTCTCCATTCAAGCTTGTTTATGGAAGAGAGGCAATCTTTCCCATGTCACTTGAGTTGCCAACATTGGAACTCATGAAGCAATTAGAGTTGCTAGAGTTTGAGCCCATGGAGGTGAGATATGCAGAGTTGATGGAGCTGCAGGAGGTCAGAAATCAGGCATCCCAAGCAATGGAAAAGGATCAAGCTTTGATCAAAAAGACCTTTGATAGGAAGTCCAAGGATAGATCTTTTCAGGTTGGAGATCTGGTGTTGAAATGGGATGTGGATAGAGCAAAACCGGGAAGGCATTCAAAATTTGATGCCATTTGGAGTGGCCCATACATGGTCACGAAGTGCAAGAATAGCAATGCTTTCCAATTAGCCTCATTGGATGGTGAAGAACTGCAGATTCTAGTCAATGGAATCTATCTCAAGCGTTGCTTCTAGAGGGAAATTTACCACCTTGTAAATATTAGATTAGATTTTCATTCCTCCAAGTGCTTTGCACATTGTTTTGTTATAGGTTAGTTTTGCTTTCCCTAAGGGCTTTAGCACACACTTGCTGTCCCTGGAGATGTTTTGCAGTCCTTGCTTCCATCATGTGATATTCCATCTTCCTCCTTGCACATTCTAAGTTAGTTGAGGTTCTAAATGTAATATTTGATGACTCCATGCCCAATGGACTGCTTCAGGAAACGGTATTTTCATCTAGCAGGCAGATGACCCTCTGAGTCACCAAAATTGTTATCCAAAATGGTGCCCCAACTCATTTTTGTGGCTAACTCCTTGTGTTCTTGCCTCTCTTGTGCCTCAGTCTACATTTTTTGATTTTCAGGCACTCAAGGCTTTCTGGAAATGGCACCATCAAATAGAGCTCTCTCTCAGCTTTCCAGAAAGGTAAAGTTTGCCTCCTAACTCCTTATATTTTTCAAGTTATGGCTCGGCGGAGTTTTTTTGGAAAATTTTCCCATTTGAGGCCCGCACCAATAGGAAGCTGCCACGTGGCGAGATGAGTTCAAGGGTCGGAGGCAAATATGAAATTTTTTCCAAAAGAGTATAAAAGGTCGATTTTCAAAGGAAACCCACATAAAAGAGAAGGAGAGAGAATTCCAGAGTGAATCAGAGATTTCCACGTGGCATCTGACCAGTGGAGCGCGGGGAATTTTTGAAAAATTTCCAAAGACAAAAAAAAGGTAAAATTTGAAAAAATTTCCCACCGATCCATTTTTGGGCCGTTTTTGCCCTAAATCTTCAAATGATCATATCTTTTGATCCAGAGCTCAAATTTTCGCGTTCTTTATATCATTGGAAAGCTGTTAAAATTATCTACATGATTCCATGGTCAATTTCTAATTTTGGTTCAGTTTGGAGAGAGAAAATTCAAAAACGGTTCTGGTACGTGTCCATGGCCAGAAATGACATTTCAACAACCAAATTTAATACAGAATGGGTCGCATTCTTCTCCAATATGGTCAAAAATGATAGGGTATGGGTTTGTAAGGTCCTCCATGCTGTTTTAATGCATTTTCCATCAATGAGGGATGGCTCCCATGTGTTTTTCATGTTTTCTCTCTCCTGGGCTCGACCCATGTACTGTAAAAGCCAGATTTGGCTCATTTCTTCATGGTTGAACACTTTTTGGCATAGAAAACTTCTTCTTTCACCTCCAGCAAGTGATAGTTGTAAGAATCAGACCTTTTTCAAGTATTGTAGCAGGTTTATACCTCTTTGAGGGTGGAATGCAAGAGATTTTTACATGGAATTGACAGTGCAAACTCTGTGAATGCTTTCAGTCCTCTGTTTGTATTGTTTTACTTCATTTTAAGACCTCTAATTACATCTATCAGCTTGTGTATGTTTTCCCTTGTTGCATTTCATGAATTTGTGTCTATTTACATGGCAAAAAATGTTTCACCACTCCTTTTGGTGCATCACCATCTTTAGTTTAGTTTCATTTTTGCATTTTTATCCCTGTCTCCTTGCAATTTAGAGTAGGATTAGGATTTGAACCTCTGTAGTTGTGCAAAATATAGATCTAAATCAAAGGAGTTTGAGGAACCAGCCTCTAATCTGGAGATTCCTCTCTCATTTTCACAAGTCCCACACTTGGAGAGAGGTTTCCATGTTGTGCAATCACACTGGATGCCTAAAACATCAATTCAAAACCTTGATTTGCATCCAGGGGTGCTGCTGATTTGCAACAACAATAACCTCTCGTTTAAAGTCGTCTAAGTTTGTGGATGTGATATCGAGTCTTTAATTCTATACGAGGGGAAATAAGACTGGAACTTGTTTTCAAGGGTGTTATGAAAATATTCACAATTTTAGTTTAACTCTATCACACCTCTTTGATCTTCTTAAACCAATTGTCAAAATATCATAGAAAATGGGGAGAGACTAATGAACTCACATTTTTACAACTATTTCAAACCTTGTCTGGAAAACCTTTTATAACCAAAATCTGAGCCTTGAGTTCAGTTCTCACTTCAAATATCTTTTAACACTGTCTCTTCAGAGTATCAAACCTTTAAGGGCATCTGTGTGTAGCTTTAAAACAAGTCACCTTATTAATGGCTCGTAGATTTATGCATTAATGCAACAGATTATGTTTGTGGGAAGTTTTTATAATTCTCAACCTCTTTAATTCTTATAATTTTTTCACTCGTGTATCTATCTTACATGGATCTTCTGCATTAAAGGGATTTACTCCCGTATGGCTAGTGCTTTAATGAACCACCTCTTTTACCACCAACACGCTTCAGGAATATCTTGCAAGGTGACCTACACACTATTTTTGTAATATGAGAGATGCACATCTTTTCCCACCCCCATACATGCTATAGACTTGGTCAATGTTCTCAGGTATTTCGGATCTCAGACTTATTTTTATCAATTGCATACCCTGAGGGACCACAAGACTTTGTTCACTTTTTGTCTAACTTCCCGACCTTCCTTTCCACATAGTGTTTCACTTTGACTTTGACCAATGAGATGACATGCACCCTATTTTATATTTTAGAATTACAACTTCATCCTACACTTTACCAAGTGTAGAGTGCCTGGGAAAGTAGAGGCCCATCTCCCCATTCCAATAATATCCTTACGTGTTTTTTTCTTTCGGGGAATGGGGATGATTCCATGTTTTTCATTTTTCTTCACATGTGCTCATCGGGGTACTTTATCAGACCTTCGGGAAATATATTGTGCCTTGCATATTTACATTTCCATTTGTAAACTTCCAAATTAAGTCTAATATATCAAAGAAAACCAATGATTCACCGTTATTTTTTAGACATTGGGACACATGGTGTAGTTAGCACAAGGTCTTGACAAAAATGACACATTAGGGGCTCTTTGCAGGGATTGACACAACTTTATAGCGGATTTTCACATGGGATTTACCTCAGTTAGTAAGACACAAAAATTTTTGGAGGCAAACTTTGAATTGAAAAGGGGCAAGTTAAAACAAGCACCAACACCATGTAAGTTCCAATTAACATGTTTCAAGAAGAATATAATGGCATAACCATAACTAAATGTGCTCAAGAAAAAACTATCCTCAATATGAGTCCCAAAATACTCCAATATTGAGGATATTTTTTTCAAATTGAGGATAAGGTATGAAAAAATAATCAAAAAATCATTATAAATCCTTACTTAGATACCTTAATAATAAAGTTTTTTTCCAAAATTTAGGATAAGGTCTCAAAAAAATGATTAGCAAATCCTTACTAAGTTAAATAATCAAAGATATTATAATTTTTTTTTTTTATAGGATAGGATATAAAATTAAAGTTATAAATGCTTCTTGAATTAAGCTTAGAAAAATACATATTTTCTAAAACAATCATGAAGAAATTATTTAGTATGTGAAATTTATTACATATTAAAGCATGAACTATCTAAGTGACATCTACAATTTTTTTAATTAGGGATGGTATTTAGAACTAACCCTTAAAACTTCTATAATATCTTAGGAATCCTGACAAGGGATATAATTCCATTGAATAATATTTGCAAAAATTCCAAGAATGTGTAAATTGACTTACTATTCCATTAGATCTTAATTTTTCTCATTATCTTGTGACTAAAATGTAATTTTAAAAGTAAGTTATAGTGTCATCCCATCCCTTTTGGATTTTTTCTTCTCAAAAGTGTCATCTTCTTTCACTCTCTCTTTGAAACTTTGTTGTGCTCCTTTTTTGCTTCATTAAACCGAAAAGACTCTTTTCCAAGAATGTAAAATAACATAGAAACATAATTGTAAAAATTACGAGGGTGATTAATCTCATAGATTTTTATGGTGTGTATACTTTTGAGAATATTCTAGAGCTAAAATAATTTATTTATGATTATTAATAAACCTTGGTTAAGTTGATTTAACAACCGGATTTAACAAACGGAGGATCTACAATATCAAAACATTATCATCAACTAGATTTATTGTTATAATAAAGTACATAAACAATAATGAGAGTGAAATCCCTAGTGAACCAGCCATATTTATTGAAGATCACATCTCTAGAAAGGACATTTTTGTACTTATGAGGAACAAAAAGTCACCTTTACCATACCCAACAAAGATTCCTTTAATAATAGATGGTTACTACATAGCTATTTTCTCAATAGGGACATGAATGTATATACTACAACCGAATACATGAAAACGTGAAACACATGGATTCTCACAAGAATATACCTTTAAAAGGTTCTTGTCTTTAAATATTTATCATGAACACCTATTGTAGCATTACAAGATTCATTCCATAATTTCATTGGAATCCATATATCACATATCATAGTTTTTCTATCCATAATGGAGTGATTCTTTAATTCAATAACTCATTTTATTGTGGATTATAAGTAATTTTCCACTCCCTCTCAATAACTCTAGATATAAAAAAGGTGTCAAATTATTGAGGTAAATTCACCTTCATTATAAGATCTCAATATTTTGATATATTCCTCATTGATTGCCAATTAGTCCTTTAATAGAAAAATTTTGTGAATACTTTAGACTTGAGTTTAAAAAGAAAATCCAGATACTCATAGAGTAGCCACTAATAGAAGAAATGAAATAAATACTACATATAAATGAGGGGACATGGGTTGAAATAAATTTGAATCAATTAAGTCTAGGATGGATTTTGAATGGTTTTCTCTAAAGGGAAAAAATATTTGGTTATGCTTACACAGGAGAATCCTTTGCAAAATCCACACTTCTTATATTTAAGGTAGGGAATTGTTTATACCATTTTTAGAAGGGAAATAATACCATAATGTAAATGGCCCACTCTTATGTTCCATATAATAGTTCTAAATATGAAAGGGTAAGGGCATTACCTATAATGATACATTCCATGAAATTTTACAACTCACCTTCTCTCACCCATTTTACCAATTTCCTTATGGTTAGGTGTTGCATTCCATGATGATGCACTATTGATAATTGAACTCCATTATACAATTCTTATCAATGATAGTTAAAATTTCAAATAAATGTTTAAGAGAGTAGGAACATAAAACACATCATTTAACTCGGTAAAATCATTTGAGGTAAGTGCAAGTGATATTTTCCAATTAAATTGATCAAGTATGTAATATAATTCAATTTAACTTAGTAAAACAAATTTATAGATAAGGTAAAAAAGTTTGGTTTTGAAGGGAACAAAAAACCCTTCACAAAAGAGAGAAAAAGGTTCCAAGTCAAATAGGCTTGACATAAAGGCAACCCATAACGAAGCTGACCAAATAGGGGCCTACATTTTTATTATATATATATATATATATATACAGTCATACAAAAAAATAAGCCATAGCTAAGATAGTAGATAAGACTAACACATAATACTGTAAAAATGGTAGCCAAAATTTCACCTTTATTTTGGTTTTTTGGAAGGATCTTTGCTCTGGGTCCTAGAGCTTGGGCCACTTTCCTTTTCACATGAAACTTTAATGATCTCCCTTTTTGGAATCTTCTATGTATTGTCTTTAACCTCGATGTCCCTGGATTCTTCATCCTTTGAGCTACTAAAAACAAGCCTCATATTGTCCTTACCTCCCTCAGATTTGGCCACTTGCTCTTGCAGATGGAAATCCTTTGTTCTTGCATTACAATTTCAACATTTAGTCCTCCAATCCTTTTATTCTAAACCTCGATTTTATGATTGAATTCCATGACTTCTTGGGCTAGGTTTTTGTTAACAAGTAGGATGGTGTCCTTCATAGATTCCCCTCTCAAAAATCTAGGCTCCCAGTCCACAAAGGTACCATCTCTATCTTTTCTAGAAGAGAATTCGCCCCTTTCCTTAACACCTTGTTTCAAATTGCAGAGAACATTTGTGATGTCATTTGTGTTGTCCTACCTCCCTTCTTTTTTGAAACGTTTCATGGTCATAGCTAGTGTTTTGTTGTCAAAATTTGTTTTATCGTGGGTCGGGGTTGAGTTGGTATTTAACTTAGTAAAATGACTTGAGGGAAAAGTAAGTGACATTTTTCTAGAACCACTTATTAATTATGCAATATTATTTCCAAGGAAACCTAAATCCCTATTTTTTTCTACCATGTCTCATAAAATAGTTACTTGTCACATGAAATATGTATATATGCTCTATGATATCCATAAAAACATAAAAATTGATACTTATATAACTAATGAAAGTGTGGGTTAACAAGTTCTATTTTATGATATAAACCATCTACACAATTTCCTATGTCTACATTACCAAAAACTTTCTTAGAAGGAAAATGATGTTTACCTTTCTAGTTATTATTTCCAAGATTACCTTGACAATGGTTGGTCTAATGTACTTATTTCTTACTTTTCTATTATAATCTACAAGTTTATAAACCTCATTGGGAACTTTCTCCTTATTAATGATGATTTCACATAAATTTAACTCCTCCATGAGAGCATGTAGTCTAAAATTATGCAAAAACATAATTAGATATCCCTTTCAACATGAAAACTCCACATAAACTTGAAATCATCTAGCATGTAATCTTAAATCTAAATTGGGAACCATTATAGAATACTTGAAATATGTAACAAGAATGTAAGAAACACATGATCATGCAAAATAATTGTTATAAACGAGCATAAATTAGTGGCTTATTCCATTAGGGTTAGAGTTTAACCACTCTAATATCATATTTAATTTTTTCCTAAAATGAACCCATTATGAGAAAATAATTTCAAGTGTTTAAGACATTCCACATATGCACATCATACATATACATATTACCCCAAATAAAAAGATAAGTGGCTAAATAAAAGAATGTATTGGATTTACTTGAATATAGATGGAAATATATAGAATATATAATATATAACTAATCCACTTTGAGGGGGAAACCTCAAAATTTCATATATAATCACCAATGGAAATTTCAAAGATATTTAATCACCCATACATAGGTATCATTAAAAGGTAGACACCCTTTAATTACTAATAGGTTAGATTTAATGACAACCTAATTATCAATATAAATATATGTGGCATATAAGCCATTAGTTATCCCAAAGATATATCTATAAATGATATAGTTCAAGGTAATTAAATTATAATTCAAGTCAAACAAATGTCATCCTAAAAGTTTGATCATATGTGGAAATATTTGTATTAAACCTTTTTCCTCCCATGTCACATTCTCGCATGGCAAAGTTCTTCCCTAGATAAGATCATCGATGATCGCCTTCAATCGTATCCTCTTGAATTGAGTCAAGTAACTTTGGTTCCATGGCATATATTACTTATAGTGCCTATTATTGAAGGAAATATTATTTTCAAACTCAAACACCTGAATTATAGGGTGTACTTTAGTTGAAAAATCCAAGGTTGCTAATCCAAGTGTTTTCCTTGACTTCTCAAAGTTTTGGGTATAACCTCTTAAGGGATAAAATATAAAATATGATAATGATAAAAGGTTTTAAATATATACCTTTTAGAAGACATCTCTCTTTAGGTTTCCTCTTTTCCAACCTTTCCTGAAGATTTGGTGATATTTTAACATTTGACCATTTTCATCCTTTCATAATAATTTGGATTTATTCCCCAATAATCCTTGTTTTATAATCATTGGTATTTTATGATAACTTACCATATATGATGGTGTAGTATGCAACCCTCTATACCAAAACCATATTTAATATTGTAGGTTACTAATATAAAGAAATGTAAAAAATGTGAACACACTCATGTCATTACATCCTTCACCATCCCCATTTTTTTCATTGTTGAAAAAAAATTGTTGGTGAAATAATTTTTTTAAGTGTAGATTATCAATTTTCACCAAATGTCATGGGGTTAAGCCCCTCCTTCTTTGGTATGGGGAGGATCCCATTTATTTAATGTAAATTAATTAGAATTGTGGGGTCTCCTTTAGGCTGGGGATCATACAATAATAATCCACTAAACCTATGGCACAAAGTGCTTGTACAATGTAAAAGGGAGGAATTTTATTTGAAGAGAGGTAAAGAGGAGATGTGGGAATGAAGGAGGGTTAATTTTGTGATAAGAATTAAAAATTTCACACAAATTAACTAGAGTAGGTCCACATTCAATAAGAAGAAATTAACCATTTAAGTAATAACAAGACTAACAAATCAGAGACACAAATTTCTATGGATTCATTAATCAAAGACATAAATTTCCTTATTGGTTGTACAAGATTCCAATTCTTGTAAATTTGGAGAGTAGAGAGAGTAGAAGAACATAGGCAAGTAGATATAAGAAATGTAGATTTATTATGTGTAGTAGTAGTGATATAAAATGCAACAACTAGCAACAATTAACAATTTCTAACCACTTGTAATGGAGAAGACATTCAAATTTATAGCTTACAAAAATGAATTTTAATCTCCCACACATGAATTTTCACCTTTTTCATCATTTATGACCTTTCATATTCCTAGGGAATAAAAGTGAGCCTTTTTCTTATTAACAAAAAAGAATTATTACAATGTCAAATTAAAGGTAACTTAAGTGAATAAGATAAAATAGTGAAAAAGTATATTCTTAATGGGAAATTAGAATATGAAGAGAGAGAAAATAAGAAGGGAGAGAAGAAGAGATGTATCAATCTGATGAAGAATAAAAATTGGTCGTTAGTGAACTTTGAGGAAATACTCCTAGAATGAGCTCCTTGCCTTTGAACTCTTTATTGAAACGGGATTTCGTAGGTGCCACCTTTTCTACCTCTAGAACATGAACATAGATCAACACTTTGATCCATATCTCAGAACATCACTACCATAGTCCTCTCTTTGATATAACATGATTCCTTGATGTTCCATGGAGTAGGAAGAAGGGGGAATATTGTACCGCTTGGTATTCAGGATAATATGTCCAACCCATAATATTTTATTCCCTCCATGAACCAATAAAATTTGAAATCTCTCATTTTATCTACAATAATCCACATGTAATCCCTTTTTCAAACATCAAAATCAGCTGTGTGGTTCACCCAGTAGTCTTTAATTTGGGGCACATGGTGTAGTATTGGAAAGGTGAAGGTCTCTAGATTCCTCCTAATATAAAATTATGACCAAGATATGTAGGAGTATAGACTATGAGCAAAGTGAAGTATGCTTCTATGTTTATTGCATCCGTGAAATTATTGCACGAGTATATTCTTAGGGAGATGGGGAATGACACAACTTTTCTTTTTGCACTCCTACAATTAGTATGAGCATGGGATAATTGTTGGAATAATTCAAATATGATGATCTTATCACTTAGGTACGGGTAACCGTGAGGGGAAATATCAAATCCATCAACTTTATGTAGGTGAAGATGGGGAATTAGATGAATTGGCTCCCATAATTTTCAATCAATTCAATTTCCGGGATGAAATCCTCCACTCTAGATTTCCTTTGAGAAACCTTATAATGAACATGGTGAATGCATCATTCACTCTGGCATGGTGATATTTACTCTCCCTCTTAAGGATTTGTGGATACTTCTCATAATAAGGTGACTTTTAAGTCACGTTGGGTTAATAATATAGACCTCTAAAGGGTCCCGTGAAGGCAATGACATACACTAAGTAAGAGGTCATGGTGAACTTCTTAGTAGAGGACAACTGTAATAGTTGTCGATGGATGTTGTTACTGATGATTTTCTCTTAGTCAACTATTTGAATTCCTTCTATGGCTGCCAAGATGAATCGATCCATCCAATACTAGAAATTCTTTTATTTTGTCCTCACACATTACTCTACTTAGAAGGATAATGAAATATAAATAGGCTTCATATAATTCACTCTGTGATAGGTTCTTTGGGATCTGAGAGGGTTTTTTACCTTGTTTGAGCCAAGAACCAACTACTAGGCCTTACAAATATGAGTCAGTCCTTTCCCACTATGATGGAGAAAATTCCTTGGTTATGATTACCATGTTGTTACTAGTGGGAATATTTAGGCATTGAGAAATTCCATTTGGAGTGAGGTGCGAGGACCGAATTTTCATCCACTGTGATTGCTCCGGTGTTCGAGATCATAATGTTGTGCACAAACCAAGACAAGATTAGTGATATAAACTAATAATGTATTTCCTCCTACCATAAATAACCCACTTGAGAGTATATTTTCCTCCACTTCTCCTCGTGACTCGTTCATCATTTTGGCCTTCAGGTTTTCTACATCCATGTGGGTTGCATCATTATCTCCCACATTGGGATATTCTATGATTAGTGTAGAAATAGGTTTGATACCATAATACTTGACATTCATGGTGGACAAAAGCAATGAGATGGGTGGAATGTGAATTTATGGGAGTGAATTGAGTTCAATTGCAAGACTTACTATTTTTAGCATGTCATGTTCGGTAAGGCTATTTTTAGTAAGTTTAAAGTTTTGTCACTTTTAGAGGAATTTTTCTTATTGGGAGTAACATTGAGACTAAAGGTTCAATTTTTAGAAACTTGCTACTTTAAGACATATGGGACCTATCAGAACCTACTATTTTTGGATGGAGGTCTTCTAGGTGTTTGATCATAATGAAACCAATTTCAAAATTTTAGGTTTTTCACAGATCTTCGCTCTAGTTTTCAAAACAATTATTACATCTGAAAAGGTAAGCTCCAAGGATGAAAGTTTCAACTGGATTATGTAAATTTTATAGATAATTAATGGTAGTGCTCTTAAATTCATCTTAAATATGTTTTTGGCGAAGTGCATTGGTAAACATTTATAGAAATTGGGTACATAGATAGTGAGTTATGTGCAATTTTAAGTTTGGAGTATGAATGTGTGGAAAAACTTCAAAAATATAATTGGTAAAATGGAGGTTTTGGGGGAAAAATAACAACACCTGGATGTTTAAAAATTACTAAGTATGTGATGTCAGGAGTTAAGTCCTTCAATCTTGCAAATTTAAATTCATATTTAACCATGGAGCTAAACGGTGGTTGGGAGATGAGCTTGAGTTTGATTTTACCCTAAAAGTATGGTGAAAAGGTGAAAGGATATAATTTTGGTAGAGAAGTGTGATTTCCACTAGATGGTGACAAGTCATAACTTCTAGTGTAGTGTGAATGAGATGCATGAAGCTAAAAATGGCTTCTGGGGGATAAAAATTGGTTTTTCACATGACTGGGAGTTGAGTGAGAGGATGGGGAGTTTAATTTCATGTCCCCCATGTCACTTTTTATTCTAATCAAATGGGACACCAACATCTTAAAAATGTTCCATGTGGGTTTGATCATGAAGAGGGGCCAAGGTGTTAAGTTACTTGCAAGTTATGACGTCCCTTAGGTGCAAAATATGTGATGGGAAAGTTGAAAAAAATAAAACTTCAAGGAGGAGCACACTTTTGTGCTCCTTATATCCCTTTACACCTTGGGAAAAGTGTGAGGGGCACCACAGGTGAGAAAATGTGACATGGGTCTCAGTTCATGAGAAGGGGATGAGTGAAATACAAGCTAAACCATCCCTATGTGCAGAATTTGAAAGTCTCCAACTGCGAAGAGTGAGACAACATGGGGAGAAAAATTTGTGTCCTCCTTGCACCTTAGGTAAAATCCAAGGGGATATCATGTGCTTGAAAATGTGCCAATGGGTATGCTCATCATGGGAAGGGGACTTGATTACTTAACTCTTTACATGCTCCACCTAACACACCAAGTTGTGTTTTAAGTGACACAACCACCGAATGAATGGGGAAGCACACTCACGTGTCCTCTCTATGTAACAAGATTGTAACTTTGGTGTATAATCAATTTCTATCAACGAGTCTATATGCATGTAGTGGTAAGGTTATTTCTCATAGATTAAATGAACTAAATTACAACATTGTATGCATTTACAAATACTTACAAGGATTTCAATAAATGTGTTTCAAAATAACACCCTTTTAAATTTTTTTATGTCACCACATCCTCCCAAGTGAGATCCAATTTCATTAAATCATATGTTTATCACTCAATACCACCTTTTGAACTCAAAACATATTAGAGGGACCATGACTATCTAAACATTAAAATGTGGCCCCAAAATCTATTTTAGGAAATATGGGTAAAATAATATCTCAAGGGTAATACTAGCTTGATTATCTTATGTCATGGGAAAAGAAACATTAAGGCATAGTAAACAATAATCAAGAGTTAGAATAAATGTTTCAAAATACAAAATATAAACAATTATTCATAGTTTATATTTACATATATAAAAATAGTAATGAAAGGGAAAATAACCCTAAAATGGATACAAAAGTGTGATATAATTTCTTTAAAGATAATTTCAAAAACCTTATTCAATTTTATAGTAAGAAATGGTGATATTTTAAATTTTCATTATTACTTGTGTATGAATTATATACCAATTATTAAAGTAAATTAGAAAAATATCTCTTCACATATTACTTACTTTCCTAAAAAAACAACATTGAATAAGACGAAAGTATAATCACATCCTCTAAATACAATGAACATTTTCAGAATAAAAATGGGGATCAATATCCCTTGTTTCTTATTACAAATAAATATCCTTGTAAAAAATACTTTACATTAATTTATCATCATCCCATATAAATGTAAGAATGAAAATTAGAAACATGCTATGTGATATTTCATGATTTGTATCATTTGCATTTATACATCATTATATATGCATGTTGAGTATATACATACATATCTACATAAATAGTAATCAACAAGTTATTATGTTTTCAAACAACATATCTAGCACTCACAAAAATTAAAGGTATAAGATAAGGGTAATGTACTTGATATTGTTTGAAAACACATTTATTCCTTCCTCAAAAACCTTCTTCCAATCTCCCGTTAGGTACATAATGAGAGGATGATAGAAATATTGAGGGGATCTAAATTTTAATATATCAATAGAACTATCTTAAATGCCCCACGAATTCTTAAAATGTCTATTTATGAAAATCCAACCAGAATGGAATTCCTAAAGATGAAATTAAGATGAATCATATATGCGAAAACCATTAAATAATTTTCAATATTTATGTTTATTCTTCCATCATTGTATTCCACTAAGTAAATTTCTTTGATTATTTTTCAAACAAATGTCTAATAATGTTGTGGTGGATTTGAATCTACCAAATACAATAGCTTTCAAGTCTCTAAGGCCAAATATAAAACTCATTTTGTGCATAACCAATATTCACTAATTTCATAAGAACACCTTTCTTTGAGGAATTGTTAACAGTATTGTGAGGAATATCAATTTATGAATACCTTCATTAGTTTGAGATCCTAAAAATATATGATCGATCTATTTAATTTTCGGTCTATGCTTCTAGTGTTTTAATCCACATGAAATATTCCAATAATATGCACATTATTCAATTGATAATGGAGTAACTTAGTAAGAATAGAATTATGGGTCATCTTATGGTTAATAGTATGCATTTTCTTTTCATAATACCATATATCTATGACCTAGCTAAGTCTTCGTAAGTAGGACAAAACATCAAGAAGGGTGTTTCACTTGACATGGATAAAATTTTCTCCGAAAAGTAGCATTGAAGGTAAATAACATGGATCATTGTGATAGAAAAAAAGGTAGAGGAGAGTGGTAACAATTCCAAATGGACACGTTTTTTCTTCCTCCAAAGTAGACTCCCCCAACTTATAAGGTATGGCCCACCATTATTTTCCCACTAATTCATCTCGCACCTAAATTTTTTACCCACCTTCCCCCACCCCAAAATTCATATGTGACACCATGATATTATCACCTAACTCAAACCCAACACCTATATTTGGAAATGGTGACTATTACTTTATCCATTAATTAGTTTTTTTGAGAGAGCATTTGGGTTCATAGGAAATCCTATATAAACTAAAAATAGCTTAATTATTTTTAGTTAATTGTGTTTGCATTTTGTGGAGCATCATGGATCATGTAGGGAATAATTATATTAATTACAAGCATTGGAGTACATTTTTACATTCTACTAAGTGTACAAGCCTCTTGTGTATTATTTGTAGAGTGCACAATTTCTACACAATGTCTTGTCTATTGCGCAATCATCAAGTGTGCGCAATCTTGTTTCGAGTGGTGAACCTAGAATAATTGAATGTTTAAAGGAACATACTTTATAGAATTTCAAATGGTTATGCTTGATTTTTTTATTGGGACCATTGATCTTTTCATTTGAATCTCATAAATTTAGGAATACTAGAGGTGACAAAAATGGATATCTAAGTAGTGTACTAATTTCCTTATAAAATAAGTTCAAGAAGAAGAGAACTCATAGTCACATAAAGGAAGAACATGGATTTAAGCCTCAAGTTCACTTTAAACAAGAAGGTTGGTAAGTGGAGAGTGTTGCAATGATCCGATTTGTGACATGAGTATGGAAATATAAGACGTGGGGACTTTCTTTATTCATATTATGTGTGAATTATGGCGATCGGTCTGATTGTGTTTTTCTCTAGTTAATATATTCCAAGATTTTTTTCTTGTTATAATATATGTTCATTTTATTTTTATATTCATGTATATTTTTTTAGTTATATGTCTACACAAGATGAAATGAGGATCTTGATTGAGAAATTTGACCCCATCCGTTTCATTTGATATTAGAGAAATGATTACTTTATTTGAGGCACAAAATTTGACCCCATCCATTTTCCACCTTTGAGAGTGGGGCAGAAAATCATTACAAACATATTCAAGTGGATAAATGATAGGAAGAAGGTGTGGGAGAGTTCCATTATAATTGTTAGGACTATCCACAACATGAGTTGTTAGTAGAAGAAGATTGTTACAAGAATCTTCCGATAAGAGAGTTGTTGGGTAGAAAATGGTAGAGATTACAGTATCAAATTTGAAATAAATGAAAATGGCACACTAGAGGAATTTCAATGTAGGATGACAAAACCAATGTATACGAGTTAAATACTTTTCAAAAATGATATGATGTAAGCTTTCTTAGAAGTGATGGAAGTTGTACAACATCATGCTATTATTATAGAAGGGAATATTGAGGATGAATGAAGAACCACATAATAGAGATTATATGATGTGAATGAAAATGAAAACGTGAATGAAAATGTAGAAGAAGATAAATCAAAATATGGTCCAAAAGAGAGACTACTTTGTGAAATTCATAAAGTGGGGAATATGCTTATATTAGATACCACTTGTTATTTTGGATGTTCGGAACCAAAAATATCATAGATTGGATAAAATAGATGGAGAATTATTTTTATTATGAAGATATGGAAGATCTTAAGAAACTCAAATTTATATGCAAAAATTTGAAAGGTCGTGTATATATTTTGTGGGATCATATAATGACTTACCGAAAGTGCAACACGAGAAATCAATACACGGGAAAGACTAGTGGTGAGGCTCATGGTGAATGTTTTCCCACATATTACCATATTAGTTTTTTCAAAAGTTTGTAAGATTAGTGTGAGAGAGATATCAATGTGGAAAAATATACAGATGACTTTTATTGACTCATCATTAGAGACAAATATGTGGAGGATGACATGGAAATATCCATATATATTACTAGATTGTGGATTATGACTCAAGAAAATTTTAATATATTTCAAGTTCATTCCATTGAAGAATCTTATCAATATGATTTGAAGGAAGAGGAAAACATAACACATAACAAACAAAGCACTAAATACGTAAAAAGGGAAGGTCACGAAAGGTCATGGATAAAGTAAGGGAAAATAAATTCTATACAAGATAAAGGTCAGTTTTGATTGATGCAACAAATTGAAGAAAAATATTAAAGATGTGGAAATGCATCTAGGGGTAGATTATACTTTTTTTTTGGAAGAGGTCAAAAATTCAGCGACATGTATTACAAGTGTGGAGAGACATGACATAGAGCATATGAGTGCATGAACATCCAAACTAGTGGTAATAAAAGTGTGTACATTATATAAGAAGAGGAAGATGACTTGTTAATTTAAAAATAAGAAATAGATTTGGAATATTCGTTGATATTCAAATGTGTATTATTGAAATAAAAAAGGAGATATTGGTCCTAAACATAGGAGAAGTTTGTTTAAGATGGGGTACAAGTCAAAGGAAAATTATTCAAGGTAATAGTGGTAAGTGGAAGCACCAATAATTTGGTGTTTAATTAGATGGTGGAAATTTTCATGTTAAAGATAATTAAGAATATAAATCCACACCAAGTTTCATGGTTCTAGAATGGAAACCAATTGTTAGTGGAAGAACAATATTTGGTTAAATTATAGATTAGGAGATATGAATATAAAGTTATATCTTCCATCATGTCATATTCTACTTGGTATTCCTTAGTAGTTCATTGGAAGGTGTAATATCATGGATTTACAAAAATCTACATGGTGGAGAAGGATGGAAGGAATTACACTTTGAACCTAATGCATACGAAGGGTGAAGTAACACCAAACATGTTTTTTATCTCACGCAATTAGTTCTCGAGTGAAGTAAAGTAGGGTATTGCATGTTTTTCACTCACAAAGTGAGAACCACACAAAGATGATGCATGAAAATTTTAGTTGTGGAAGAGAAACAAATTATACAAGAAGTGAAGAAAATATTGGAAGATTTTGTATAATTTGTGTATAGTGAGTTACCTAAAGGGTTACCACATGTGAGAGACAATAATCACAACATGTATGTTAATTTCAAGATTGAATTTGTTGAACTAGGAATATTATAGGATGACACTATGAGAATTTGGAGGTATAGAGGAAAGTGTAATATAAATGTTAGATAGAGGACTCATTAAAAGAGTCTCGAGTCCATGCACAATGCCAATAGTTTTAGCACCAAAGAATCGTGGTAGCTAGCATATGTATACTAATTAAAGGGCCTTAAATAATATCACCATCAAGTACAAGTTATCATTTCTACATATCAGGATGGCATTATGGATTTCTTGAGTGCTGAAAATTATTTCAAAAAGGTTGATTTAAAGAGAGAATACCTACATATTAACATAAGAGAAGGAGATGAATGGAGGAAATAATTTCAAACTTAAAAAGGATCACATGATTAGCTTGTGATGCTAATCCATTTGAGATACACACCAACTACTTTTGTGAGATTGATGAATAATGTATTCATACAAATTTTACGCAAGTTTTTGATTATTTACTTGGATGATATTATAATTTCATTAAGACACACAAAGAGAATTTGATACACATTAGGGAGTTGTTTAAATATTTATGGAAGAGAAGCAATTAATTAATTTGAGGAAATACAATTTTATGTAGGAGGAATCAATGTATATGGATTTTTTGATTTCTATATAAGAATTGAAAATGGAACTTGAAAAGGTTCATGCAATTGTGGAATGGTGATCATTATAAAGTGATTCTACGGCACGCATTTTTCATGGTTTGGATAGATTTTACCTCAAGTTCATTAGGTACTTTAATGGTGTATGTACACCAATTATGGAGGACATTAGAGGAGATATTATGAGTTTCATTTGGAGCACACAAATATAAAAACATTTATTTAATAATTAAATAAAATAATAATAGAGAAACTAATGTTGGATTTACCATAATTTTATAAAAGACATTTCAACTCAATTTTTATGTTAGTGGTATAGCCAATGGTGTAGTACTAAGTCAAGAGGATATAGCTATTGCATATTTCGGTGAAAAGTTGAAAGATGCAAGGAGAAAGTACAAGATTTATGATTATGAGTTTTACACAATAGTGAAAGTATTAAAGAAATGAAGAAATGACCTATTTTGGATGGAGTTTGTGTTATACAAAGACAATCAGAATTGCAATTTCTTAACAATCAGTAAAATTAAAATAGAGGGACATGAAGTAGGATATATATTATCTACAAGGATACACATTTGTGTTAAAACATAGAAGTATAAAATCTAACATGGTGGTTGAAGAACTCATTAGGCATAATTGTATGTTAATATATATGATAATAAATTTGTGGATTTCGAATCCATGAAGGAGTTATATGTATAGGATGAAGATTTCGGGAAGCATATGAGGTGTGTGTAGTACCCAAAAGTATTGATAGAAAACCTTGGTTAGACTACTTTGTGTAGGAATGATTTATTTTTAGATAAATACACTGGGAAAATTTGTAAAGATAAAAACATTGTAAAGTATTAGCATGGAGTTTTAGCTCGAATAAAACCTTAGTAGAACTAGGAGAGAGATACTTTTGGTTATAGATGAGCATTTATGTATGAAATTTTATACAAACATGCCATGTTTGTTAGTTAGCGTATGCAATATCTTATAATATATGCTTGTATCAACCTTTTCCCTTTCTAGAGATTCTTTGGGGATATAAGTATGGATTTTTTTGGGTTTCTAAAGACATGGAGAGGTGTTGATTCAATTTTAATAGCAGTGGATATATGATCAAAGATGACACATTTTAATTATTGTAGGAGGACTAGTGATGTTATTTTCTATAGGGGAATTTTGAGTTTGCATGGATTTCCATGCAATATAGTGTCTAATAGAGATACATGATTTGTTGCTAATTTTTGGAAAACATTGTGGAAGAATTTGAAATCTAATTTGCAATTCATTTCATCATACCATGCAAAAATTATGGACATATATATTATAAATATAAGACTCCATTATTTTCTTATATGGTTGGTCAAAGTTGATCAAGGAATTTGGGATCTCGGCTTTAGTGTAGGAAGTATTTTCTTATAAAAATTTGGTAAAATGAGTACAAGGAAAACACCATTCAAAATTATATAGGGGAACAAAATAAGAGGAGTTTTGAAGTTGAGAGACTTACTATGAAAATAAGGAATGAATGATGAAAATGATATATTGCAGAACACATGAATGAAGTACACAAAAAGCCTGTGATTAGCTATAAAATATCAAATGAGAAAGGAAATGAATTTTTATATTATATTGGAGACATGTTATGAACATAGTTACAAATGGAAAAGGTTTCCTACATGAACATAACATAAGATTAAGTACAATAATATAGGGACATGCAAAATCATTAGGAATTTTAGACAAAATGATTGTGAGGTTAAGTTGATTGAAGGAATTGAGATCTCTAACATATTTAACGTGGCGTAATTACATCCATTTCATGCATTAAAATAAATTGATGATGAATCTAAATAATAATATAGTGGAGTAGATGGTCCTCGTAACCATTTTTCACCTTTAATAAAAATACAATGATGTAGTAGATTTAATGAGACATATGCTAGTAAAGGAGCATGAAAAATTGCAATGGATAATAAATACCAAGATTAAGAAGATGTTGGTACCCAAATTTATTCTCCCTTTGAAACCGAGAAGCATCACAAGTTGAACAGAATTTGTAGAGACAAATAGATAAGAATATGAGTCATTTTGTAGCCAAGGAAGGATTTAATTGAATCTTTGTCACTCAAGCTTGGAATAATTGGATAACACCGTACTAAGGGTTTGACCTACCCTTACTACTTTAGGTTGTGCCTTCAACCAGGGTGAGAGGACCCATTTTTTAACCTGTGTTGGTGAAGGATATCAGTAGATCAACAATATTTGACTCTCCTTTTGCAATATTCAAAGGAAACCTTGAGAAAACATGGTCAATGAAACATAATCTAACTCTCACGAGTTGTCACCCTAGAGAATGAAGATGTCTTCTAGAAAAGGTCTAGGTTACTAAAGACAATGATAAAACTTGATTGCTCCTGCATATTTTGGGTTAAAGGATGGAAAACTCAATGAATTTCCTTAGCATTTATGGATAAACAAAGTGCAAGTAAGGGGCAGTTCTTATAAGATTCATCACTTAATGTATAATTTTTTGTTGGGAAGTTAAGCAGGATAAAGTTGATTATACCAAATTCTTGGGAACTTTTAACAAATGTTGGGACATCTACCAAGCAAAATGACAAAAATGCTTCAAATGGTCAAAATGATCCTTCAACCAAAAGATGTGTATCCATGGAAGCCCAAAGATACACGGTTTCACACATTCTTTAAGAATTCAACACAAAGATCATGTTAAAGACTCAATTAAACATTAGAAATCCCTGATTCATCACACCTAAGATACACTCATAGACTAACAAACAATTTGTACCAACATAATGAAATTAGAGTGAATTTAAATTGTTTATGCATCATGAAATGAAAACTCTCTTCATAATGTAATTGTAAATGCCACAATACTATCACAAGGACGAGATCTTGTGTGACTCAGAGGAACTCCTAACATAATATTACAACAAGAACATGGATAACTACTTGAAGATATCTCAAAATGAAAGCAGACAAAACTATGCTCATGATTAACACGATTTACTCAAGGTTCTTCAAATTGATCAACAAGGGAAAGTTATATTTACAGTCTCAAAGCTTGTCAATGGTTGGACATTTGCAACCATCTTGACATGATCAAATCTAAAGAAACATAGGAAATAACATGTTTCTCAGATAGGTTCTTTGGGAAAAATGTATTCTCTCAACTTTCTCTCTTTTTCTTTTCTTTGAACAACTCTTAGAAAATTAACCCCCCTTTTTGTGATTATTCTTTGCATTTTTATATCACTCAATTCACTTGTTATCCTTCAAATTTTTCCCCAAAAGCAAAAAAATCTTGATATTATTCCCTTTTACAAAACTTTTTCTAGAACATGTCATTTAAAACTTTCACTTTAAGCTTCCAGGTTTACAAAATGCTAGTCTTTTCAATTGGTTCCACTTCTGCTCAACTGGGAAATCAGGTCATCATTTCTAGAAAATTATTTTAATCATTTTTCCCTCATATTGATTAGATAATAATTTCAAATGGCCTCTTAGTACTTCTAGATGACTCTGATATAACATATATCCTCATCTACCTTTCAAGAATCCATCTTGGGTATTATGTGGTCTATTTCATGTCTCACTGGTTTAATTGCCACACAAGGTTCCTATCAAATCATATTGATTCACCAGTTCTACTTATTCCTAATCCCTTCCAACTCTTAAATCATTCTCGTAAACTGAGAAAAATCTCCTCATCTCATGGGAAATATTTCTCTAAATCATAACCATATGCACCCTTTTCACTATAAAACTTGGTTCTACTTCATTACCTTTATGTATTTCCCTTCTTATTTTGAATATAAAGAATTTTATTAGAAAAATGGAGAAGGTACTTGTAACACACAGTCTAAAAGAAATTTCCTTAGAAGATTTAAATCAAATCTTCAACTTGAGTGGTCCTGATGAAGCCTTTATTAGGGCCCTGTTTGACATAGAGTGTGTAGGCGATACCAAAGGACCTTTGACATATCGGCAGGTCCGATTAGCACTTCTTACAAGGATGATTAGGATTAATCCTATGTTTGCAGCCTTTCAAGTTATGTACTTTCATCTCTTTAGATGGGAACATCTGAAAACTCCTAAATATTTAAAGAGATATTGGGTCGAGAGAAGACCCCAAGTATCTAGGAAAACTGATTTTTAATGCCCATTTTTATGTGATGAAGGATTTGTATCGAATGAGATTCCCAAGGAAGCATATGTGCTATATTACAAATCCCCTATTGACACCGTGCCTACCATTTCTCACAAATTTGATGAGTTAGAGTAGAGGATCAACTCTCTGCAGAAAAAACAAGAAGTGACTTTGTCCTCGCAACCAGTTCAAAGCCAACATCATCTTAAGTTAATTAAAAGGGTGAACCAAATTCTCAACTTCCAATCATTATCTTAGATGGAGAAGAAGATCAATCATTATCTACTCATCATTCAAGAGAAGTAATCTCCTCTACTCAGGACAACAGGGGAAGATTTACAATTTGTTCATCCACCCATTTAATGCATCCTGATCCTCAGTCTGAACATGTGTTTTTGGGACCTCAACCCATTCCTTCTCTGAGAGACAATCCACCCCTCACAAGGAAGTGGGAGACTGGGTCAAGCTCAAGACCTCACAATCTACCCCATCAACAAAGTGTAGTACTTTCCCTTCCAATCACCTTGGATGTCCCCTCTCAAACCACTCCTAGTAAGTCGACCCTTCACAAGGGGAAAGGGAAAATGACATTCTTCACAGGTGGTTTGGA
The DNA here is from genome assembly GCA_018340775.1 of Taxus wallichiana var. yunnanensis. Lineage (NCBI taxonomy): Eukaryota > Viridiplantae > Streptophyta > Pinopsida > Cupressales > Taxaceae > Taxus > Taxus wallichiana. The sequence continues at coordinate 336,088,620 of CM031236.1, forward strand.
TCTTCTAGATTGGGTATCATCACAACAAAAGAAAATCGAGCTCGAACAGATCATGAGTCATCCTAGAATGAATCTGGAATCATTGATGGACATGGGAATGTCTTGGGACTTAGCAAAGTGTCAGTCATATATGTTCAAACAACATAAGGTTCAAGTGAATTTGTGCTAAGAAAGAATAAGATTTTGAACAATCTTCCACGACTAGTAGGAAATTTTGAAGCAGGACTGAAAAATGTCTGATTATTGATTTCCTTTTATTATCCCTACTTTTGGCATGTATATATATTTCATTATCATGGGCAGGGGCCCTATAGAATCCCATTTTGTTCCTTATTCAATATGCAAGAAGAAAAAAAATATCAATAGTTTACAGGGTTATCCAAATGTATGTAAAATTTTACCTAAGACAATATAAAACTACTGCATTCTTCCACTTTACGATTGATATAAGGAAACAATAAAGTTTAGAAAAACAATTACATCCAACGTAGCAGAAATATCAGTTTAAAGCATCAGTTTAGAGAAGAAGTATGAAAAGAAAATATAACTTAAGGAACAACACGCCTAAGCTTGTTCATCATCTTTTATGTCTGCATTATTTTCCTCCTCAGCTTCCATTTCTTCATCTTGTTCCTATGGAAACCTTAACATGTATGCATCATACCTTTATAACAACTCATTTATCTCATCCTCATTTGGTCTAGTGTGATGCTGGAAGATTAGTGTTTGTCTAGATATTGCATTTATGCAATGGCTCATCTTTTGTTTGTACTCCAATGGCTTGGCCTTTAATTTTGTAATTCTATTCTCAACCTTTTGTTAGGAAATAAGGGATAAAATATGGGGAATAATCTCTCACAAAATCACAACAATAGAAACTAATATGCAGAAAAAATTACAGATCTCAAATAAAATTGCAGAATAAAATAACACAACACAAAGAGACAGTATTTAATGTGGTTCACCCAATTTGGGATATGTCCACCAAGAATCAACTGTTTATATTTTATTACAAGCCACCACTCTCTCAATACAATACCCAAATATGTTTGGAGCTATGCTCAACAAACTCTACAGAATTCACACCCGAATTCAAAACACATCTGCAATGTTACATTATACCTACCATATGCATAAAACCATATAAGTAGACAATTTCTTAACAAGTTTTACAAAACCATGGGTATCAAAACCATGGGAAAAACCATCCCATAAACCTATGGGTCAAAATCTCACCCATATGAGAAAAGAACGTTTCCCGGTATATCGGGCACATTTTAAGGCCAAAACTTTTTCCCGACAAGACAACTATGGAAAGTGTACAATACTCTTAGTGTACAGTCTTTAACACTTTCTCACATGAAAATAGGGTCCACAACCTAACAATCTCCCACTTGGAGACTAGTTTTCCTCTGAGCAAGCTTCGCAATCCTTCACTAATTTCGTGAAGACCAACCAAAGCTTAACACAGCTTTAGTTTTTCCCTTATGACCACCTAGGTCATCATGTCTACAGGATTTTACTTGGTATGAATCTTCTCCAGCCTTCAACTTCTCTTCCTCCAAAGTTGTCCATATGAAATGGTACCTTAATTATATATGCTTCGTCCCTAGAGTGCAAAGCGAGTTCTTAGCTAGGTGTATAGTACTCGACTATCACTATACTGACTTTCCTTCCTCTTGCTTATGCCCCAACTCCAAGTAATTGATGTAACCAAATAATTTCTTTTCTTTCCTCTCGTGGCAAGATCATACTCACCTCCATGGTTGACAAAGCCGCTAACTTTTGTAGTCGTGAAATCCAGCTTATTGTTGTCCCACCTACAGTGTAAACATAACCTGTTGTGCTCCTCCTACTATCTACATCGCCAGCCATATCTAAATCTACATAACCACACAAAGTGGTGTTTGATCCACTGTAGCACAAAAGCTGTCCCCATAGTCCCTCTCAAATATCAAGGATCCACTTTATCGCTGTCGCTGATCTCTACCTGGATCACTCATAAATCTACTCACCGCTCCCACTACATGGGAAATATCAGGCTGGTGCACACCATGGCATACATCAAACTGCCAACCACTAATGAGTAAGGTACCTTGGACATCTGGTTTCTCTCCTGCTTTGTCTTGGGACACTGCTCCTTTGATAACTTGAAATGGCCTGCCAAAGGAGTCCCAACCAGGTTTAGCATCCTACATATTAAACCTCTCCAAGACTTTCTTAATGTACTCTTCCTAAGATAAATTCAGCTTTTGTTCCTTCCTATCCCGAGATATCCTCATACCAAGGATTTGTTTGGCTGCCCCCAAATCCTTCATAGTAAAGGATTCACTTAGTTGCTTCTTGAGTACTTTTATTTCCTACATGTTTTTACTTGCAACCAACATGTCATCCACATACAGACAAAGGATAATATAACTGCCATCCTAAAATTTCTTTGTATACATGCAATGGTCATAATGACATCTAATATAACCTTGCTCCATCATGAAGCTATCAAATTTCTTATACCATTGACGTGGAGCTTGTTTCAAGCCATACAAGCTCTTCTTCAGTTTGCACACCATCTCCTCTTTACCTTTGACCTCATAGCCCTCTGGTTGCTACATATATAGTTCCTCCTCCAAATCATGATAGAGAAATGTAGTTTTTACATCAAGCTAGTCCAGTCAGTGCAAGTCTTCTACTACAACTATTCCAAGAATAGTTGTAATAGAAGTCATTTTTACTACAGGAGAAAAAAATCTCATCAAAATCTATACATTTTTTCTATGCAAACCCCTTGACCATTAACTGGACCTTGTATCTTTTCTTGCCTCCTTCTTCCTCTTTGACTCGAACACACACTTGTTTTGTAATACTCTTTTTCCTTTGGGTAGCTTCACCAAATCCCATGTCCGGGTTCTCCATGAGATCTTGATGCTCCTCATCCATGGCTTGCTCCCACTTCTTTCTCGGCATCTACCTACATTGCTTCATCAAATATCTTTGGCTTTCCACTATCATTGAGTAATAAATAATAAATAGAAGGAGAAAACGTTCATGTTCTCTTCTTACCCTAGAAGACCTCCTCAATATATGAGTTTGGGGTTCCTATTGAGGAGGTTCCCTGAACTAATTCATGTGTCATTTTTCCATCTGGAATATCCTCTACCGCGCATATTCTTTCTTTGATTCTTCCCTATTTTCCCGTGAATCGCTGCTTATACATGACTTTCTCATTAAAGACCACATCCCTAGATCGAATGATTTTATTGTCCTTAATACTCCAACATTTATATCCAAAGTCATCACCACCATAACCAATAAAAGTATATTTTTCTCGATTTAGCCTCTAGCTTGGTCCTATCATCTTTGTCTATATGGACAAACACCTCACATATAAAGACTCTAAGAAATGAATAATCAAATTTCTTACCATACCAAGCCTCGGGGATAATTTTAGTGGGGAATATTCGTAATATGGCGAAAATTTCATTTTAGGAAAATTTGAAAAGGTGAATTATTCGGAGTGGATCTGTCCTATTCGCCTAAAATATATAGTATATTTTTTTGGGGGTCGACTTCACATTCATTTGAAAACATCTCCTATAAAAACCTAGCTAATTCGTTGGGTAGTATACCTCAAGTAGCTTAACAAATTACCAATACTGTGAAATTTGAAATCGCATACCCTTAAGCACAGAGATTGGGACATCGTTAGCTTTGTGATTGTTAACGCGATAAATGCAGTGTTGACGCGTGATAAGGGCATTGTTGACGCGCGACAAAGGAAGTGTTGACGTGCGACAGAGGAAGTGTTGACGCGAGAGGAAGTGTTGACGCGCGACAGAGGAAGTGTTGACGCGTGACTTGGGCAGTGTTGATGCACGACAGTATATTCAGACAGTGGACGCGCGACAGGAAATGGGTTGTTGACGCGCGACAAGTGCAGAGTTGACACGTGACAAAGACCTCAGATAGGGGACACGCGACAAGACCTCAGACACTGGACAGAGTCGCTACTTAGTTTTTTTGCTGACGCAGGACTCTTTTCAGAATAATGGAAGGTGTCAGCTCAAAGAATACGAATAACCTAAAAGTAAGTAAGAAATCTCAGAAATCACTCTTCAAGTATTTTGGAAACTCTGCGGATACAGATATTGTAAATACCAATCATATAGATGCCACCACAAAGAATCAGAATATTGACTGTGTGGAAGGTATTATTGAGGTGGACATGCATTCTACACAGTATCAAAGTCAAACAAATGAAACCTACGATAATATGCCAGATCTTGAAGATATTGTTCCTGTTGGGGTGCAACGAAGTGTAGCTAAATATCACGATACAAACACTCAAAGCCAAAATGGAAGACAGTAAATCAAAATCAAACTCCTGTCCAAGAAAGAGGAAACCGTGTGATTGTGATATTGCTCAAAATTCTACTCAAAAAAGTAAAGCATTGAAAATGAACAAGAATATGTGGACCATTGGCGGGATATACAAGTTTGATTGGGCAAGCTAAATTTTGTTTATTGAACTCGTACAATCATCTAATTCAGAAGAAATCCCATCCGAATGTACATGTACAATATGTACGCGGAAATTGGGAAAGCAACAAAAATGTAATCAAGCTGACACTATAGAAAAACATTGTGGAAAACAATATTTAATAATGTGGGCGGATGGCCAGAAAATCAAAACACATAGGTGGAAAACTGAAAAAGAATGCATGCATGTTAGATACGTAGTGGAATATGAGGCAGAGCAGAAAAAACACAGACATCTGTTGGAAAAGGGAGGAACGATCACATCGCATATTGGTAAGATGAAAGAAACAAATCTACATGCAAAATTCATACAATTCTCTACTCTTTTTCAAATACTAAAAAAGGAAGAGTGATTTCAGATTTCCTCGATTTCAAAGTTTTGTATCAATTTAATGAATGTTGAATGTACCTCGATCTCATTGGTCTAAAAGTAGTGGATGGGAAATGGAAAAATGTCTCTCTATGATAGAGAAGGAAGATTTGAAAGAGAATGTAAAAAAGCAAACTTTATCTCTCTTTCAATTGATGAAGTGACATTACAAAAAGATAGGAACGTTGAAATTACTATTCATCTTATTGTTTGTTACTATTCATTTTTTTCAGCTCTGGTTATTTTTTTAAAACGTGGGTTGACATCCGTCCGAGGAAGCTGTTACTTCTCGGGACTGACAATGTCAGGCAACTCACCCATCTATCTACTAATCCATTTTTTGTGTTGAATTTTTTAAGACAAAGATCTAGCACATTACCGGTGATGATTTCAATTTTAAATAGGTATCTTCTTCAACATAATCTTATTGTTTGTTACTTTACATTTTTTCAGCTCTTGTTATCATTAAAGATGTTACAGGTCTAATTCTATATATTTGCATTTATTTAAAGATATTGTTGGTCTATATATTTAAAGATGTTGCTGGCACTTCTCAGGACTGACAATGTCAGGAAACTCACCCCTCTATCTACAATGTCAGGTAAAACAAACCCTATCATATACGCAAGATTTCACAAAGCAATCTAATACGCAAGAGGTAAGCTAAACCCTATCATATTTGCAATTATGTTTAATTTCTTGCCAGTGATGATTCTTTCTTGATTTCTTAGAATTATATTTAATTTATTTTTTATATGTGCAAAATCCTTTGATATATTTTTTTAACTGTGGGATAAACAATACATTATACAATTTTAAATATAAGTCCACATAAAATTCCTCATCATCCATATATATCATATCATCACCATATCATTATCATATCCTGACTCCTGACACTACAATTATTATTAACACAATTATTTATCTAATTTAAATTTATTAAAACAATTCAGTTTTTTTAAAATAATTCATAATCATATCATTACAATTCTATTCGTTCTAATGTCATCTATATCCATTCTAATCATTAATGTCATCTATATCCATTATAACACATTCCATTTATTTATCATCTATATCCATTCTAGAGAAGAAGAATTACAAAAGTCTAGAGAAGAAGAATTACTGTGCTTGATGATAAATCTACGTCCACATTAAATTGATCATCATCCATATATATCATATCATTATCGTCATTCATCGTCTTTCAGCATCATCTATCATTAATTATCAATTATCATCATTCATCATCTACGTCCACATACAATTCATGACAATGCAAGTAAACAAGAAACATACATATAATTCATGATAATCACCATCTAATGCAATTAAAATTAAAGACTGTATATAAATCCATATAATTAAATTCAAATACCATAGTACATACTCAATAGTAGAAGTTTTCAAATTCAATATTTAAATTTTCCTCAATAATAAAAGTTTCTAGTTTTCAAAACACTCTTTTTCTTTATCCAATTCTACTCTCTGTTCTCTTCCCCAACGGCTTCTTCCACTGTGGATGTACCTCTTTCCCCAACACCAGAAATAACCCCTGAACTTATAAGATCTTCTCGCAAAGACTGTCCAAATTTTTTAAAATTCTTTCTTCTTGATTTGTCGCATCTCCATGCGACGAAGAAATTTGGATTAGTTTGCTTTAACTTTGAATAATATGTCGTGGTCAAAACCATGCTCTTTAATTATCCGCTTCAGTGTATAGTTTTGTTTGTTAACCAAAATAATATTTTGCTTCAAATTTTTTGCTGCGGATAAGCTATTCTTTGTTGTTTCCAAGTGAACTTGCAAAACCTTCACCTGACTCTTAAAATTTTCATATTTCAACTGCACAAAAAGAGTAATGTCAATTTAAAATATTACTAAAAAATGAAAATTTTCAAATTAACAAGAATGATTGTTTGAATGTAATAGTACTTACAACCGCTCTATCTCTTTCGGCATTTGCGATTGCTACCAAATCCTTGTCCTTGGACCATTTGTTAAAATATGCCTGGGCCTCGGCACTAATATTTTCCAATTTGTTTAATGCCTTATCTAAAATTTCATCTTTATAGTTGTTGTTATACGTGACAGTCCCACTTCTTACTTGGGTAAGTAAGGAATCCATCTTCGCAAGTTGATTCTGGACTGCAGTGTATAAACTATCCCGTTGCCAATAATTTTCATAACGACTAATAATCTCATTGATAAGAACTTTAGCCCTTCTCTCCCATTCTATAAGTTGTTTGATATGAGGAAGAATAAACTCACTGACATGGGATTGACAATCATAACCAATTAAGTTCTCCAAAGGAAAAGGTGGCAACTGTTCACTATCTGAATCTGATGAAGATGATCTTGATGGAGAAGCATGGGGGCTTTCACCAAGATCAAGTGCTACTTGTTTCTGCCTTTGGGTGGGCTGATCCTGTTTGTGAAAAAATTAATCAAGATTTAGATAAATAAATTTAAATCGAAATGTAATTCAAAATTGTAAAGCATATTTAAATTGAAATTTGAAGTATACCTGGCCTTGAATCATCTCGCGGGTATGGTATCAAAAACCAAGTTGGGTCATTGCTATCAATGCCCAAATAATCTTCATCTAAATTTATATTGTTCAAAATAGATATGCCCGTTGCACTGGGCAAGCCACCAAGTGAGAGAGTTGGAATTTGAAAGGAGGAGGCAATGTTTAGTGTCCCACTAGGGGCCGGAGCAAAAGGCATGCATTTACCAATGTTATTTTTCACTGTTCCTCTGGTTGGCATTTTAAAAATTATTGGTTGAGTGGGTGTCGGTGTCGCAGGTTTGATCAGGACTGACATGTGCTGAAAAGTACAAGAAAAAAATGAAAAAATAGGAAAACAATTCATAAAGTCAAAAATTTTGAAATTAAACGTACTATCGAAGAGTTGTACCTTGTTGTCGAGGGGTTGTTTTTCTCGGTGCTACGGGTGGCCTTGTAGGAGTTGTACTCAGTGTCTGTTCAGAAGATATGAATGCATGCAACTGTATGGAGTGAGTTGGGGAAGAAGGTTGAGTTTGTGAAACAGGTGTATGTTCCAAAGTCCCTGCAATTCATCAATATTAAATGTTGTCAATTCATTTGGTTAAAATTTAAATTGAAAAATAAATATGCAACTTTGGAATTTGTAAATAATATATGAGAAGGTATTACTTCTCTGGCATTTAACGAGTTCAAACTGTTGAGGGTTTGGAGAGGAGTGAGCTTCCATTTCAGATTGGGAGTCCCCCGAAGCCTCAGCGTGTTGTTGGCCTCTTCCTCTCGATAACGCCTTTTTTCGGGGAAGGGCTTCAAGATATCTTCTCTGCAAAACATTAAAATTTAAGTTTTAATAATTGTACACTGTAATGTCGAAAATTGAAATACAATTACAAACTAAATAGTTTATACCTGTTGATCTTCAAACGGAATTGACAACTTCATCAACTCCTCATCAGTGCAAGTAGGAATTTTTTTATCTTTTAAATTTAAAAGTGCCTCATAATAAAGGTCGAGGAGATAGTTTGTTGAATAAATGAAATGTTTTTCTGAAATTTTTGAATTTGTTATGTTAGTTCTTATTTTTTTGGATAGATATGTGCACCAATCGAATTTTTGTTTTGAGATAGTGGCAACAATGTATGCAATGGCCCAATTTGGTATATCAATTTGGCGACCCTGCAAAACAATTCTGGATTGAAAAAATGAAATAAGTGCAGCAAGAAAGTGGTGTGCAATTGATTGTGTATCCACACCACGCCTGGATTTATTGACATGGGCTGCAAATGTGAAAGAGTGAAAATTACTATAAATTTATAACAGCAAATTGTATCAGAATAAAAAACAGAATAAAAAATATGAATTAAAACGAATTATACTTACAATCAACATGGAAACCGAACGTTGATTCGAGAAATTTCTTGTCTTCTTCCACGAGTGTTGCCTTGGTTGTAACAATTGGTAAATTTTTGAACGGAAGGCCCGTAAACCGATGGATGTCATTTGCTTCGATACTAAATTGGAACATTTGGCCATCATTCAGAGTCACATAAAAAATGCCATCCTCTGAATTGTAGGATGATAGAAGGTAATTCAAAATATCCGGATCTGTTTCGAAATGGGGCATATTGACGAGCCCTATAAATTCACACGCATCCATCAAATCTTGATATTCAAGACATATTTAAAGCAATATGGATGTGAGGGCATAAGGGATTCTGTAGTTGATCTTGGAAATCGATTGATCTCAATTCTCTTGATTTTTTTCATGAACTTGCAGTTGGGAAGCATGTGAAGTCGACATTATAGTTGTACTTGCGTCTTTGACAATGATTGAGACCTGCAAAAATTCAAGAGCGGGAGGGTGAAAACAAGAAAATGACCGGTTGAAGGGTATTTATAGGCTAAATCAGGCATCAATGGCTTCAATTGACGCGTGCGTCAAAGGTCTTAGCTGACGCGTGACAATAGTCCTAGGCGCAGCCGCCGGCGTGGTCAATAGGATCCAATGACGCATCAATAATAACCAAAGTGACACGCGTCAAGAGGAGCAAGTGACGTGCGTCAAGAGGACCCAGTGACGTGCATCAATATGAGCCAGTGACACATGTCAATTGGATCCAGTGATGCATGTCAATTAGAGCCGTGAGATGCGCCACACCGGAGGAGCGACACGCCAATCGGGAGTCGCGACGACGCGTCAATTAGAGTCGAATGCGTCGTGGAGTCGGTGACACGCGTCGGTGGAGCCGCGACGCACGCCAATTGGAGCCGATGACACACGCCAATTAGATCCAGTGATGCTCGTCGGTGGAGCCGGTGCGCGCGTCAATGGAGCTAGTGATGCACGCCAATTGGAGTCGGACACGCCGCGTCGGTGGAGCCGTGATGCGCGCGTCGGTGGAGCGATGACGCGCGCGTCACTTGGACCGATGACACGTGTCACTTGGAGCCGATGACGCGTCGAGTGATTATTGACATCTTGTTGTCGCACGTCAATGATGGAGCCATGAAAAAAATAGGTGAAATTTTTGTTTTGGAATACTGTCAAATTCACCTTTCACTGAAACTGGTTCCGAGGATATTCGCCAAGTATTTTCCACCTATAATTTTATAGAGGTGTCTTAAAATTAACCTTGCCAAGCCTCCTCGGGTATGCCTCCATGTAAGGCACTTGAGGGTCCTCTGTTTATCAAGTACACATCTGTGCTCACCGCTTCTACCCAAAAACAAAGAAGCAGTCCTACATGTAATCGCATGCTCCTAACACATTCCATTATTGTTCTGTTCATCCTTTCGAAAACCCATTCTGTTTGTAGAGTTCCTCAAACCGTCTTTTTCCTACAGATTCCATTCTTAGAATAATAATCATCAAATTCATTGTTGTAATACTCCCCTCCATTATCTAACCTAAGACATTTTAGCTTAAGACTTGTTTCATTCTCTACCAAGGCTTTCCATTTACAAAAGTGTCAAATACATCATATTTGTTTCTAATACAATAAACCCAAACTTTCTTGTTGCAACATCAATCAAAGTAACATAATAACTCAAACCCCAAGAGATGATACCTGAGCCGGCCCCCACACATCAGAATGTACCAGCTCTAACTTACTCTCTTTCTTTGTAGGTCCAACCTTGAGAAACCTTACTTGCTTTTGTTTCCCATATATGCAGTCCTCACAGAACTCCAAACCTATTTCTGTATATCCAAGAAAATCCTTCTTTATGATCTCCATGCCCTTATGACTCATATCACCAAGCCTATAGTGCCACAATGTTGTGCTACTTCTGAAGCCACAAAATTACAAACATTAGTGCTATAAGTGGTTAAATACAAGGTTCCGAACTTCTTACCTCTTGCCACCATAAGAGCACCCTTGGTAACCTTCCAAGAGTCCGCTATAAATATCACAGTACAACCATCACTTCTCAACTGCCCTACCGATATGAAATTTCATCTTGATGTAGGCACATGTCTGACATCCTTCAATAGCCAAGTATTCCCATTCTACATCTTAACCTAAAAGTAACCTTTTACAACTATCTTGCAAGGCTCATCATTGCCAAGAAAAACATGCCAAAAATATCCTTGAACATAATCAACAAAATAATGCCTATGTGGAGTAGCATGGAAAGAAGCCCCCAAATCTAAAACCCAAGATTCAGTAATATTGTGCAAAGAAAGAATCAAAGCATCCTGACATACATTACCCGTTGCCACATTTGCCTCCTTTTTTTCTTCCTGTTGTTTCTTCTTGTCTTTAAGCTCCCCAATGGTCCTTATTTGCATGCCCAGACTTTCCACGGTGCCAACATACTATCTTTCTTTTATATTTTGACCTTGCCCAATCCTTTGATTTTCCACGACTTCCTCTATTTTTTTGTCTCCCTCTAGTTTCCACTATCAAAGCATTCCATAAAGTAGAAGATTCACTAGAGCTTTTTCTTTACATTTCCTCACTTAGAATCACCCCTACAACATCCTCAAACTTCAACTTTGAGTTAGTTGGAACCGATTTGCTTACCGCCATTACTAGGTTATTCCAACTCTTAGGTAAAGAGCACATAACTAATAAATCCCTAACTTCTTCATCAAATTCTATTGTAACCGAAGCTAGCATATTTACAACCGTATTAAAATCATTTAAATGATCTGCTACTGAACCATTCTCAAACATATTCATATTAAACAACTTTTTCATTAAAAATATCTTATTAGAGGTAGAGGATTTTTCATACAACTTCCCTAATGCATCCATCAGTTCTTTTGTATTATTTTCCTTTGAAACATTAAATAATACCGAAGATACAAGACACAACCAGATTGTCCCAAGTTCCTTCCTATCTAGTAAATCTTGTTCTACATCCACCATGCTCGAGGGTTTGTTCACCTTCTCGCATAAATGGAATATAAAGATCCTTCGATAAAGGTAATCTTCCATCTCGCATCTTCAAAAGACTGAAATTTTTCTCGTTGAATTTATCAACCCGGATCTTCCATCATCTCGCCATAGCTCCCACTCAAAATAAAACTTTCCCCTGTAATTCAACACTTCAGCAAACCAAACAGCTCGATACCAATTGTTAGGAAATATGGGATAAAATATGCGGAATAATCCCTTTAGAATGCAAAGTAGAAACTAATATGTAGAAAATATTACATATCTCAAATAAAATTGCGAGAATAAAATAACACAACACAAAGAGACGATTTAACGTGGTTCACCCAATTTGGGCTACGTCCACCAAGAATCACTTGCTCAAATTTTATTACAAGCCACCGCTCTCTCAATACAATACAGAGATCTATTTAGAGCAACAAACTCTATAGAATTCACACCCGAATTCAAAACACATATGCAATGTTACATTATACCTACCATATGCATAAAACCATATAAGTAGACAATTGCTTAAGTAGTTTTACAAAAACCATGGGTATTAAAACCATGGGCAAAAACCGTCCCATAAACCTATGGGTCAAAATCTCACCCATATGAGAAAAGCACGTTTCCTAGTATATCGGGCACGTTTTAAGGCCAAAATTATTTTTCTTAGGGCTATACCCCGAACCCTTACTACCGGGGTTGCCTCCCAGGACCCCGCTCGGGAGCCCGACCTGGCCCCGAACCGGTGAGAAAACTATGGAAAGTGTACAATACTCTTAGTGTACAGTCTTCAACACTTTCTCACATGAAAACAAGCTCCACAACCTAACACCTTTCTCATTGTTTTAATGATTTCATAGGAGAAATCATCCTTCTTAATATTCTTTTCAAAATAGTTAAGCAAAAATTAAATCTTTAGATCCCGTAACTCTTTATGAATTTATCAGATACCATATCTTCTAACTTCAAATCAATGGCATCAAGAGTTTCATCAACCCAATTTCTTTTTATTTCGAGTTTTCCTTTATCCCATTCAATGTTTCCACTCTGATTTTTGATAACTCTTCTATGGCATGCTAACTTCCTTTGAATTCCACCGACACAATGTTTTCCTGCTCAACCAATTCATCATTGAGCTCGGTTATGCGGTGCAGAAGATCATCAGCTAAGTAACCCAAGTCTCTCGAAATCATTTAGAACTCTTTTAGTCTGGATTGACAGATCAAATTTCTTTTGGGCTAACCAATTTACAGTATTCCTCATTACATCAATTATCTGTATGTAAGAATTGTCAATTATATTTCATTCCAATTTAGAGGGGCTATAGGTTGTCCTTCCACCTTCTGATCAATGTAATACTTACTCACTGTGAGTGGATCATCCACAATTCCCTCTGGGATAACTACAACTTTGAAGTCTATGATTTGTGCAAGGGTCATCCTAGAGAAATCTCTCAACCTGGCCTCTTCTTCATCTCTACAATTCATCCAATAGTCTTCAAAATGAGGCTCATGCTCAAAAGTATTGGAAATATTATTGAATACCCATCGATATCATAATTGGCTCTCACCTCAAACTTTTCCATATCAAAATTCTTCATTTCATCTTCAATCATTTTGGCCTTTATGATCAATGGGCATGAATATCTTCCAATTCTGATAGGGAATTTGATATTGATCTTATGTCTCCTAGAAATCAATTTTTGAACATGTGTTAGTTGCCTTGCCAATTCACATAAAGCCATTTTTTCATCTAAATATCTAGGCAACTTGCATGGTTTACCTTCAAAACCACTAACCCTTATGTATGTGAATTTCTTGTATTGAATGAAGTAACACCCATACTCCAAAATTACTTTCCTAGCCTACTCATAAATTCTATATTGCCCCCACTTTGGTTTGAAAAGACAAATAATTGGGGAAAAGAAAGCATCATTAACCAACCTCACATTCCCACTCCAATTGACCAAGCTGCAGTTGAGGAAAAATCTCGTGCATTTGGCACTGTTTAAAATCAGCACATGGTAACAGACCCGAGAAACGTTTGTGCCCTGCAACATTGTAAATTAGATAGGTCATCATGTAGAATTCCATCTCGAAGTGTCACCCATCTAAATTTTTGTTCTTTGCTAAAGTAACCATGTGGCTATGGAGTGCTTCTACAAAAAAGTATCCCAAAGAGATGCTCCCTTTTCTTTCTAAAATGATCCAAATGCGGTACACATCCATTACTTGAATTCATTTGAAGTTTCCAACCCCTCCATTCGACTTAATAACACAATAATATCTTTATCCTATTCAACAAATTGTGTCCTAACTTGCGTTTTAGGGATTCTAGTTGTTGCATTTTTCTCCGTAAGGAGCCATTTTGTATTTATGATCTTAACATAGTCTTTTTTATTCCTTTCATAATCCCATAAAGATAATTTGATACCAATGGTGATTGGATTTGTGATTACAGGAAATTTAAGAATTATTCTAATAGTCACAGGTGTCAATGTCAACACTACATCACCACTTCCGTCTAATACTTCCCTTTTCTTGAGTCATAATTCATAGCACAATGCCATACCAATTATGGGAACTGAACCAATGGCATGATATCACCAACTAAAGTGATGTAGATATCCTCAATTGATTTCAAAGAATCACTTTGATTGGGGCCATTTAATTGCTAAAGAAATTCCTCTAAGTCAGCATTCATCAGGTCTGCGTCTATAATTCTATCTAAATCACTTGTAATCCTAGAAGAAACTAAGAACAAAGATGGCATGGTCTTCATCCTTGAAAACCCTAACTTTACCTCAAACTTTCTTGCCAATAATATGAAAAGTACATGAGTTTTCAGTTCTTACTGATTTTGCATGAATCCTTGAACCATTCAACTTTAATGACTGTATTTTGATCTCTAATTCTCAAAACAAGCTCCACAATCAAATTTCACGCTATTGCACAATGCAAATATCAACAATGACACTCATATCTTGAAAAATTTGATAATAAAGGATCAAAACACTTGAAATATTTTTAAAATATGTCCTTGATTTGTGCAAAACACATTGATGGTGGCAGAAATAAATGTAATGCATCGTGGCCATTCATTCCACTTTTTCAATTTTAAAAATGAGTCGTCCACGTGGAAAAGTCTTTCGTTAATGTGGGCTCAGGGATACTTTTTGTATTTTTTCCATGCTTTAAAACTCATACACTTTCATACATTTAACCCACCCATCTCGCTTTTGACTTTCAACATGGGCTTGACACATGGTCACATTTAAGTGATAGCGGAACTACGGGCCCTTTCTATAATTTTATTCCCTTTCCAATTTAAAACCAAAAGTGTCAAAGTGCTTCAACAACCCACTTCCCCGCTCCTTGCATAAAAAAGAGCCACGTGTCCTTTTGGGTATCGGGAACCTTTTTACACTTTTATACTTTTTATCCTTAGTGTGCAAAAATACAATCATTCACCGCTTCCCCACATCCACTCATTTTCATGACAAGTGTACACCTTCAGAGCCGAATTGAAAATTTGTTTATTCCACTTTATGATTGTGAATATTCGAAGAATATTCTTTGGGTCACATGAAAAACTTTGTATTCTGCGAATGCAATATAAATTTATAAGTTTAGAAGTTACACCTACCATACCGCATTCAATTGGGAACTGCCACGTACTAACAGGTGAAGGGACAAAAATAAAAATAGAGACATGACCAAGGAACAATTTATACAGGTGATCCTTCATATTTCAGACCTAAATCACAATTGGTTTCCCATGAGAATTTTCAAAAATAGTACATATCCAAACATGATCCTCAACCAAAAAATACGAAAGACAAATCCACATACAAGAGAACCAAAATATCAACTCGCACCTACGGGAAAACAAAAATACAAAAGACATCAAGGAAAACCTTAAACAAATAAGGGTGAAATTAATTGGATCACCAACACCGGCTCCAACTTGGGGATGGGCACTCCTTGTGAGTGCCTCAAGAATAAACCATAGTACAAAAATAGCTCCTGAATTCCATACCCCACTGCTTAAAAGGGGCTTTAATTGATATTGGTTGTAAAGGGAGAGCTCCTGAAGCTTTCAATCTTCCTAAAAATCATTGACAACTTTCACATTTTCTTACTAACAAAGTCCTATCTTTAAAAAGTGTGAACCACCAATAACCAACCCTTAAGATCTTGTGGGAAATTACTCTTCCAACGAAATTCCCCCACAAACTCCTCATGAAAATATGTAATTAATTTAGGAGCTTCATCCTCAATAATACATCTTAGGATGACTCCTTCAGGATTCTTCCATGCCAATCCATAATCAGTGATGATGTATTTATGGGAATATAACTTGAGTGCCCTCTTTTAGTTTTTTCTTAAATGCCTAGGACATTGCAAATGTTTGAGATAAAATATGATGTCTTTGTACCATGCGGAATTTACCAATCTCTCATGAACATTCATATCTCCTTCCTCAACCTCATTTATCTCTATTACTTGAAAATTACTTTTGTCATCATCTTTCCCAAGCCCAAACCTCTAACCAACTTTGTAGTTTGGATATCCATGTCATATTCTTGTAATTTTTTCACCCATAAACATCTTTTACTTGAGATTTCCATTTCTGACAAGATGTCCTTGACCATAGTATGGGGAACATAAGCTATGATCTTGGAACTCAAGATATATGGTCTAAAAAAATTTGTAGCTTTAACCAAAGAAAAAGTATGCTTTTTGTGATAGCGTATTTCAATTCTGCCCCTGTAATGCTTTACTAAATAAACAAATTGGCCTTTCACTTCCTTCATTGTCCTTTTGCAATAGTGCGAGATGAAATGGTGTTCTTAAAAGAAAAGGAAAACATTTGGAAAGCTTTTTTTGTAATAAGGAGCTATCAAAACAGAGCATTCTTCGGTGGTTCCTTAATTCCAAAGTAAAATCTTAGATGGCTTCTTCCTCCCATTTGATAATCTGATCCTTTTTTAGCATACTTGTGATAGGGTTAGTCATTTCAGAAAAGTTAGAAATAAATCTCGTAATGAAATTTATCTGTCCAAAAAAAGATTGAATTCCTTTTTTGTTTTGGGAATAGGAACCCAGCCAATAGCCTCTACTCTTTCGGTGGTCAATCATGACCCCCTCTTTGTATACAATGTGTCCCAACAACTTTTCCTTTTAAAACCCAAAGTGACATTTTTAGGGTTTAATTAAATACCATATTCTCTGCATCTTAATAGCATCTTCTCCAAGTGTTGCAGGTGATCATTTCTCTTTCTTGAAAATATTGTTACATCATCCTGATATACAAAAATAAAATCATTTATGTATCTTGAAAATGTTACATCCATGTCTCTTTGAAAAGTATCTCTGGAATTCATCAAGCAAAATGGCATTCTCACATACACATAAGTACCCCATGGAGTGGTGAAAGTGGTTTTGATTCTTTCTGACTGTTTCACTACTACTTGGTTATATCCTGAGAATCCATCTAGAGTAGACAATAACTCAGAGCCAATAACTAACTGCAGCATGTTATCCATATTGGGAAGGGGATAATTATCTTTTATTGATGCCTTATTCAAATTCTTAAAATCCACACACAACCTTATATCTCCATTCTTCTTTTGAACTTGGTACTATATTTTCCACCCATGAAGAATACCTTGTGGGTTGTATGATGCCCCATCCCTTAACTTCTTTAATTCTTCTTGCATTTTTAGGGAGAGAAGTGGATTAATTGGCCTTTGCTTTTTCTTGAATGGTTTGGCATTAGTTTCTAATGGCATCTCATGTTGGAAAATATCCTCCCTATATGCCTTCAATTATGAATATGACCATGCCAAGCAATACTGGTAATTTTTTAACAAATGGACATATTATTTCTTTTCTTCTTTACTCATGTTACTACCTAGCCATATTTTTCTAGGTTTATCATCTATCCCTAAGTTGTGTTCCTCAACATCTCTGAAGGATATATGTCTATTAACAATGCGATCAACATTATCAAAGTTTGACTCTAATGCAACCAAACCTCTTGGAATGGTATTGATTTTTAATTGAATAATATCCTTATCAAATAAGGTCTCTTTACCCTCATTAACACAAACTATTGGCTCCCAATCCACATTACGATTTGTGAATTCTCCTTCATTTTATAAAAACCTCTTAATTTGGGCATCATCTTCAAAAACTTGCCAATGTTTGACATTATCGTGAGACGAGATGGTCTTGTCAGTATTTAAATGTCATACTCACAATAAGGAGACACTATACAATTTTCAAACCTAGATCCCAATACTTCCAGTCTATCTGCTACAGTATTATGTTTTCTGTCATGGTGTATTATGTTGAAAGAGTCAAACATTTCAATAAAATCCCAAACTGCATGCTTATATTGTTTCATTTTTTTGGTTGCATACAACTTCCTAACTTGTTTGATTACCAATTCTAAATCCCCTTAACAATAATTTCCCTAATACCATACCTCCAAGCAATCCGAAACCCAAAAGCAATGCTTTATGTTGTGTAATATTATTTGTGCATTCAAAATTGAGTTTAAAAGAAAAATTGAATTCTTCTTGATTTGGAGATATCAGACAACACCTAAAGACCATTCCCAAATTTAGAGCAGGCTCCATCAAACATCAAAATATAAGGGAACTAACTTGCTCGGGATATTTGCATTTTTCAATTTCATGCTCCTTAAAATTTGCATAACCAACAAAATTATCAACATCTACATCTGCATATAATACTTCATAAGAAGCATTGTTAGGATCTTCAATCATATGTAACATCTTCTTTTCACCATACAGAGTTTACAAGTTTTCCTTCTACTAGTATGGTTACATATGACATATCCATTTGTACACTTCCCCCCACACTAGCAACCCATTTTATTGACAATAGCATTCCCCATTTGGTAAGGCAATCCACAATGACCACATTCATGGTTAAGCACTTACCGGGTAAGTCGCCAACCGCACTATTAATCCCTTAACATATCCAATCACCGAAACTTCCCTTAAATCCATAGTATCACACTTTATAAAGGTTGTTGTTACTTTGATATTTAATTCATTCATTACCTCAAGAGGCATCACATTAAATGAGGCTCTTGAATCAAACATGCAATTGTGCACCCACCTATCCTTGGTGATTAAAGCAAAGTATAAAAGGATCTACATCAAGATGAGACTCAACAAGTGAAGTATCAAATATACCTTAGGTGATTTTCCAAATTCTTCCAGGTCTTTTGGTACCTCCATCTCTACGATGATAGGGGTAACATCCACACCATTCACATTTTTGTCTCGGGTTATCATTTCTTCTTTAAATCCCAAATATTCAAATGCCCTTTTTCTATGCTCAAGGATCCTGAGAAATTCAACAATAGGCATAATAACTTTAATCTGACTCAAAATATGGGCTATATCACAGGGAACATATTTGGGCAAGACTGTGTTAGGAGGGAGATTTATGGCTCCTTCTAGCGGTATGAGAGTCTTTACAGTTTGGTCATGAGTGGGGGTACAAGACTTATTTGGAGTAACAGGGCCTTTGTTAAGTGTATGCTTTCTAAGGGGTTCCTTTGGAATATTAGTGAGAAGTGGATTTTTTTGTTTAGCTTGAGGACCTCCCCCTTTGACAACTCTACTTCTGGTATTATATTCATTTTTCCTGAGCAACTACTGCATTCATCAAAAGTTTCCTATCTTCCTCAGAAGGTATTCCCCCATCATATTTCTTAATCATTAAAGCCCCCAAATATTCAAATTTGTGATTAGGCAAGTCAAATGCCTATACCATATCAATTTCAACATCATCATTAGGAGGGAGAGGTAATACTCGGTGAATGCAATCCCAAAACCTTGAACAATTCTAGCACTTATTAACTCAGTTGAAGTGGATCTTTGTTGTGAATTTTCAGGGCATTCCATCATACATACATCACCATAAGCTTCATCATAATTTGTTTCTTCAACTTCCTTACTTAAATCAAATGGGGAATGTGGCAAAAACACTTATCACACCAATAAATAACATGGTCCTCTTTTAATGTAACAACCCTTGTAGTCAAAGGATTATGGGCCAATCTATTCTCTCTAGATTGTGGTTGTTTATTACCTGATCCCATGGGCCCCTTTCCTCTGTCATCTAATCGTGATCACCCCTAGGATGCTGGCCCTGTGGTTTAATCTAACCACGGGAACTCTGTCCTATTCCATTTTCTCGCTCTGCCAACTTGTAAGATATTTCTTTAACTTCACAGGCCAAAGTCTTCACAACTTCCTCCAGTTGACTACTTTGTTTGACCGAGTCATGTCAGATTAATCAATTTGATACCCTCCCTCTTAGGGGGTTTCCCAACTGCCTTGATATTGTTTTCAATTTTCAAGGCCATGGTGAAATCCTTCCTTAACGTTCCAGGGTTCTTGTCTCTCAAATAATAAGTAACTTTCTTTTCAAACGCATCAGAATATTTAATTAGGAAAGACTCATCACTAGGTCTCAAAATTATGGGTAATTTATTTAAAGTCTTGTTGAATCTGGTATTGAAATCCTAGACAGACTCATTGGGATTCTTTTTTATATTCTCAAAATCAGATAAGAGAAATATCAGGTAAATCTTATCACCATATTATAACTTGAAAGCGTTCTTCATCTCATTCCATGATTCTACTAAGTTATCTGGTAATGAGTTGTACCAATCACGTGCATCTTCTTCAAGAGTCTGAATGAATAGTTTTATATATACATCCTCATGTTCAATTTCAAAATCTTCCATCATATTAACGAAGAGTCCCAAATTCTAATCATCGGTGATGGCATTATTTCCCTAAAATTTAGGCAACCTATTTCTCACATCTTGAGGGACAACATTAGGATACCCAACCATGCCTCTAAAATTTATTGGTCTAAATGTATTGAAAACAAAAGGAGTTCTAGGTGGAGGATGAGCCATGTTATTTTGGGAAGGTGATCCTATAAAAGGATTAAAATGGTGTGGGACAAGGGATCTTTGGGACACGGGGTATGATCTAAAAAGTAAATATCTCCCAATGACTTGGTTTCATAAACTACCCTATCAGTTTTAAGTGATAAAGGAAATAAATGAGGAACACTTATCCCAAATAAAAATGATGGCCCCTCACCAGCCAGAGTAGTTAAATTTATACGAGGACTACTTGACTCTGAACTATTTGAAGATGTTGAACAATCCTCAACTATAGGTTCGTCACTTTCCAAAAATGGTATTTCTCTCTCGCTTAACTCTTGATCCCCTAATGCTTTTCAGGACTTGCCTTCCTTTTGGATTTGTTTTCCCAAGTTCGAAACAATTTTCTAGTGAAATCCTTATTAAAGAAAGACATTATTCCTTCAAGCTTTGTAAATATCTACAACAAAAATTGCTTGACAAAGATTAAGACAACGGTGTTTAAAAAAATTCCAAATCGACAAGGAGTCACCAACAAGTATTTTCACCTAAGATGTGCTAAAGCACTGTAAATAAATTATCAAGTGTCTATCAATACTCACTTTCTACAAAGCTCAATGGATCTGATCATCCTTTGTCAATATTTATCACTATCAATACGATCTAGTGCAACATTTACTAAAACAAGAAAATATTGCACAACAAACTTCTGATCTCCCAAAATCCTCACAAATCTTAACAAAGGATAACATTTAAACAACATATTTGCACTCAAATCATATAAGAATCATTACCAGAGGTCAATATGCATATGTATTTGCACAAATAATCCCTGACAATAGAACCATATCGGTGTTGGTACCCAAATTGATTCTCCTTTGAAATCGAGTAGCATCACAAGTTGAGCAAGATGCTTAGAGACAGATAGATCAGAATATGATTCGTTTTGTAGCCGGGGAAGGATTTAACTGACTCTTTATCACTCGGGCTTAGAAGAATTGGATAACACAAGTACTAAGGGTTTGACCTACCCTTACTACTTTAGGTTGTGCCTTCAACCAGGGTGAGAGGACCCATTTTGTAACATGTGTTAGTGAAGGATATCAGCGGATCAACAATATTTGACTCTCCTTTTGTAATATTCAAAGGAAACCTTGAGAAAACATGGTCAATGCAACATAATATAACTCTCATGAGTTGTCACCCTAGAGAATGAAGATGTCTTCTAGAAAAGGTCCAAGTTACTAAAGACAATGATAAAACCTAATTGCTCCTGCATATTTTGGGTTAAAGGATGGAAAACTCAACAAATTTCCTCAGCATTTATGGATACACAGTGCAAGCAAGGGTAGTTCTTGTAAGATTCATCACTTAATGTATAATTTGTTGTTGGGAAGTTAAGTAGGATAAAGTTGATTATACCAAATTCTTGGGAACTTTTAACAAATGTTAGGACATCTACCAAGAAAAATGACAAAAATTCTTCAAATGGTCAAAATGATCCTTCAACCAGAAGATGTGTATCCATGGAAGCCCAAAGATACACAGTTTCACACATTCTTTAAGAATTCAACACAAAATCTCATGTTAAAGACTCAATTAAACATTAGAAATCCTTGATTCATCATGCCTAAGATACACTCATAGACTAACAAACAATTTGTACTAGCATAATGAAAGTAGAGTGAATTTAAATTGTTTATTGCATCATGAAATGAAAGCTCTCTTCACGATGTAATTACAAATGCCACAATACTATCACAAGGACGAGATATTGTGTGATTCAAGAACTCCTAACATAAGATTGCAATAGGAACATGGATAACTACTTGAAGATATCTCAAAATGAAATCGACACAACTATGCTCATGATTAACATGATTTACTCAAGGTTCTTCAAATTGATCAGCAAGGGAAAGTTATATTTACAGTCTCAAAGATTTTCAATGGTTGGACATTTGCAACCATCTTGACATGATCAAATCTAAAGACACACAGGAAATAACAGGTTTCTCAGATAGGTTCTTTGGGAAAAATGGCTTCTCTCAACTTTCTCTCTTTTTCTTTTCTTTGAACAACTCTCAGAAAATTAACCCCCTTTTCGTGATTATTCTTTGCATTTTTATATCACTCAATTCACTTTCTATCCTTTGAATTTTTCCCCACCAAAAGCACAAACATTCCCAGGAATATTCCCTTTTACAATACTTGTTCTAGAACATGCCATTTAAAAGTTTTACTTTAAGTTGTCAGGTGTACAAAATGTGAGTCTTTTTAATTGGTTCCACTTGTGCTCAATTGGGATATCAGGTCATCATTTCTAGAAAATTATTTTAATTGTTTTTCCCTCATATTGATTAGATAATCATTTCAAATGACCTCGAGAACTTCTAGATGACTCTGATATGACATATATCCTCATCTACCTTTCAAGAATCCATCTTGGGTGCTACGCACTCTATTTCATGTCTCACTAGATTTAATTTCCACACAAGGTTCCTGTCAAATCATATTGATTCACCAGTTCTACTTATTCCTAATCCCTTCTAACTCTTAAATCCTTCTCGTGTGAACTGAGAAAAATATCCCTCATCTCATGGGAAATATTTCTCTAAATCAGAACCATATGCACCCCTTTCACTATAAAACTTGGTTCTACTTCATTACCTTTATGTATTTCCCTTCTTATTCTGAATATAAAGAATTTTATCATAAAATGGCAAAGGTGTTCGTTATCCAAAATTCACCCCGGGGTAATTTTGATAACATGCGTCGAGAATATTCAAATCCCAAGCAAATTGATTGATTGAGCAAAAATCGGTTTTAGGGTCCCTTCAGAAATTTTCTAACTCTCTGTCAGCTGAAAAGAGCAAGCTCGAGAAAATGTGAAAAAAGTTACGAGAAGGCAAGTAGGTTGATCCAGAAAAAATTGTGAAAATCGGCTAAGTCCTAGTCCTAGGAGCAATTGGGACATTTGGGACGTTAAGGCACGGATCGGCCGAAAAGCCTCTAGACGGCCCAAATAGCAACTGGGACAAGTGGGACAAATGGACGCGACGGACGTGGAAAGCCCGAATCGGCCGGAAAGGAGAACTTTCGCACTAACTGCTTTGGGACATCTGGGACAAAGATACACGAACCGGCCGGTTCGGCCGAAATGAGAACAAACAATCCGAAAGCAGTTGGGACGTAGGGACGCGTGGGACGCGGAAAGGCGGTTCGGCCGAAGGAAAGGAAAATCAAACTGTTTCTGGGACAGTTGGAACAAATAGACCCGAACCGGCCGAATCGGCCGAAATGAGGAACTTCAGTCCGAAACAAAGTGGGACAGGTGGGACAAAAAGGCACGAACCGGGTGAAATGGGAACAAACAGTCCGGAGGCAATTGGGACATCTGGGCCGCGAGGACGCGAACCGGCCGGTTCGGCCGAAATCAGCACAAGGAGCACAAGGAAAAATGGGACATAGGGACGCGGGACGCGGATCGCCGAAAGGGCCGAGAACCAACCAGATCACGACACGTGTCACAAGGAGAAAAAGTCAAAAAGTCAAAGGGTGAAGTTTCGAGCACTGGCCCGAACCAATGGGATAGTGCCACGTGTCCCAGCTAGGGCCCACAAGGAATTTTCAAAAGAAAGCCTGCGAGAGGTGGAGGAGAGAGAGTTGCAAAGCAAATCGAGCCTGCCACGTGTCGTCCAGGTGGCGAAGCGCGGGAAAAGTTTTCAAAACACGTTTTGGCCGCTTTTTTCCCTAAATCTTCGAGATCACCATAACTTTCGATCCGAGAGATCGGATTGGCACGTTCCTTATATCAACGAAAGCTTGTGAGATTCTCTACATGATTCCGGGGTCAATCTTGCATTTTGGTTCAGTTTGAGAGAGAAAATCAAGAAACACCTCGGCGCGAAATAACAATGGCGTAAGTAATGCTTCAACAAACAACTTTAATGCAGAGACAGGTTCGCGCTTTCGTTAGGCAGCCCGCCGTTTTGCCAGGATCCGCCCACTCGCCATGATGAGATGAATTGAATGCAACCTGGGGGTGGTTGGGGTAGATTTGGCTTTCCCTTCTCTTTTTCCTCTCTTATTCTTTCTATATATTGTAAAGAGGAGCTTCTTTTCAAGGGTCGAACATTTTCTGTTTTGCTCCTCCCTTCTTCTCCTATCAGGCGAATTTGTGGAGTTCGAACCTCTCATTTGAAACTGTAATACGACTCTGCCTCTTGGCATTCTGTAGTGTATTGTATCAATCTTTGGAGCAAGTAATACATGTCTGTGGATGATTCTCAACCCTCTCTGTGTTCATCTTGCATCCTCCTGGTCTTTCACTACAAGTTTTGTTATCTGTGCATGATCTTATATCACATTTGAATGGTCTGTGTTCACTGGCAAAATAGGTGTTCTTCATTCCTCGGTGCATCACCTCTATTAGCTTAGATTTATTTTATGCATCTTCTTACCTTGTCTCCTTGGTAGATTAGATTAGGTTTTGAGAAAACCCTCTGCATATTTCGTGTGCATCTGAACAGAGGAATAGGAACCAGCCTTCTCTGGAGAATCCTTTCTCATTTTCAAGTCCCACACTTGGAGAAAGGATTCAATGTTATGCAATCACACTAGATGCCAAAGTGATCAACCTAGAAACACGATCTCGCATCCAGGGGTCTTTGTGATTTTGCACTAATAAAGGCTGTAGCACAGCTTCTGAAAGAAATTTCATTAGAATATTTAAATAAAATCTTTGACTTGAGTGGTCCAGTTGAAGCCTTTAATAGGTCCATGTTTGACATAGAGTGTGTAGGTGATACTAGAAGACCTTTGACATATCGACAAGTCCAATTAGCACTTATTTTAAATTTGATTAGGATTAATCTTGTGTTTGCAACCTTTCAATTTATGTACTTTCATCTCTTCAGATGGGAACATTTGAAAACTCCTTAAGATTTAAAGAGATATTTGGTCGAGAGAAGACCCCAAGTATCTGGGAAAACCAATTTTCAATGCCCATTTGTATGCGATGAAGGATTTGTATCAAAGGAGATTCCCAAGGAGTCATATGTGCTATATGAAAAATCCTCTATCGACACCATGCCTCTCATTTCTCACAAAGTGGATAAGTTAGAGTGGAGGATCAAATATCTAGAAAAAAACAATCAAATATTGTGTCCTTATAACCAAGTTCAACACCAACATCATCTTCGGGTATGAGAAAGGGTGAACCACATCCTCAACTTCCAGACATTATCTCAGATGGATAAGAAGATCAATCATTATCTGCTCACCGTTCAAGAGTAGAAATCTCCTCTTCTCAAGACAACAGGGGAAGATTTGCAATTCATTCATTGACCCATTTAATGCATCTTGCTCCTCAGTCTAAGCATGATTTTTTGGGACCTCAACCCATTCCTTCTCCAAGAGATAATCCACCCCTCATAAGGAAGTGGAAGACTATGTCAAGATCAAGACCTCGTAATCTACCCCATCAATAAAGTGTAGTACTTGCCCTTCCAATCACCCCAGATGTCTCCTCTCAAACCGCTCCTAGTAAGTTGACCCTTCACAAGGGGAAAGGGAAAATGGCATTCTTCACAAGCGATTTGGATCTTGGATTGGGTATCATCACAACAGAATAAAATCAAGCTCGAACAGATCATGAGTCATCCTAGAATGACTCTATAACCATTGATGGACATGAGAATGTCCCGAGACTTAGTAGGGTCAGTCATATTTGTTTTGACAACACAAGATTCAAGTGAATTCGTCTTTGAGAAAGAATAAGGTTTTTAAAAAGCTTCCCCTACTAGGAGGAAATTTTGAAGTAGGATTGAAAAATGTCAAAATATTGCTTTCCTTTTATTATCCCTACTTTTTCATGTATATATATTTCTTTATCATGGGTAGGGGCCCCTATAGAACCCCATTTTCTTCCTTATTCAAAATGCAAGAAGAACAAAAATATCAATAGTTTACTGAGCTTATCCAAATGTATGTAAACTTTTACCTAGTTCAATATGAAACTACTGCATTCTTCCACTTTACCATTGATATAAGGAAACAATAAAGTTTAGAAAAACAATTACATCCAATGTAACAGAAATATCAGTTTAAAGCATCAGTTTAGAGAAGAAGTATGAAAAGAAAATATAACTTAAGGAACAACACACCTAAGCTTGTTCATCATCTTTTATATCTACATTATTTTCCTCCTCATCTTCCATTTCTGCATCTTGTTCCTCGAAAACCTTGTCACGTATGCATCATACCTTTGGAACAACTCATTTATCTCATCCTCATCTAGTCCAGTGTGATGCTGGAAGATTAGTGTTTGCCTAGCTATTGCATCTATGCAATGGCTCATCTTTTGTTTGTACTCCAATGGCCTGGCCTTTAATTCTACAATTTTTTCTCAACCTTTCTCATTGTTTTAATGATTTCATAGGAGAAATCATCCTTCTGAATATTATTTTCAAAAGAGTTAAGAAAAATTCAATCTTTAGATCCCCGTAACTCTTTTTGAATTTATCAGATACCATATCTTCTAACTTCAAATCAATGGCATCAAGAGTGTCATCAACCCAATTTATTTTGATTTCAAGTTTTTCCTTGATCCCATTCAAGGTTTCCACTCTAATTTTTGATAACTCTTATATGGCATGCTAACTTCCTTTTAATTCCATAGACACAATGTTTTCCTGCTCAACCAATTCATCATTGAGCTGAGTTATGTTGTCTAGTTTGGGAAAATTTCCCTCAAAGTAGAAGATCTCGTTTTCACATTATTCAATTTTCTCATCGATCTCATTGAGTCTAATCTTGAGTTGTTCAGACTTTAATCTGGCTTCTTCAATTGCTTAATTTCCCTTTTTGGTTAATTTTTCAATCCATGTATCCACCCCTGGACCTTCTTGATAGCTTTTTTAATCTTTTCCATTCCCTCAGGGGTATCTATAGAGGCACTTGCTTGAGTATGACTATGTTGCCCAATCAATTGTTGCAAACTAGAACTCAATGCTTTAACATGTTCTTTTAACTACTTTTTTGTCACCCTATCTTCATCCACCTTTTGCAAAGGTCATTCACTACCTCAGATACTCCTTGTTTTAGTTGGTCTCTTGAGGGCTTCCCTAAAGGAATGATCTTAACATTATAATCATTAGTTGTCACATCTTCTCTATTTTTTCCCTCAAAAGGGATTGTTATTTCAAGAGTTTTGGCTCCTAATGAATCAGTGTGAGTTTTGGTGATAATCCTAGCCCTTTTTGAGGCTCTTACTACCTTTGGAAAAGACAAAGCAGTAAGGTCAATGGCTTGAACAAGGAGGACCTCCTTTTCCTCATTTGAAATTAATTCACCAATCCATCCTTTTGCCAGACTTATTCCAACATTTGCTTCTTGTGATTCCTATTGGGGTTTCTCGGGGACAACCACCAATTTCTTAAACACCCCTTGTTCATCCTGAGCTAGTGATTTTGCTGCTTTTCCTCATTTATTTCAATAACCACTTTTCTACTCTCACCCTATGCTGACAATTCTTTCAATTATCCTTCTCCTTGGTCTAGAACCTGGGATTGATCATTCTTTTCTTGATTTATATCAGTAATTAAGGGATATTCCTTCCTTATTTCTCCGATTGATGCCACATTAAACTCAATTTCTCCCCCGACATTTTCTTGTACCAATGATTGGCTTGCAGGCTCTTCCTTCCCCAAAATCTGTTGAGTTGACATCCTACTATCCTCATGTTTTGATGATACATCAGGTAATGTCATGGTGGGTTTTTCTTCTGATGCCAACTTCACATTCCCATCTAGATGTTGTATATCAGTATCAGAAATGATTTTCTCTCTAGTAGTTGCATCTTGTGCCATTTCTGTTTTCTCTTCAAAGATAGATTTTTCTACTTGACAAAGCTCATCAACTTTAGTAACTTTAACAGAATGGGAAACAATATCTTCCACTAATATCTCTACATTAATTTCCTCTCCGCCAAGTAACTTTGGTTTGTCTGATTCGAAACCACCTGTTGTGTAGAAGAAGCTTATGTTGCTTGGATTTTCTCTTCATTGGTTAGTACATGAGTAGTCCCTTCTAATTCCTTATTTGTTTGAAGGCCATCTACTGGTGTCATTATTGGTTCACTCATAGATAAATCAAGTGCATCTAATATAGAAAATTCTTCACCAGTATCAACATCAATCACATCAGTTTGAGTCTTTGCAAATTCATGCAATGTTTCAACCGAGGGCATATTTTCATCCTTAATAAGCAAGGTCTCAAATATTTTCATACTTGGACTTAAAAATTGGTTGCCTATTGGATTAGCTGCAACATTTTCTTGGGTTACTTGATCCTGAGTGCTTCTCATTATTATTTCCTCCAAAGACAAAGGTGGGAACAAAGGCTCTGATTGTTCCACTTGTGGAAGTGATGCAACATGTTGTGCCTGAAAAACATCATTCCTTTCAAACTCAGGAGGATCAATTACCACATCTCTATGTTTGTGTTTTTTGGGCATGTGGGCACCCACCCTCACCAAAACTGGCTCATATACCACCTTGTGTTTCTTGTGTGCCCTTTCAAACTTTTTAAGGTCTAGTGTTGCCCTTCATTCCTCCTTTCGTGGCCTAGATTGAGAATGGCCACTCATTATTTCCCCACTCATTAATTTTTCTGCACTATGAGGCTTTGGCAATGTACTTGGTGGAACAACGTGAGATGCTAAACCTTTCCCCTTTGTTTGAAGCGGTGTTACAAAAGTAATGGGAGAATTTTCCATGGATTTGAGGAGAATTTCCTCAGTCTTTTGCTTCAAAGAAGATATAGAGGTGTCAGTCCCACTAGTAGTTGAGGTCCATTCATCTATCAGTTCAAAAGTGGGTCTCTTTGATGGCAGCTGAGGAGCCTTTCCTCCCAATGGATCAATTATGTCTACACCTTCTCTCAAGGGTGGAAGATCATCAACTAAGCAACCCAAGTCTCTGAAATTATTTAGAACTCTTGTATTCTGGATTAACAGATCAAAATTCTTTTAGGCTAACCAATTTACAGTCCTCCTCATTACATCAATTATCCATATGTAAGAATCATCGATTCTATTTCATTCCAATTTAGAGGGGCTATAGGTTGTCCTTCCACCTTCTGATCAATGTAATACTTACTCACTGTGAGTGGATCATCCACAATTCCCTCTAGGATAACTGTAACTTTGAAGTCTATGATTTGTGCAAGGGTCATCCTAGAGAAATCTCTCAACCTGACCTCTTCTTCATCTTTGCAATTCATCTAATAGTCTTCAAAATGAGGCTCATGCTCAAAAGTATTGGAAATATTATTGAATAACCATCTGATATCATAATTGGCTCTTGCCTCAAACTTTTCCATATCAAACTTCTTCATTTTATATTCAATCAGTTTGGCCTTTATGATCGATGGGCATGAATATCTTCCAATTTTGATAGGTAATTTGATATTGGTCTTATGTCTCCCGATAATACATTTGTGAACAAGTGTTAGTTACCTTTCCAATTCACATAAAGCCATTTTGTCATATAAATATCTAGGCAACTTGCATGGTTTACCTTCAAAACCACTAACCCTTATGTATGTGAATTTCTTGTATTGAATGAAGTAACACCCATACTCCAAAATTACTTGTCTGACCTACTCAAAAATTCTATACTACTCCCACTCTGGTTTGAAAAGACAAATAATTGGGGCAAAGAAAGCATCATTGACCAACCTTTCATTCCCACTCTAATTGACCGGCTGATTGAGGAAAATTTTTGTGCATTTGGCACTCGCTTAAAATCAATACGTGGTAATAGACCCGGGAAATGTTTGTGCCCTACAACATTGTTAATTAGGTAGGCCATCATGTAGAATTCCAGCTATGAAGTGTCACCCATCTCAATTTTTGCTGCTAAAGTAACCATGTGGCTATGGAGTGCTTCTGTGATAAAAGTACCCAATAGATGTTCCCTTTTCTTTCTAAAATGATCCACATGTAGGTACACATCCATTCCTTGAATTCATTTACAGTTTCCAACCCCGCCATTTGACTTAATAACACAATAATATCTTCAACCTCTTCAACAAATTGTGCCCTAACTAGCCTTTTAGGGATTCTAGTTGTTGTCTTTTCTCTGTGAGGAGCCATTTTGTATTTATGATCTTAGCATAGTCTTTTTCTTCTTTTCATAATCCCGTAAAGCTAATTTGATACCAATGGTGATTGGATTTGTGATTACAGGAAATTTAAGCATTATTCTAATAGCCGCAGGTGTCAATGTCAACACTACATCACCACTTCCGTCTAATACTTCCCTTTTCTCCGGGTCATAATTCATAGCACAATGCCATACCAATTCTAGGCACTAAACCAATGGCGAGATAACACCAGCTAAAGTGATGTGGCTATCCTTAATTGCTTTCAAAGACTCACTTTGATTGGGGCCATTTAATCACTGAAGAAATTCCTCTAAGTCAGCATTCATCAGGTCTATGTCTATAA
Source organism: Taxus wallichiana var. yunnanensis (assembly GCA_018340775.1). Lineage (NCBI taxonomy): Eukaryota > Viridiplantae > Streptophyta > Pinopsida > Cupressales > Taxaceae > Taxus > Taxus wallichiana. The sequence goes on from CM031236.1 coordinate 336,119,879, forward strand.
TTCTATCTAAATCACTTGTAATCCCAGATGAAACTGAGAATGAAGATGACATGGTCTTCATCCTTGAAAACCCTAACTTTACCTCAAACTTTCTTGCCAATAATATGAAAAGTACATGAGTTTTAATTTTTACCGATTTTGCATGAATCCTTGAACCATTCAACTTTAATCCGACTATCTTTTGATCTCCGATTCTCAAAACAAGCTCCACGATCAAATTTCATGCTATTGCACAATGTAAATATCAACAATGGCACTCAAATCTTGACAAATTTGATAATAAAGGATCGAAACACTTGAAATATTTTTAAAATATGTCCTTGATTTGTGTAAAACACATTGATGGTGGAACAAATAAATGCAATGCATCGTGGCCATTCATTCCACTTTTTCAATTTTAAAAATGAGACGTTCACATGGAAAAGTATTTCGTTAATGCAGGCTCAGGGAGACTTTTTATATTTTTTCCAGGCTTTAAAACTCAAACACTTTCAGCTATTTGACCCCCCCATCTGATTTTGACTTTCAACATGGGCTTGACACATGGTCGCATTTAACTGACAGTAAAATTACAAGCCCTTTCTATAATTTTATTCCTTTGCAATTTAAAACAAAAAGTGTCAAAGTGCTCAGATGACCCGCTTCCATAAAAAAGAGTCACGTGTCCTTTATGGGTTTTGGGAACCTTTTTACACTTTTATACTTTTTCTCCTTAGTGCACAAAAATACAATCATGCATCGCTTCCCCACATCCACTTAGTTTGCGAAAAGTGTACACCTTCGGAGGTGAATTGAAAATTTGTTTGTGTCACTTTATGATTGTGAATATTCAAATAATATTCATCAGGTCATGGGACTAACTTTACATTTTGCGAATGCAATAGAAATTTATAAGTTTTCAAGTTACACCCGCCATACCGCATTCAATTGGGAACTTCCACATACCAATGGGTGAAGGGACAAAAATGAAAAATAGAGACATGACCAAGGAACAATTTATACAAGTGATCCTTCATATTTTAGACCTAAATCACAATTGGTTTCCCGCGAGAATTTTCAAAAATAGTACATATCCAAACATGATCCTCGACCAAAAAAGAGGAAAGACAAATCCACATATATAAGAGAACCAAAAGATCAACTCACACCCCACGGGAAAATAGAAAATACAATGACATTGAAGGAAAACCTTAAAAAATAGGGGCGAGATTAATTTGAGCACCAACAAAAGATATCAGAAAGGAATTTATAAAGTATTTCTTTAATTGTAAAGGAAAAAATAATGAATATGCAAATTAGCTAATTAACAATGTGAATGTGGGCAACATGGAATTCTGGTTCCTTAAGAAATAGCCCAAGTTTTCATAATTACCAAAGTTTTGTGATGAAGGAGCATTTGGGTTCATAGGAAATATTGTATTCACCAAAAAAAAGTTCAACAATTTTGAGCCAGTTGTGTTGGATTTTTTGAATCATTCCATGGATCAAACATTGAAGATTGATAATCATGGTGAGCCATGGAGTACAATTTTGCATTCTACGAGTGTGAAAGTTAATTTTGTAATGTTTTTTAGGTACATAATTCCTCTACATAATGTATGTTCTATTATAAATTCATCTGTGTGCAACATTGTTTGCACAATCTTATTTACAACGCAAACTTGGAATAGTTGAAATTTATAAGGTGTAAGTTTAAGAGAAGGCCCATTAAATTTACTTGGGGTCTATTTTTGGGTCATTTTTAATTTTAAATAAATAAATTTAGGAATATTAGGAGGTGGCATGAATGACTATATAATTATATTCCCTATTGCCTTAAAAACAAGTTTAGGAAGAATAAATTTCATAATTACTTAAGGGAACATCATAGATGTGAGCCTAAGGCTCATTTTGAATAGAGAGATTGTTAAGAGAGTTTCATAATGATTTGATATGTGACATGAGTATGTAAGTATAGTACATGAATGATTTTCCATGTTCATATGATGTGTAAGACTGAATTTTTGGTGACTAATTCTATTGTGTTATTCCTCTAAGTAATATATTCAAAGACTTTGTTCTTATTTTAAATATATGTTCATTTGATCTTTCTGTTGATGCATGTTTTCTATTTTTTGAGTTGTAGTTTTTATGTATTCGAAGGGTTTCGATGTGTAAGGAATATTTTCATTGATCACCTTAACCACATATATGTCGGTTTTCAACATTTTATCAAGCATGCCAAAAGTATAAATTCCATTTCACCCTTTCATCCATGATAAATAAGGAGGAGTGAAATTTTTCACTCGATAATTGAATTATTTATATTTTTAATACTTATTTTTTTATTTAATTGAAATTAATGGTTATTCATCCTACTTAAAATTACACACACACAATACATTTATTAATTAAAATTCTAATATAATAATCTCAAGGCTCTTATACGATATTTTAGCATACCAAAATTATTAGTATCATCAATATATTTTTAATATTTCTCCTTAAATGGGAAAACTAATTTATCTTTAAATGGATTTAATTGCACCACATGGTCATGTTATAAGGATTTCTAGATTGAATTATCCAAGAGAGAAAAATCTTATAATGAAGGTATAACGAGATTAACTTAAAGATAAATTTTAAAGGTGGAAACATTCACAAAATCACATCACACCATCACCCGCTAACTACCATTTAATAATGACTCTCAAGATTATCAGTGTTGTTAATTAATATAAAATATTATCCATTGTGGTGCAAATCTTACTTTTAGGTCTTGTGTCCTTTCCTTGACTATTGTTCTTGGTTTTTAGTAAACCATAGTTTTGGAAGTAGATCAAATTTAGTTTGGTGATTCTTTTCATTGTCAACACAACTTCTTCCAGTCTCCTTTAGTTAATATTTTATATTTCCCCCCTTATGAAGAGTAACTATTTTGTTGTATTACAATGTAAGTTTTTTGAGTTTTGTGATCAAGTAGTGGATCTAGACCACAATGCAGACCAAACATATTCTTCAACAGAGTGTATGTATTTTGAGCCATGCTTCTTGAGGTTCCTTTTAACATGATATTTCTCTCCCGCTTCATTTTTTTCTTGGTTTTGGGTACCTTAATGACTTTTTCAGTAATGCCCCATAATTTCACAACCCAAAATGTGCAATAAAAACTCACATGTTTTTAATGTTGTTATTGTGACACAATCTTGGGTGACAAAACACTAGCACTCACGAGATCGAGTTCATCTAATGAAAACATGGTTTATATTTATTTATTTTTTAAATTATGAATTGCATTTTATTCCTTGAGATTATTTCATCTGTAGAAACTTTGTTAATGTCATAATTCTACACAATACCATGTTGCAGATAAGGTTAATTTCATCCATGGATTCAATCATGTGTTACTTTCCATATTTTATTCTCATTACTTCTTTCAAGAAAAAAAAACATTTTTGATTTATAACAAATGGTTAGGTCTAAGTGTGTGAAACTCGTATGTGACCCAAAATGTACACTAGCCCTCACAAAGGGAAGAGAGATGATCCAACTAAGTTATTTAACCCATAATAGTTTTCGACCACTATTCTTCTATGGATTATAAATCATTCATAGTACCACTATACAAAAGGTGAACATTATAACTCAAATCACCTTTCCTAATGTCTTGTCACCTCCTACTAAGGTGGTTTGTAGATACGTTAAGTAGGTTCAATCAAAATTTATTTTACTCTTAATTAAGTAAGAAAGAGACGCAGAACTCGACATGAGAGTACAACTATGAAAGGACACATCATTACCCATGCTACGATGACCAAATACCCATCCATTGAATATGATGCTCTCTCGAGGTCACAATTGCCAAAAAAATTATTGGCCAAGGTATAAGGCCCTCACTTAATTCCATCACATGAAAAATGGTTGACATATGATCACTTATGAAACCGCTTATGGGTCCTAAATAATTCCTTTCATGGAATATCTAAGCTTGGATCAAGTTGTATTTCACACATTATTATAAGTCGTCGAACAACACAATTAAGGAAACTATGCTAAAAATTTAACCTAGGAAAGGGATTCATTGATAGATGGATGTAACCAACTAATAACATGACAATTTTTAAGGAAATTATTACTACAACTACTACCAAGGAGAATAACTCTCTACTTAGAACCATAAAAGTGATCATCCTTATTTCTTATAGTGACATCGTCTATTTTTTTTTTAAACATTATAAGATTTAACTTATTTGATCCATTCTTATTGGGAATGACATAAAAGGAATCTAAATAATTGCATTAGTTACAAATATATAACAATAAAAACCTATCAATTCCTTTCACATCCTATAATTATTGTTTTACTTAGATCGAGGGGTGCCCATTTACATTTGAGAGAAAGGGTTCCACCTTATTTTCATTTTTTACCACACTGTTATTGTAGTATTATCATTATATATGAATTTATATTTTCTTACGAAAATTTAAAAAAAAATTATTTTCCTTACTTCTTACTTCACTTTAACTAAGCATAATACTACTTAGTCATCACGCTAAATGTACATAAATGCACCCAAAAATATTTTTTTATTTCTAAAAGATATGAGAGAAGAAGGGTTTTGCATGAATACCATGATAAATGATTGGATCATTTAACGATGTATACAATGTTCATGTGACCCACTTACTTGTATCTCTTTTGTTTAACTAATCTCTGTAAGATCCTAATTTACTGAGGAAGCTCAATTTTCACATCTAGTTAAGCACAATTACCTTATGTGTGGTACGAGATACTCCCTTAAGGTGGTGAAAAAATCATATACCAACGATCATATGTCACTACGTTTATAATTATATACTTGGGTTTATTTATTTAATTGATAAAATATTCAACTATATGTTATACTTTAAATATTATCATCATTACTGTTAAATGTTGTTATATGACCTAATAATGGTTAAATAGAAAAGTTTAGTTTCAAGATTACAATTTCCTTTTATACTTTATAATATCATATTTACACATATACCATTACATAAAAACATTATTCATTCACAACATTGTGATGTTATCTTTATTTCTTAATCTAGGTTACCATGATATTCTCTTATGAACATGCTAACATCTTTTACTTTCTATTACTTGTTTATTGTTCCTTTCAAAGACATAATTCTACTCATACACGAATATTAATCAAATCAATAACAAATACCAAACCATTATCATTTCCTCACAAAATTAAATGTGGTTCTCACATGAAATAATAAAATAATGATATTTCCATTAATCATTACCTAGATGAGGTCCCAATTTTAATAATAATTACATACATTTCAATATAAACATGCGACTACAAAACAACATAATAGTGCTTTAGTAAATTATTAATACTTTCAATCAAAATGGTATCCCATAGTATAACTATACATTAATTTTAAAATATATAGAAGTACAAGTAAATATGAAAATAATACACTTTCCCATTTTAGTAGAACAACCATGTTAGAAAACCATATACATATTTAACACTCAATTTTATAAATCATTATATACCGTCATGCTAATTGTAACTTGTAAAACCATGTAATTATGGGTAAGAAAAAATTATAGTAGGGACCCACCCCATCTATCTAACACTCTACCAAGACTCACAACATCAATTCAAAGTTAGAGAGGGATAACGAATATTTACTTTCTATACTTTTCAAACTAAGACAATTTTTCAAGATTTAGAGAGAAATCAAAGAGAGAAAACACTCATTTTCATTTACACAAGTAAACCTATATATTACCATGATTAGAGAAAGTGAGAAATAAAAAAATCAATTTTGATTCATAACATTCAAATTCCAAAAATAATTTTATAGTATTAAACCCTATAACATTGTTCTTGTTCCCATTGTTGATACATGGGTCTAGGTTAATGTGCCACATTACATGATTCTAAATTTTCATTAAATGTCTTATTTAAGTATATTTCACAATTTATTTATGCTCATCAAACATTCTTCCAAGTATGAAACTAGATTTTACCCATTGAGCAACGAACCTTGGAGGGTCGACATGGGTCCATTGGTCTGTGTTGTGTTGTTATGCAAATTAGCCCAAATGGCTACATAATGGGTCCATAAAAAGGTATAGAACATCCTAAGGGGATGTTTAATAGTCCTACCCTATTATCTATTATACAAAGATTCATGGGAAAGCGACGGGGTCTAAAAATGGTAACTAGAGATCAAATGGAGATAACTTTCAGGGCCGAGTTGGTGGAATTCGATTATTTTCCCTTCAAATGAAAATAAGACAAGTTGGCTTTGATAATGGTGAAAAAATTATTTCTTCATAGGGAACAAGTAAAATGAAATACACCATTTTATTCTCCATATAGCAAAAAAGAGGTTTCTGAGGGTAAAGTTTTACTTATGGAATCCATAAGAACAAAATTAAAGGTAATTTTAGGAGGGTTTGGTCATAGTAGCGGTTGCTCCTAGTAACTAGTTTATAAAGAAGCCCAAAAACACTTCACAAACCTATATTCCAATGGTTTTAATGAAGTTTATTAGTTGGAATGATATCTTCATATGAAAAGGAAGAGGTTACGGTGGTTCAATATCAAAAAGGGGGCTAGAGATGCTTCTCGCAGGTCAATTTTGAGAGGCATTTGGATTAATTGGAGGTTGTTTTGAGATCACAAGTTTGCATTTTCAAACATGTTTTCCATGCTAGTTTGACTAGTCATGAAACATAGGCTATGGTGAACATGTTATAGGTTTGTTTTGATCAATTTCATGGCCTAATTTTATGAAACGTTGTCTAAGGTGAGTATTTTTACATTGGTTTAATATGATGTAGAAATTATTTTATGTATTTTATAACATGATTTAAAACAAAGAATCAATAAAAATCTTACTTGATTCCATATTTAACATTCAATATACTATAAAAGTATTGAAAATTTTAACAAGTTAGAGATGAATGGAATCCATGGTTGTATCAATCCCACGAGTGAGAGTTGTGAAGTTTGACATTATGTGTTCCAGTTGAATTTTTTTGAGGGTTTCAAATTCATTTTCATCATACCCATTTCCTACATCTCTCGTAACCATTGTGGACCATAAAGACACACCTCTTTGAGGAATTTGAAAAAATAATTCACGTACCTTGTCTATGCTTCCCAAACAACTATTGGATTTATCAAGAACACTGTTATCTAGAAGAAGTGCACCCTTGTGAGGACAAGTAGATTTTAATATTGTTTTCTCTCCTCACTTCTATGGATAAACAATGGAAACACCTCACGGGATGTGGGTATCCCAAATGTGAGGTGAATCTCCATATTTAAAGGTCGGGTTACTTTTCTTTGTATCTCTAGCTAAAATATATGGGGATAAGGGTTAGAAGGAAAGCTTGAATAAAAGGGGGTGATACACCATGAATTGTTGGAGACTGTTGATATAGAGATGTGCACAAACTGATAATGAAAGAACAACTTACACGAACTAGAGGATCTTAGGTGAAATTTCAAGGAAAAATAATGGAAATCTTCTAAGGGATAAATCACAATATACATATTTCAATAGGCATGCACACTAAAATAACACACAATGACTAATTTCTTGTAACAAGGGAAAATAACATAATCAATTTACTTAAAAGACTCGGGAAAACACAAGAGTCGACTATCTTAATGCACAAAATTGCAAAGAATATCTAGAAAGGAAAAACACTTTATTGATAGTGGGCTCTTGCTAGAATGAATTCTGCAACAATTAGTTACATACCCCAAGCTCTCCTAATGCTTCAAAAACATTAGTATATATAATAAAATGAAGTGGAGCTGAATTTCTCATCAACTTGATTCTGACATCAGTCAAGACCCACTTTGATACAATTTCAATGCAAGATGACATGCAAAAAAATAAAGGTAACCTCGAGAAATAGTCTAAGTTGATTATCCTTGAACAAAATGATTAAAAATAATCAGACTCTAAACTTAGCCTTACAAAATATTTAAACAAATATATTTTCCCATGCAATATGTATTTTTCCATGCGGGAATTAACTAGTTTTGTCCCTCTAGTTGAATTTGACATGTTTCGACTTAGCTGATCTTTGAAAATGGGGTCAAGAATATTTTATCCCTTTTTAGCCTATCAAATGCCATTGATTTTTTATTTTATTGGTGCCAAAATGAAGAAGATGAATATATATTTCTAAAGAGACCAATTTTATTGAATTTGGAGTTGTAGATCGAAAGATATGGCCATTTGAAAAATTTCATGTCGGGATGAACAAGAGAGTGACACTTGAAGCTTTCAATTGACTTTGGGATTGAATATTATTACATGTATTCTTCCACGACATTTCACCATGTGTCCACCTCTGGTTCACTCATAGGATCGGGATTTTCTTCATTTCTTTTCTTTCTCCTTTCTCATTTCTCGGAGATCTACTTTCTTTTAGAAATGTGAGCCAATACTAAATTTCCACATTCCTCGTAATTGTCAAACTATCCTTTGCTTATACTCGAAACTACAAAGCGTTAACAAATGAAATGGCTCTATGTTTCTTCGCAATATACTTTTTATATCCCCTAACTGACCATTACGAAGTGTGAGCGAATAGAAAACCTCCACACTCTTCGCAATGTCAGAACTTTGATTTTCCTTTTCTGACCACTATGAAGCATTGACTAATGAGGAATCTCCACACCCCTTGGGTTGTTAGAATTTATTTATCTCTTAAATGAAATTTGTGAATTCTGATACAATAGGAAAACTCCACACTCTTCACAATGTCGTTGTGTCGGACCTTCCTTTAACCTTCGATGTAAGATTGTGAAAGGTTAGCTAATGAAAGGGCTCCACGTAGCTTCGAGTTGTCAAAATTGTAAGAGTTTTCCTTTCGCGTTGCAAATTTTTACATTAGCGGGCTTAGAAACTTTTGTCTTAGAAGAAATACCACCACGTAACCTTGTTGACCATGCTTTGACTTTCCCAAACCCTATGAATTATTAAATTCAGCATACTACGTGGAGTCGAGGTCCGTGGAATGGATCGCCTTGAAATTCACCGAAATGATGACACATATCCTGCTTTGACCGTTGATCCGGCACAACATGGTCCTACTAATTTTGGCATTGAATTTGATGTCCAAATTAATGTCAAGTGACCTTTTGGCTTGTCTTTGTCTCGCATGGCTTCCCAATTTTCCTCACAACATTGTGGCTTCACCCCTTTATATTGTGAATTTTAGAAAAATAACCCTCCAATGAATTAACCTTAGTGTCCCGCGGGTTTTTTGAATGCCAATGTTCGGTGCTTTTAGAAAGGAGAAATTGACGGTTGTTTGAACATATTTAGACTGTTTTAAATGGCTAAGTCTGAGTTATAAAAACTAAAACTTCATTTGATCTGAACTCTGTTAATAGATGTTTTGAGTGAAGACATTTTCAAACAAGATCTCCACAATTATAGTCCTCAGCTCATGCGTCCAATTTATATAAGTCATTCGTAGGAACTCATTCTTTCTCATAATACTCCTTTTGACCTCGACATTTTTAAAAAGGATATGTGTTGAGTGAATCTAGCAAACCTTTCTTTCGGTTGGGTTCATGATTTATAATGAATAACATTGATTTTCAAGAACATAGAATTTCTATTTTTTTCCATTCATGCCCGCATGTCTTTCCCAAATCTTTCCAATCGAGAAACAAAGTTTGAGTTGAATTTCTTGCACATGTGAAAGAAATATCAACATTTCTAGTGATTCTATGGAGTCAATTTTCTGCTAGCTGAAATGATCTAGTGCCTTGATGCATCCATTGGGCATGGAGTCAAATCCTAGAACAATTCTTTCCATGAAACAAAGTTTCTACCTTTCCAAACAAAAAAAATAAAATAGGAAAAGATTTGGGAAAATTTCATATCTTGTGCATGAAATGCACTTATGGAAATAAAAACTATTGCAAGTGTGCATGAGTACTTATTGAAATGAAAACCTACCTACCATACCTAACCGGCTGAAGAGAGAAGATAAACAAAACTTGAGTCGGGAAGAGAAAAATAGCTTCCTTTTATTAATAAACGAGTCAATGAGATCAACTTGAAAATCAAGTCAGATGGTAATATTGAAAACATGATTTGTACCTTTAACTTTCTCAAAATAACATTCCAAAAGATGAAGAATACCTCTAGCGGGTCTGTAATCTATTTTGGGATGTATTGGGGCTGAATTTTGATAACATGAAGATCATCTTGGTGCTCCAAATTAAGCAGAAATGATGGTAGTGCTGAAACTGACTACAAGCCAGCTAAGTACCTGATTAGGCATGGTCTTCTAACAACTGATAAACTGATTTTATTAATTTGCTTGGTTTCCTTACCTTTTTCTTAATGCTTGAGCATATTTTGAAGCTTCTTTTAAATATGATGTGTCTCTTTAAATTTCTCAAAAGCTTTCATGTTAATTGGTTTAGCAATGATATCAACTTTGATTTCTTCATTTTGATCCATAATATAGTTGGAAAGGCCAAACTCCTTCTTTGTCTCTAGAATAGCCAAATACCTGATTGGGCAAGGTTTGATCCTCCGAATCGCAATCTTATTTTTGTAACCCCATGAATGGAGCTACAAGGAACACTCTTCTCATTTCCTTGAATAAATTTTCTTGCAAGCTATTCTAATCCTTGTTCTCCTTCCATCAACAACTTTGCAAAAGATTCTACCTTCACCATGATGACTTCTAATTTTGTAATTGATTCATCATGGCTCTTCTCATCCTCAAGCATGAAGTATAAAATATCAAAATCCTTTTCATGCTCCTCATGCAAATTGATTTGGGAAGCGAGGCTCTTCTTTTACAATTTCCTCAATGGCTAATTTTTGGGAGTTTTTTGCAACAAGAGGCTCTTTATCTTGGAAGAAGGTGATGAAAATGTGAAAGCAAAGTGAGTTCAATGGGTTCTTCTTCATCAATGCAATCTTCCAATTCTAATAAGAAATCAACCTCTTCATAATCAAACTCTTTGGGACACTCCCATCAAGTCTCATCCTCCATGTTGTCTTCTTCATCCGAAGTTGATCCCTTCTTCTTTTTTCATTTTGCAAGCGGGTTAAATCAACAACTTCTATGAATATGGTGCCAACATGCACACTACACTCGAGAAAATAGATATGTTTTATCATCTACCTCTTGTGTTTGTTCTTATACGAAATAAACCTCCACATTGTGTTCTTCAATCCCAACCTTTGTTGTAGGCTTAACCATCGAGGCATATGATTCGATTAAAACCTTGAAAACTAATTATTCATATTTTCAATATTTTCATCTCTACTGGTTTCTTTAGGAGGCTTCCCTTCTTGAATGATTTTCTATTTGTCCCCTTCCCAAATTGGGCTTGGGAATGAGAGAGGATCGGTGGGTTGGGCCTCAACCTGATTTAGAAATGTTTACGCAATGGGTAAGGGATCAAAATATGCATATGGAGGGGAGGGAGTGGGAATAGGAGCACTGAGGAAGCTAGGAAATTGAAAACTAGGCTCATATGGTTGATAAAGAAGGTATGTGGGAACATCCCAGTGACATGGTTCCTCTACCTTGAGCTTGTTGTCCTCTAATGGTTGTAAAGATGAAACAAAATCAATTATTTGGGTAAAAGACTCAATCATTACCTCAATTATTTGTTATGGGCTAAACCGACTAGGTGTAGGACCTCCCCATTGATAGGGCTACCTAAAACCAGGTTGTCTAGCTTGCAATTTATGTAGTTGCTCCTTGAGAATCTAAGGTCTACTCCATTATTTTACATCTACCTTCAAACTCATCTTCAGGTGTAAGATGACCTTTGAAGTCTGCATAATCCTTCTCTTGAATAGATCCATGGTTTGATGAATTACCATATTGATTTACATTTGGCTTATAGGGGTATGCATTTCCAATTTGATTTTTACCATAAAATTGATCTAGAGGTGTGTTATAACGGCTTGAAGAAGAATTTCGCAAGGTTGGAGGTGGACATAAATGGTATGCTGCTATTGCGCAAATGAGAGTTAAAGCGAGGAAATGAATTCATGGTTGCACAACTTAATGGGAAAAGAAAATGAAATAACTACAAGAAAGGAAATGGTCTGCTGATAAAGAAAATGGGTTGTTTAGATTAGTGTGGTCGCCATATATGCTTGAAAATTCTTCCAAAGGCTGAAATCTCACCAAGAGCACATCAAACTTGGTGAAATGAAATGTAAACTAGGAGGTGGTAATGGAACACTGCAAAATATAAAGCTTTCAAATCTATCCCATCGGGTGTGCCAAAAATTGTTATCAATAGAAGTGCACCCTTGTGAGGATTGGTATATTTTCTATTCTCTTTCTCTCCTCACTTCTATGGATAGAGAATGGAAACACCTCACGAGATGTGGGTATCCCGAATGTGAGGTGAATCTCTTGATTTAAAGGGTTGATTCCCTTAAGTGTATCTCTAACTAAATGTGACGGGGTTAAGGGTTACAAGGAAATCTTGAATAAAAGGGGGTGATCCACCATGAATTGTTGGATACTGTTGATATTTAGATGTGCACAAAATGATAATGAAAGAACAACTTACATGAACCAGAAGGTCTTAGGTGAAATTTTAAGGCAAAATGATGGGAATCTGCTAAGGGATAAATCACAATATACATATTTCAATAGGCATGCACACTAAAATAACACACAATGACTAATTTATTACAACAAGGGAAGATACCATAAGAAATTAACTTAAAAGACTAGGGAAAACACAAGAATTAACTATCTTAATGCACAAAATTGTGAAGAATCTATGGAAAGGTAAAACACTTTATTGACAGTGGGCACTTACTAGAATGAATTCTACGGTGATTAATTCTGACAATTGAGCTCTCCTAATGCTTTAAAAACACTAGTATATATAAGAAAATGAAGTGGAGCTAAATTACTCATTAACCCGATTCTGACATCAGTCAAGACCCACTTGGAGACAATTCCAATGAAAGCTGACATGCAAAAAATAAAAGTAACCTCGAGTAACAATCTAAGCCGATTATCCTTGAACAAAATGATTAAAAATAATCAAACTCTAAACTTAGCCTTAAAAAATATTTAAATAAATATATTTTCCCATGCAGTCTTTATTTTTCCATGCAAAATTAATTATTTTATGCCCTCTAGTTGAATTTGGCATGTTACTAACTTAGTTGTTATTAGAAAAAGGGTTGAGCTTGTTTTATCCCTTTCTCTCATGTCAAATGCCATCGATATTTGATTTTCTTGGTGCCAACATGAAGAGAAGGATGAGATATTTCCAACGAGACCAATTTTATTGAATTTGGAGTTGTAGATTGAAAGATATGGCCATTTAAAAAAATTCATGTCGGGATGAACATGAGAGTGACAAGTTGAAGATTTTAATTGGATCAGGGATTGAGTATGCTTGTGTGTCTTCTTCCTTGACCTTTCACCATCTTTCCGCATCTACTTGGCTCACTGATATCGGGCTTTTCTTCTTTTCTTTTCTTTCTCCTTTTTCCTTTCTCAGCGGGTCTACTTTCTTTTAGAAATGTGAGCCGATACTGGAGCTTGGCACATTCCTCACAATTTTCAAACTATCCTTTTCTTATACTCACCACCGTGAAGCATTAACCAATGAAATGGATCCATGTTTCTTTGCAATCTAATTTTTATATCCCCAGTGACCATTGCGAAGTGTGAGCCAATATAAAAGTTCAAGCTCTCGCAATGTCGAAATTTTATTTTCCTCCTTTGACCACTTTGAAGCATTGACCAATGAGGAAGCTCCACTCCCCTTGGGTTGTCAGACTTCCTTTAGCTCTTGAATGAAAATTGCAAAGTGTGAGCCAATAGGAAAACTCCACACTCTTTGCAATGTCATTTTGTTAGACCTTCCTTTAACCTTTGCAATGTCAAACTGTGAAAGGTTAGCTAATGAAAAGGCTTCACATAGCCTTGGGTTGCAGCTGACTTGTTAGATTTTGCCTTTTCACGTCACAAATTTTTACATTGGAGGACTTAAAAACTTTTGGATTTGAAGAAATGCCTCCATGCAACCTTGTTGACCCTTCTTTTGACTTGCGTGGACTCGAAGAATTATAAAAGCGGCGTATTCCATGGACTTGAGGTCCGCGGAATGGATTTGCTTTAAAATTCACGGGAATGGAGACACATGTCCTTTCTTTAACCGTTGATTTGGCACCATGTGGTCCTACTAATGTTTGGTGTTAAATTTAACAGCCAAATGAATGTCACAAAACCTTTTGGCTTCCCTTTGTCTTGTGGCTTCCAAATTTTCCACACAACACTGTGGCTTCACCCCTTTGTATTGTGGATTTTAGAAAAATAACCCACCAATGAATTAGCCTTAGCCTCCTGCGGGTTTTGAATGCCAATGGCGGTGCTTTTGGAAAAGGGAAATGTGAGACGTTTGAACGTATTTAGACTTCTTTTCAATGGTTGAGTCCAAGTTATCAAAAATTAAATTTCATGTGATCGATCTCTGTTGAGAGATGTTTCTAGTGAAGAAATTTTCAAATAGGACCTCCACAATCATAGTCCCCAGCGCTTGCAACTAATTTATATAAGTCATTCCCAAGAACTCATTCTTGCTCATAATACTCCTTTCAACCTCGACATTTTAAAAAAGAATCTATCTTTGAGCTGAATCTAGAAAACCTTTCTTTCTGGTTGGATTCATGATTTATAATAAATAACATTAATTGTCAAGAACATATAACATAGCCTGCATGTCTTTCCAATCTGAGAATCAAAAGTTTGGAGTTGACTTTCTTGTACATGTGCAAGAAATGTCAACAGAACCTTTGAATATGTGTTGACTACCCATTAAAAGTAAGTTCATCTCCCAAATTGTTGTAAGAATTTTTTTGTGTAAGATGCAACCAATTCCATCATTTAAAAAAAATAGTGTTCTTGTAGAGATTATTTGTAATGCCAAGTGAAACAATCTGTAACCACATCTACCACTGCTGTAAAGATATTTGACAGGAGAACATACATGCAACATGTTGATTATTTAAATAATAAATAAGAGTTTCTGTAAAAATATGCTTCTATTTCCATATGTGATCTCCAAGCACCAAGAAAACACATGCACTTAGCCGCCTTGGGATTGATTGACAGGTTAAATATAAAGTTTCGAGCTTCCTCAAGATAACAGACATGACCAAGAAGGTCGAACATGTACACATAATGGTTAAATAATTTTTTTGGGCTTGGTTTAAGAGGCGTCCACGCCATTGAAGTATTTATACCCCTCCCTATAAACCTGTACATTTGCATGATAACGAACCAAAAATGAATCTTAGATGAACATTCCATGTGACCAAATCTTTAAAAATCCCCTCCATTATTCTTTGATAGACATTTTTCCTACTCCAAGTATCCCAGAGGATGCTGAAAAAGGTGGTGGAAATTGGCTTTACACATTTACTTGAAAGATTGGAGAATGAAAATCAATTTTATTTTTTTAACAAGCAACCTCCAAGTTCCTCTGCGCTGCTTCCGAAGATGGCTCCATTGATCAATCCCAACAACTCTTACTTAGTTTTATTATTTTTATTTTTATTTTACAATTTTAGATATGTGTGTGTGTGTGTGTATGATATTGATCTCATCTAACAAACATGAATCAAATGTGTGCGCAAAGGCGTTAAGCTGGCTTTTTTTGTTTTGGCAATCCAAGTTCCGCTTACATTACATATGCATTGAACCATCCGCATGATTGTTTTTCTGCGTGGAGCTTGACCTGCTGAAGCATTTTTCATTTCTTCTTTAGTACTAAGAATATGCTTGAGCATCTGCACAAGATGTTGTTTCTCTTTTTTAAACATTTCTGTTCATCACATCAGGTAACATCTGAGATTTGTACATGTATTTGAGATAAAATAATGAGGAGACATTAATGAGCATATTTCTTACATCAGTTTCCATGGTTGTGTTGATGATCATGTTCGAGCGATCCCGGTGAGAGAGTGTTGTCCACTATTATATTTATTACACACTCACATTATGTAAGGGTAGCTTAAAGAACACTAAGATACACTAACAAATGGGAAAAAAATGAGAATATTAATGCATGAATATGAGTAATTTTTTTGTTACATGGAATATGTATATGAAAAAAATATTTATTTAAATTTATCATTTATAATAATTGAGGTTAAAAACCCAATGAGGTTTTAAAAACTATCATAACCTAAGTTTAATTCTATATGCATTGTATTCAAGGACACCTTCTATCCCTTTTGGTCCTCAATTCCACTACCTTATCATGATTTGAGTTTTTAGGATGTATTAAATCTAGGTGGTGGGGGTACGAGGGTGTGTTTATATTGATGTCTTTGATTCATTAGTGATTTGAAAAGGAAAATAATATAGGGGTGAAGTGAGTGGAAGGGAAGGTCAATAGATGAGGAAGAAAACATACTCACCTTGATATTAATTAACCATTGTGTTTGTAGGAGTTCCACTTTTAGTGTGACATCACCCCCATTTGAATAAAATCATTGTGAAAAACCAAGCCCGCCATCAAATTTGGAATTAAATATTTGTATGAATGAATATTGTTGAGTCATACAAGCAATTACAAGATGTAATGAAGAGTCATTTCTAACATAGTGTGGAAAGACATGTATT
This sequence comes from Taxus wallichiana var. yunnanensis, assembly GCA_018340775.1. NCBI lineage: Eukaryota > Viridiplantae > Streptophyta > Pinopsida > Cupressales > Taxaceae > Taxus > Taxus wallichiana. The sequence continues at coordinate 336,136,545 of CM031236.1, forward strand.
TAGAGGCATTGGAATTCTATTTTTGGGGAATGTGACTCCATAGAGGAGGAGAAAGCAAGTTCAAGTAAGAAAACATATTCATTTCATAACCAATCACATATTATATTATTAGGAGGGCCACTTACAATGTGGATTCACCCCTATTTGGCATAATTATTGGGTCCATAAAAGGTATATATGTTTCCACAAACCAACACTTCTAGCCAATGTGTGTTTAAGTCTTTAAATGATTGATAATTTTAGAGTTGTATAAGTAACTACATGAAATATTTAAGAGGCATATCCAAACTGGGTGCTCAAGTAACAAGATGTATTTAACAACATATGAACATGTTTTTTGGGGATTATGAAGCTAAGAATGTGTATTAGGTAGTTTTCAATAAATGTTATTAAGTACTAAAAATACCTAAAACTTGAAAATAGAAGGGTTTAAAGATACCTGCACTTGTGACAATCCCAATGTCGGGATGATGAGATGTAAGCAATGAAAATGTGCGCATCCTTTCGTTGAGTGAAGAGACTTGCAACTAAAGATGGCTAAGCGAGAGAGATTAAATAAATAGAGCGACAAGTTGCTCGATAAAGGATGACTCTAGGAGTCTAAAGGGACTTCCTCGAAGGATGTCACTCATTTTGATATAATTAAATTTCACCGACAAAGATAGTAAGATAGATAATGACTGTACGGGGGATGTAAGATAAGGAAGCTAAAACTCAAGATGAAAGGGAAGATCATATTCTGCTTTGTAGGTGGCCCAGACTAGAGTGGAAGTGATCGAAGATCTTCGAATTAATCATACCAATAATAATTAGTTGCTTGTTAGATCTCGTTAAGGATCTCAAACTATTCTTTGATGTCTTTGAGGGTCAACGCAAATATGATGGAACATAACTTGGTGAGCTCGTGGAGGATTTCAAACTACTCCCACAAGAACGGTTGTTCAATGATCGAAAGATCGTAAAGGTTTGTGATTGGATGGGACTAACTGAAATAATCATCTACAACACATGCGTGATAGAAAATAGACATATTTAGTACGAGATATATAAATGACAAATGATAAAATTTAATGATCGATAAAATAGACTAAATTGACAACAATCATAGGTGATTCACCGCAATCATTGGAAATTGAGGGAATCATGTACGATTCCTATAAACAAATTGATTGTTTGATAAAACATAAAGCGATTAAAAACAAAGATCGAAATGATTGTTTTGTTATTTTTTTGATGTATAACTAGAATGGAAATAAGAGTAAACAGATATGAGGTTACCTTTAATGTGAAAATGCTACAACACGAGATTAAGCTGGGTTTATGATTATGAATTTCTAACTATCTAATGATGTGAAGAGGACCTTGAAGACGCGTGGATGCACAAAATGATGTGTGATGGCCTCTTGGAGCGATAAAATATCATTGTAGGTCTTGGAGATTGATGGAATGATAGGATTTTACTCACAAGTATGAAGATTCAAGATTGAAGATACCTAAAATGGGAGTTTGAGATCCTATTTATAATTGCGAGTAATTTGTTGGAATCACCAACGATCGAGAAATTTAGAGAAACCAGTTTGGAAATTGTTTCAACCGCTTCCAAAATGGGGATTTCGGGTATGAGGAAAAGGGTAAATGGTTATAGGATGGGTTAGGCATAATTAGGAGGTTAAACGGTTAGGATAATAAGGGGTGGGATGGGTTAGTAGTGGTTAGGATCTTTTACAAAGGTTATGGTAAGTTTTCATAGGTAAATACAATTTTCAGGGGGTAAAAATGATTTTATGAGGTGAGAATAGTGACTTGGATAATGATTAGAGTGATAGGTTTAATAAATTAATGTGTGTATATAGGATGTAGGCGGGTGACGAAAAATCGGTGTCTACATTTGCCCCTTTTGTTAAGTGGTTTGTGGTGGATAAACTGTTGGACAAAAAAGGTTGATATGGTTTGACTTGTGCTTGGATGGGTGATTCCCCCTCAAACCAGGGGTGGTTTCGATAAAGTGCAATTATCACCACTTTTAAAGATTTTTTTGGATGATATGGGTTTGTTTGATGTTGGTGTTTCAATTTGACGACCCAAGACTAGGCATGGAAATAAGCGGCACAAAGGAGGGTTTGACACTACCATGGTGGAACATCCCGATTTTAAGACTTCAATACAAGGGAATTTTTTTATCATAATGTTTCACTATTCTAAATTCACATAATTTAGAACCAACATTATCTTAGTCAATCCATCCTACAACAGTAAACCATATGCAATTGTTATGAGTCGATTTAAACCGATCCCTCATATCTAATTTATTCAAATGTGTACACAAAGTATACTTGCAGTTCCCTTAATTAATCAGGGTCATTCAAGTGTTAATCTCTAAAGTGCATATCTAGGTATCTATTACGGATAACCCATCAGATATCTTACATCTTTAGTCTAGGTGAAATCAGGACAACACAATCAACACTTGTGTTACTTTGGCCAAAGTTTCAAGACATGTTTGTCATGATTATATTCATAGAAGACATAATTATCAAAAGGAATATGTATTTCACCACACTCGAAATTGTTGTCTAGATTAGGACTAATTTGATTTACATCAATCACTTCCAAGGTTTGTGCTAGGTACTAACTAGAGATAGTATGCATAGGCTAGTGTTGATAAGTCAGCTTAGGGTGACTAAGGGAAATGAAGCGTATCCGAATTGACTTGTGTCACTTTGGATCCACTTCCTTTCCTATATTCATCATAAGATGACATTGGTATTAGGCCATAATTTTATCTCGAAGTTGTATCTATCATGTACTTAGATCCAAATTTTTACAACATATATATTTAGGGAGCTTGGTGGATTATATCATGCCATAGTATATGCTCCATAGTAACCAATTAATGACTTACATCATTAATTGGGTACTTGTGCAACAACGACTATATTGCGACAGTCCTTTGAGTTCTACTAAACGAAATATCACATCTTAACAAGTTTCATTAGATCAATTAAATCCCGACTTGTTAATCTCACCCAAGTTACTCTCAATGATAGGTGACATACCTAAAGATCTACGAGAGTTCATAACAAATTCCTTTAAGTTACGTTGGTAAATGTTATTTGATTAAGTTCAAGTTGCAGGTTAAAGTCTTCACAATGCTTAATCTTTAGAACATACCTTATTTAGTAATTAGGTATAAACAGGTAGGTGTCGTGTTCTTCCTTTTAGTTGTGTTAATGTAGGAAAACAATCATACATTATTATTTATACACACATGTGCCCTTAGGAATAGTCGTGATTATACATAACTATCATGCTTATGTATGTTTTCATACTTAGGAAGTAAACATATTAAACTTAAGCATTCTGCACATAGCTTAATTTCCAAGTCATGATGTTAATGTGTTTTTAAACATCCATCAATTTTCCTTAAATAGATAATGTAGTTATATCTGAATTAAAACATCACTTTTCATATAACTGCATAATGTTCCTTAAGTTTATTAGTTGTTGTTTTATTAATAAAACAGTCATCTAGATAATGAATTCAACCTCATTATGTCATCTTTATAAATGCTAAGTATAACTTACATTCACTTAAGATATTTACAACATAATATGTATAACTCATTTCAGTCACAAGTGTACTTAGATAATAAGCCATACTTCATTCAGTTTATAAACGATATTCAATCATATAGGAACATCTTTATCTTTCATTAGTTTAGACTCTTCATCTCATGTAAGTGCAAAAACTAATGAAAGTTTCCTTTAACTTTAAATGATATAATGACCAAGTTCAGAAACATATCATTATCTACTTCAAGAAGTACATAAGACAATGATAATATAAAGGAAATTTCTTTATTCAATTCCAGAAAACTAAATATCAAAACTTGCTTAAGACAACTTGAATCAACAACTTCTCTTTTCAAAATAGATACAATAAATGGGCCATTAGCCTTTCCTATTTCCAAAAACATAAGTACATCAAGTAATGAATAATATAATCAATTATACAAATCATATTTCTTCAATCAATAGAACAAATGCAAACTTCTAAACTTCATCCTTCTTTCACCTTTCACAAAGTCCATCTACAAGATTGTTAGCATTTGTCAGTTCATACGAACTGGCATGATAAGATCTAAATCTTCAGAACAACATGCTCTATCTAATAATTTCATAAAAGGAATGTTGCTTTTAACTGAAATTATTTTAAGGTTCAAAAAGGTACACACGACTCTTTTGAACATTCAACTTAGACATCTTACCAACATCAACATAATGAATACAAGATAAACTAAGTACCTCATTCAAGTAAGAGCCATACAAGCAATCACAACTTGATCAACAATCAATTCCCAACTATGCAGATATTAGCTTCATAACATAGTCAAGTAAAGCCTATATAATTGTACCTTATTAAACAGCCATACAATTCCATATGACCATAACTTATCCATACAGTCACTTATATTTCAGGCGGCAATACTAATTCAAACTTCATGTATAAGCTTATATCATAATAATTTAATCACCAATACTTATAAGTTATACAACCAACAACTTGATCATATTAAGTTAAGTTATACTACATTAAATTATTTAAACACTCAAGTATAATTTAAGTTACAGTATCTGTTATAATAGCCAAATATTCACTAAGTAACAATAACAGTTATAGTAATCAAGTTCAATACAAACCAACATACTTCGATCGAATAATCGCCACTTAACATAAGTTACTACAAGCTAGTAACTTCTGCTATAAAAGGTAAGACTCCATATACCTTTCAACATTAAGTAAAGAGATGGATAATCATTCAACGATGATCAATCAACAATCAAAAGTTACAGCTCGATGTGAGTTCTCATTAACTATTTATACTAAAATCAACAAAAGATCTTTCTTCTTCTAGGACTAAGGAATCTAAGAAGTAAACTTCTTACCAGTTATGGATAAAACAGTAGAAGGATACAGTGGTCTATCATACAATCTGTATCAAGATAAGTTCTAGATCAATGTCCTTATCATTTCACATTTGTCCAAAAATTCAACCCATCACTACACATGTTATGTCAGTTCAAAGTTACTGAATTAGTCTTCCCAAAAGAAATATAAACATAATGCAGTAAAGTTGATCTTGCCTGGGTATATATACGGGTATGAGCTCATGTGGAGGTAGAACCTTAGGGAGTAGGTGGCAAGGGTGAGGATGGAGGAGGTGAGGATGCTAGTGGTGATGAAGTCAGGGTAGAATTGGAGGCTACCGTGGAACGATTAGAGCTCGATAAGGTCACGTTGTCTGATGAGAGGACAATGCTGACTATAGAGAGAGAAAACTCTGGATGGTGAGCAAGATGGATTGAGTCAGTGGATTTATAGTGTATAGGTAAAGATGACACGGGATATATCTGACTAAGAAATTTATAGACATCAACGAGAGGTCTTGAGAAAGGCCCTCAACATCACAATTACCTCAGTTTTGGGAGCCAATCTACGGTCAACGAGGGCTTAGGATAGTGGGCAGATGGGACCACATGGTAGTGTTAGCTTAGCTAGCTATCACTCACTATGTGAGGTGTTGGGATACTATGAGGAGATAATCTGATGGATGCTACTGGACGAGCCTCCTTTTGCAGTGTATCATGCATAGAGACGAGAAACACCCATAAGCAGTACACCGAGTGTGGTACAACCACCATGGGGGTTGGATAGAGGTGGTCTTAGTAGGGGACCAAATGGAGGAACCGATGGAGAGGAGGGGATCAGTTATTGAGGGAACATATGACTTATGTATGTTCAATTTACCAAGTAGTTATGATGTTTTTGTTGTATTCATATTTTTGTGAAGCCTATGTTGATGTATATTTTTGATACATGGAGTTTTGAGACTCATGATGATGTACATTGATATGATATGTATGATTATGATTTTGGCTCATGTGTTGACTTATTTTAATGATTTTATAATGTGATGTTGATGTGATATTTGGATGAATAGATGTTGGTTACGATGTTTTATGTGGTGTTGAGATAGATTATATGTATTTGATGTGATGTTGTGATGCTAAGATAATTTTGATGTGATGATGTTGACATGATTTCGATGCGATGTTTTGGATGCGATATTAATATGACATTTGGATGTATTGATGTTGATTATGATGTTAATATAATTTTTTACGTGATGTTTAGATGTTGACATATTGAACTCGATATAAGATTTATTTGATTGTGTTGTTAGATATCATGACTATGTACATAAATTTTGTTTGTTAATGTTGTGTGAATTCAATATAATGATGTCGATGTATGTAAAAATGTACTTAAATCATGGTTGGTAATAAAATTTGAATCATTTCCTTTTAGACTAGATTTGATACATATGTGATGGTAAAAATGTATAATGAATGCATTTTTACTTGTTGGCCTTGTAACAAATGTTGACACAACTAACAATAAACAGTCACATGTAGGATCTTGGATACATACGGAGGTGAATATGTATACCTTCCTAATACATAAAGGGTTGGAATGTGTAGCTTGTGCGGGAGAGTAGGTTCTCCTTTTTATGGCTTCGTAAGCTCATGCCCTAGCTATAATTTTTTATTTTGATGCAAACTGATCAATGCACGTGAAGTTTGCTTCAATGGGAAAGTTGATCGATGTGGGAAGATCTCCTAGGATTCTTGTACTATTTTTACTTTTTGAAGGTTTATTGATGTGGGAAGACTTTTTACAATGAAATGGGTAGCTATCCTTTTAGGGAGTGGTCTACAATTTTTTGGATTTTTTTATTTTTGCTTTTGGATACACATCTTTCGAGGGATCGGTCTATATTTTTGACATGCAGCTCTCCTTCGAGGGATCAATATGTTTTTGGAAATATGATTTTGATAGCTATCCTTTGAGGGATTAGTCTATATTTTGATAAGATGCATCTGTGCACATTTTTATTTTTATTTTCACGTTGAGGGCAGATTAGTAGACCATTTTAAGGAGGGGATAACATGTGTGTATAAGCTACACATGTGTATCCCATAACATGTCTTAAAATAGTACACATGGTGGATGAATGTAATGATTATGGGGTTCCTGTTGAGAAGGAAGTTATCCATGTGAAATATGTGACTAACAAATCCGTGGTTCTCATATTTAAAGTTTTGATGATAGGATAGTGATGGTAAACCACATGTTTTCAAATCATTATAGTGATGTATGACATAATAGTGTTGGAATAAGATATTTGATGTGACTCTTTGTTATGATGGTCGATGTGTTAGCATTAGAAAGGAAACAAATCAACTTCATAGTTTATTAATAAGATATATATCTCATGCACATGAAATGATACTTCATATTGTATAGTATGTTTACAACTATACATGACTTACAACTAATAGTCTTAAATTTTAGATGGTTACAATGACATACTATTTCTATCATTTAATACAATAATCCAAGATTAGAATCCAATCTATATCAGTTAATTCCTTCTAACTTTTGTTTACAAACAATTTACTTTCCGTAAAAGAATAGTAACAACTAAGTATCGAAAAAGAACGCGCCAATTATATAGATCTTCCATGCGTAAGTAAAAGCTCATTAAACAAACTCAAACATCGGTGATCAAAAGGGAGTCACATTTCCAATTCACTCTTTAGTTTCGCAATCATAAAAATAAGTTTTAGCAATATTCACAAAGTGATGAACATCATTTCAAATGAATAAATTACATCCAAACCATCATTTCAAATCTCGTTATGTGTACAAAGGAGAAGAAATAACATCTTATCTTTGTAACAAAACCATACCATCCCATGTATTTTCCCGAGTTTTAAATCCAAAAGCAAACATGATCAAGACAAGTCAATAGTCACGCTTAAAGAAAACTAAAATCAATGCTAGCAGTTAATATCCTTGATGAGTTAAATCATATCAAACAATAAGTTCTTAAAGTTGTATCAACTTAATAACATTTCCAAATAAATAACCAAATGAAATTAGTTTACAATAATTAACTCCACCAACCAGTGCTCGAGAGAGAGAGATCAATAATTCGTATTTTAATACTTAATGACTACCATATCAAAAAATCTCGTGTTGAGCTAAAACACACCAAAATTTAAGCTCTTAAGAGTTAAACCACCATGGTATCTTTAAACCTCGAAGAGAAATTGAAATCTAACTTAAAAAACAACATGCTTAGGATGAGATTAAACATTATAGCTCAAAGAAAGCTCATTTTGTGTTGTGAATATCCTTTCTTTAGATTAATGAAAGTCTCATAAGAAAATAACTACAAATTATCAATGAATACCGGATCAAATACACTCAAGAAAAGAGAGAGAGATAAGATCAATTTATTCATGCTTCAAATATCTTACTCATAGTAAAAAACAAAAATCTCAAGGTGAGAAAGAATGCATGTGATCCAATCCCTTTAAAGTCTGTGAAGAAAATAGCGCTTTTGAGACCAAGGAGGTTTTAAAACCAACACAACTTCATGAGAGTCAAAATAAAAGGAGTTAAAAACCTTCGAATGGCGGGCTCTAAATGAGCGAGAGAACAACAGTTATCAAGCTCACAAGGATTTGTTTAAAAACTTCAATCTTTAAACATACCCATTATTCCAAACCGAACTAGATTACAAATATAAAACAAACCCACATGTAATCAATTCATGTTTTCTCAATAGTTATTTACTACTTCATATTAAACCCTTCACACAATATTTTCCAATTTTTCCATCAACATCAAGAAATGAAACAGTTCTCAAATAGAGGTCCCTAAATCCAAATAAACATATTAAAAAGAAAAGAACAACAAAAATCCTTAACAAACTACTTTAAAATAGTCATATTTGCATTCTTTATCCCTAGATTTCAAACAAAAGAACATACCCAAAATACTATATCATTGTAAGTACAAATCTAAAACCCACATAGTTTTCTAACTCTTCCTCTTGTTTTCTTTTCCAACTTTCTTATTAAAAATGAAGATAAACTCTTGATTTAAAATCACAAATATTCAAGGATTCGTTTCTAATAAAAACATGTAACAACAAGCTCTAAAGAGCTATAATAATTTTAAAATAACTCTTCCAACTTTCTATACTAACCCCTAAAAAATGAGAACAAATGTTAACAATAATGCCATCTATTTACAATTTTAAAACCGATTTGAAAAACCAAAACATATTCCTAAAATTTCATATTAATAACAATGAAGAACAAGAGAGAGAAAACCCATTCCTGATATTGTCTTTGTTTTCCTTATTCTTCCCTTGAAATATGCCTACAACTCGAATGCTCACAAAAATCTCAATAAACATTTCAGAATGATATTTAAATATAGAATACACCATTAAAAACAACTTCATAGTTGCATGCATGGATCAAAAATGGATTTCCCAAAATATCTCTTCCAAAATCTCCATGTTTAGCTCAAAAGACCAAAAACCCAATTACAATGCAAGTGATGCAAATGGAGGAGTTTGCATGTTTTATCTTCCTAAGGAAGTTATTGGTTCCCAAGGAAACAAATCCATTAAATGCCTTTAATGCCATCAGTTCCACATCGTGGCATCTAAACCCCTTAAACCTTTGCATGCCACATATTTCATTTACCTTGTTTTATGACATATGGTTTATAACCAATATTAAACATTATAACATAAACAATAAACAATATTCCTTGCTACGTGGTTTGTGACCATTGTCTAAACATCAAACAATATCCTTGCTAAGTGGTCGATGGCCATGCTTTCCAAAGAATAACAATTTGAATCTTTGAATGGTCTAAGACCAATTCTATGCAATTTACACCTTAAACAATCTTTACCAAATGGTGATCCTTCCAACCATTCACCATGCCATTATCTTAATCAATGAAAATTACCTTAAACAATGCAAACAAAAAGGTGGTTGATGAATAGACAAAACCTTTAAACATAATGTGTGTGTGTGTGTGTGTGTGTGTGTGTGTGTGTGTGTGTGTGTGTGTGTGTGTTGTGTGTGTGTGTGTGTATATATATATATATATATGTATATATATATATATATATGTATGTATATATATATATGTATATATATATGTATATATATATATATATATATGTATATATGTATATATGTGTATGCATATGTATATATATATATATATATATATATATATATATATATATCTGTGTGTGTGTGTGTAATTATTATATTATTATTACAATTGTTGATTACAAATAAACAATTATATTATTAATTAATTCGATAATACAACAACTTGTGTTATCGATATAAAATTTTCACTTTGTCACATCCACCTTGCTCTTAACGAACATCAATGTAACTTTAATCAACCAACAACCTCATTAGCTAGATATGTTACACGACATTATAAACAGATCAAGTTTGGGGTGTTACACAGAGGATCCTCCTTAGTTGGTGTGATTTGGATCTGGGTGCACATTACTTGAGGAACCCATGTGACTTGAATGGGAATTCATGCCCATCTTCATGCTTGAAAGAGTACTCATCATCTCCTTTCTCATTGATTCTATCCCCATGTGACTTTGGTTGAACTTACCTCCCATTTCTTGAAGGTTATCTTCCATTTTATCTTTTAGTGTTTGAAGATCATGGTGGAAGTCCTCCTTACTCACCATATTATTAACCCTTTCCTAAAGTTGGTTAAATACCTCGATACTCCAAAAGTTGAAGATTCCAAATCCATATCTTCCTTATTTGGAGTCATTCTTGGAGTGGCTTGACCCTTCCCTTGGCCTCTAGTTGATCTCCTGTCATGATGTAGGGTTTGGGTCTTGGGATACAAGGATTAGGGTAGGAATTTAGGGTTTGGGGTTTCATATGGTTATTGGTCAAATAGAGAGAAACACCAAGAACAATCCCTAGCTAATTTTTGGAAAGCTTTCCCAAAATAGTGACATAGGGAGCACTTTTATGAAAAAACCCTAAAATGGTTATAACTTGTTCAAAATAATTCAACAAATCTTGAAACTTGGGGAGCAATTTACTAAATGATTTTGCCACTTCAGCTAAAAAATTATAGAAAATATAGCCACCTTTTGGATATATAGTTGAATCTTCAAAATTAGGGGTTTGACTCAATTTTGGTCAGATTGATGCTCTAATACCACTTATAATGAAATTACTTAGATATAAATATCAACAACAATATAACACCAAAGAACACCAAAATATAGAGAAATGATCACAATATGCAAGTAGAATGACTTAACCACTTTAAGGGAGCAACCTCCAAGCCATATAATAAGACTCAAGTGCTCAATATGATGATAATATCATGCTCTCTAACTCTTATATATACCCTACTACACTATGCAAATCACCAAGGTTGACCCACTAAGCATATGAAAGCATAAATAAATATGATATGACATGATAATAGATTATGTTAGGCTGCAAGTCAGCTATCCATATCCCAATGTATGACCTAGGGTTAAGGGCATAACATAGTCCCCCAATGATCCAAATGCCAATTATTGGGTTGGTGTATTCTCTATAAGAAGCTACTTATTAGTCACATATTATCTAAACTTGACCTTTCTACAATGAACAACTCTTTCTGTTTCGCTCATGAAATTGTTCCTCATCTTCTCTGGCACCAGATTTCCTCCTCTTAATAGTGGTATACACTTCATTCCACAATTTCTATTTTTGCATTGATTTCAACTAAAAACAACGCTTATTGATCCCATTTCCCCTTCTCTCTCTTAGTAATTTGGAATACTACTTGGTTGGTTATATTTTTCCAAATTTGAAAAAATTGTTGCAAATAATTATACACTAGAAATGATTCTACCTTAGCCATTGAACAAGCTCATCTCCATTCTTGTATTTCTCTGAGTTTGAGTAGATCAACACATAAAGCGTGACTTAATTATAATTATTGATAAGATAAAAGATCACCTTAAACAATTAAATCATTAGTTTTACTCATATTGTTTGATTATAAATATGTTGTTCAAATTATAATTGTTTTTTTGGGTAATATAGAAGGATCAATGAATCCCAACGACCTAGAGCTTCAAAGAGTGAGACTCTAACACTAGGCAAGCGTCATCAATCAACCTCATTTGGAGCAGCATACACCGAGCCCTCAATGCATGCTACAGGTAAATCATGAGATTTAAACCCACGACCTATTCAAATTATGGATAAAAGAGTTGACTCCTAAAATTAACCTCTTCTTTTGGCTAGTTATCCAAAACAAAGTTTTAACTGTAGACAATCTTCATAAAAGAGGTCAATGTTACTGGTGAATAGATGTATCTTGCATAAATCTCATGAAGAAAATGTTAACCATCTCCTCATTCATTTCCCTTTTGTTATTGAGATTTGGAGCAAAATCTTCAAGCTTTTTGAAATCAATTGGGTTAGCCCTCTATCCCTCTCTTTTGGCTTCAATGGAGGGCTCCATTTAAATCTTCTTTAATTAAAATGATTTGGTACTTATCCTTCCCCATACATTATGGTGTATATGGAAAGAAAGACACAAAAGAGTATATGAAGGGCACAATAGCTCTACTTCCATATTGTTGGAAGATTAACTCATGGAATCAAAGAAAATTTGAGAAACTACAAGCCTTCCAAAAAGTAATGTCCTAATGAGAGAGAAGTCAAAGTCTTGAAAAACTAGAACATCTTTGTTGACAGTGAGATCACTTTAGGAGAGGTCATTAGTCCTATGGAAAATATCAAATGGATACCACCCCTTAGTGGATGGGAAAAACTTAATTTTGATGGAGTCTCGAAGGCAATTATGGTAGGGTGGTGGAGGAGGAATTCTTAGGGAGATTTTAGGAAACATAATTGCAATGTATGTTGGAAGTATGGGAACCCAAACCAACCACTACTCGGAAGCTCTAGCTCTCCTTTGGGGGATCAAACTTGTTAGAAATAAAAAATGACTCTCACTTATACATGGAGGGGGACTCACTAAATGTTATAAAATACCTAAATCACAAAAATAATCCTACCTAGCCTATTAGCAATTTCATTGATGAAATTGACTCCCTTGTTAAGGATTTTACAAACATACAATTTCATCATACATATTGTGAGGGCAATAAAGTGGTAGATATTTTCGCTAATATGGGGGTCAATGAACCAAGTATCAAATTTTGGACGGGAATAGATGGTATTCCTAAGGAAATCCTTGACAGTATTAACAATGAATGTTATCCCCAATGAAGGAATGCACAATCATAAAAAAATTGGGAAGATCTATAGGATTCAGGTGCCACACGAACATATTTATGGGAGATATTTCACAATCCTTCCCTTCAACTTATGTGGAAATCCCAAATCACTATTCATTTTTTCAACATTTTATTTGGGAACGCAAAGAGGAAGCACAAGAAAAAAGTCTCAGGGATGGGTGGTGAACCTTACAAGCTTGAACCTAAACAAAATGCCAAATGGAAAGCCAATAAAGATCTTTGGAACATCCTTCAAATTGGAGGATTTGCGAACTTCCTTGACAAATTTTGGGGTCACGACCCTCATATCTCTCAAATTTGAATTCACCAAATCTTGGAAGGACAAGGTTGTTAAAATAAGGGACCAATGCATTGAAATCACGAGAAGAGCTCATCTCAAGGGTTAAGGTCTCGGCATGGATGGACTCAAATTCTTCAAGAACAAATTTGATAAGGATGCAGAGGAAAGGAGATTTCTTAAACACGGAGAGAACCTTATCCCTATTTGTGGTGGTTATCTGCGTGAATACTTTCCTAAGCCATACGAGGAGATTTGTAAGATCATCATTAGCTTCATCACTCTCAAGGGGATATTCCATTTGGTGCACAACTTTCATATGATTTTTTTGAACCACTTCAGACACAAGGCCTTGATGAGTTTTCCTTTCTTCATTCTCATGTCTCTTGAAAAATCCATCAAAGATATTCAATGGAGCAAGAAAGTGTATCCCCTTCATCAAGTTGTTATCATGTTAATTTACAACTATGTCTTGAATGGGAATACTTCTCCTCCTATTGCCCTTCCCCCTCATGTCCTTAAAGATCAATAAAAAAACAAACCAGGGAGGAATCCATTCCTCACCGTATCCTCAAAAGCCATACTGAAAAAGGAAAAGACAAAATGGATGTTCCACTTGACTAGGATCCTCAAAACAACAATGACAAAGCTATAGTTGCCCAAAGTTTGATCTCTATAAGGAAAGAGCTGGGAAATATAGCTCAGGGCAGCAAGGATAATTATTTTCACAATGAGATAGAACTCCACAAAGATGTGATTAAGTGGATGAGAAAAGACCTTAGAGTGGTGAGAGAGAACATTAAAGGTCTTAAGGGCCTAAAAACGATGCTGCTAACTTTGAGAATCAAGGGACAAGAGTTTTAGTTGAAAATCACCAAACTGGAAGAAAACGATAATGATCTCTACCAAAAGGTTTTTGCCTCTCACGGAAAACAACTCCATCCAATCGAATATGATAAGAACTCTTTTACAAGTGGCAGAAAGGGGGATAAAAATGCTGTTAGAGATGGTCAAAAAGGCCTAAGCTGCGGCCTTTTGCTGTTTTCTTCTTGTCACTCCTCTCGGGTTGCTTTTATTTGTTGCCCTATTTTTACCGCTTCATTTTGTTCTCTAATGTTATAATCTGGATTTCAGAGTCACTTCTTTTGTAACAGGGTAGGGACTCTCTAAAAAAAAATACCCATCTTTTACCAATCTAAAAATAAAAATATTTCCTAGTACGGGGACAGTGAGTATACCTACCTACAATCAGGTCTCTATACATTTATTGTTTCGTTTAAATAGTATTCCCTGCTCACCCATGAATGATATTCTGTGTCACCCATGAATGAATGAAAAGCAGCCCTGGTTTGAGTATTTTGATCTCGAGCAGGCAGTTTGGTACCTAGCTAGCTATAGATACTTATATGCTCCACACCGCTTATTATTATGGATGCTCCAACTGCAACTTCAAATGCAATTGCTACTGCTACTGCTCCTCATACAGAAATTAACTGGGACAGGTGCTTTCTTTCTTCCTTCTTTATTTATCCAGCTGCACTTTGTCCCATATAGCTGGCATTTTTAATGAAATGTGGTTATTATCCACAGCTTCGGACATAGGGTTGTATCTGTCGAATTTGGTAACAGTATTCAGTTCCAAAGGCTCCATATTTAGTAAAAATTATCTTCATTCAAGGATTACTGGAAAACGATCCTATGTATATCAGGCTGCATGATGCGGCCATTAAAATCGCAGGTGTAGTATTCATGTTGAAGATGTCCATAAATGCACAGTGGCCTTCCCTTAAGTGTTGTACTTGAGTTCCAAATTGCTATTAGTATTATTTCTAGTATTCTAGTTGGAATGATTATTTCTTCTCATTCCTTGTTCTATTTCTATGCATTTGATCCCAAGGAAATCCTTGTCTGGACATAATTTGAATCAGATTCGGTTTAATCTAAATGTTGGCCATGGGGTCGAAACCCATGCCCACACTTTGAAGAATATATAATGAAAATGGAAACTAAAAATCTCTTCTCTTACATGCACTAATAGTCTCTTCTCTCACACGCATTGATAATCTCTTCCCTTACACGCAACTGGCATTTTGCTTGCTGGTACCAGTAAAATGACCTTTACCTTAATAATGTGCTAAGCATCCGTGTATTCTTTCCTAAAAGATGGCGTAGCTCCATTATTGGAGCTGTATACTCTCAACACAATTTCTGAATTGAAATACAGCTATCACCACCTCTGTTGAAACTATGGGCAAAGACAAAACCGAATACTTCTAATATATCAGATGTCTTTTTAGAACAAAGGAGTATGACTGACCTATATAGTTGAATTGAGATTATTGTTATCTATTCTTTTGAGTTAATTAGTGAAATGGGCAGGCAGTATAACAGTCTACAATATCACAATTGTGAATACTCTAACTTGAAATCCGCTACCAATGGTTTGGCAAAGACATGCAATGGGCCCACAGCAACAGCATGTTTTTATTCCACGGAGCAGTCAGAAGATTAAATCCTATTAAATTTTAAGCTCATTATCTGTTTCTAAGATACATGTTTTTCTCTTTATATCCTTTCTATGTCTAGCTCTCCTCACTTAGATTGGATGGGAGCATTTCTTTTGTCTTACCTTAGATGTAACTGTGCTTACTGTCTATGGTTCCCTTCTGTCAACTTGGATTCTGTTATACACTGAAATAGATTGCCAAAAGCCTAGAGATGAATCTTCTTCAGAATTTTCTCAATAAGGTTAGATGTTGGATATAAGATTCAATGAAGGTATCATTATTTCTTTTGAGATGCAGGGGCTCTGCTTATCTTTTTCAGATGAAGACCAGACCCATAGTTCTGTTTATCAGCATCATTTATCATACAGTCACAATTTACTGTGAGGTGATTCGCTGAAGAATGTTGTTTTTCTTACTTCACTTTCCACTATCACCCACTTGCATTAGTAGTTGCACAAAAGCAACCCTTAGGTCATATTGATTCTTAGAGTTCTACATGACTTGCGAATCTCCTCCCATATATATCAAAAAGAAGATCCAACTCATAGTAGGCACCTTTATGGAGCAGGCCTTAGTCGGCCTTTAATAAATTTTGCCATTGCCAAAACAAATGGGTCAACCTTTAATGGTCTGAGAGACCCTTTTTCAATTGTTTCATAAGAAACTTCATCCTTTAATGTTGTCTCAGTAAAAACTTTATCTTTCAATGTCATCTCAGAAGAAACCTCATTCTCCACTTATAAGGCATTTCATTTCTGAAGAAGTCCCAGAAATCAATTTATCTACCTAAGTGTGTTGGTGCTTAAATCTGCACCTCTGGCTTTGAATGAAAAGTGAAGAGATGAGATGGGTTTAGTAACAATAATTTCTCATTACTCTCATCAAACAGCATACGAACACAAGTCAACATTACAAAGGGGGCCTATTTTCCTCATTTCTGGCTTTGCAACACCAAGGGGATATTCCATGCAAGGCTCCTATGTGCTTGCACCACACACTATTTATAACACCTGCCAGGCTTAGACAATGAATGAGACCTTCTGTGCTTGATTTTCCCAACTATTTGTCACTAACAACCTTTGGCGCTCATTCATACACAATCCAAATCAAAACTATAACAAATATATAAAGATGGCCTCACATATCTGCACTCTTATTTACCCTATCCAAGACACCTCACTTCTTGGCTCATGCAAATGAAAATAGTTTCATACTTGCAAAATCTCTTGAAGCTCAAGGAGAATTAATACGTAAGATAACTCACTTTCACTCAGAAATCTGACAACAAAGAACATGTAAAAAAAAAAAAACAATGGCACAAATAATTGGACCGGATAATTCACAATGAGCACATAGTTGTATCAATAATACAGAGACAAGACATGTTCTCTGACACTTTTAAGTTTTTTCTGCTAAGGATATGTAATGTCCCCTTTTCCAAGCTAGTAACTATGGAAGACCTTATGCTTGTTCCTCCTCCTGTGGGCATCAAGGAAGGAGCAAAGGAGGGAACTCACCATGGTTGTAAGTGATGTACCTTCATGATTAATTATTTTATTTACTAATCATGGCATTGGAATGGTTCGACTAGGGAAAGAAGACTTAGCATGGAGAATTTCTATTTCTTCATTATTGTTAGTGTAGGATATTCATTTTCCTTGTATTTGTTTATTTACTTGGAGCTTTCCTACACTCATGGGATATGCTTGCTTAGGTGTCAGTTGTGTTGAGTTAGCTTATCAGTTGTGTTAAGTTAGCTTACTAGTTGTGTGGAGTCAACTCTACTTCTAGTATCAGTTAGTGAGAGTTATTCCCCATTGATCTAGGAGGAGGTTACACATTCACCTCCTATATGTACATCACTTGCATCAGTCTATCCTATGGAACATTAAGTTGATTTGGAGCCATTCTTGCCTTGTGAGTTCTTGATCATATTACATCTTATTGTTAGTTATTTCGATTTCTGCAATTACTCGTGCATTTGTTTTTCATTAGAGATACTCCGGAAACTCTAATGTGGTATCGTAGTTGTTCGGTGATATATTTGCCAATACCGAGTTATATGCAATTTTTTGAATACTTCGTTTGTGAAACTAACAGTTCATGTGCAAATAGATTTGACTCTGTCTTGGTTCAATACGGTTGTGAGTTTTTCGGTGTTTGCATATTGATAAGTTGAGGGTTTACAAATTCTAAGGTTCCAAAATCACAAAATTTGCGGTCCCTCGGTTGCCCAAAGCGACTGGATTTTTTTGTGTGGGGACCTTTTTAGGATTTTTTCAGCTAATACAATTATCTATTTTTAAATCTGGTGGATACACTACTTTTAGTGGACTATTTGGTGGATTTCACAAGTTTAGTAGGGATTTGCCCCAGTGGAACTCATCTTTGCACAGTGTTTTTGTTCGGCTTGGGTCCTCACTCAAATCGGCTCTGGGTTCTTTGTTTAGAACATATCTGTTCATGGGGTTAGTCAGGCTCGACCTTGCATCCTTATCTCATCACAGTCTGCGTGGCTTGGCCCGCTTGTTTCCGTGCTCAACCCTCTCCACCTGATCGTTTTTGGACTGTTTTTGCCTTGACACGACTCAGTGTTTGTTTCTTGGCCCGACTTGGCACATGTTTTTGCTCGACTTGGTACACGACTCAGTTTGGTCTCTGGTTAACTCATCCTTTGCTCACGATGGATCGGCCACCTCTGTCGTTCCCTACTCAGACCCTTGTCGACTTGGCTTAAATAGAATTTGGCTCGGCCTTGATCAAAACTGTCGCATGGATCATCAACCCCAACATGGCTTGTTCCTCCTATTTGGCATCTGG
Organism: Taxus wallichiana var. yunnanensis; assembly: GCA_018340775.1. Lineage (NCBI taxonomy): Eukaryota > Viridiplantae > Streptophyta > Pinopsida > Cupressales > Taxaceae > Taxus > Taxus wallichiana. The sequence continues at coordinate 336,155,408 of CM031236.1, forward strand.
TTCATGCTCAGACCCTTCATACACAAGTTTTGTTTTATCTTCCACACAGACTGCCCCGACCCCAGCTCCGTTCTCTGACTCCTTTGAAGCGCAAACCCCTCTCAGCTTGCTTGCCTACCCCTGCTCAATTCCCAATCCCATCACAATCTACTAAAACGGGTCTGTGGCTCCCTTGCTGGTAGTTGGTGAGTGGATCCGACATATCTAAGTCTAGTCCTAGCTCGTTGCATCGATGACTCAACCCAATGCCTGGTTACCTCCGTGGCTCCTAGGTTTGGCCTCCTTTGCTCAGTCACTTCTCCCTATGGGCCCATGCCCTAAACTACTTTTCCAACCTTTTTGAATTTCAAAACTAAGGCTCCTTAATTCATCTTGGTTTATTTCTAAAGGTTTAAAGTGGTTATTGGATACTAGGACATTTTGGTCATGAGATCGTGTCTTGTAAAGGAGGGGCACTATCTTTTATTGATGTTTTTGTATAAAAACAAATCATTGGCATTGTAAAAGGCACTATTATTGTTTTGTTTGTTTTTAAACCTTGTATCTTCGCCCGACGAAGATGAAGGGTGAGGCCCGGGTTGGTAGGAGGCCAATTCCCCTCACAAGCTAAACAATTGTGTTCTTCATTTTTTTGGTTCCAACGAGTATATGCACGACCTCCTTTTCTCTCATTTCCGGAATTTTTAATCGGTTTGCAAAATTTTAATCTAAGTAGCTGATATGTTTTGGATATGGGAGCGCAGGTATGGAGTATCTCCGATATGCGGATACGGCAAAATTATTTTAGGCCCCGGATATGACGTTGGATACGACAAGATAAAAAATATATAAAAATTAAAAAATATATAAATTTCAGCCTTCTAAATAAGAATGAAGTTATTAACCACATATTAAAAATATATATAAGTTAAAACTTATAATAAATAAGATATTATTATAATTAAATTATAACATAAAAACATATAAACCTATTAACATATATCATAAAAATATATATAAAAGTTAAAACTTATAATATATAAGATATTATTATAATCAAATTATAACATAAAAACATATAAAACTACTAACATATAACATAAAAACTTATAACATATAAGATATTATTATAATTAAATCTGTGGAGGTTTTTGTAGGTGGATTTCGCAGTGCAGTGCGCCGTGGAGGTTTTCGCTTTAAAAACATGAAAAAAACAAAAAAACCATATTTGGCTCAGAGTACGGCTTATGAGCGCCCGGGGTATGCCGTGTACCCTGTGGGTACGTCTCTGCCGTACTCGGACGTACCCATAGGGTACACGGCGCACCCTCGGGCGCTCCAAGCCATACCGTCGCCATACCCGTATCGGGTATGGTCTGTACCCACTTTAGACCCCCTTGGGGGCAGCGTATCGGTATCCTATATTTTAATTAAATAAGCCATTATTTATGGGAAATTGTATTTGCTATAACTTTTGATTGGTGACTCAAATTTGAGCATTGTTTTGGTCAAAAGTGCACGTTTTCTCGTGCTCTACATGATAGCTTCATTTAATTTTGTAAACGCACTACTTTATAAAGTACCACATTCTTGGGGGGTTCTTACAAAACTCGCTAGGGACTTGTACTTGAACGCACTAAGTTATAAAGTGCCACATTTTGGGAGGATTTTTGCAGTGGATGATGAAGAAGACGATGATCACTTGGTTCATTTTCCGGAAATGTTTTTTGAAGATGGGAGGGAGGGGACCGGTTAGGTAGGAGACCAAACCCCCACAATGACTTGTTTGTTTCATTTCTTCTTTCTGTAATAAGCACATTTAGTGCATGTGTTTCTCTTGAGAAGAATTTTGTACATGCATTGTAAATGGTTAATCTAAAAGGCGCTTATTGCGAACCGTAATGTCCCCAAATGAACATATTTGACCCAAGTTGGATTTTGGGCAAATCCAAACCCCAGAAGCAATATAATAAATTACTTATCAAATCAAACACTGCAGATCTGAATTTTATATGAGAAGTGCGACTAGGGTGGAGTGAAATACCACCACAAATCAGCCCCTAAATCTATATCATTCCACGCAAATCTGATACCACTAATTTATAAAGCCCAAATATGTATAAAAATGCAAATTTCTGATATAAACAATGCTGCAATAAATTATTTAAAAACCATGTCTGCAACATAACTTCAAAAATTCATATCTTTTGCTAGAGAAGTCCAAATGAGCTGAAACTTTGGATCTTGGGCCACAAAAATATGAAGAATAATATTCTAAAATTAGTTTTTGCACAGCAAACACGAAACCCTAATTTTGCCCTAAAAAGTAGGTCGCCCAACACATTTAGGGCATCAAATCAGCTCCAAAAATTATGAAATTAATTTATTTTGATTCCCAAAATTCAATACAATAAGCAACAATAAATTTTAGACCTGGAATGTCTCAAATACACTGCAAACCAACCAAAAGATGGATCGCTCCAGTTGGTACAATGAACATACAATTGCTGCAATTTTATTCTTCAACAACACTGCTGAAAATAGTAGAAATCTATGAAAGCCCAATAGAATTTCCTGAATGGAAATTCCTCTCAAACTCTTGGGGTTTTCGTCCACAAGAGGGAAATACTAAAGGTTTTCGTCCTTAGATATTTCTATGCAAAAGCTACAAGCTTAAGACACAAATCAAAAATTATCAAGTGAATATCGAATGCCTCTCAAGCAAGTCTACTTCTCCTTTTAAAGGAAGAAGAGACCCAAAGGAACCTCCAAAATATCCAATTAGCTTGCATGATTCTTTCAATGCATTTTCCACCTGCCATTTCTTTTAGGGAGAATACAAAAGGCATTTAATAATTATTTTCTTCTCCCAAGTCTGGTCGCTTTTTTCCCTAGAGGGAATATAAAATAGAAATGTTTTATCCTTTCTAAGTTCCCATTATTGCCCCAAGGCAAGTCGCCATTTTCCTAGAAAATACAAATTAAATAAGTGTTTCTTTTTATGCACTTTTCTAGGTTCATTTTAATGTTAAGTTTATTAATTTATTATATGTGCTATTATATTTTAATTTTTTTGCACAATATAATAAAATTAATAAAACTTAAGTCACCCTTATATTTTTCCTTTGGCCGTCGGGTTGACAAAATAGGCCAAAGGTCTTCGATTGGGAAGGGGATATTATAGTCCTCCCTTCCCAAAATTGCTTGCCCTCAAGCAATTTTGAATTTGTTTTGTCCAAGTGCCATGCACAATAGACAAAACATGCTGAAGTGATCCGCAAGCCTGGCACCTGTACCTGTCAAGTGGGCTAAGACTTGCCTCCATATATCTTCCACGAGATGCTCATATACATGTACTTGGAGAAATGGTTCAACAAACTTCAAAATGAAAACTTCATCTTCTACCATATCATGCATCTCATGATGAAAATAAATTGGAATGGGCAGCAATAAATAAGACACATTATCATTCACCTCATACCTTGGAGTACCCTCATTCTCTGTCTTTATGATGACTTGACTTTGGTGCACCAAATTCTGTGTATCCTTGTACACAAAGGGTTGAGTATCTTCACCAAACAACTTATCATGAGCTGCTGGTTTGGAAATTGCAGCACCCTGCAATTCCACACAAGTGTCTATGTGAGGCTCCTCCTCATGTGCTAGCTGCTCCATAGAGTCTTCTTTCGTGGGTGTAGACTTCCTTGCATCAATTGCCCACATCTTTTCCTTGAACTCTTGTAGGTGTTGTCTTGCTTGGCGGCTATCAACCTAGCAGCTCTAGCTCTGCTATTCCATTCCTCACACTTTTTAAGAGTTTCCATTACATCTTCTTCGCTTGCATATATGAACTTCTTCTCTTGTCTATTATCAATTTCCCTAGCAAGCAAAGTTTCACTAACACCATTATTTTGCTCAATGGAGACCATACCTTTTGAAGCCTCTTCTTCTTCATTTGGTTGTAGATCTGATTTGTCCTCCTCTACCCCTTGCTCCTCTTTGTTCTCTGGTACATCGAACCTCTCCATGAACCTTTGGCTGCAGTCATCAAAGAAGTAGACAGATTCTTCCCCTTGGGTCTTTATCAAATGATACCACCAATCCTTTGCTATACCTTCCAAATGATAAGGGATGAATTTGAGGGCATCATCCACACACATAGGATTTGATAGCAAGTATGCCTCCAATTCTAACAACCATGATCTCACAGAAATTTTATTAGTACCATCAAAAATAGAAATCTTACCCCGCCACGGTAGTAACTTTCTAAAGAACTGCATGTCTAATGCCCTTTTTCCTGCTTACATTCAAATCTGATTTTTTCTTCTTCTTTCCTTCACCCTACAGGTGGGAGGAACATTGCTCTGATACCACTGTAATGTCCCCAAATGAACATATTTGACCCAAGTTGGATTTTGGGCAAATTCAAACCCTGAAGCAATATAATAAATTACTTATCAAATCAAACATTGCAGATCTGAATTTTATATGAGAAGTGCGACTAGGGTGGAGTGAAATACCACCACAAATCAGCCCCTAAATCTATATCATTCCACGCAAATCTGATACCACTAATTTATAAAGCCCAAATATGTATAAAAATGCTGCAATAAATTATTTAAAAACCATGTCTATAGATAACTTCAAAAATTCATATCTTTTGCTAGAGAAGTCCAAATGAGCTGAAACTTTGGATCTTGGGCCACAAAAATATGAAGAATAATATTCTAAAATTAGTTTTTGCACAAACAAACACGAAACCCTAATTTTGCCCTAAAAAGTAGGTCGCCCAGCACATTTAGGGCATCAAATCAACTCCAAAAATTATGAAATTTATTTATTTTGATTCCCAAAATTCATCTACGATAAGCAACAATAAATTTCAGACTGGAATGTCTCAAATACACTGCAAACCAGCCAAAGATGGATCGCTCCGGTGCACAATGAACATACAACCTGGTGCAATTTTATTCTTCAACAAACAACTTGCTGAAAATGGTAGAAATTTGTGAAAGCCCAATAGAATTTCCTAAATGGAAATTCCTCTCAAACTCTTGGGGTTTTCGTCACAAGAGGGAAATACTAAAGGTTTTCGTTCTTAGATATTTTATGCAAAAGCTACAAGCTTAAGACACAAATAAAAATTATCAAGTGAATATCGAATGCCTCTCAAACACGTCTACTTCTCCTTTTAAAGGAAGAAGAAGAGACCCAAAGGAACCTCCAAAATATCCAATTAGCTTCAGCATGATTCTTTCAATGCATTTTCCATCCTCCATTTCTCTTAGGGAGAATACAAAAGACATTTAATAATTATTTTCTTCTCCCAAGTCTCAAGGTCGCTTTTTCCCTAGAGGGAACATAAAATAGAAATGTTTTATCCTTTCTAAGTTCCCATTATTGCCCCAAGGCAAGTCGCCATTTTCCTAGAAAATACAAATTAAATAAGTGTTTTTTTTTTATGCACTTTTCTAGGTTCTATTTTAATGTTAAGTCTATTAATTTATTATATGTGCTATTATATTTTAATTTTTTTGCACAATATAATAAAATTAATAAAACTTAAGTCACCCTTATATTTTTCCTTTGGGTGTCGGGTTGACAAAATAGACCAAAGGTCTTCGATTGAGAAGGGGATATTACAAGAACCCATATTGAGGATCATTGTGTCTTCCTTGTAGCAATTGTGAATTCCTGTAGTACTCTTTGAGCATGTCATGTTCACACAACTTCTCCATTCCTCTGTAGTGCCAACTTTGTCCTATGTTTTTTGTGCCCGCTTGGCCAACCGATGGTTTTAAAACAATATTGGACATATTTGTTTGTGCAAGTTCTACTTATTGGAGGGTGATCTTTGGAGCAAGTTCTACTTGTTGGAGATTCTTTATCTAGTGCCTCATCCAATTTTGGATTCCTATTGGGTTGTCTTATTTATTCCCATTTCATCTTTTTATGTACTTGGGTACCTAACATGGCCTTATTGCAAGACCCAATTCTTCTATCCACATTAGCAACTTCATCATTTTGGGGGCTTCTAGCCTTCTTCACTTCTTCGTTTCTCTCTTTTGGGGGAGTTTTTTTCCCATTGGGTTTTCTCCTTTTCTCCACTTTATGAGAGATTTGCATTATACGTGGGTACCTCATTAGGCCTTATTGTTGGGACCCACTTTCCTTTTTCACTACCCACCTAAGTTGTGCTTATGGGGGGTGTTAGTATAGGATATTCATTTTCCTTGTATTTGTTTATTTACTTGGAGCTTTCCTACACTCATGGGATATGCTTGCTTAGGTGTACCAATTGTGTTGAGTTAGCTTATTAATTGTGTTGAGTTAGCTTATCAATTGTGTTAAGTTAGCTTACTAGTTGTGTGGAGTCAACTCTACTTCTAGTATTAGTTAGTGAGAGTTATTCCCCACTGATCTAGGAGGAGGTTACACATTCACCTCCTATATGTACATCACTTGCATCAGTCTATCCTATGGAGCATTGAGTTGATTTGGAGCCATTCTTGCCTTGTGAGTTTTTGATCATATTGCATCTTATTGTTAGTTATTTCGATTTCTTAAGTGAAGATTAAAAAGTGCATTAGGAGGTTGGCCATGAAGTTGGGGCTTCTAATTCATCATTGGCGCCAAAGGAGGGGTACATAAGGAAGTTTGAATGGAGAGGAGGATCATCATCTTTCATCTATTTTGACATTTACTTGGAGTTGGAGCTAGTGTTGCTTCTCTTCTCTTCTTGCCATTGAAGGACGAAAACCTTTCCTTGGTCACCTATTAAGGATGAAACCCTTCAATAGGATCACACTTGGGGATGGAAACCCTCATTTGTGCATTGGTGGCTTCATGTGGAGGTTACAAGTGAGCTTTAAGGAGAATATTTATTTCTTCCCTTCTAAGCCTAGGCGACTTGCTTAGGTGAAGGGTTTGATATCATCTAGGTAACTTTTGGACAATTCGAGCTGATATTATTGTTCATCATATTTTATAAGGCTGGAATCTACAATTTGGTGATTTTTGGAGAGGTTTATGAGCTATTTTTAGCCCTTGTTTGTGGCTGCCCTGCTGCTGTCATAAAATTAATTGCAGCTGGGTGTAATCTCTTATTTTCTCTATTATTTTGATGTAATTTGGATGGATAAATGTTGCCATGCTTGAAATAATTATTTAGAAGCGTTTCAGCTATTATTGCATGGTTGTATGATGATTTGAAGTGCCTATACAGTTCACTGCCCTAAAGGACCGATTATTGATTGCTTGAATAGGGTTAAAGTGCGTTTCCAGTCATTTTTATATTGATGCTTGTTGGTTGATGGTGGTTTTTCACATTTGATTCATTTGGGGTTGTGGCCAAAACCCTTATTTTTAGTTTTAGCCTTAAAAAGGGACATTACAAGATGCACTATGAGCTATTCTCCACTTTGGATCTTTAACTTCAAAATTACGAAGGAATATCTCATATAATGACAATCAAAGAAAGATCACAACATCACCGAAACATTTGAGAACCCATAACATATCATGACTACAAGGATTTTACAATTTTGTTGGAAACATGCCTACATGTCATGCTTCAAATCTAGATCGAACGGAAATGCCCTGGAGGTCCCCGTGCAGGTTGGGTACGTTTGGAGTACGGCACGATGCAGTGCGTACTGTGGGTACGGTGGAAAACGTACTCCACAGGGACAAGGTATGCCAAGGTACGGTTTTACCATACCCAGATCTGTACCCTATGCCTCTCGGGTCCATACCCACAGAGTACCCACAGTTTTTTTCATTTTTTTAAGTGCAAAAAAATAAATAAAAAGAGTACCAGACAATACCTCTTTGTTTCTTTTTTTTTTTTAAGTGCAAAAAAAAAAAAAAAACATGAGGGCTTTGATTGGAATTGAACTTTGGAAAGTTCGTGTGAGATTCAATATTGCCAATAGGCTCTGAAGGGTCGAGAGAGATGAAAAGGACTTCATTTGGTTGACTTACTATTTGGGGGCTTTCTTGTTGCTCCTCATGGGTCCTTTATTCTTCAGTTGATTTGGAAGGCATGGGAACAAGAGAAGCACTTGGTGGTTGGGCAGTCTATCTTTTCTTCATTTGACATTAGGTGCCAAGCCTAGAAATTGATTTAAATCGAATCAGAAATATAATGACAAGATCCTTGCCTTGACAAGAGGTTGTTCTGCCCTCCTTTGGTTTGAGAAAGGAATTAAAATATTTCATGACTTCAAATGTTTTTTTAATGTCCAATGATACGTCTAACTCAAGCTTAAGGCATTAATAATGAATTATCAAATCTATAATACAGTCTATGTTATTAATTATTATGTTTTGAACATTATGAATCAATACAAAGTTCAAACTCAAGTCTCAATTCTCAAAGTATTGGAAATTTGTTTTCATGTTCTATGAATGATTTTAAGTTGTATGAGTATTAAATTTCAATAAGTATGCAAATGTTTCTTTAAATTTATAATTTTATATGCATATGTATAATATAATATATATATAAAACGTACCCAAAAGCATACCGTACCTGAGATTTTTAAAATTTTGCCATTTTAGTGTACCGTACCCGTATCCGTATCCGTACCGTATCCGTGCAGTCTAGCTTCAAATCAATGATCAAGCATTTATGATATGTAATCTGCAATAAAAGACCCAGAACATTAGTCTCTTGCAGATTGAATGCTCCCTATGATCTCCATTGCCTCTCAACAATTCCTCATACAATCTGAACATTACAAACCATTGTGATGAAGACTTACAAAATTACTACTGAAAAACTATTCAAATGAAAGATGCAAAAAGTACTACAATAGTCCTGCTTTGGATAAAAATGATGACTCGAAGTTTTGCTTCATACATATATAAAAATAGTTGTAGAGAGTTCCTCGCTTTGGAAGGTAACAACCAAATACCGGAGGAAGGCCCTCTTGACATGTGGCAACATATTTGTTGTGAACATTATGAAACCAAGGATAATATCAAAATTAATTTTCATTTTGCAAAACAATATAATATTATCCTTTTACGAAGTAAGTGCCTACGTGCACCCCTTTTCACAATATATCCCTCTTAAGGACTACAACTTTATGTCTCATGGTGAACATATTGCAATTTTAATGCTGCATACATCTCTACCGGGCCCATGCGAAGTATCCTAGAAGGACATAAGAGAGGAAAAAGAGGACTTCATAAATATAGAGCCTAGACATTTCTTCCATCCTCCTTAAACTGCCATGTCTTGTGAGAATCCATGCAACGTGTCTCGAGGGAACATTCCTTGGAGGTGCTTAGCATACGCACCGAGAGCTTGACAAGCATGTGACCCTTATATTGTGGGCCCGTATCCCTCCCGAAACATATTGCGTGCCTTGTATCTTGTGAGGGGTTGGTTGGGAAGATATTTAGACGTGTGTCCTTCTCGGAAAGATTTTCTTGGGAAATCGGCGCAGACACACCATCCTTTGACTCTTATCCGTGGTACCCTAACATAGGAGCATTTTCATACCTTCCACCCACATTTTGAAGAACTCAATGGGAAAGGAGAACATAAGTGGGTCAAAGTACTTGAACTAACGAATTCCTACTCAATACTTGGCCCGATAACATGTGTTGATGTCATCAAACCCTTTTTCCTATACCACCGAATTCTAAAATCCTTAGAACAAGGACTAAAACCATTTATTGCGACCAAGGGATAAGGTTGATGCCTACCCTTCCACTCTAGCAAGGTGTCATTTCCATTTTTTGCAAATCCAAATGTAGTTAGGGAGCACATTGCAGCCATCCATAAATAGAAATTAGGCTCGCTGACCTACTTTCCTCTTTTGACAAACCGGGGATGGAGATTCGTAATCTGATAAAAAAGGGAAGATTTGTGGATCAATTTTGGGATATGAACTTTACTTCCAACCATTAAAAATCTCCATGACATCAGTCATGAAGAGATATGTAATGTCCCTTTTTGGGGGACTTCGGAAAATAGCTAGGGCTGAATGAGAGATGATTGAAATTAATTTCTAGATGGCTGTAATCAGACTTCCGAGGGCTGGATATGACTGAAAATGCACACGGAAACCTGCAATTTGTCCCTTCCTAGGGCAGTGACCTGTTTTGGGGTTTCAAACCCACTTTCGAATGCCCTAAATTCACTGAAAATGTGCCCAATCAAGCTCAAAATTTCTGATAAATTAACAACAATTAAAATATGAGGGAAACGACTACTAATTTTTAGTGTCCCATAAATGAATATATGAATTTTCTATAAACCCTTGTCTGCAAAGTTACTTTAAAACTTCATAACTTCATGAAGGAAGCTCCAAAATTCATGAAACTTGGGATCTTAGGGTTTAAAAATATGAAGAATGCAAATATCAATTCAACTTGCCCAAACATCCACTCAAACATGCCAAATCTGACTTACAAGCAATTCACCCTCTTGGAAATAATGAATTAGTGGCTCTGTAATGTCCCTCTTTTGGGATAATTTTTATTGAAGACCTTTGGCCCATTTCGTCTACTTGACGGGTGAAGGGTGTGCATAAGGGTGACTTAAGTCACAATAAATTATTATAAAGTGATATAAAAAAATGATTAAATAAAATTATTAAAGCACTTATATTAATTTATTTGGCATAATAATAAAGGTTGTAATCTCTCGAAAGGTGCATAGGGTCTAAAATTATGTTTATATCCTTCCTAGGGAGATTGGCGACTTGCCTAGAAGAAGGATAAAGGTTGTCTAGAAAGGAAAATAGGCCCATGCTAATTTTGTATCATTCCTATGCAAAAGTGCGACTTGGACCAAAGGAGAGTAATAAAGTTTAGGAAGGATAAAAATATATTTAATTTTGTATTCCTCCTAAGGAAATGCGACTTGGCCTAGGAGAAAGAACCATGCATAGAGAAGACCAACACAGCTGATTGGTTTGAAGAAGGTTCCCTTGGGTCACTTTTCCTTTATAAAGGAGAGTTCGACTTGGGAGAAGGCATCTCATACTCATTATATCAAATTCAGATTTGTGTCTCAAGCCTTGAGCTTTTGCATAAAAATACTAAAGATGAAAACCCTCTTAGAGAATGTGAGGGATTTCCACACAGGAAATTCTATTGTGCTTCCTTGGTTTCTAGTTATTTCCAGCAGTATTTATTGAAGGATTGTAGCAGTTCTTTGTCAGAAAAATTGCAGCAGGGTTATTTTATTTTCATCTTGTGAAGCGACCCATCTTTTGGATAGTTCTCAGTGTTTTGGAGCTATTTCATGTCTGATTTTCATTGCCATCATTTGTACTACATTTTTGGGATTTAACTAAGTCATTTTCAGAATTTATGGAAGAGTTTCAGTGTTGTTTCAGTCCACAGTAGTCTGCAGCATTCTGAGGTATATTTCCAAGTGTATTTGTGCTCTAAAAAATCTGATTTCACCCAATAGTGTTGTGCTGCCATTTTGGGCTCAAAGGAAATTAATATCAGAATTTTTATGAGGGTTTTAAGGGTATTTCCAGTCAGATTTATATGCAGATTTCTGAGTTATTTTGCAGCCACTATTTACCTTTAAAAATCAGATTTATTGCATATTTGGGCTTCTAAAAATATTGTAATCAGTTTATGATTGAAACAAATTTATTTGAGTGATATTTGTGTTGGGTTCCCACTCAAACCCTAGTCGCATTTCTCTTAAAAATTCAGATCTGCAGTGTTGGTTTTTAGTTTGTGTGTTGTTTCAGATGGGGTTTCAGAATTTCTCCATTAAGCTTTCAACCAGATATTAGTGGGGATCTTTCAGTGGTATCAGAGTTTGGATCCTCCTAGCCTGGAGGGTTAGTTTGATTAGAGCCATAATCCTGCCAGCCTGTTGGGTAATGGTTGCATTCAGTGGTTTTGAAATCAGTTGTGCACAAGTCAGTTTGGAATTGGTTTTCCAGTTTGGACAACGAAATAAGTCATCTTGGGAAGGATGTCTAGCTACAAACAAGTGTGGAAAAACTTGAACAATCACAACATCAACTCATGCGTAAATTGCAGCGTTTAGATGATTCACTTTCAAAGTTTGGACTCTCTAAAGGATCATCATCACTTTCTATTCGCAAAGGTCCAACGCCACAAGACAAAGAAGCGGAAGTGATTAGCATATTTGAGGAGTATAGCATCCTTCCTCAATATGTTAAGGAGAATTTTCATTTCAAGGACTACATGGACATGCACCCGAATCTTGGCCACAAGACTGAGCAGTGCAAGGAAGGAATATCACACTATAGCTTTTGAATTGTTTATACGTGGAAGGAATAGAGAATCTTCACATATGGTTGATACAACTCTTCATGAGAGTGCTTTGGTGTCTTCAAGTTCCAATGAGGTATGCAAAAATTTATATGATGAATTTGATAGACATGCTGATTCGACTCAAGAAGACATGGGAACAACCTTGGGTAATGATTTATTTACATCATCCTTGCAAGAGGTTTCACTAGAAGCTTCTACTTTAGAGGCTAGCATAGAGCATGTTAGTGTTTTGGATAGCAATGGCATGGATTCGTTGGGTGATCATAAGGCATCTTCTAATATGATAGTTAAATCCAATAATGTCACATCATCTACACATGAAGAAAAATCAGACTATAGCAGCCAAGGATATTTGGAACAAAAGCCCATGATTTAGGAAGCAGTTGATGATTGCAAAGAAAACATGGAGGATCCCAAAAATCTGATTTGGGGCAGCGTTAATTTATCTTCTCACTCTCATGAGATTACAACCCTTACACATGGAGAAACGAATGAAGAAGAGTCTACAAGCATGGGCACTCGAAGTACAAGTGTTGGATATGAAAATTCCACGGAAGATGCACTTGTGAAGCTTAAAGACATGGCAAAAAAGTATGACATGTATTCTGATTTTTATGACAATAGTCATATTTCTTTACTCCATCATGAGAGAATACTCCTTTCACATGAGGATGATAATACCATGGGGCCTTCTATAGGTGGCATTCAAGAATTGGGTGTTAAAAATGGGTTTTGTGTGATGAATTCAAGTCCCAAGAATTCTGATTTTTTATATCAGACTTGGGAGGATGTGGAATAGACACAAATTTTGTGTGATATATGGTCACAAAGGGCTAAGGAGGCTAAGTTAGTGAAAGATCCCAAACCCTATTGCTTGATTTTTTTTTTTTTTTTTAATATAATACTCCGGCTTGGATCTATGCTGACAATGTCAATAGAGAATAATAGGAATACCATTCACATACTGTACACAATATAATAAAAACAAACCCTGCAACACTAGATAGCAAAAAGGAAATGCGCCTAGGGTTTAAAAGACAAATTTCTTCACAAATAATTCAGCCGTGAATTTTATATTGATTTATAATGGCAAATATTTACGGCAAAACAGCCAGAAGTCTGCAAATGGAATGATAACAAAATATTGCCCAAAACCCTGCCGGAATTTATTCAAATCAAATCAATTTGGTATATATTTGATGTTGGAAGATACAATAATAAACTAGCATGAAAAATACCTCAGATATTGCATAAAACAACTGTAGAATAAGTCGCCCCACTCTAGAAGTTGTCTGAATGCCCACTGCTGCAATTTATTTCTCTTTCTGATCTTAGGAATGATAAACAAAACTTGTGAATACAATGAAGCTCCCTGAATAGGAACCCCTCTCACTTCTCCTGGGGTTTTCGTCCACAAGAGGAATAATCCAGAGGGTTTTCGTCCTTGAATTTGTTTGGAAAGTTGTAAGCTCCAACTGCTGGGAAAGAAAACAATAATAATCCAAATGAATGCCGGCACAAGTCACACTTTTCCCTTATAAGCCAAAAACCCTTCCAAAATGCAAGTCGCACTTTTTGGCTTATTTAATCACATCCCAAGGCAAGTCACACTTTTTGCCTAGGAAAGCACATTAAATAATTTATTAATTTATTTCCATGTACTTTCCTAAGTTGAAGTCACTTATTAAGTCTATTAATTCATTATATGTGCTTTAGTGATAATTTATTTTATTTTAAGCACAATATAATAAAATTAATAAACCTAAGTCACCCTTGAGCTCACCCTTTGGCCGTTGGGTAGACAAAAAGGGCCAAAGGTCTTCGATAAAATTATTTGAGAAAGAGGGACATTACAGTCCTCCCTTCCCGAGATTGCTTGCCCACAAGCAATATTAGATCTGCATACCAATCAAGTCCCGGATCCCAAATCAACCTAAGCTTTTGAATGACTTCATATGCACTGTGCTAAACTGCTCAAAGTTTGCAAAATAGAACTTGTGCAACTTACTCATAAAAAGTGCCACAATCCTCCTCAAGTATGCCCCCAATTTGCCATAATCTTCACCCTATTCTTGCTGTCCCATACTGATATGTAGTGAAAAATCCTCATAGATGTCTTCATGAGATGATTTTTTGTCCATAACTATCATAGACTTGGCTGTCATTTGATGGGGCAGCGTGTATTTGGCTGCTCTCATGGTGACTTGCTCCCCTTCATGATGGAAACTCAACTCCATAGCTTGCAAATCTTGGGTGACTTTTCCTAGTGAATGTAGCCATTGCATACCAAGCACAACATTGTTATCCTTCAAGTCAATAACATAGAAGTCATCACAAAGTGTATACCCACCAAATAGAATGCTAACTTGGTTTACTTTCTTCTTGCAAGGAATAGTGAGACCACCTGCTGTAGTCACATCAAAGCCTTCAAAATTATAACAATGCAAACCTCTTTTGATCACCAAACCTTCATCCATGAAATTATGTGTAGATCCACTATCAAGAAGTGCCATGACCTTACACCCGAACATTGTACCTTCAAACATGAATGGATTATACCTTGGTGCTCCTGAAAGATAAGTGAGTCTACCATCATTTTCAATGTTTGGCATTGGCTGCCCATGTTCATTTTCTGAAGTAGTATCATCATCCACATCTGAAACAACCTCAATGAGATGTATCTTACCCTTTCCAAGACACCTATGACCTGGTCCCCAAGGATCTTTGCAATGAAAACATAAGTTTTTTCTACGAAGGTCATTCTTCGTTTCAAGGTCCATCTTTGGTGTAGATTCAACCTTTGAAGAAGTGGGCTGCTCACTTTCATGCTGTTATGATTTTTCATTCTTGACATTTTTCTTTTGGGGCTGAAATGGAGGAGTAGTGTCTAAGTCCAATCGTCTGAATGGCCTCATGCAAAGTTCCAGGCTTAAGAGCCTTGACAAAACCCCTCAATCTATCATGTAGTCCCTCTATAAAGAGCATCACCACACGCTTTTCCGGCATCTCTGGAACCATCACTGCTATGCATTGGAACTCATTGATGTATGAATCAACATGTCCCATCTGGCGGAGTGAGCCAAGTCCCTGTAGTACAACTCCACATCCTTGCGATCAAATCTCGCTATCAGTCTCTCACTGAACTCTCTGTAAGACTGCAGAAGATTATGGTTCTGTGTAACCAACCCATGATGCCACCAATCATAAGCTACACCCTCAAGGTGTAGAGTAGCGAATCTGTATAGCCTCCTGTTCTTGCATGGGCTTGAGGGTAAGATATGTGTCGAGCTTATGAATCCAAGCCCTGACACTGATCTTTCCACTACCATCAAAAGTGGAAAGAGTCACCTTATTGGTAACCTGCTTCAGCTCCCTATTCTGTTGTGCTTTAGGCCTCCTGTCCTGTCTAGCCCTCAAGCTATCCCTCCTCTGAGCACAATATTGTGGAAGGGGAAAACGTCCCTCACATGTTGTGGTAAACTCCTCCACTCATCGCTGGCTGCCATAACATTATCCTGGAAGGTTACTTCCTCGGGCGGAACCTCAATCTCTGGCGGATCCTCTCTAGGCAAAAACTAGGCTGCATAGGCCTATCTGCTGTCCGGGTAGGCCTCCTCTCATTTGTATGAGTGTGCCTCCTCTCACGGCGAGGTGATCCCCTCACACTACCAATCTCCGAAGGTGATCTGCTATGCCCCCTGTGACTACTGGCAACTGATATGGACCTGTCTCTCCTGTCATGTCTATCTCTTGGCCTATCCAAGACCAACCTGTCTAGAGTAGAACCCATACGCTCCATGGACTGAATCAACCGCTGTTGAGTGGCTACCATAGTCCTGAAAAGTTCTCTGTCTGGATCTGCTTGCTCATCTCGGGGAGGACTCTCCTGTCTATCACCCATAATTTCAACCCTGACACCTGTTTCAAAACCAACCTCAAGTCGTGCTCGTCTCTCGTGTGTAATATCTGTGTGGTCCAACCTCTCTTGGCTGCATTCAATGCTGATTTTTTTAAAAATAAAAACTCTGGTACCTTCCCACACAGGCTGGGAGAATACACTGCTCTAATACCACTGAAAGATCCCAAACCCTGTTGCCTGAATTTTTTTTTTATTTTTATATAACACTCTGGCTTGGATCTATGTTGGCAATGTCAATAGAGAATAATAGGAATACCATTCACACACTGCACACAATATAATAAAAACAAACCCTGCAACACTGGATAACAAAAAGGAAATGCGCCTAGGGTTTAAAAGATAGATTTCTTCACAAATAATTCAGCCGTGAATTTTATATTGATTTATAATGGCAAATATTTACGACAAAACAACCAAAAGTCTGCAAATGGAACGATAACAAAATATTGCCCAAAACCTTGCTGGAATTTATTCAAATCAAATCGATTTGATATATATTTGATGCTGGAAGATACAATAATAAACTAGCATGAAAAATACCTCAGATACTACATAAAACAACTGTAGAATAAGTTGCCCCACTCTGAAAGTTGTCTGAATGCCCACTGCTGCAATTTATTTCTCTTTCTGATATTGCGAATGATAAACAAAACCTGTGAATACAATGAAGCTCCTTGAATAGGAACCCCTCTCACTTCTCCTGGGGTTTTTGTCCACAAGAGGAATAATCTAGAGGGTTTTCGTCCTTGGATTTGTTTGGAAAGCTGCAAGCTCCAACTACCAGAAAGAAAACAATAATAATCGAATGAATGCCGACACAAGTCGCACTTTTCCCTTATAAGCCAAAAACCCTTCCAAAATGCAAGTCGCACTTTTCCCAAGGAATATAATTTATTTTTAATTAATTTTCTCCATTCCCAAGGCAAGTCACACTTTTTGGCTTATTTAATCACATCCCAAGGCAAGTCGCACTTTTTTCCTAGGAAAGCACATTAAATAATTTATTAATTTATTCCCATGTACTTTCCTAAGTCGAAGTCACTTATTAAGTCTATTAATTCATTATATGTGCTTTAGTGATAATTTATTTTATTTTAAGCACAATATAATAAAATTAATAAACCTAAGTCACCCTTGAGCTCACCCTTTGGCCGTTGGGTAGACAAAAGGGCTAAAGGTCTTCGATAAAATTATTCGATAAAGAGGGACATTTAGTTAGTGGCTGCCCTTGCAAACTAGCACCCACAACAAGTCAAAGAACAAGTTCACCGCATAGATCAGCAAGGACATGATGAAGAGTACGACAAATTGGGGGCATACTTGAGGAGGATTGTGGCACTTTTTATGAGTAAGTTGCATAAGCTCTCTTTTGCAAACCTTGAGCAATTTGGTATAGTGCATGTGAAGCCATTCAAAAAGCTTAGGCTGATTTGGGATCCGGGGATTGATGAGAATGCAAATTTGCTACTTGAGATTGCTTGGGGGCAAGCAATCCTAGGAAGGGATTAGAGAATGATGAGCTCTTTCTTCTGTTGACAAAATTGGAACACCTCAAGGTTGTGGGAACCTATAACTGAGGTGAACCTCCAGAGTGGGCTGGTTCCCCTGTGAATCACTTGAAAACTAAAAATTGACAAAGAAAAGGGAGAAGGAAAACGGAAAATGTAAATTGAGGTGATACACCAATGATTTGACACACACACGTACTACGCATATAGAAAATATAGAGATCCACACACATGCACAACTCTAGGCTAATCTGCAAAATTAATTCAAAGGTTTAGGTAAGGGACAAAGTATAGGGAAGAAATTCCACAACAAAGCAATACAATACCCTGATAAACACGATGAATACTCAGAAAACCAGCGATATGAGAAGGCAAAATGGAGCTTTTCTATTCAGAGATGCAAGTACAAGCTAGGATTGCCAGAGCAAAACAGCTGAAAGAGTGTGTATGTCTTTTCTTTACAAGAATAAAGCCTTTAAAGGCTGCTGCCCTTTGTTTCAAACCTCTGCTGCATGCAAAAATAAATATATTATTTTATTCATCTTCCTCATCTTCCTTTAAGCTACTAGCAACATGCGTGAGGTGGAAAATAAATAAATAATATATTGCTATCAGCTGCCCATATCTGCACTTCTGCTGCTAATTTATTAATTAAATTTGAACCTCTTCCTTCACCTTTTAGCGTAGACCCTAAATCAGTGGAAGTGCATGCAATTTTAATTAAATTGAATAAAGGTACCTCCTTTATCCCTTGCGTAGACCCTTGGTCAAACATGCAGTTTGCTATTCCTTTTTTGAATTTTTCCTTTTGCTGACTGTTTTTGTCTTTTTCTATTTTTGGCACTTTGTGCTTTTCTTTTGGCCTCTTATCCTCTTACGTAGACTTTAGGCATGCAAAAAGGTGTTTGAACAATTTTTAACTGTTCTTTGACTGCTGCGTGGAAGGAGGACTGCTGTGATGAAGACTGGCATGCAACTGCCTGATAAAACAATTAAATATAACCTCCTTTGCTGTTGGAAATTGGCGCCACCTTTAGGAATAAATAGCAGGCAATAAAACTTATTTAATTGACCCTCAAAGTTCCCATTTTGGCGCAGATTTCTATGCTAAAACAACGTTCATTGTGGGCCACAGGTTCACTTTTAACTGCTGTTCTGACTTCTTATTCTTAGCTGCCTTTATTTATTTAAAAATAGAACAACTTTATCTCTTAATTTCTCCATGTTTATTTACCTTCAGCTGCCTCTATTTTTGGCGCGTATTCCCATGCATTGGATTTAATTCTTTGTGCATGCAAGCACTCTATTTTGGGCACGTGCTATTTTTAGCATATGCTAAAAATAGCAATTTTTCCATTCACCCAATTTTCATCTAGAACACTTTATTTTTAGCGAATGCTAAAAATAAAAAATAAAATAGACTAAAAATAGCCAACTTAAAAATATGGTAACATATGGTTTGGCGATCTCACGGGATTGTTTGCTAAACAAGAGATTAGTAGCCTTCTGCATCCATTGGGCTATGGAGTCACATACTCTGTAACAACTTGCATCTTCTGAACAAAAGAACCAAATTACCTTCTCCAACGAAAAGAAAACATGTGCATGCAAGCACTTCTTGGAAAGGAAACTAACTAAGAAAATTGGAAAACAATGTGCATGCAAGCACTTATTGAATTGAAATCCTACTCTAATGATGTTAAATCCTCAAAAGCAAGTTTTGAGGAAAATCCCATTAACCGGGATTGGTAGTTCTTCTCCATCCAAACGTGATAACTGAAAAGCATTGTGAGGCTTACACGCTGAAATAACATAAGGACCACTCCAAATAGCATCAAATTTGGTGTGATTACCCGGTTTTTCTTTGTTTGCATCCCACTTAAGAACAAGATCACCCTCTTGAAAAACCCTTGCAACTGCTTTCTTGTCAAAAGCCCTCTTTACCTGTGCTTGATGAGCTTCCATGGTGAGCATGGCTTCATGCCTTGATTCTTCTAACTGCATAAGATCTGCATATCTTACCTCCATAGGTCTTGATTCCATGAATTCCATCTGATGAATAAGATCTAAAGCAGGTAACTCAAGAGAAATTGGAAGTCTAGCTTCCTTACCATAAACCAACATGTATGGAGAGTTACCAATAGACCTTTTTGGAGTAATTCTGTCAGCCCATAAAGCTGATTTGATTTTAGTGTGCCATGACCTCTGATTCTCATCCAAAAGCCTTTTGATAATCTTCAATAAATTCTTGTTTGTAGATTCTGCAAGCCCATTACCTTGTGGGTAATAATTTGATGAAGTACTCAAATAAACACCATTCCGGACAGCCCACTCTATAATTCTAGCACCAACAAAAGCAAGAGCATTATCTGAAATAATAGTAGTAGGAACTCCAAATCTAGTAACAATACCTTCATAGAAGTCAAGCACACTAGTCTCATTCGCTTCTTTTAACACAACTGCTTCGTCCATCTTGTAAAATAATCAGTAGCTGTAAGAATCCACTTGTGTCCCAAACTTGATGGTGGATTGATCATACCAATGAAGTCCAAACCCCACTGCATAAAAGGTTGATCTACTGAAATAGGATGAAGAGGAAGGGCTGCAAGCTTTTCCTTACCCACGAAGAAAGCACACTTCTGACATCTTTTGACCCATGCATAACAATCTTTGAAAATACTTGGCCAATAATAACCTGCTTTCATGATTTTGAGAGCAGTAGTCCTTGAAGAAAAGTGACCACCTGATAAACCTTCATGAAATTCTTGCAACAATTTGTCAACTTGTGTAGGCTCTACACATCTGAGAAGAACACCATTAATATCCCTCTTAAATAAAATACCATCAATGATTGCATAAGATATAGCTTGTAACCGAAAATACCTCCTTTTAGTTTTATCCAAACCTTGGGGTATAATACCCGCATGCAAGTACTGAAACATGTCATGAGTCCAACTCACAGAAGAGGGTATTTCAGCTGCATGTGGCTGATTTATTAGTGCAAAACCAACAGCTTTCTTTTCTTCCAGATCTGAAACCAGATGCTCACATAACCCCTTTCCACGTATCAGCTTTGTCACTTTGAAGTCCACGTCATATTCCATGACTTTGGTGATCCAACCAGCCCTCTTTTCGTTCAGATCCTTGCTTAACAAAAATTCTTTCACACTTGGGTGAGTAACCAAAACATGTATTCTATTATTAGAGAGCATATATCTGAAGTTTTTCAACCCTCTAATAACAGAAAGAACTTGCTTTTCTACGAAAGTATACCTCACCTCATAGTCATGTAATCCTTTGCTAAAGAAAGCAATAGGTTGTTCCAAATCATCCTGATTTAACTGAATTAAGATAGCGGAAATAGTTTCAACTCCTGCAAATGCATACAATATGAAATCCTTTGAGAAATCTGGATTTGCAAGTGTTGGAGCTTGAGCAATAGCCTCTTTAATGGCCTCAAAACTGATTTTTCCTTCTTTTGTCCATCTGAAACCCATATTCTTCTTCAACATAGTAGTTAGAGGCTTTGACATATTAGCAAAATCAGCGATAAACCTTCTTACAAAATTGATTTTACCCAGAAAGCTTTGAAGTGCTTTCTTGTGTTGAGGCAAGGACAAAGCTAAAATTGAGCTTACTCTTTCCGGATCTATGGTCAAACCTTCTTTTGAGACCATGTGGCCCAAAAGTTTACCCTCATGCACTGAAAATATGCACTTCTTTGGGTTTAGTGAAACCCCATACTATCTGCACCTTTCAAAAACTTGCCTCAGATGGCCCAAATGATCATTAGCACACTTAGAAAATACAATAATGTCATCTAGATAAATCAAAACATTGACATTGATCAAACCTTGGAAAGCCATGTCCATGGCTCTCTGAAAAGTGGCTCGACATTAGATAACCCAAAAGGCATTCTTTTGTAAGCATATGTTCCCCACTTAGTAGTGAAGGTTGTCTTGTATCTATCCTCTTCTTTCACCAAGATCTGGTTGTAACCACTGTAGCCATCTAGAAGAGAGAACCTTTCTGCACTCTGATATAGTTCTTAGAATTTGATCCATGGATGGTAAAGGATAATGATCCTTTAGTGAAGCCCTGTTAAGATCCCTGAAATCAACACACAACCTTATTTCTCCATTCTTCTTCCTCACAGTACAAGATTTGCAACCCATGAGGAATGCTTAATAGGAAAAATGATACAAGAATCAATAAGCTTTGTTAGTTCATTCTTCATCAAAATTTCAATCTTAGGATTAACAGGTCTTTGCTTTTGCCTTACTGGTTTGGAGTTAGGCTCTAGCTCAATGGTATGTTGAGCTAATTTTGGATCAAACCCTTTCAGATCCTCATACTTCCAAGCAAAAACATCAATGAATTCATTGCATAATTGAACAAAAGCTTGCTTTTCTTTTAAATCACACAATTTACCATGCTTTAAAAACTTCCCTTCGCTGATTTCTATGTCTCCATAGTTTTCTTGCTTGGTAGACATCCTGATTTTGTCTCCTTCAGCTGATCATCACTGTTAAAAATACTCTCAAGGGTTACCAATCCTTGGGGTAGCTGTTTGTCTTTAATTGCAAGATCTGATCACCATACTGCTGCTGCAATTTAGACTGATTTTTAATGAAAACTCAGCCTCTTCCTGAATAAAACGTACAATCTGTTCATCATTCTCAAACACTTGCCAATTAGTATCATTATCAGGAATTGAAGGTCTTACTACCACCTTAATATGCTGCTGATTATTCTTTCTTTTCATCTCATTAGGAATGTCAAAATCAGCCCCTATAGCTGCCAATCTATCAGCTTGTTTATTCTCAGATCTAGGAATTGACTGAATATTGAAAGCATCAAAATCTTCTACAAAATCCCATACTCTATGCTTATATGACTTCATTGAAGGATTCTTTGCAATGTTTAGATTTCTCACCTGATTTACAACCAACTCACTGTCACCAAATACCTTTAGATACTTAATTCTCTTCTTCTTAGCCCACTGTAAACCATGGATTAGTGCTTCATACTCAGCTGCATTGCATGAACAACTAAACTGAAAACGAATAGAAGAGAAATACTTTTGACCTTGGTGAAACCAAAACATTACCTCCACCTGATCCATTCTTGCTTCTAGAGCCATCAAAGTACAAACTCCATAATCCTGCATCAACCTCATCATCTTTGACTAACAATGGTAAAAAACATCTTTTTGATGCATGCAATAAACTCCTAAACCAAGCCTCTCTGATATATGTTTCTTCTGCATGCTTATAAGGATCAAAGCCATGATGATCAGTTCCCCACTCATCCAATTGTAGATCTGGCAAACTCTCGTAGTGGGGATCTGAATCATGATCATCTGGATGATCTGCTTGATCAAAAATAGTACAATTCACATTGCATGCATTAGGTACAAAAGGCTCAATATGAAATTTAGCAAGAGGCTCAGAATTGATTGTTACCTTTGTACCATATCTTGTTCTGAAAAACAAATAAGACCAATCGATGATAAATAACCTCCAATCTTAGCAGTAAAATCTCTAGATAAACACAAAGCAAAGTATGGAGGCAGATCTACAACCACAATATCCGAAAGATTGGAAGACTTGGACATGCATGCAAGCCCAACTTCTGATCTCTGATAATACCAACTGTTTTGGTGGTTGTGCCATCTAACTGTAATACCCCTTCGGCATGCGGCTCATATTTGAGTCCCAACTTATCTGCAATCTGCTTAGGCATAACTGTACTGCTAGCACCACTGTCAACCATGCAATTATGAACCAAATATTCATCAATAATCAAAGAAAGGTAAAAAGGAGGGGTTTACCAATTTTTTAACCTGAAAATCAGCCTTGGAAGGCTGATCTGTATTGGCAAGCACTTGCATTAGATCTATCAGAATGACCCTCTGAAAGTGATAACTTAGACAACTCATCTTGTAACATGCCCTTTTGACCCGGAATAGTCAACGTATCCCACATGGATATGTTTACGTGAGCCTTCTTCATCTGATCTACAATATTGAGAGAAGGGCTGCCCCCTTTTGCTTGTCCTTTTGCACACTTTCAGCCTCTTTCTCTTGAATTTTTGTGTTTCTAAGCTGCCCTTATGAATCTGATTTTTCTGTACTTTTTCCACATTAGGGGCAGCAGTAAACTTGTTAGCATTATTAGAAAATAAAGGAGATGAACCATGCAAACTATTTACCTCCTTGGGCTCTTCTACTGCTCTTCTTTTATACACCCTTGTATGTTGATCCTCTTGTTGCCAATTTACCAGATTTGCCTCTGGTGGCTTTGGTACTCTCTGTAGTAGAATCCTCTTGAGGAGGAGCCTCAACTGCCATAAGTTGTGGCATTATACTACGTGCCATCAAAACTTGATGTAACATTCCATCAGACAAGAAGAAGGATCATGCGAATGATTGCATGGAGCACACCAAAAGGGTTCTGAATAAGATTAGTTTGTATTGGAACAAGAGCCATAGATGTAGAAGAAGTATTAGGATCAACTTTAATGGCTGGAAGTCTGCTTGTAGGATATGTTGGATAGGAAGGTCTAGCAGATTGAAAAGGAGCCTGATATGGCCTCTGAGGTTGAGCAAGTTGTCTCTCAATAGATACAAACTTATTCCCAAAAGCTTGCAAGATCCCTTTTATTTCACTCCACTCTGAAGGCTGATTTGGATTAGCAACTGTTGGGCTAGCTACTGTTGGAATTGAGGGTGTATTGAAGTTGGTGGCTGAATAGTTGGAAAGATAGGCATAGGAGGCCTAGGTGCTAGTTTTCCAGCCTGTATGAGGTTATTTTCAGCTCTAATAGCTAGATCAAAAGCACCAGGAATTGAATCACCCCCATGGATTGAACTAGGACAGCGATATCATTGTTCAAAGATCTCAAATAATACAAGAAAGCATGCTCTGTTGAAGGCTTGATGGTACGGGGAATTCTTTCCCAAGTTCTTTGGAATCTCAAATTAAAATCAGACATAAACTCTTGAGGGGCTCTTTTGATTGTGCTCAATTGCTCAATCAAGGAAAGATGGTCAGATTTATCCTCAAATTGGTTACAAAAGGCTTTCCCTAATTCATCCCAAGTACTGATAGAATTGATAGCCAGATTTCGGTACCATTGCAAGGCTTTATCTTTGAAAGAAGCTGCAAGAAGTCTCATAGCTACATTTGCTTGGGTAATATTATAGATAGAGCAAAGATTTGCAACATCTCTGATGTGCTCTATGGGAGTGGTCGAGTTAAACCAGTGAAGAATGGTAAACTCTTTAGTGCAGAAGCAAGGATATCATTGTATACGGTAAGATTCAAAGGACTGCCATCATTAAAGGTCACAAAAGCTTCATTCCTAGGAACAACCATTAGGAAATCTAGGATGAAAACTTTGGGGTATTAGGCAATGGCTTTGGCTTATCAGATCTTGTAACAATATGGATTAGATCTATGAAATCTGCTTCTTCTGCAAGAATATAAAGGTAATTGAATAAATTCAAAAGGTATACCTTTAGCTTTTGACCTGGTGGTCACCTTTGGCATTAGCTTTTACTAGTCTGCAACCAGTATGTCTGTAGAAACCTTCGGAGTCGCCAGATGTTGAACCAACATCAATTCTTTGAATAATTTGTCCCACCGGGCGTGCCAAAAATTGTTGTCACCCAGAAGTGCACCCTGATTAGAGAATGATGAGCACTCTCTTTTCGTTGACAAAATTGGAACACCTCAAGGTTGTGGGAACCTATAACTGAGGTGAACCTCCAGAGTGGGCTGGTTCCCTGTGAATCACTGAAAAACTAAAAAATTGACAAGGAAAAGGGAGAAGGAATACGGAAAATGTAAATTGAGGTGATACACCAATGATTTGACACACACGTACTACTACATATAGAAAATATAGAGATCCACACACATGCACAACTCTAGGCTAATCTGCAAAATTAATTCAAAGGTTTAGGTAAGGGACAATAGTATAGGGAAGAAATTCCACAACAAAGCAATACAATACCCTAATAAACACGATGAATACTCAGAAAACCAGCGATATGAGAAGGCAAAAATGAAGCTTTTCTATTCAGAGATGCAAGTACAAGCTAGGATTGCTAGAGCAAAACAACTGGAAAGAGTGTATGTCTTTTCTTTACAAGAATAAAGCCTTTAAAGGCTGCTTCCCTTTGTTTCAGACCTCTGCTGCATGCAAAAATAAATATATTATTTTATTCATCTTCCTTTAGCCCTGCTAGCAGCATGCGTGAGGTGGAAAATAAATAAATAATATACTGCTATCAGCTGCCCATATCTGCACTTCTGCTGCTAATTTATTAATTAAATTTGAACCTCTTCCTTCACCTTTTAGCGTAGACCCTAAATCAGCATGCATGCAATTTTAATTAAATTGAATAAAGGTACCTCCTTTATCCCTTGCGTAGACCCTTGGTCAAACATGCAGTTTGCTATTCCTTTTGTCCTTTTGCTGACTGTTTTTGTCTTTTCCTGTTTTTGGCACTTTGTGCTTTTCTTTTGGCCTCTTATCCTCTTACGTAGACTTTAGGCATGCAGAAAGGTGTTTGAACAATTTTTAACTGTTCTTTGACTGCTGCGTGGAAGGACTGCTGTGATGAAGACTGGCATGCAACTGCCTGATAAAACAAATAAATATAACCTCCTTTGCTGTTGGAAATTGGCGCCACCTTTAGGAATAAATAGCAGGCAATAAAACTTATTTAATTGACCCTCAAAGTTCCCATTTTGGCGTAGAGTTCTATGCTAAAACAACGTTCATTGTGGGCCACAAGTTCACTTTTAACTGCTGTTCTGACTTCTTATTCTTAGCTGCCTTTATTTATTTAAAACTAGAACAATTTAAAAATAGAACAACTTTATCTCTTAATTTCTCCATGTGTATTTACCTTCAGCTGCCTCTATTTTTGGCGCGTATTCCCATGCATTGGATTTAATTCTCTGTGCATGCAAGCACTTTATTTTGGGCAGGTGCTATTTTTAGCATATGTTAAAAATAGCAATTTTTCCATTCACCCAATTTTCATCTAGAACACTATTTTTAGCGAATGCTAAAAATAGCATTCTCTAAAAATAGCATACCGCTAAAAATAGCCAACTTAAAAATATGGTAACAAGACCTTTGGCCCATTTTGTCTACCTGACGGCCAAAGGGTGTGCATAAGGGTGATTTAAGTCACAATAAATTATTATAAAGTGCTATAAAAAAGAGATAAAATTAAATTATTAAAGCACTTATATTAATTTATTTGGCTTAATAATAAAGGTTGTAATCTCTAGAAAGGTGCATAGGGTCTAAAATTATGTTTGTATCCTTCCTAGGGAGATTGGCGACTTGCCTAGAAGAAGGATAAAGGTTGTCTAGAAAGGAAAATAGGCCCATGCTAATTTTGTATCATTCCTATGCAAAAGTGCGACTTGGACCAAAGGAGAGTAATGAAGTTTAGGAAGGATAAAAATATATTTAATTTTGTATTCCTCCTAAGGAAATGCGACTTGGCCTAGGAGAAAGAACCATGCATAGAGAAGACCAACGTAGCTGATTGGTTTGAAAGGGGGTTCCCTATGGTCACTTTTCCTTTATAAAGGAGAATTCGACTTGGGAGAAGGCATCTCATACTCATTATATCAAATTCAGATTTGTGTCTCAAGCCTTGAGCTTCGCACAAAATTACCGAGGACGAAAACCTTCTTAGAGAATGTGAGGGATTTCCACACAGGAAATTCTACTATGCTTCATTGGTTTCTAGTTATTTCTAGCAGTATTTATTGAAGGATTGTAGCAGTTCTTTGTCAGAAAAATTGCAGCAGGGTTATCTTATTTTCTTCTTGTGAAGCGACCCATCTTTTGGCTAGTTCTCAGTGTTTTGGAGCTATTTCAGGTCTGATTTTCATTGCCATCGTTTGTACTACAATTTTGGGATTTAACTAGACATTTTCAAAATTTATGGAAGAGTTTGAGTGTTGTTTCAGTCCACAGTAGTCTGCAGCATTCTGAGGTATATTTCCAAGTGTATTTGTGCTCTAAAAAATCTGATTTCACCCAATAGTGTTGTGCTGCCATTTTGGGCTTAAAGGAAATTAATATCAGAATTTTTATGAGGGTTTTAAGGGTATTTCCAGTCAGATTTATATGCAGATTTCTGAGTTATTTTGCAGCGGCTATTTACCTTTAAAAGTTAGGTGTATTACATAGTTGGGCTTTTAAAAATATTTAAATCAGTTTATGATTGAAACAAATTTATTTGAGTGATGTTTGTGTTGGGTTTCCACTTAAACCCTGGTCGCATTTCTCTTAAAAATTCAGATCTGCAGTGTTGGTTTTTAGTTTGCGTGTTGTTTCAGCGGGGTTTCATAATTTCTCCATTAAGCTTTCAACCAAATATTAGTGGAGATATTTTAGTGGTTTGAGTTTGGATCCTTCCAGCATGGAGGGTTAGTTTGATTTGAGCCAATCCGCTGCTTTGTTGGGTAATGGTTGCATTCAGTGGTTTTGAAATCAGTTGTGTACAAGTCAGTTTGGAATTGGTTTGCCAATTTGGACAGCGAAATAAGGCATCTTGGGAAGGATGTCTAGCTACAAACAAGTGTGGAAAAAACTTGAACAATCACAACATCAGCTCATGCGTAAATTGCAGCGTTTAGATGATTCACTTTCAAAGTTTGGACTCTCTAAAGGATCATCATCACTTTCTATTCGCAAAGGTCCAACACCACAAGACAAAGAAGCGGAAGTGATTAGCATATTTGTAACATTCCCATTTTAAGACTTTAGAAACAAGGGAATTTTTTTTTTTTATATATAATGTTCTCTGTTCTAAATAATCATAATTTAGAACACACATTCCATGTCAATCAATCTCATAACAGATAACCATATGCAAGCTGTAAATGACTCGGTGAACTACCGATCTCTCATTTCATGACTCGGTTTCTAACCGATCTCTCATGTTAACTTAAGGTGTTGTATACTAAGTATACTTGGTTCTCTTACCCTATTTTGGGTATTGAGTGTTCTGTTTAAGAGACCTATCTGAATATTTGTTACCAATATTCATTTGAAATCCCATTTCTTAAACTAGGTGACATAGGACAACGCAACCAACAACTTGCGATACTTTGGCCAAAGATTTCCAACATACTGTTCATGTTACTATTCCTAGATGACATACTCGTCAAACGGAATACGTCCTTCACCCCACTCATTTGTTATCTAGAATGGTCTTCACTAACTCTGTCAGTCCCACTTGTTCGAGGTTTGACCATAACCCAGGTTAGCAACATAGTTTGGTATAAGGAACTAGTCGCGGTGACTAAGGGTACATAGGCATACCCAATCGACCTAAGTCAATTGGATGTGTCTAGTTACCCTAAGTCATTGTGAGTTACTCCTTGTACTAAGCCATATTCCTAACTTGACCTAGAGTAAAACTAAGATCAAGTCCAAGTTTATGTAGATCTAGATGATCCAATATTGAAGGGTGTTGCAACATGTCAACTGCAACATTGTATCCTTGTGAAGACCCAAGTCTTCATGAAGGTACAGTTTTGTAGTTGGCATGTGCCAACATCCGACATAATTACCCATCACGATGTACATACCCGAGCAAGAGGTTAATTATCCAAGTATTTTTCTTAATTAAAGTTTATTTATAGCAACCCTGTTGAACCCTAATTTCATTAGCCCTTAAGGTTGACATCCTCATTTGAGTTGATAATGTATTGCAGATATTTCCTGATTGCTTTGTTATTCATTAACTTCCTACTTAAGGGTTCAATTAATTAAAACAGAACATCAATTAGATTTACTTAGTATAACTCAACCATTCTTAGCTGTTTAAGTTCCACAATAGGTTCAATTATAATAGACTTCATTGAGATGAAGTCTAATTGATAAATGCTCATATTTTCCATACATTTGTTTTAAACCTATCAAGGTATTAATCAAGAGGAAGTGCACCTTCCTCTTTCTTGTTATGAGTTAGGGTTCATTGTACCCTTTACCATTACCCAAGTCATCATAATTAATTTGCACTTTCATGAACATCCTTTAATAAATCATAGAGACTTAGATAAAAGAACATCTATGCATGCCAACTCAATAGGTTGCATTCAATTAAGGGATAGTGTAACTAATTCCCTTCCATCTAACTTATTTAATGTCAAACTGAAAAGGATCCATTCAGATAAGAATAAGAGCAAATAAAGATAAGATTACCAATTTCCTTCACAGAATGCACAAGGAGAATGACACAACAAGTATAAGTAACTCTCAATCTTTTTCAATTCATCATGGTGAAATACACATTTTACAAGACCATGCATTTCAGACATATTTCATGTCAAACAACATCAAGCTCAATAAAGAAATACAACTTTTCCTCTTTCAATACATTTCAATAATGAATCATATTTCTTCACAAAAGATCCAGTCTTTAAGTAACAAGTAACATCATAAAAGTAATTGCCTTCCTTTATCACTTACGAAGTCCATCTGCAAAAATTGCTAGCACGGGTCAGTTCATTGAATTGAGCATGATAAGCACTAAGCATTAAAACGATGTGCTCTCAACTAACTGTTTCATAAAACAAACTCTGCTTTTATGAAACAGTAAGGCCAAACAGATAGATACATCATAAAACAAATAACAATCATAAAAGAAAGAACAAGTGGTCAACTAATTTAACATTTAGTAAAGATCATGACATAATTAGCACTCTTCAGCCATTGTTTACATAAGGGATTATATCAGATAAGTAATATTTCATCCTGATTACTTATCTCATTCTTACTAAAGGTACTTATAGTTTATTTCTTACTTCATTCCATCTAAATTCCAAAGAAAGACACTAACTCCCATATTTCCCAAAAATAGAGTTAATTTTTAAGAAGCAAAGAACCATCAAACTCAGCATTAACATGTTCCATCCGAAAACATCTACAACCAAGCTAATTCAACCTTCAAGAAAGGTTTTAGGTTGAGCCATCAACAACATAAAAGTAAGAGATTCCTATTTCAGATGCTACATCCAAATTTAAAGCCCAAGATATAGCCCAAGTCTTAAGTTAGGCCACAACAGGTTAGAAATAGGAAAGTATTTAATCGATTGCTTGCATTACACATTAGTCACACATTACCAAATATTGTTTCCAATCAACACAAGTCAAGGTGAATAAGTAAGGATTTTCTCCTACTACTCATTTACAATCCTATTAAGTAATAAAACTGAACCGAACAGTTCCTTAAACAAGAGTAACACAAAAGAGGGAAAGGACGAACTGAGAGAGAAACAACTCAGAACTTCCCTCTCAATTCGAGGAGGTCTGTGGTACCTTTCACCACTCAGAGAAGAGAGGACAGCATATAATCTCCTACAACTTTCAAAGAAAACAGCGATGAAAACCTTAACTCATAAGAGTAAGAGAGAAGGAAGTCACCACAAGAATGGGAGGAGATCCCATTATTCTTTCCCAAGCAAAGAAGTACATATCAGAATAAAAGACTGATACAGATCCAATCACAAAAATCCTTGAACTCTTGTTAAACATAGAAAACATGGAACTAAATGATACTGAACCGAATTATGTGACTGCAGTATGCAAGTCAGATACCAAAGATGAAGTTCTATCAGAATCAACAAGATCAGTAATAGTAGTGCTTTAGCTACATCAAGAAGAGATGTGTTTAAAAGAATTTGTTTAACAACATTACATGAAATATCAACAATCACAAGACATTCCAACTCATCCAATAGTTTCAGTCAATATAGCCAAAGCCTAATCATCCTATCCTAAGACGGAAACGATACAATCAGTAAAGTCGACTCATATTCCCACTTCACAGAGGTAAGAGAGACAGTCTTCGGATAGGAAGAAAAAGAACCCAATCAGTTTCGAACTCAATGAAGACGCAACAAGTAACAACATGACTTTGCTACAGGCGCACAAGTCAATCTCAAGAGAAGATTAGAAAACCGAATTCATTTCAGTCCATTCCTAATGACAGGTTCAACTGTACATACCCATAATTCACCTAAATATTCTATTCTCTCCATGCTATTCATAGATCAAAATAAATGTAAGGGTCTAGAAAACTCTTCAAGCTGAACCGATTGGTTAGTTCCTGAAGCACGAAATGTCATCCTAGAAAAGATGCATATACATTCGTTAAGTCTTCCCAAAAATCACGACAATATGGTTTTTAACAAACTTACTCTCAAACAGATTTAATCAGGAGGTTCGTCCAGATCAAGATCAGGTAATTCATTAACGAACCATCTTCTAACTTACAAGTAAAAACAACAAGGTCGACATCATGCAAGCTCAAGTAGGAGTTAACGTGTATAAATCAAATTTCCAAACCAGATAGAACCAACACTCGAATATATCTTTCATTATAACAGAACTTCTATTGTCCAACTTTAGGTCAGTCTTCCGAGAGGTTCACAACCCGAAATGTAAAAAGTTCAAAAAGAAGAACTCGTTTATTGTTATATTCAAACAAGATGAATCCACAAATCATTGAATCCAAGTAACCTTTTCCACACAGACTTCCACAAAAGTAACTAGATTCGAAACAACTAAAGTTTTAACTGAAAAGATCAGAAGAAGTATTTCATTCACTGTTGTTTCCAATCAAGTTTGAATCCGCAAAACAATGAATCCAAGCAACCATTTCAACACATCTCAATAGAAGTACAAGATTTGAAGCAACTAAAGATGCAACTAAGGATAATACCTTTCTTATCTCCTTCCAACAGAGGAAGACATACCCATATCGAATCTATAGCAAACAATATTTTTCCATAATCCATTTTGCATAGACAACAAGATTCACATAAATATGACATCATTCTAGTCCCAACAAAGTTAAAGCACGATTCACCACTATATTCAACAGGGCACAAACCCGCATTCCATTGTTATCTAACAAAGATTCTTCATCAAAAAAATACAAAGAACAATTCAAGCATGAATGTAAATAACCATCACAAAAATAAAAACCCATTTGTTTCCAAGAGCAGAGTTGTTTTTATGAAGACGTTTAGTAAAAAGCTAGAACAACTTAATGGGTAGAGCCTATCATGCCTGATAGAGCTTCTATCGATTCGCAGAAGGTTTCCAGCCGAGCCTCCCACAATCTCTTCCTTTTTCCAAGCAACGTCAACACCCAAACCTTCTTCTTATGCCTCTTATACCTCAACTGGATAAAAAATAGTCCAGAGGTGCCAAAAATAGCGAGGGATTGAAAACAAAACTGCTGGTTCGAAGAACCCAAAATCTCCATGCAGAGCAAAAATCGCCATGAGAAAAAGACCAAACAACCTCCCAAAAATCCGCTTGCATGTCTTCCAAGGCAGTTTCTTCGCCAAGACCAAGACTCATTAATGCAAGGACGGCCAACTCTCCCGCCTAAATCTCCATGCCACCACCATCCAAAATTGGTGAGCTCAATTTCAACTATTGCATGCATTTTTAACTTTAGTGATGATGTTAGCTAGGCATTCCCTCAATTCTCCATGCCTCCGCCAAAATTGGTAGTACCGAGTTCAATAAATTCAAAACTCAAATCACTTTAATGCCATAGAAACCGTCGCCACCGACTCCCAATTGCCATGCAACCCCTTAGGTTCCCTTTTAGCTTAGCATTAGTTTAGGTTAGATTGACATTAGATTAGGATTCAACCTTAGTCTAGGTAAATAGTATTTACCTTAGGTCATTCCAAACTTGCCATAATTAAACATGCCAACATAGGTTAAGTCATAACCCATAGTAGTTTAGTATTAGGTAATAGGTAATAGATAGGCCTTTTATTACCTTAGGTTATTTCCAAAACCCCACACCCATAAAGCATACAAACTTAGGTTAGGGTGCAAACCTGAATAGTTTAGAAATAGGTCTAAGGTAGGTCCAATTTACCTTAGGTCGAATCCGATTAGGATAGATCTTTACAACTTGGACTAAGGTTTTTACCTTAATAGTCCTGAAGTAGACCCTTATTCCTCTTACGCTGCTCAACGTTTTATAAGATATTTTACAAGAAGATCCAAGCTCATATTTTTACAAAGAAAAATGCAAAGCAAGGACACCACAAGAAGGGTCCATAAAAATTGTAAACATACAAAGACTCAGTCCCTTATTACCTTCCATTTCAGAATGTCGGTTTATCATACAGATCAGGTAAGAAGAACTGAAGCATACCTTGGATCAATGGAATTGATCCAAGGTTTTTTTGTTAACGTTAGATAAGTATGCAAACAACAATACCGGTTCACGACCTTTCAGAACACAAGGAAGAATGGCTTCATTTTCAAGTAAACAAAATCACAACAAAGTGAATCTCTATTCAGTAATGATTTATCCATTGCAAACATGATTACCAATAGTCAAAAGAATACACCTTCCTAAGACAAATCACATGTCAACGTTTGTAAGGTCGAGAGGAAATGAATCAAAGTAATAGTTTGTCAAAGATGTTTCAATATTTGAGGAGTATAACATCCTTCCTCAATATGTTATGGAGAATTTTCATTTCAAGGACTACATGGGCATACACCGAATCTTGGCCACAAGACTCGAACAGGCAGCAAGGAAGGCATATCACACTATAGCTTCAGAATTGTTTATGCATGGAAGGAATAGTGAATCTTCACATATGGTTGATACAACTCTTCATGAGAGTGCTTTGGTGTCTTCAAGTTCCAATGAGGTATGCAAAAATTTATATGATGAATTTGATAGACATGCTGATTCGACTCAGGAAGACATGGGAACAACATTGGGTAATGATTTATTTACATCATCCTTGCAAGAGGTTTCACTAGAAGCTTCTACTTTAGAGGCTAGCATAGAGCATGTTAGTGTTTTGGATAGCAATGACATGGATTCGTTGGGTGATCATAAGGCATCTTCTAATATGATAGTTAAATCCAATAATGTCACATCATCTACACATGAAGAAAAATCAGACTATAGCAGCCAAGGATATTTGGAACAAAAGCCTATGATTTGGGAAGCGGTTGATGATTGCAAAGAAAACATGGAGGAGGATCCCAAAAATCTGATTTGGGGCAGCGTTAATTTATCTTCTCACTCTCATGAGATTACAACCATTACACATGGAGAAATGAATGAAGAAGAGTCTACAAGCATGGGCACTCGAAGTACAAGTGTTGGATATGAAAATTCCACGGAAGATGCACTTGTGAAGCTTAAAGACATGGCAAAAGAGTATGATAGGTATTCTGATTTTTATGACAGCAGTCATATTTCTTTACTCCATCATGAGAGAATACTCCTTTCACATGAGGATGATAATACCATGGGGCCTTCTATAGGTGGCATTCAAGAATTGGGTGTTAAAAATGGGTTTTGTGTGATGAATTCAAGTCATAAGAATTCTGATTTTTTATATCAGACTTGGGAGGATGTGGAAAAGACACAAATTTTGTGTGATATATGGTCACAAAGGGCCAAGGAGGCTAAGTTAGTGGCTGCCCTTGCAAACCAGCATCCACAACAAGTCAAAGAACAAGTTCACCGCATAGATCAAAAAGGACATGATGAAGAGTATGGAAAATTGGGGGCATACTTGAGGAGGATTGTGGCACTTTTTATGAGTAAGTTGCATAAGCTCCTTTTGGCACACCTTGAGTAGTTTGTTATAGTGCATGTGAAGCCATTCAAAAAGCTTACACCTGATTTGGGATCCGGGATTGAGAAAATTTGCTACTTGAGATTGCTTGGGGGCAAGCAATCCTGGGAAGGGAGGACTGTAATGTCCCTCTTTTTCGGATAATTTTTATTGAAGACCTTTGGCCCATTTCGTCTACCCGACAGCCAAAGGGTGTGCATAAGGGTGACTTAAGTCACAATAAATTATTATAAAGTGCTATAAAATAGAGATAAAATTAAATTATTAAAGCACTTATATTAATTTATCTAGCTTAATAATAAATGTTGTAATCTCTAAAAAGGTGCATAGGGTCTAAAATTATGTTTGTATCCTTCCAAGGGAGATTGGCAACTTGCCAAGAAGAAGGATAAAGGTTGTCTAGAAAGGAAAACAGGCCCATGCTAATTTTGTATCATTCCTATGCAAAAGTGCGACTTGGACCAAAGGAGAGTAATGAAGTTTAGGAAGGATAAAAATATATTTAATTTTGTATTCCTCCTAAGGAAATGCGACTTGGCCTAGGAGAAAGAACCATGCATAGAGAAGACCAACGCAGCTGATTGGTTTGAAAGGAGGTTCCCTTGGGTCACTTTTCCTTTATAAAGGAGAGTTCGACTTGGGAGAAGGCATCTCATACTCATTATATCAAATTCAGATTTGTGTCTCAAGCCTTGAGCTTTTGCATAAAAATACTAAGGACGAAAACCCTTAGTTTATACCTCTAGAGGACGAAAACCCTCTTAGAGAATGTGAGGGATTTCCACACAGGAAATTTTATTATGCTTTATTGGTTTCTAGTTATTTCTAGCAGTATTTATTGAAGGATTGTAGCAGAGCTTTGTCAGAAAAATTGCAGCAGGGTTATCTTATTTTCTTCTTGTGAAGCGACCCATCTTTTGGCTAGTTCTCAGTGTTTTGGAGCTATTTCAGGTCTGATTTTCATTGCCATCGTTTGTACTACAATTTTGGGATTTAACTAGACATTTTTAAAATTTATGGAAGAGTTTGAGTGTTGTTTCAGTCCACAGTAGTCTGCAGCATTCTGAGGTATATTTCCAAGTGTATTTGTTCTGTAAAAAATCTGATTTCACGCAATAGTGTTGTGGTGCCATTTTGGGGTCAAAGGAAATTAATATCAGAATTTTTATGAGGCTTTTAAGGGTATTTCCAATCAGATTTATACGCTGATTTCTGAATTATTTTGCAGCGCGATTTACCTTTAAAAATCAGGTTTATTGCATGGTCGGGCTTATAAAAATATTGTAATCAGTTTATGATTGAAACAAATTTATTTGAGTGATATCTGTGTTGGGTTCCCACTTAGACCCTAGTCGCATTTCTCTTAAAAATCCAGATCTGCAGTGTTGGTTTTTAGTTTGCGTGTTGTTTCAGCTGGGGTTTCATAATTTCTCCATTAAGCTTTCAACCTGATATTAGTGGGGATCTTTCAGGGTCAAACGTGCGAGGAAATGATTGCTTCATCTTCAATAATTAGTATAAGTCCATCCATGCAAGAAATCATACCATACATTCATCAAAACATATCCAACATGCTCATGATACAAGTTGCCTAGGGCTAGATAGAAAGATATCAACTCCAAATTCCTTGAGATATTCAATAATTCCAAATATCCTTGGTTGAGGGTTTTTGTCCGAAGACAAGTTCCACTATCAAGGGTAAGTTCCACTATCAAGGGTTTTCGTCCTTGAAGTGGTCTCAAACAAGGGTTTTCGTCCTTGATGAGAGAGAGGAAAGGTACCACCTTTACCCAAAAGAAATAATAAGATTCAACATATCCATCAAATGGCCAAGCAACCTCCTTTTATAACAATAAGGGTGCTACAATTCAAATGATGGCCAACCTTATAATAAGTACCTTTTAATTATCTAATTTGTATTTGGAGCCTACATGCTCAAAATATTTTATATTCTAATTAAATAAATTCTTCTATTGGAGCGTTTGGTTTCCCAATAGGAATACATTAATGATAATATCTACTTAGAGAATGTTATCCAAGTCTTCCCCTTGCTTCTTTCCTTAAAGCCACGGGGAGGAAGAATGGATTAAGGCCTTCAATTCCGCTAATCTTCAAAAAGGGACATGACAAGATAATTCCCATTTCGGCGCTTGCCAAAAGGTGAATAGTGCATGCTATATCAGGGCAAGCTTGCAGTCACGTATACGAATTCAGACCAATGAAAGTGGGACTAGAGGGCGCGATCATTAATCCATATCTTAATCCTTGCAACTCATTGTTAGTGGTGGTAGCATTCTTCACCTTGGTGTCATTTGGTGCCATAAGCCCCTAATGCGAATTAACAGTGGAGACCCTCCTTTCTTTGAATCTACGATGGTTTCATGCTTGAGCCTATATATTACTACACCTTGAAAATGGATTTTTTTGTCATGTGATAACCCAAACTCACTCATCAACAATTGCCTCTTCAAAGCCAACCAAGTGGGCCCTGTTTATGACACAATGAATATGCAACCGAGGGTGGATAAATGGCCATAATCCACGCTGCAAGTAAATCAATGAGGGTCACCAATTTGTAGATGGCCAAGTGTGTCCCATCACTGAATCGAAAAATGATCAAACATGTATCATAAGTCTTGTTGTGGCACCGCATGAATGTTCAGGTTTAACATGCTACATTTTTTTTTGAACAGCGAAGGCTCAACCAACAAATGAGATTGTCTATTTACTCGATCAATGATCGTTGCTTATTCAGGCATGTGATTATGGACCCCAGTGTTCAACTGGTGAACAAGCAAATTATAACTTCATGCTTCCCCTTTCTTGTTCGGGCATTTGGACATAACACAACAAACCCCTCATGTTGATCAAAGAACATTCGGAGGAGGCGTTTCAACAGTCAAGATGAACTATAAATCAGATCAATGCTCATTGCAAATTCAAATTTAGACAAGTGGGTCCCAACATTCAATCAAGGATTATCAGATAGTCATTATGTGATCTAGGTAGATTTGAGACATTCCAATAACTTGCGGCATCATGATGTTG
Source organism: Taxus wallichiana var. yunnanensis (assembly GCA_018340775.1). Taxonomy (NCBI): domain Eukaryota; kingdom Viridiplantae; phylum Streptophyta; class Pinopsida; order Cupressales; family Taxaceae; genus Taxus; species Taxus wallichiana. The sequence continues at coordinate 336,193,834 of CM031236.1, forward strand.
CTTCGTGCTATGATCTAACTTCACTAGTGGATTGAACATCATGCCATGTATACTTGTGCATCATGCAAGGTCCCAACTCCCTCTTTGTGGTATTACCTAGTTCTGCAGGACTACAATGTCAGTATTTGTGCATCCTATGAGGTCCTCACTCCCTCTTTGCGGTTCTGCAACATTGCAGTGTCAGTACTATACAACACAGTTTTGTGGTAACACCAACTAAAGATAATTCCAATAGCTTCATGAATTAGGAAGTTGCTCTTATTTCAATAGTTCCATTTGGTCTAATCTTTATTCATTTTGTAGATTGCAATCCAAGTTGAATTTTTGAGTCTGTTTGAAATATATTGTATATTGGTTTGTATTACACGTTAGCAGTGGGTTTTGTGCTGTTAGCTACCGAATAAGCTATACCACTGATTTGGGATCCGATCCACTTCCATTGCCAACTCATTCAAGAAAATCTTAAAATTGAAATTTTACCATTGTTTGGGTGGAGTTGGCTTAGTGGTTAAGAAAATTCTTGGTGCATCTAGCTGATAGCCAGGTTTAATTACTGGAGGGAAATGTACATAGATTGGTTATGGTTCGTGGTGTGGTCATAAATAGCATCAACACTTGGCTCATTATTCTTGGAGAAGTTGGCTGCAACACGTCTCTATTAAACATGTTGAACTTTACACTGATAACAAAATGATGGTAACCAATTGCATTAACTTTATGGTAAACTATTAAGCATAGACACCGTTTGACTACCTAAATACTTGACAGAGACTAAACATCACCTGGCTTTTTATTAATGCCTGTCTAAGTTCTCTTTCTGCATGGATGTTTGTAAGGCCTTATGTCAACAAACTGTCAACTATCTGTAAGGAATGCTTGGCATGTAGTAGATGTGCACCTGGTGTTTAGTTATCGACAGGTACCATAGCTGAATGTATGTACTTACAGAGAGAATTTCTCCAATTTTCTGCATGAATGTGAATGCCGATATGCCACGTTTAAAGTTGTTTTCTGCAAAAGTAATCAGGTAACGGTCCTCAACAAAAAATCCCAGATATTCAATCGATATTTCACGTCTTAAAAAGCTAGATGAAAACTGAACATGCATTTTAATTGTTGCTCAGTGAGGACTGTGGAAAACTGAACCACCTGCATGTACTTGTTGTCACCCAGAAGTTGCACCCTGATAGAGAATGGTGTGTGTACTCTCTCTCCTATTGACAAAATTGGAACACCTCAAGGCTGTGGGTAACCTATGTCTGAGGTGAACCTTCGAGAGAGCGCTTGTTCCCTTGTGAATCACCTAAAAATTAAAACTTTGACAAGGAAAAGGGAGAAGGAATGCGGGAAATGGGAAATAAGGGTGATACACCAATAATTTAACACATGCATGTAACTCTGCACATAGAGAAATCAAAGATCCACACACCTGCACAACTCTAAGCTATTTTGCATAATAAATTCAAGGGTTTAGGATAAAAGGACAGTGGTAGAGGGAGTAAATTCCACACTAAGGCAATACAATATTCTATCAAACACAATGAAAAATCAGAAAACAACAGTATGAGAGGGCAAATGGAGCTTTTTTATTCAGAGGTGCAAGTACAAGGCTAGAATTGCCAAAGCAAAACAGCCCACAGTGTGTATATTATTCTTCTACAATAAAAATCAGCCTATATGAAGATGAATCCAACTCTGCCTCCAATAATAGACTGCTGTGTCTGAACTACTGTTCCTTTATTTTTATTTTATTTATTTCTTTTCATGCTCAGCGCATGGGCTGACTGCTGTATTTTTTATTTAATTTTATTTCCCTTTATCCTCCTTCATGGCGCCAAACTTGGAAGGAACAGCAGTTGCTTGTAGACTGATTATTTTAATTATTCATTGTCTCTCTTTATCATCCTTGGTGCATGAGCAAACAGCAGTTCCTTTTATCTAATAAATATTTCTTTCACCTTTCAATGCTGGGTGCCAACATCCAAACTGACTGCTGCTTGCATGCTATTTAATTTAATTTAATTTGACTTTTCCCTTCTCTTTTGGCACAGGTTTTGTCCTATCTGTTATTTGTCTCTTCCTCATGCACTTTGACGCAGACTTAGAAGGGACAACAATTCTTTTTTATTTGTTTTTTTCATTTTTGTCTCATTCATGCACATGGGACAGCACTTATATTTATTTAACCTTTATCTCCTCTTTTGTCCCTTGGCGCCACAGACCAAACAGATCAGCATGCATGACTGTAGACCGATTATTTAATTTATCTTTTCCCCTCTTGGCGCCACTTCAAAATAGGAACAGCATTTACCTTTTAATCCCTTCCATTTATTCTTTTCTTATCCTTTCATGCATTCCTAAAAATAGAACTAAACTTCTATTTTTAGCACTTCTATTTTAGCCAAACTCTTTTTTAGCCAATTGCTATTTTTAGCCAAACGCTATTTTTAGCCATTCTAAAAATAGAGCTGAACTTCTTGGCGTGCAAAATATGGTAACAATACCAAAAATGGTATTCTATAAAGGCTTTACGGTTTTGATAAAGTAATGCGTAAAATCTGTGTGTTTTCTAATGACGGCTAGATGTCCATCCGCCCTTAATTATAAAGGTTACTCCAATGGGGGCTAGGTGTAAACAAGCTATGCTGACTATAGTATTGATTTCAAGTTTTAGATCACATTTTCAAACCTAAGCTCCATGTGATTACATGATTTATAGAGATATATCTCATGCTTCCAGAGGTTCATTGATGTGGGTCTTAATTATAGACATTTTTACTTATTGGGGAATGGTGTTTCAAAATATTTCTTGGTAGGTACAATTTTGCTCAGTAAATATTTTTATCTAATTTTGATGTAGACCCTTTAAATTTGCTGCTTGTTGTGGTGGGAAAAATATACATTTGTGGTAATAAGGATTCTATAAGTTCATTATGATTATCAGTAGGGTTAATAAAGTTCTCTTTTCAAGTAATTTTAGCTACAAAATAGTCTTCTCGATTTTTTTTTATTGTTTTATTTTCGTTCATCAAAATGAAAAGCAAAATTTGTTAAGGGGAATTAACAGAAGTACCCAGTAACTGATTAGCTAAACTTGTCTGATTGTTAAGCTTGTCAATTAGATTTTACGCGCTATTTATTACAGAATGTCCTTGCTGATTAACCCGTGCACCTGCAGACTCGACAAAACCAAATTCTATGCAATTGGGGCAGGGCTGTTTACCAGTGTCACTATTGCTTTGTATCCAATATCTGTTGTTAAGACAAGGCTGCAGGTTACTGCAAGACAATCTTCAAATCCAACTGCTATCTCAATATTTAGAAATATATTAAAAGCAGATGGAATTTCTGGGTTGTATAGAGGTTTTGGTACTGTTGTTACTGGTGCGGTTCCTGGCAGGATAATTTTTCTAACTACCTTAGAGACAACAAAAGTTGGTGCTCTTAGAATCACAGAAAAGCTAAATTTACCTGAGCCAACACAAGCTGCAATAGCCAATGGTGTTGCTGGAATGATTTCATCACTTGCTGCGCAGTCAGTTTTTGTTCCTCTTGATGTGGTAAAATTTACAACTGTTACCTTTGTTTTCTATATCTAGGCATTACATTGTGTCTTCCCGGAAATGGAAAATGCACATATGTATTCTGGTTAGACAAAAACATCCTCATTGGTTTGTTAAAAATGATCCAATCAATGGAATCTTATGTTAAAGAATTGAATTACAGTAACATATATGTATTGAACTACTGCCTTTGGCTTTTGCAATAGCTGTTTGCTGCTTTGAACAGAATTTCCTAGATCTTGCATTTCATGCATCTATGATTTTAAGGTTAAATCTATAGAGGAAATATTGAAGAGAATTATTATCTGTGCTTTTATGTCATTAAATAAGTAATATTGAATCCCCAATAAAGGGTTAAGTAATACCAGAGAGGGAAAGGTAAAGGTCCTTTGTCCCCCAAACCTTGGTGGATAATTTTTTTGACGGGGCTGCAAAAGGCAACCCATGTCCTGCTGGAAGCAGTGGAATCTTCCATGCTGCTGGGGTCAGCTGCTTCTGAATTTCTCCCTTGATATTGGAAAGGACATTAATAACATGGGTGAAGCAAGAGCTCTTGTAAAAGAGTTGGAGGTAGTGGTGCTGAAAGTTTGGAAGAAGCTGATTATTGAGGGTGACTCAAGTCCTCATCAATGCAGTTCAAGGTTAGGGCATTGAAGTTTGGTGAATTTAAAGTTTAATTGAAGAAACTAAGTGGCTTTGCAAAAAATCAACAAGGTTGAGATTAAGAACATCAAACGAATGTGAATAAGGCTGTTGATTGGGTAGCAAATGGTGGAATTGGTTTGTAACCAGTTTCGTGCTGTCCTGACATAATTTGGCTCCTTCCATTGCCTAATGATTTTTAACGTATCTTGGTCAGGCATGCTTCCTTGGGAAGGTTGCAAGGTAAGGTTACATATGTAGATATAATAATAAACCAAGAAAAGAAGAAAAAGAAAAGAAGGGGGTGGATAAGAGAAGGGTTATGTAATTGGAATGATTTCGGAAATATTAGTGTTGAAGTGCTTGGGGGCTTTACTATCAATCTTTTGGATCTCATTCCCTTTACCCCGTCTCCGCTTGTCTTGTCACCCTCGAATGGTGCAGCTGGGGCTTCTCTTGACACTCATGAAATGTAGCACCCTCTCACCATGATTTCTGTTCATTAATAATTTCAATGCTTGTGCATGAGAAGGAACATTTGAAAGGTGGAATCTGTGGGTGGTGGTGCTCAACATTCTGGAGGTGCCCGTGGCTGTTAAGGTTTTCAGGTATGGTTTCTTTGGCTGCTCCTCTTGTCCATCTTTATCTTCGCTGTCTTTTGGCAAACTGGATATGGGATGGTAGTGGGTGGTTTCTCCCGAATTTGGTGGGATACTAGGATTGGCAATTTTTTCCTTTCGTTTCTGGAAATTTGAGGATGAGGGCGAGTAGGAGGATTTCTTCTTTCTTTTTGGGGAATGGTTACGAATTTACGGGGATCATTCTCCTTATCCCTGTCGCCTTAAGGCTCTTTGCTGTACATATGCTTTAGTTAATTTTTAATTTGCATGCATTTGCTCCACCCTGTGGCTGCTGGGTTTGTGAGTTGCTGGGAAGGGATGGGGGCATTCTTTGCTGTGCATATGCTTGTGTTACTTTTTTACATCTAGACTGTTTCGGTATGGGTACGGATATGGATATGAGTACGGATACGGTACGCTGAAATGGCAAATTTTTAAAAACCTCGGGTACGGTATGTTGTGGGTACGTTCGTACAATATATTTTAAAAATAAAAAATAAAAATATATATAAAAATTTAAAGAAAACAACAAGCTTATAGTCTCAACAACCTATAAAATATTAGAAGCCAACAACAAGCTTATAGTCTCAACAACCTATAAAATATTAGAAGCCAACAACAAGCTTATTATGAATTAGAAGCCATCTAAAGCAAGATTTCTTTGACTGAATACAAGAAGACCACAAAACATTAAATCTATGAGTCCATCTACTAATGGGCTCACAAACATTCCACTTATTGTTAAGGCCTAGGGAAAGGTTTGGGGAGAAGGCAATCTTTTCATAGAGTTGTTTGGAGGTAGCCTCTTGGAGAAGGGGCCCTTTGAGCCACCTCATAGTATCCCAAAAGTCATTCTCATCCTCCATAATTAGTCCAGTAGAGGGAGCTGTGAAAGCATTTCTGAGCATTGTATACATTCTGAACTGAGATTGAGGAAGCTTATAGAAAGCTTTAAGGTCTGTCCATTCCATCCACTTCCCAAATCTGTACAAGTCATGAGATATTTTAATTCCTTTCTCAAACCAAAGGAGGGTAGAGCAGCCTCTTGTCAAGGCAAGGATCTTGTCATTATATTTCAGATTCGACAAAATCGATTTGTAGGCTTGGCACCTAGTGTCAAAGGAAGAGAAGATAGGCTGCCCAACCACCAAGTGCTTCACTTGTTCCCATGCCTTCCAAATTGACTGAAGAATAAAGGACCCATGAGGAGCAATAAGAAAGTACCCAAATAGTAAGTCAACCAAATGAAGTCATTTTCATCTCTCTTGACCCTTCGGAGCCTATTGGCAATATTGAATCTCACACGAACTTTCCAAGGTTCAATTCCAGTCAAAGCCCTCAAGTTTTATTTATTTTTTTGCACTTAAAAATTAAAAAACCATGTGGGTACGTACCCACAGGCCTGGGGTATGTCCACTTATTGTTAAGGCCTAGGGAAAGGTTTGGGGAGAAGGCAATCTTTTCATAGAGTTGTTTGGAGGTAGCCTATTAGAGAAGGGGCCCTTTGAGCCACCTCATAGTATTCCAAAAGTCATTCTCATCCTCCATAATTAGTCCAGTAGAGGGAGCTGTGAAAGCATTTCTGAGCATTGTATACATTCTGAACTGAGATTGAGGAAGCTTTTAAAAAGCTTTAAGGTCTGTCCATTCCATCCGCTTCCCAAATCTGTACAAGTCACGAGATATTTTAATTCCTTTCTCAAACCAAAGGAGGGTAGAGCAGCCTCTTGTCAATGCAAGGATCTTGTCATTATATTTCAGATTCGACAAAATCGATTTGTAGGCTTGGCACCTAGTGTCAAAGGAAGAGAAGATTGGCTGCCCAACCACTCAGTGCTTCACTTCTTCCCATGCCTTCCAAATTGACTGAAGAATAAAGGACCCATGAGGAGCAATAAGAAAGTACCCAAATAGTAAGTTAATCAAATGAAGTCATTTTCATCTCTCTTGACCCTTCAGAGCCTATTGGCAATATTGAATCTCACACGAACTTTCCAAGGTTCAATTCCAGTCAAAGCCCTCAAGTTTTATTTAATTTTTCGCACTTAAAAATTAAAAAAACCATGTGGGTACATTGTGGGTACGTGCACCCACAGGCCCCTGGGTACGCCCCGGTATGGATTTCCGTGCACTTGAAGTACTGTGGGCACGTGGGTACGTACTCTACAATGTACCCACAACGTACTGATTATTTCAGCATGCAGTATTTGGTACGTATTAGGCCCGGTATCGGGGGTACTTGGCGTTCCGTGTAGTCTAGATTTGCATGGATTTGCTCCACCCTAAGGCTGCTGGGTTTGTGAGTCGCTGGGAGGGGATGGGGCCTTCCCGTGGCTTGTCTCTGCTATTCTTCTGCTCGGAAAGTCTAAGAGGGGATTGGGAAGGGCACTATCTTGTTCTTGCCTCTGCTCCCGGCTTTGATTTCTCTAATCCCTCTTTTGCATCAAGTGAACATGTGGCAAGAATGGCAAGATCAATAAAGAAGGAAAAATTGGTGGAGCAAATGATGGAGCCGAATCATCCAAGAAAAAAAGGAAATCAAAGGGCTAAGAATATAATTGGAGAGGATGTGCGATAGGCTCTCTAAGTATGTCTCCCATGAAATCCATAATCACAACGTGAGAATTTGGATAAAGTAAATGTGAAAGGTTGTAAATGGAAAATGTGGAGAGTGATGACATTGGGAAATTGATAAAAAGAATGGTGTTGGATCCAGTGGCACACCATTGGACAACAGAATGTTTTCGATGTGGCTTAGTCGCTCAATGTTAACCTCCTTTCTAATTAAGCTAGCACCTACTCTTTTTGATGCAGAACATACTTCAAGTGGAGTGTACAATGAATTACTTGGGAGCAGAAATCATACATCACCAACATTTGTTGTTAGATGGTCGAGAGGGCTTTGAGAAAAGGACTGTCCCAAATTGGTGAGAGACCGATCTCTCCTCTTTCTAATGATGATGTCTTCAATCCTCCTATGTGTTGTCTTCCTCGGAGGATGAAAGAGGAGGTAGGGAGGTGACCCTCGAAGATATAATTGATGTTTTTAAGGTCTCGTTCGTTGTATTCTGGTTGTCGAAATTGTAATAATTTTTTTTCGGCAAGAGATGGGCCAAACATGTAATTTGTCCTTGCTTGTTTGTGGTATGAATTGGTTGCATTTTCCTTTTCTAGTATAAAAGGTTTTAAATGTGATACTAGTTGAAGATCTCAAGTGGTTTGTAATTTTCAACACTATTACGTGTAAGTGCCTTACTAGCTAAAATAATACACAATCTCGATTCTAAGAATGTACAATAAATAAAACTAAATCAATGTAATGTCCCTTTCTAGGGCTTAAACCAAAAATAAGGGTTTGGCCACAAACCCTAATAATCAGATCTAAAAATACACCAATACCCAACTAAAAATAATCTGATTTTTAATGTGTCAAGAGATCCAACAATATTAGAAACCCTGGCAGCGAACTGTACCAGCACTTAGGAACAATCATTCACATGTAATATGGATTGAAAATTAACATAGAAATATCCCAAATACTCAATAAATCTAGCAAGATGAAATCTGGAGCAAATATGTATTTTATAAATTTATTTCAAGTGCAAATATAGCTGAAACTTCTAAAATTCATAACTCCATCAATACTTGGAGTTTCAACACAAACCAAAGCTCAAAATGATCTTGAAGAGACCAACTATCCAATGAAAGTGAAATCACAATTTTCCAACCATGAAAACCGATTGAAAAGTGATCCCGAAATCTCCAAATGGGTAGATCAAGCTGGAAATGAATGTGGCAGCCCCCAAAAGTGTGCCCTAGCTGAAGTAGGAGTGCCCTAAGCATGGATAAACACCTTGGTGTTCCAGAAATCTGCCAATTAAGTCTACTCGTGACTCCCGTACGAAGCCACCAATGCAACAAGTGAGGGTTCCATCCCCAAGTGTTCTGACTATTAAGGGTTTCGTCCCCAATAAGATCCAATGAGGGTTTTCGTCCTTAAAGTTGAGCCACACCAAAGGTCTTCGTCTTCAGTGGAGAGTAGGGCACACCGTGCACAAACCCAAGATATCAATCTTTGAAATAAACATGCATAACCTTTCTTAGTCCATTTGATCCACCTTTATATCTTCCTTTTTGGCGCCAAGGATGAATTAGAAGCCCAATGCAATTTTTAATCTTCCCTTAAGAAGACCGACCTCATGCAAGTGTATTTAATAATGCTTTTTATTTTATAATAATAATATGAAGTTGTCCTAGGCCCAACTTAAAATATAATTATTTGGCTAGAAAAGGCCCAACTTAAAATATTGAATTAATTTTTTTAATGTAGAAAAGGGGACATTACAATCTTCTCCCTTCCCAAATTTGCTTTCCTCAAGCAAAATGCAAGTCCCAAATGGTAATGTTGTCCCAAAAACAGCTGTAACCTTGCAATTTTTCTCTCAAAATCAGAATGTTAGTGGTTGGGAAACCAGCTGTAAGGAAGGTCTCCATCCTCCTGGATGCCACACTATGGAGCCCTAGTGGAGTTGGAAATAGAGCAATCAGCCCTAGAGTCCAAATTGATAAGTATATATGCCAAAAAGTGATGTGCAAATGAGCCAATGGACTCCTCTTATACCCTTTAGTTGGCACCAAGAGTCATAAGGGGTAATGACTGACCTCTTAAGCTTGCTTTATCTTCTATTTCCATGTTGGAAACTCTCCAACCTTGCCGACCTCATAAGGAGCTTACTTTATCTTTTAATTTCATGTTGGGAGCACTAGAACCCAACCGACTTGACCTACCTTGAAAGGCAAAACACAAAATAAAAACATAAATATGAATAAAGAAACTGAAATATAACTCAAGTTCTTCCCTTGTTCAACTTCTTCTTGCCACGGAAAGGAAGATGAGCAAGAAGCCTTCAATTTATATTATTTCGAAAAAGGGGACATTACAGTCTCCTTCCCAAATTTGCTTGCCCTCAAGCAAAATGCAAGCTCTGGATCCCAAATAATTCTATGTGGCTCCTTCTTTGATGTACCTACACATGAAGCAAACATATCAAAGAAAACATGAGTGTTTAACAACACTTTTACAACCTCTTCATCATGCCGTAGGGACATGATAGCTAGCTCCCTTCCTTTGCTTGCCATCATCTCATAATTTCCATCAATTGATGGATTCCCCAAACTTTGGTAATGCTGTCCCAAAAACAGCTGTAACCTTGCATTTTTCTCTCAAAAATCAGAATGTTAGTGGCTGGAAACCACCTTAAATCAGCCACAAATATGCCAAGGTTAGTAGTAGTTTGGAATTTCTTCAACCTTATAATTGGAGGCTCTTTTTTTGTGTCTCATAAGTAGGAAAGTGGCTGGAAAAGTTGTGAACAACAGTTGAAAAGAAGGTACAACAGCTGTAATCATGACTTCTCTCCAAAAATTTCCATACTATCAATGACATGGGGGTTGGAAACACCCCAACTTTGATGGAATATGCCCCAACAATGCCCAAGAACAGCCATTTACTAACTCCAATGATTGAAACTACTTGTATGACAACAAATATAAAAAGATCATATTGCTTACCCACTTTCCACATCCAACATCTTGCTGCCCCGGCAATGGTGACTACCTTTATACCTCTGTTTTCGAGTGTGAAGCTTGGTTCCAAGAAGTGATTCGCCTTGCATTTCCAAAGACCATCTGGATTCTCCATGTCATAGCCATCTTGGACTTGACTCAAACCAGCTCTATATCTATGACTGAAAGTGGTGTTTTTCACCCCATTAGGCTCTTCAAAATTCACTTTATGATAATAAATATTCTTACCAAGTGTGAGCAACCTTCGTTGTGGAAAATTTTGAATTGCAAGTGCCTTACTTGCTGCCCCAAAACAGCTGTCCTATGTTGTTTCTTCTTGCCATGAATTCTGATTTCTTCAGCTTTGTCACAAAATTTTAGTTCTTCATTATGAAAGTTGAGGGTGGACTTCCCCAATGTTTGCAACCACTGAACCCCAAGAACAATTTCAACATTAGCTAGTTCAATAACCAAAAATTCACCACATACCTCATGATCTCCCAAGAGAAGTGACAGCTGTACTATTTTTCTTGCACAAGGTATGAGGGTGCCACTCCCAACAAGCATAGTGACCCCTTGGTTATGAAGAAGACCCTTCTCCCGGAATGGTTGATAAGTATGTATGTCATGCACCCAAACAAGTATGCTGCCCTTTCCCCTTATTCTCCTAACCTTTTTCTCAAACATGGAACTATGGGTCAGCCCCTCATCAATAAGAAAATCAGAATTGTGATCCTTCTCTAGATGATCCCAATGTAACAAAGACTTAGCAAAAGAGGGCTGCAAGGAGTATCTATTGGGAATAGAACCACTAGGCTTACCTTTCCCAAGAGTGATTTTTGACATTTTCCTTACACCGGCACATACCAAGATGAATTTTCCCCAAGTACTGATTTTGAAGTGGATGATTCTCCCTTTCTCAAGCCTTATAACAACACCCATACCTTTATCATGGTGATGTCTCACTAGTGGTGCCATAGGAAGATACAACAAGCATGAGACATGGTCACCCTTCCTAACCAGTGGTGCGTGATGACAACATACTTGAAATGACAAATTGGCCAGCAAGAGAAATGGAATATTCACATACCATGGGCTGCTCGTGATGTCTTTATGCTTCAAAATCTCTGAGTTTGAATCAACACTCTTCATTTGCATGATTTCTTCACCAAATGGAATCCTTTCCTTCTTGCATTCTTCCCAAATTTGTTGGTGCTTGTCTTGGGTCACCTTAGGCTTCTTATTAAGGCTGGGAATTCCATTCATTGACCTCCTTTTGACTGCTGTTTGGAACAGTCCAGCCAGCTGAAAATTATCAACAACTCCCAATTTTTGTAACCCAAGCTCTCTCTCTTCCCACTTGGTACCCTTCATCTTCACAATGCGGTTAGAGTATTCTTTATGATGACCAAAATATTGCAAAGACATAGCATGAAGGTGATGTAGCAATTCCTTAAGAAGATGATGAAATTGCTTACCATAGGTTGCTGTCCTGAAATTTCCAGTGAACTGAAAGTGATTATAGGCACCGGAAAATCACTCTCTTCATATATATGGCCTCCAACAAGGTCACCCAAAAGTCTTGGCCCATTGACCCTATGCAATTCTGATTTGTCTCCATTCTTAGCATCATGAAGACTACCCATTTGCTGTGATTTGCTATGGAGCATCAAATTTGCCCCAAGGTCCTATTTTTCAACAAATTGCCTATGAGTGTAAATCTGAAATGGCATGATAGGAAGCAACAAATCAGAAATATGGTCATCATGGTCATACCTTGGGCTGCCCACAAGGAGCTCACCCTCCTTTGCCTTCGCTCCTTCAACAACTGAAGATCTTTCCGCCTTGACTCCTTCCATATTTTCTTGACACATGTATGGAACATCATCATGGTTCCGCTGAAGTCAAGAACACCGTCAATTTGCCTTTATTGATTGTTGTTCGGAAATTTCCAGCGAGCTGATTATCATCATTATCAGCCAAAAATTTGGCTTCAACCACCAAATTCTCCACAATTTTGCAAATCGAATTTTTCTTTTTTCCTTGGCTCATGCTCCATGACTTCTTCCTCTTTCTTTGGAGATTTTGTTGCATCAAAAACCTTCTTTGGTTCTTCATCTAGCAACACCTTTCCATGTCCTTCAATGTGGTCTTCTTGGGACTCCACCTCAAAACCCTCTTGCAGATCTGATTTTCCTTTTTCTTCTTTCAAGAGAAACCCCTTTGGGTTTGGCTCCTTGGTGTATTCTTGTGGTCTAGGGTTTAACCCTAGCATCTTCATCCATGTTCTGGTTGTCCCTTGTTGGAGCCATCAAATGTGGAGAGTGCCACCTTCCCCAAAGCATTTTGAAAATTTCTTTATGGCGCATGAGGTCTAGGCTCTAACCTTGACCTTCCCTTGCTTACCCCTATGAATTCGGCAAGCGAAATAGCATCACGGATCTCATTCGGAAGAGCCCTATATTCTTCATAGCTAGCCACAATGTTGTGACCCACTGAATGCCGTGTTTCCACCTCCGAATGACTTCTTTCTTTGGTAAAAACCTAGGTCGCCAATCCATGTTTGTATTCTTTGTCACCGTCTTGCACGAATACCCTTAGGATGGGAAGATCGATGCTCTGATACCACTGTAATGTCCCTTTCTAGGGCTGAAACTGAAAAACAAGGAAATAGCACAAACCCCAAACTGATTTAAATCTGATTTTAGACCAACAAACTGAAAATTTAGATCAGTACAGTACAACAGTCTGATTTTTGGAACAGCAGCTTGTAAACAACAAGATTTCACCCAAATATCACCCTAAAACTCATCCACAATATTTATAAACCTTTTAGAAACACTTTAGGACAATTTTCACCATGAAAACCAATCTCAAACACAACTGACAATTAATTTATCAACAACAGAAGTACAACTAAGAGAAATAATCAAAATGGAGGTTTTCAAACACCATCAATGGCTAAATATGAAAGATTTCAGTCTTATAAATTATGCCAAATCTGAATATCAAATAATAATTGAGTTTGTGCCCTATAAGGCATTTAAATTGACTCCAACCCTAGTTGTTCCCTAGGAGAGGGACTCCAAACCATGCAAAAGCTCTTGATAGGTCTTCTCCTTGATGCCCTAGATACAAACCAGCAAGAGGATCTTCAGTATTTTCCTTCACACCACCAAATTTGGAGAGTTTTCGTTCTCCAATATGCCACAAGGAAGGTTGTCGTCCTCCTTGGATGCCACACTATGGATTTTTGCCCTTAGTGGAGTTGGAAATAGAGCAATCAGCCCTAGAGTCCAAATTGATAAGTATATATGCCAAAAAGTGATGTGCAAATGAGCCAATGGACTCTCTTATTACCCTTTAGTGGTGCTAAGAGTCATAAGGGGTAATGACCGACCTCTTAAGCTTGCATTATCTTCTGCTTCCATGTTGAAAACTCTCCAATCTTGCTGACCTCATAAGGAGCTTACTTTATTTTTTAATTTCATGTTGGGAACATAACTCGCTCTTGAGAGGCAAATCACAAAATAAAAACATAAATATGGATAAAGAAACTGAAATGTTTGGGCAAATCAGGTTTGGCATGTTTGGGCAAGTTGATTTGATATTTGAATTCTTCATAGTTTTTAAACCCCAAAATCCCAAGTTTCGTGAAATTTAGAGCTTCCTGGGTAAAGTTATGAATTTTTAAAGTAATTATGCAGACATAAGGTTTATAGAAAATTCATATCTTCATTTCTGGGGCACTAAAAATCAGTTTTCCTTCATATTTTGATTGCTGGTAATTAATTAGAATTTTTGAGCTTGATTGGGCACATTTTTAGCGAGTTTAGGGCATCCAAAAATGAGTGGGAGTTCTCAAAACAGGTTGCTGCCCTAGGAAGGGAAAAATTGCAGGTTTCAGTGTGCATTTTCAGTCATATCCATCCCACAAAAGTCTGATTACAGCCATCTAAAAATTAATTTCAGTCATCTCTCATTCAGCCCTAGCTATTTTCCGGAAGTCCCCCAAAAAGGGACATTACGGTTGTAGTGCAAAATTTGGATTCACAACAAGGAGCAAGCTGTTAAAGGAAACTACGGAGCCACCTCCACCACCACCACCGAAGAAGGTTAAGGAGAAGAAGGATGATAGCTCTCGCAGAAAAGAAGAAGAGGGCCCCTGGTTTGCTCTTAGGTGAGGAAATGAATGTGGATAAGCTCGAGAAACTGATGGGTGAGTCTGTGGCATTTTCGGATCATAAGGGGGATGAAGGGGAGGAAGAAGGAAATGTAGAAAGCAGTGTAGCCTCAAACAGGTCCATTGGGAAGCATCAAGAAGGGGAAGGACCAACCCTTGACAAAAATGAAGAGATGGGTTCCACAAGAACCTTTGGTGGAGGAAGCATTGGCAGAGAAGGGCGGAAGTTCTTACGGGCAGGGGGATAAGAGGTGCAAGAGTTAATCCCCAAGGATCAGTATGTAGACACATATTTGTGGAGGATGATGAAATTGATGACTCCTTTGTTGGTCTTTGAAGTCCCCAAGCTTTCAGTCAGTCAAGCACTGATGCATGACCTTCTACAAGGCTTGGAGAGGTGCAATTGTGCAAATCACTTACTTTTACCATTGCCCAAGAGGGGTGTGCTCTCTGAGTTTAATGGTAGTTCAGATTCAGCGAGTTGTGTGCTTAGAGAGGGTAAAATGCTTGTCGGCTTAGAAGGTGAAGACATTGCAGGAACAACTGAAGCAATGGGATACAAAACTTGCGGAAATGCGTTGCCATGTAATTGCGATGATCCAGGAGATAACGACGGCTCATCCTTTTGAGGATGGAGTTTTTGTAGAGGGGTAACCTTCTTGGACAAATTGCAAGCAGTTTTTATCACCTTGGTTGTAGTCTACATGGTTACGGAGGTACCAGTGGAAGATATCACCTCGGAAGTGGATTTGTTAGACTTGGTTGGCAATTACATGAAGCTCTATGGAAGGCGACACGAGGCTAATGGGGTGATGGACAATTTTTATTGGTCCACTATTGTGGAAAGATGGCGTAAGAGTACTATCGACGCAAATAAGGGCTTCCACAATCAATTGGATAAGAATTCTTGAATTCGACTTAGAGCGGAAACTTGCACATGAGAAGACAAACGGGAGGAGTATGATGTAATCATTAATGAACTCGTCGAGTTCAAGGGCCAAGTTGCTATTGTTGGCAAGAATATGAAAGCCACCCTAGATACATCTACGGATACACAAGCGAATTTGAAGGCTTTGCTCCTCGACAACAAGATTAAAGGCGGAAGATTTTTGGAAGGAAATATCTTAAGGTCGCGCATGAAAAGGTTAGGACGATGGGCTGATTGCTGAATTGGCAAGAATTTTTTAGGACTTGAAGAATAAGATCCTAGAGACTTTGGAATAAATATAATTGTTTTGATTGGTATTCTTTTCATTCTTGAATTATTTGTGGCACCATTATTCTTTATTCTTATAGAATTAGAGAGTAGAACCTTGTTCGAGGACGAACAAGTAATTTAGTGTGAGATGTTGACTAGGGGTTTTTGAGAAAATAAACACAAATGACTAGAAGACCGCGAAACGTGAGTTAGACATGGTTACTTGAAGTTGGCTAGACCCGCAAAAATGCTAAGGCACATGGCGGCATAGGGGAGGAAGATTTGCGGCTTACCTAGGATCACGATGTTTAGATGGTGCTTTCCATCGATGATAATTGGACTACACCAAGGATTGATTTTTTGCAAGAATATCTTGGAAGGTCAAACACTATAAATAACGGGGTCGCATTGTGGTTCGAGGACACATGAGGCGTAAGAGACCCAATTGTGAGTTAGTATGTAATGTCCCTTTCTAGGGCTGAACTGAAAAACAAAAAAATAACACCAATTCCCACTTGAGAGTAATGTGATTTTTATGACAGCAGATCTGAAACATATTAGAGACCCTAGGAGCAAACTGAATTTACACTTTAGGGCATCAAACACCCTCCAAACAAGCTGAAAATAGGTGTACAAATCATTCTATATATTATATTCATTTAATGTAATGTCCCCAAATGGACATTTTTCGACCCCAAATGGATTTGGCAAATCCCACTCCCAAAGATAGATTATAGAAAATATTCCAAATATTTTCAAATGCAGATCTGATTTTAATACAGAAATGGTGACTTGGCTAGAGGATGAAACTCATCCAAAATAGAAGATAAATCACTATATTTTTACCATAAACTGATCAGCTGAATTTATTATGCCAAAACACAAGAACACCAAATTTGGAACCCAAAAGGAGGCTGAAATATTTTATTAAAAATTCTGCAAATACTTGCCTTTAGACACAGCTGGAAATATGATATTTTAGAGCCAAAATCCACTCCAAAAGTCTGATTTGGATGACTAAAAATCTGCAAATAGAACAGCAACCCAAATCTGATTTTTAGCAGCTCAAAACACCTCCAAACAGTCCTCTATGCAAGTCGCACCACCTAGAACAAGCTGGAAACAAAGAAGAGATGCAACAAATTCCCTCCTTCAAACCCTTGTCCAAATCTGCAAACTTCAGGCCTCAATACCGCTGGAAAAAAACATAAATAAATCCTTGATCCGCAATGGAAACCCCTGTATGGAGAATCCTCTCAACTAGAAGAAGAGTTTTCGTTCCTCTTCTAGATCTCTTAGAGGGTTTTCATCCTCAAGAGACTATCTCTAAGGGTTTTCGTCCTTAAAAATCCATTTGTAAAGCTTACAAAGCTCAGACAAAAATCAAAATTTTATAAAATAAAAGTGATATCTCTCGAAGCCAAGCTGACTTGCTTTTATAGGAAAACTTGGCTTAGTATCCACCCACAACCACCAATCAAATGCCTTTCCCCACATTTAATTCTTTCTTGGCATTTATTTAATCCCCAACATGGGTCGCATTTTTCCCTAGGGGAAATAAAAACATAAAGTGACCTTTACCTTTTTCTTTTTCTTTTTCTAATTTCACTTTATCTTTTCTCTTTTATTTTTATCAAGTCAATAATAAATTAATATAAGTGCTTTTATAAAGTTTCTTTTTATGCACTTTATAATAATTTATTAAGACTATAGTTTCCCTTTTATCACCCTTTAGCCGTTGGGAAACAAAATTGGGCTAAGGGTCTTCGATCGAGAAGGGGATATTACATTTAATGGAAAAACACTAAGCCAAAACATCCCAAAACACATGCAAAATATTAAACTATACCCAACCGCAATTAAATAAATGACAATAGAAGTACAATCCACAAAATGAGCTGAAAGTGAGGGCTCCATTTCCAATAAATGAAAAATAAGTGATAGATCAACCTTATAAATATAGAGGGACCTGAATATCAACTTGAATGCGAAATCGTGCCCTAGAAGGCCACCAAAATACACTCACACCCAAGTCGTCACCCTAGGAGAGGGTGCCAAAGTGAATGAAAACCCTTGTTATTCTTCTCCTCAATGCCCTAGCTGCCCAAGCAACAAGATAGTCTTCAAGGAATGTCCTCAACACCACCAAATTGGAGAGTTTTCGTTCTCCAACCCTCAACAAGGAAGGGTTTTGTCCTCCTTGCTTGCCACACTAATGGATTTTCGCCCCTTAGTGGATTGGAATAGAGCAACCAGCTCTAGAACCAAGTAGATAAAAGTATATAAGTCAAAAAGATGCCCAAAAGTGAGCCTATGCGACCCCTTATATATCCTTATGGTGGCGCCAAGAGTCATTAGGGAGGAATTCCCCAAGACCGACCTCCTTTAGAAGCTTACTTTATCTTTAGGCTTGAATTAAAAGCTCTCCAACCCAATGACTCCGCTTTAATAGGAAAATATGAAAGAAAAATATAATTATTAATTAAACAAAGACTAAATATAATCCAAGGGCTTCCCTTGTTCATCTTCTTCTTGCCCACGAGAAGAAGAATGGGTAAGAAGCCTTCAATTGGATCAATTCGAAAAAAGGGACATTACTGTCCTCCCTTCCCGAAATTGCTTGTCCTCAAACAATTACAAGTACCCGGAACCCAAATAGATCTCAGCACCTCCTCTTTTGTACACCGCACAAGAAATAAACTTATTCAAGAAAAATTGGTTTTCCATCCATCCTCCCGCATGCCTTGTAGGCACGATGATCAACTTCCTCTCGTGCCTATCAAACTTCTTGTTCTCTCTGTTTGGCTGATACGTAGTCATACTATCAATGACACAGCTGTAACTAATCAATTTCCTTTTAGGAAGGGAATAGCTGATGACTAAAATGAAATATAGGAGAGCTGGTAAAGAAAAATAAGTCATGCATCTTTTAACTCTCTCCATACATTCTCATGATGTTTCTTGTCAAACTTGTGTTTGCAAACTCAGCTATGATCCACCTTTCTGGACTGTTGGTAAGGGATAGAGTTCAGCCCCCTTTTGCTTAACCTTGTCAACTTTCACCCCCATGATCAACAACTTAAATTATCCTTTTATAACTTTATCTGGTGGCTGAATTTGTGCATGCCCAGCTGTGATTATGTTCTCCCAATGAGCTGATATATGAAAAAGAGAACCATAATGAAATTCCCCTTGCTTTGCTACCATGAATCCTCCATCCTCCAAATCTTGAATTTTGGACTTTTTATTTTTATTCTCAAAGTTCAGTCCTACATCATGGTGGTTGAGGCTACATTTCCCCAAGATTTGAATCCATTGCATCCCACAAACAACTGTAACTTCAGCTGGCTTAATTTCAAGAAAAACATCACATACCTTGCACCTTTTATGAGATTTTACAGATGTACTATATTCTTTTTGTAAGGCATGAAAATATTATTGACATTGGTGACCTTGAAGCCTCCAAAGTTAATCATGCTCAGCCCATGCTTAATTGTAAGTTCTCCTTTGATGAATTTATGAGTGGTGCCATTATCTACGAGCATTACTACTCCATGGCCAATAAAGAAACCAATTACCGAAAAGTTGGTATGTATGAGTGCTAAACCAAGATGCAAAGGTGTGGGTCATTCCCGGACACTCAAGGATGAGATTACCAATCATATTGATCTCACAATCAGACCTTCTTCCCTTTTTGAAGCCCACAATGGTACCAACCCCACATACACAAACAATTTTGGCATTGCACCCAAGCATCCATGCACCTTTTGCTACACCATTCACTTCTTACCTTCTCTTCACTTGGTGCAAGTCAACTAGGATAAAACACAACAAAGTATCATGGAGTGGGGCGGTGCAACATAGTCATCATACCTAATCAATTGTGCACGGGAAAACCGAACTACATTGGCATGCCTTTGGTAGGCAATGAAATTGAACTTTTTTTCGACCATGAGCTGTCCCTAACGTTCTTACAACTCCGAATTTTTGAGTTAGAATCAACATTCAGAAAATATTTCAAAGGCACCTTACCTCCATGGACTTGCTCTTCCCTAGTGTCATCCTTGAGGGTTCCTTGCAAACCTGATTGGTCTTGCAGATTGTGGAGGTGAAAACATGGCAGCGTCATAAGAAAGAGTACATAGTTATCATTCCTTCCCAGCTGTTCATGATATTCATAGTTTTGACATGGTACAATGATAGGCAATAAATCTGAGTTGTTTCTAGGTCCAGGGCTGCTTACCTTCACTTTATCAAATAGCTCCTTCAAGTTAGTAATGGTATTCATGTTGTTGGCTAGATTTTCTGCACATGCCTGAAAACCTAGGCAAATCATGAGATAAATATCCCTCATTTACCGATGAGGCTCCGTGTAAGATTTTGTCAATTATATTTTCTAGTATCTATTTGTTGGTATTACTTTAACTATGTAGCTCATGAACCATAGCTAGACAGTTTTGCAGCAAGTAAGCAACTGTAAAAGAAAGGAAAAATCTGCAAAAGAGGAAAATAATAGGAAACCGAAAGAAAGGAGAGAAGATGTGCAACCCAATCAATAGTTTACAAAGTTGATCGCATGCACATAGATTAAAACAAATAGATCATTAAACACAAAATTCAAAGCAAAGGAAACTTTCAGATCTAGATCTATAATAACACAAAGTTTATGAATAGATCTTAGAAAGAAATAAGAAGCAAAATGCACCGTTGACACAAAGTTCTCCAGGAAATCTCTCTATTCCTTTGCTTGCAGAAATCATATCAGGGTTTTAGCTCAAATTGGAACACAAGAATGCTGATTACAAATTCTCCTTTAACCCATAGGTTCTTCCTCTATTTATAGTGTATAAAGGGCAATTACAAATAGGAAGCTTTAAATGAATTCTCGCATGCGGAAACTATGAAAAAGGGAAACAACTGACAATCTTCCTCTTGGAATTCCTCTTTGCATGACATGCATGATTTATAACTGAAAAATAGAACCTTCTATTTTGCATGTCCACACATATTTCCAAGTAATTGACTTCTTCAAGTAACGGCTTTTAAACCAATCACTTAAGTTTTATAATTTAATTGATTGCTCAATTACTTTGTTGGAGAAAATAAAAGAAAGAGGAAAAGAAATAAGAAGAAAGCTGCAACCCTCCAGTCTTGTTCTTCTTCCATATTTTGCATGCGGTTGACTCTTTTGCCTTTGATTCTCACCAAATTGGATCTAGAAAGCGGTGATTTGCTTAATTGCTGTGATTTGCTTGTGGGTATTGCCTTTGACATGTCTTCCCTTTTATCCTTGAAGCTTTTGAGCAATTCTTGAAAGACATGCAAAGTAAATTTAATGAAGACTTCAACTAGAAGATATGGAGCACACGCACAAGATTGAAAGGAATTTTCCATGCACTGACTTCCACACGGGCTGTGATAGAACCAAGAGGATGAACTTTTGCCGGAAGCCTTTGAACTTATGAGATCTATATCTATCAATTAAATTTGTGATAGGTTTAGGGCCTATGTCTCAGATCATTGACTTCAACAAATCTAGAATTTGTGTATGATTTTGCTGATCTTTCTCTTTCATCATGCTTTAACATGGTTGAAACAATCTTTGTTTGAGCTCTTTTTCTTTTAATTCTGCCGAAATCCCTTGCAATTGGATCCATTTGTGCAGATCTGGGAACTTCTTCAAATTCAGAAGATATATTCAATATACCTGACATTGATTTGACCACACCGTGATGAATACCTGTAATTTATTCAGACAAAGATGGAGTCCATGGCATGAATACTTGATTTTTATCACCAAAATCTGCATATAAAGTCTGCTGCCCTAAAATTTGAGGTTTTGCATGCATGCAAAGCAAGCAAAAATATTATTTAATTCACCGGGCACTTATACCAACATGTAGATAATTATCATAGCAAGAATCAAGTCATTCCAACCCTAGGCGCCAAACCTTGAAGCTCCCTGGTAATGAAAAACACTCTTTAATGTAAAAACCTCTTTCCTTTGGCGCCAAAACCTGTCTAGGCTGCAATCCTTTGCAAAAAGAATTAATTGCTTCTTCATTATGGCAGCCCATGCTTATATAATCCTCAACATTCTATTTTTAATAATTGCCCTTCCTATTTCTGACAATTTAATTAATAAACAATCATGTTTATTCACCCAAATTGGGCACCCAATTATGCATGCTGCTGGTTGCTTTTAAATAAATTTATTTTATTTATTTTTAGCATGCATCCTTGACTTCTCCTTAGCTCTTCCACTTGCATTGACTTTCCTTCTATTTATGGCGCCAAAATTGGGTGAATAAACCATTAATAAATATTATTAAATGCATTGTATTCACCCAAGGTGGGTCGCACTTTTTGGCAAGAGGAATTGCTAAAAATAAGAAGTCAGTTTGATGGGAATTTCCACCCGCACCGCAGCCCAAAATCCCCACATCCACTTAAGTGATTTAACCTTTATCGTGGGAATTTTTACTCAAAGGCGATTAAGAAATTCCTGCCGGTGCTTTAAGTGATTTTTCTTTTATAATGGAAATTTTTACTCTGCAAGGCAGGTAAGAAATTCCCGCCTGCCTGCCACCTCTAATATTCCCATTGCAGCTTAAGTGACTTTGACTTCATGGGAAAAATTACCCTGCAAGGCAGGTAAGAAATTCCCGCCTTCCTGCCACTGCCAAAATTTCCACTGGCAACTTAAAGTCTTCCTTCCAAAAAGTGCGACTTGCATTAAAATTGACCTCCTTTGATAAAGTGCGACTTGCATGGGTGAATAAATCTCTTTGGTGGGAAAATTTAGCTTGTCAGGCAAGTAAAAAATTCCCATCGGTGCTTTAAGTGATTTTTCTTTATTTTATAATGAGAATTTTCACCCTGCAAGGTAGGTAAGAAATTCCTCGCTTGCCTGCCGCCTCTAATTTTCCCATCGCAGCTTAAGTGACTTTGACTTCATGGGAAAAGTACCCTGCAAGGCAGGTAAGAAATTCTCTTCTGCTTGCCACTACTAAAAATCCCATCGCAGCTTACACTCATTAATGCCAAAAATGCGACTTGCCTGAGAGAGGCTTTTTGTGCATGACTTCATCTTTTTTGGTCAGAAGCTTGCATTTTGAGGCTGATTCCTTCTGGTGTTGTGTCGGTAGATGATTCCGGATGCTTTGTGCAATTAAATAGACTATACTGGCGAAGGAATTGACCTAGGGAATTTCACAGAGAAACATGGAGAAAACAGATAAAAATGCAAAAGAAATAAATAAAAGCAAAAACGTTGGTAAGTTGAGATAATGCCTGAATTCATTCCTAGTGAAAACCCTATTGAGATGAGTGAATACTGGCATGCAAAACTTCAACAGGATTCAACCGGAGCACAATTTACTTCAAACGGGCATTATTTATTCAATAAATAATTAAATAAAAATTTCCCGCAGACAAAACTTGGCGGAGGGATAAAATGAGTTTGAGCATCTGGGTATTTGTCAAAATTGGCTCATATGATTCATTGGGAATATCCTAACATAA
The DNA here is from genome assembly GCA_018340775.1 of Taxus wallichiana var. yunnanensis. NCBI lineage: Eukaryota > Viridiplantae > Streptophyta > Pinopsida > Cupressales > Taxaceae > Taxus > Taxus wallichiana. Next base: position 336,217,129 of record CM031236.1, read on the forward strand.
TACAAACATCTTTTGGCAATAAAAACACAAAAAGACCCGTTATTTTAAAAAAGAATGATTTTTTTCAAATGGGTAGTCCTGCATTTCGGGATGAAATCTGGAGACACCACATGTACAAGACTTTATTATGGCTGAGTATGTTGATACTTCTCCCACGTCACTGTTGTTGATAATAGTACAACAACTTCACCAATTGCTATCCTTGGTCCTTCATGGAGATTTTCTTCCCCTCTCCTTGGTCTCATCAATTTGGTTGAGTTACCCTCATTTCATCCACTATTGTGACCCCAAAATTCTTTTCTATACACATGCATATGAGCTGAGATATAATCCAAATAAAAAAAGAGGTGGTTACCTTGACAAGTGTACCATTGTCTTTGGAAGGGGGGTAACTTCTCACCAAATCCCTCTTGGCCCATGTACATTAAACGGTCTTCACATAGTTTGGAGGTTGCATGAGAGGGTGTATGTGCTCCTTACCATTTAATGTGGTTTCCCTACTACCCCTTGGGCTGTCATCATGGCGTTCCTTCTTCTTGGTCCTTGTTTCTTCAACAATTGGAGATCCCCCTTTCGTACTATCTCCACACCTTGATCACATGTGCTTGGGATTTTTGTGGCTCTTACCAAAGCCTAATCCATCATCATTTTGCTCTTCATTGACTGCTGTTAGGATAACTCCAGCAGGCTGAGAGTGATTATGGGCACCGAAAATGCCCTTTCTTCATGGGTATGACTTCCAACAATGCCATCCCCATGTTCCTTCCCCAAATCTGATTTTTTTCTACTAATATTCAGCTCTATGCAACCATTAGACACCAACGATTCATTATCAAACACTAAAAGATTTTTACCTTGGGTTGTGTGCTCCTTAATCTCCTTCTCATTCCTTGGCTTGTGCTCCATGATTTCACCAAACCCTTGTGTCTTCATGGTGTTGTTTGGAAAATCAATCAAGAGATCCACTTTGGCGAGGGTGATGGGGGCTTCTAGGGCTCCCATGGGTTGCTCTTTTTCTGTGATCAACAACTGAGGTAGTTTTTCTCTTTTAAAATGATGGACATTTCCATCATTTACAACGAACTGGGAGTTTGGCTCCCTCTTCATCAAACTCCGCAGCCTCATCTTGCTTTGCCAACATGAAGGGCCTCTTCTCCTCTAGGGTTGGGATATCCTTCTCATGACCCTTGTGCATGGCTCGGGGTTTGGACCAAGTTCGATGCCCACTCTATCTTTTCTCCATCCTAAAAAATCGAAAAATGATAGATAGTGCACCACAAATAACCTCTAGAAGGGCTTGATACTTTTCAAAGGTAGCTGCTGACATTATTAACCTTTGAAACCCTAGGTTCTTTCTTGAATGTCCTTCCCCTATGTAGATTTTGCATGGTGAGGGCAAGAGAGACCAAGGTGTTTGTTAGCCTTTCTTGCATTTCCATTATTCTATCCATCTTCTCTTCACCTCGCATGAAACCCTTAGGTTGGGAAGACCGAAGCTCTAATACCACTGTAATGTCCCTTTCTAAGGCTGAACTGAAATAAAGAAATAACACCAATTTCCACTTGAGAGTAATCTGATTTTTATGACAGTAGATTTGAAAAATATTAGAAACCCTAACAACGAACTGAATTTACACTTTAGGGCATCAAACACCCTCCAAACAAGCTGAAAATAGGTGCACGAATCCTTCTAAATATTATATTAATTTAATGGAATAAACACCAAGCCAAAACATCCCAAAACATGTGCAAAATATTAAATTATACCCAACTGCAATTAAATAAATGATAGCAGAAGTACAATCCACAAAATGAGCTGAAAGTGAGGTCTCCAAACCCCAATAAATGACAAATAAGTGATAGATCAGCCTTATAAATATAGAGGGACCTGAATATCAACTTGGAATGCCAAATCGTGCCCTAGAAGGCACCAAAATATACTCACACCCAAGTCGCCACCCTAGGAGAGGGTGCCAAAGCGAATGAAAACCCTTGTTATTCTTCTCCTCAATGCCCTAGTTGCCCAACCAGCACGACAGTCTTCATGGAATGTCCTCAGCACCACCAAATTGCAGAGTTTTCGTTCTCCAACCCTCGACAAGGAAGGGTTTCGTCCTCCTTGCTTGCCACACCAATGTATTTTTGCCTCTTTGTGGATTGGAATAGAGCAACCAGCTCTAGAACCAAGTAGATAAAAGTATGTAAGCCAAAAAGATGCCCAAAGGTGAGCCTATGCGACCCCTTATATATCCTTATGGTAGCGCAATAGTCATTAGGGAGGAATTCCCCAAGACCGACCTCCTTTAGAAACTTACTTTATCTTTAGTTTTGAATTAAAAGCTTCCTACCCATCCGACCTACTTAATAGGAAAATACAAAGGAAAAATATAATTATTAATTAAACAAAGACTAAATATAATCTAAGGGCTTCCCTTGTTCATCTTCTTTTGCCCATAGGAAGAAGAATGGGTAAGAAGCCTTCAATTAGATCAATTCAAAAATGAGACATTACATAGTACGAGGTAGACTTTTTGCAGGGATAAATATGGATGCAGGTTTTGGAATCTGTAATTCTTTGAAGGTTGGTAGTTTGCAGGTGTAGGCAACATTGTGTATATTTGGGGAGGGAATTAAATGAATGTAATAGAGTTTGGTGCACATAATTGTGTAGAATATCTGTAATCTGGTGATGAATATAAATATAATGATGAGTACTTGTTTTTGTGATTGTTAAATATTTTTGGATAATGAATAGTCTTTATTTGTGTGTGTACATCATAGCTGACATGTATGCCTCGCAATTCTCTCTTATATGAGGCCCTTGTGGCAAGTCTTAATGTGCTTTAGGCGAGACTTTCAAGCGTAAGCTTGACTGAATATGGCAGCATAGGAAGGATACTATCTTGAATGCAAAAGCCCAAACCCTGGATGAACTGGGCCAAGAAAGGAAGGCACTGCTGTTGGATGACAATGTCTAAGGTGTTTTGTAGTGTTTGTGGAGGTTTGTTGGGTCTGCAACTTCCTGGAACTGCTTGTCTATGTTTGTGCTTCAAATTTAGGGTACTTGATCATTGCGATCCAATGCGATGAAGTGTTTTTGATCTTTCTTTGTAATTTCCCTTTTTTAATTTTTATTACCTCTGCAAATTTTCTGAGTTTCCTATCTATGCAACACTTATGAAATACTAAACAACAATGACAAATATCAATATTGGTTATTGAACCCTTACACATAGCATTGAACATAAGCCAAAACTGTCATTATTAAATGCTGGATAACAACATTAAATATTAATATTAAATCTTTTATATCAAATGGGTAGCAACGGTTTCGCAAACCCTTTTGCATATAATATTCAAAGATGTACAACGACAATCTTTGGTTCATTTATTATTCAAACTACCAAAATAAACAACAAACCCAACTCACGAAATATGCAGCTGTGATGATATTGTAGCGCGACATTGTTGCAGTGGTTCGGATTACTGTAGCAGCGGTACAGAACACTCTAGTAGCACTATAGCAAACTGAAAATCTCCAAAAATCCTTCTTACCCAATTGAAACTGGACATAAACTTCAATCTTTCAACTCAAATGTGATCCCTGGATGGAATCACCTCAAAGGAGAAGAGGTTTTCGTCCTCCGAATCTTCACACTCCTAGGGTTTTTGTCTGGGAGAAGAAATTGAACATAGAATGCTCAAGCTCTCAAAGGGGGTTTGATAACAAAATATGGATGTCTTCTTCCTCCCAACTCTTCCTTTTATAATCACCCTTTTAATTTGAATTTCTTTTTCTGCCTAAAATTCCCTCTAGAAGTGTCTAGAAACACTTTTAATAAAACATTACATTAGGCCCTTTATAATAATAATACATAAGTCGCCCTTTTACAATGTTATAAAAATAAAGTTACTAGGACAACTTAAATTATTTCCCTAACTTTATCCCTTAGCCTACGAGAAATAAGGAATAGGCTATGGGTCTCCCGATTATTTTAATTCTGAAAAGGGGACATGATACTCTCCGTTATTCCTTGCCCTCACAATATCATTCAAACAACAAAACACAATAAATTACCTAGTAGCTATTGGGCTGGACCGACTTCATCATTGCCCCAATTCAGGTGAGAGCTGTGTTATATACCAATATCCCGAAGGGGAATCAATCTGAATATAGATCTCTCACTTCCTATGTGAATATGTGACTATAATAAAATATGCAATCTAGTGTACTCCTTCCTTTTACCATTGACACTTAGCACTATGCAACTTTGATCCTTTGTAGTTCAAATTTTAGCTTAGTGGATTGCTCTAGGGCTGCTATCCAAAGTGTCTATCAAGTGTGTGTAGTGATAATGACCTATGGGCTCATTTGTATATAGGTGACTGTTTGTTATTTTTTTCCATGGCCGACCCATTAATCAAGCCTTAGCCAACCTAATGAAAGTGCCCATGTTAAAAACTACCAGTTGCCTATGCCAGGACATTACAATTAAAAGAGGACACTGCTGGTGGACGACAGTGTTTGATGACACTGTCCAGAGGTAGAAAACTAGGATGTGTGAGATGGAGAATGTCTATATAGGATTTCTAAGGTGTTCTGTATGAACAACGTTGAGCCTGAGTAAGTGTGACTAGTGGATAGGTGGCTAAAATGATGTATTTGTAAATTGATAAGAGGAAAGTGTGATAAAGAGTCAGATATATGTCAATTGTCCAAGAGTGCCAAAATTGATGTTGTCAAATATCAAAGGCTCATTTTAGGTGTCTACAAACGTCTTCTAAAATTAGATCAAATCACTTAAAAAATGATATCACTTGTTACGTGGACATCATCAAAGATCAAAATATTATATTTTTTTATAGTATAATAAACTTTTGAAATCCTAAAATACTACTCATTATTGTTAATCTAACCCTACTTATTTAGTCATCATGTACTCTCTTTGAGTTCCATGATAAAAAGGTACTAACTTTTGGGAGAGAAAGCACCATAAATCTAAAAATTGGTAACTTCAACGAGTTAAAAACAATTATAAAGAAAAGTTAAATGTTTGCTTCAAAAGAAGAAATTAGAAAGTATAATAACTTTTTAGACAAAAACAACATGAAACTAAAAAATTGAAACCTAAGGCAAAACTAATTTTAGTTCCAAAAAAATATAATTATAATGAAAACTCTACTTTTACTTCAAAATTACAAATTAGAAACCAATTTCTTTTGGTGAACGAGTAAAAGTTTGACTTTTGAAGAGAAAAATCCATAAAAATCTATAAAGCATAGTTTGTATATTTGTATTCAGCGAATATTTGACAAACCCTAAAAAATTTGACTTGGTAAAAACTTGGCAAGACTCAACAAATATTCAACAACTTAAAACATACACAAATTTCTTTAAAAAACATAAAGTTTATGCAAAATATAACTACAAAATGTATCAAATGAGTCTGTAAAATGTTGGGGAAATGTTTTCTATTAAATTTGAATACAAATACAGTACAAAATCACATCATCATGTGAATACAATAGCCAAGCTGATAAGTGTTATGAATTTATGATGATTGTTATTGAAAATTATCATCATAAATTGCATATCTATGCAAGTTACAATTTACAATAATTTACATTTTCCTCTTCCTCGTTCTAGAGAAATATTGGGGAGAGGGTCTATTGCCTCTACTAGTCCCCACACTCGGTTGTGTTGCTCACTTCTCCTAGAAGGCTTCGATTGCAGCTCCACCTTGGTAGTAGATGGTGGTGGCTCCTCTGCTGCATGTTCGACATCACCTCCAAAGATGTCATCCAATCCAATATCTCCTACTAGTGCTTCTCCCTCCATAGCTTCCCTCTTGAAAGAAACAATTTTGCCCTCTGTGAATGCAAAAATTTCCTCTTCTTGCTTAGTCCGGTCGTTGTATGCAGATCAATAAGCTCCCGCGATGTGGCCTCCAACTTCTTTGTGTGAAGCCGAAGATTGTATTACACAAAAACAAGTCATTGAGGCATTTTTGAGTCAACTTGTTGCGCTTCTTCGTGTGAATGGTCTCAAACAAACTCCATTTGCGCTTACATCCAAGAGAACTACAAGGTTGAGATAAAATTCTGAGGGCTAGCTTCTGAAGATGTGGGGTATTTTCTCCCCAATCCTCCCACCAAGAACCTACAAACAAAATAATCAAAAGTTTATAAGTAATTAATAAAATTAAATTTGTAACTTGTAACATATAAATAAACATTCTAATTTTTGTTACTGGTGGTTGCATGGTTCTCCCTCGAAGACAACTAACATCGAAGAAAAAAGCCTTGCCTTAGCATGCTTGTAATTTTGTAGCTCTAAAATAATGAGGTCTTTTGTCTCAACCCTCGGGGTCATCCTCTCAATGCATGTTGAGAGGTTCTCCATAACCTCGTTCACATCCGTGAAGCCATCGAAAAAGAACTTGGGGTTGAGGCTAGTATCCTGCTGCATGAATAGGTTGGTGGAGTTGATTGTTCCACCTCGATCAATTATCTCCCAAAAGGGACCAAATCGGTGATATCCTCCCTCTTACTGACTTGGGAAGGCCGCTTTGGCCCTATTTATGGCCTCATAAATGTATCCCATCGGGTTTTTCTCTCTATCAACCAAACACAAAACCCTCACCAACAACTCTGATACCTACACACAAATTAAACTTTAAAGTTACAAACTTACAAATAAAGTAAATAACAATACATTTAACAAATTAAAATAAAGGAATCGACTTGAAATTTAAATTGAAGTTTGAAGTTACCTTGATAATCTCTATAGATCTCTTTGCAAAGGCATCATCAAAAACTATCTTTGCAGTCCTCTCTCCATCGAATTTCTTTGAATATTGTGATTCTAGCCATGCTTGACTCACAAACTCTAACGACCCAATAATTTCACACACGCTAACAACACAGTAAAATACAGGATAAGTTTTTTTTTTTGACTAGCTTGACACATAACACGACACAACATGTCGTTACCAAGGTTACAACTAACGCTGTGAACAACTGCTACAAGGATGACCACAAAGGTAATATGAAAACGTTCACACCCATCAAGGATAATTCACTTTTCTTGTATGACCAAGACAACATAGGAAACCACCACATAACACTCTTACAGTTAGGGCAAGCCACAATGAGAAATGATTGAAGGTTATATATTTAAAAAAAAAAAAAAAACATCCTTTCTTTTATTACTACACCATCATATCTTTATTTTGGTTGATTTCGACCCATTAAGTTTTGGAACACAAATATCAAAATTTCACCATGGATCTAAAGTAAGTATTCAAGGTGAGCACAATCTATACATTTCCAACAACAATTTCATTATTTGCATTAAGTATCATACCCAAGGTTTCATATAAGTTTGGTGTTCTGGAGTTTAGCCTCCCATAAGGTTTTTTTCCAACTTTATCCCATTATTCTCATCACAACATATAATTCAAACAATGATAGTTCTTATACTTGCTTCCCAATTTATGGGTATACAATTCGCTTAAGCAACAAGGTATGTTCTATTATCATTTATTATTTCACCTTGAGGTATTAAGTTGGACTCTCCTTCATTTTATGAGAGTTGGATTGATTTTACCAATTATTTCAACTTAATTTCCTTAAAAGGTTTAAGTGTTGCCCAAAAGGAACATCAGCAAGTTTTTTTTTTTTTTTTTTTTTTTGAGACTTAACCCTTATATGTTGAACTTTAACATTTCAACCATAAGTTAATCAATCTAGATTAAAGAATTCAACAACACTACTCCGTAGTGTAATCCATTAACCTATCCCTTATGTTACTGATATATAACTTCACAACTCGCCCATTGAACTTACTAGGCTCACCTAGACCAAGGAAAGGTTAATATATTCTAAAGAGAGAGAGTTACAACAACCCTCCATTACAATCGTCCAATGATCCAATTTTCATAAAATATCATAAGTATAAAGCCATTCTTATACCGACACTACTACAACATAGTGGAATTCATTACAGAAATTACAAAGAGGCATCAACATTCTTCGACAATATGAAGCGCGTATTTAAAGAACAAAAATATGGAATCATTGCCATGTTATGTTAGATCGTAACTAAACACGGTATATATTTTCACAAGAGAACCTTTACTCGAAGTCAATAAATAACTTCCTCAACATAAATAAAAATATCTCAAATCAACAATTGGCTGCAACTTTTTCCTTTAAAGTAAGCATGTGGTACAATTAGATAACCAAGACATTTCTTTACTTCACTCCAGTTACCTTCGTTCAATTTCCTGCAATGGTTAGGCAAGGTCAGTTCAACTGAACTGAGCAAGAAAAGTCCTTTAACCCGTTTATCCATTTATGTCATCAAATGTTAGAATGAAAATATATACTGCAATAATAAACTCATTCTTACTAGTTAATCAGGTAATGCCACAACATCATACTTTAGTAACTTGCTTTGCAATCATTTTACCCTTTTTTTTTTTTCAGCATTCTTCAATGACTAGGTCTTGTTACCACTTCACATAAATACATGAAAGAAAAAACGGGATAAATATATTCATACCCAATAACGACCATCCACTAGTCAATAACACATGATTTTAAAATACGATCAAATCACATAGAAGTTTGATAGAATAATTAGACTCTTATTAAACATGGTACGACTCTATATCGTCCCAATAATGACCAGAAATTGCTGCAACTAATGACATTGCTCAAGCACTTCAAACAAGTATTAACCTTGGACACTCAAGGTAATCCAAGCTACGGAAATGAAACCACCTAGTTTCAGCAATACCAACATATCCAACGATAGATCCAATTAATAACAAGACGTTTATACGCCATAACTACATAACCAAAATATCCTGCATTATTCATTATAGCCTAAGAGGGAATGATATCTATACGTCTCAAGTTACATGTCGTAGTAACTTAAAGGAATTAAAACAATATAGAGTTTGCTGCCTATTTAACCCGTATCGTACCTCCTTTAATAAAACACATCACCCCGAGTTATATCTTACTAAACTCAGCTGTAATATAAATCTGGAAACACAGCCATTCTGAGGTTTATTTGTGCTTACGTATGGGGTCTATACTCCCTAAATTCGCCCCAAATTTAGCACATATTATTCCTCAATCATGGTGATTTAATACACCTGATGTAATCATCCTATAGAGATTAAAATCAGTTATAACAACTTCTCATAATAGTAATATTAAAATCTGCGGTAAGGATTGATTTTAAGAATGGGAACAACTAATTTTCCCTCCCATTGCTGCATCTTATATATAAAGAGCAGCAAAAACTTATCGAACATAATCAGAATGTCAACCAACCAAGGCCCCCTTGATTTCAACTAAGACTTCTTAGTTCTTTCAAGGAAACATAAAACAATCAACACTTAATCATTATCCATCAAGGTTCAAGCTCCCATCGAGCTTTCCTCAATAATGAGACTGTTCATAAAAAAATATGTAACATCTAAAATGAATGGACTTCAGAAGAAGAAGAATTAATTTACTATACTCGGTATAAAAAAATTTAGGCTCAGCTCTTCGAAGCCCAATCCCCAAAATTTATTTGTTGTTCTCTAATATCGATTCGAAAATGGCTTATACAGCTACTTTGAGGAGATAGCGATAATTATAATCCGTAAAAATTGAATCGATTTGAAGGATTTACAAAAACTGTATTATATTACATCAACCAAAGGTGGTTTCCATATCAAAAAAAAAAAGATACTCATGATGAGCTTTACAACCTATCCAAGGCTGAAAAGTGACATAATTAAATTTATTCTACAACTCGTCCACAGTTACTGCGGAAGGCAAAGAAACTAGAGGTAATCCCTGCTACCACCCCATAATTTCTCCAAGAGCTATAAGGTCCAATATACCAGCCAAGGTTGACACGAAGAGTTACCAGCTCAAAGGGACATAGTTCAAACTGAGCCATACATAGAGATTTACACCCAGAATTACCTGCGAAGAGGGAGCGACAAGAAGATGTTTTCTTGCAGACCTCTTAAAAGAAATTGCTAAGTTGGGTGAAATAGAAAATCCCAAATCTCAGCGAAAGGCCTTTTCCTTTATCAGGCAATCGATGGAACCAAAAAAGAAACATGTAATAACCTAAGTATCAGATATAATCACCAAATCGTCCTCGGTGTATGCTCAATACAGCTCAGTTTCTCTTTACAAAAGATACGCATAGACCAATCGTGAAAGGAATAAAACACGAGAGCTGGAATCATTTTATTTTCCAGATCCATACATCAAGATTTTGGTTTCATAAAGAGAACCCAAGAACTCAAAATCATTTTTTTGCACGATATTTTAATATTTGCACAAAAACCCATTATTATCTAGGTCAACCTCCTTGACAAGGAGTATATAGAAAATTGCTCATTTATAGTCACACTAGGTAAACATGATTTGACCAGAAGAAGATAAGAAAATCAGATACCCAGTTTCTTCAGTCATACTATTTACTACTTTTATTTGTAAAAAAACAAAAAAGAGTATAAAACAGCAACCCCTAACTGTCATGCACTCATTTTGTTCTTCGCTCAAACCAAAATTGCAGTATGTATTTATTATAACCTCTGATGAATTAAAAGGGTAAAAGGGATAAAGGATGTTCCTTGCTTGATTTTTCCATGCCTCTTCCCACAGCCACGCGCAGGAAGACATCCTCTTCCATGCAGTCCACGCGGACCAAAGTGTTTTGTCTCATCCTTTTCTGGCAAGACTCCAAGTTGCTTCCTCCAGTGTATCCCACACGGCCAACAGCAAAAGGGAGAGCAGGTTGCAAGAATGGCAGGGTAGGGTCGGTCTAGTGCGCAACCAACAAGAAGGAAATAGTGGTTTCTTCCCCCAAAATCCTCCCACCAAGAAAAACGTGCCAAAGGACTGCCAATGCGCATTGAAAAAAAGAATAAAGGAAACCACGGTGAAGGATAGGTAGGATTTCACCCACCCCCAAACTCCCTTACGCAAAGACCGAAAACATTAATGACCATAATGGTTTGCAAGTCGGTGGTTGGGAGAATTCACACTTCCATTAACATGAAATATAAAGTATGCGTGGATGCCTGAAAAGGCTTAGTAATTTCAAATAAAGCAATTTATTAAGTAGATCCATATGTCTATTAAAAAAATATAATAGATACACATATCTCCACGCCACGCAGGAGAGAAAAACGACCAAACAAATTCACAACTCTGTGGATGAGGAACGTGGCCTGACAAGGCTTTATTAATTCAACATAAAATTTTATAATTTATTTACACAATAAAAATACCACTGATACGGATTCATTTATTAACTATTTTTATTATGCTTTAAAATGTTCTAACCCCAAAATGGGGTTCGAAAAAAAAGTCTTTACGAACTAATCAAAAGTGTCAAAACAAAAGTCACTTACTCGAGAGCTCGAGCGCAAGAACGATCATTAATAATAAAGTAAAAATAATTTGCAGTAATTACTAACAATATTAATAAAATAAATTGATGCTAACCCAAATAATCGTCAATCGAAAAAATAAATTACAATGTTATTTTTATCATTATTTTTTATGATTTTTATATAAAAAATAAATAAAATTATTAATCATATTACTAGCGACCAACAGGAAAGCTTGACAGGGCGAAGACACTAATGTTTCAACGGAACGCAACATCGTTCAACCCTTAGAAGCACGGTCGTCACAGGAATAAAAGAGCAACGATGAATGCACAAACATTTGCTTCAATGATCGCAACAAACTAGAAATACTTTGCAATGTCAAGAAATTAATTGCAAACCTTGTGATACCGGCTCGCCCAAGGTCTTTCCACTTGGTGTGTTCTCTCATCAAGTTTGGGAACCCAAGGGTGATTATATATGTATTTGGTTATAATATTGCATCTTCTATAATCGGCCCCACCTAATCAATTTTTGTTGTCTTCCAAAAGTTGGTCAAGACAATGGGCCACACAAAGGGTCCAAAAGAGTGATGGATGCCTATCATGTAGTAGTCTCCCATCTGCCACATATGTTGTTGCATTGTCTGTGAAAACTTGCATAACATTTTGGATACCCACCTCTGAGACAACCTTCTCCAACATAAGACTCAAATGTTTTGCATTTTTACTATATTAGAGGCATCAATTGATTTCAAAAATACCATCTCACCATTTGAAGTTGTTAAAAATTGATGAGGGTGCAATTCCTTCCATCTGTCCACCCATATGAAAGAATGGTGCATTCGTATTTCTGCCATTGCTTCTTTTGATCTTCTAAGATTGTCGTTGCATCTGCAATTGCACCCTTGAGCAATTTCCCACTCAAGTCTTTTGGAGAGGGTGCCTTGTACCCTTTCCTTCAGAATATCAATCTTTGTCACCAAGTACTCCCGGTCAGCTGCAGCTTTGCCACATTGAAGGGGAGGTTATTGTTTTACGAGTAAAGTCGCACATGCTTTACCCGCTTCCTCGTGGGCATCCTTATTCCAAACTTGTACTTGCAAAGTGAAGATTGTGCCCCAGGTGTGTTTCTTGGTACAAAAAAACTATTTATCAATGTGCTTGAACTCGATGAAGTAGATGTGCCTCTTCCGCTTTGTATGCATGGATCGCAGTATAGCCACAATCGTTGCCACATCGTCCTCTAAATCCTTTGCCATTCCGAGTCTAATGGCTTGTTATGGTTGCATGCACCCTTGCCCTCTTTAGTTTCTTCTCCTCTAACTCTGCCAACTTTGCCTTCATCTCTTGTTTTGCCTCTTTTGTAACATTGGGACATACCACAACGTCATGACAAACAATACATGCAAGATGATACTTTAGGCGATTGATGCAAAACGATTTCCCTCATAAATTGCAAGTTATAGTCCCTTGAACTGCCCCACGTACAACATACTTCTAAGCAATGTATGAGCATTAGTAGGAATGGTTCCTGCTAGTGATGTTGACCTAGATGCCGAACTTGATGTTGACCCAGATGGCATTACTAAGCTTTAATTTGTAACATAATGTACGTTTACAAAATTAAAAAACTGTAAACTTAATTAAAAAACAACTTTATAAAATCGTTTAAAAAGTTAAAAAACTGCAAAATTTAATTAAAAAACAACATTATTAAACCATATAAAAATTAAAAAATTGGCTTTATAATCCTATGTAATTGTAATTTTAAATTTGTAATTGTAAATCCTACGAACAAGAATGAATTCCCATTTAAAAAAATTAACATTTAAAACAATACATTCCAGCAATTTTGATCATAAATGATGATAAACAAACATAAATAAGTTAATAACAATTAAAATCATTGAATTGAATTGAATGCATTCAAAATTGCAAATCATATTCAGATACAATATATAAATAATATAGAATGAATTTATATTTTTGAAAAGAAGGGGACAAAAACTTACTTCCAAATGAAATTCTTCAAATTTTTTCTTCGAATTCGCTATAAAATCTCTTCAACTCATGCAAAGGATGCTCAATGGCTGTGTGATTACAACTACAAGTGAGGGAGTGTGTTGCCTTAAAAAGACAAATTTCAGCCTCTTTCTGCGTTTTTGACGTAGTTTACGTTTTTTCAGCATGTGGCAAGGCTTGGACTCACCTAGTATTGGCAAATATTCGCCAATACTCGGCGAGCTCGAGTGGTGAGTTAAACGGACGATTATTTTCCTTTGTGTAGAGTTGGTGAGTACTTGCCGAGTTTGCTTACTATGTTATAAAGCAATAAGAAAGTTTGTCTTAAGTAGTTTTTATAAAATATATGGACCTACTTAACTCATCTAATTAGGCGATCTATTTTTATTTATATTATTTTGACTCATAACTAGGAGAAAAGTTACATATTTCTGGGATTTTTAATAGGCCCCTCTTAAACCATATTTTCCCCTGACGGTTTTCTTTTTTGTTGGAAATTTCATTATTGTATAAAACCAAAATTAAAGATAGTGATGAGAATGTTATGTATAAATTAAATAAATATGTGCCTAATATCCCCAACCAAATCTTTCTAAAAATAACATTTAGAAAATGTAAACTTCCTTAGAATAACATTTAGAAAATGCAATTTCTTAGAGGAGCTCATTTGTAATTACTATTGTGATTAGCTTGCTATCGTGGTTCTTTAGGGTTGATATGTTAAATCTGTACTTAAGTTTTTGAATCTTCCTTTTATTGCTGCTGTTGAGATGATGAAACTAATGAGGAAAGACGTCACAAGCACAAGAGGGTATGAGTCATCCATTACCTTTGAAGAAATGTATTTATGTCTACATTATTTACTGAGATGTTGATCTTTTCACTTGCATATATCTCTTATTAACATGATTTTATTTCATGGAATGTACGACTAAAATTGCTATTAGAACTGAAGGATATCAGCCTGCCTCAGCAAATCACTCTATATTTCTCTCCACCCGCAGTATCCTCATCTTTACCAACTGTTCAGTGTGATCCAGGTGGCAGTTTAGGACAATTTTCCGACAGAATACAGAAAAACCAGGTCACGTTGTTAGGGCATAACTTCACAACTATAGCTCGAAACACCCTTGTCTGAAAAGCTTTGGAAAGTTTAGGAAGTTAGGATGTTTACAACATGGTGAAAGCATGCAAAATAATCTTTGGCAAAAAAATGGACCATGAAAACTGCATTGAAAGGTCCAAACTTCGCAAAATACTAAAATCTAAAAATTTCGAAAATTTCAGTAAACTGATTTTTTTGGTTTTGATGGGTTTTATGTTATGAAAATTCCTCTTAACGTTTTGGGGTGGGGGTCGGGAATGCTTGTGAAATAGCTTTTAAGATTCCAAAGTGAATTGCATCATTTTCTATTTTTAGAGTTTTCTGTTTTTGCAAAAATAACTATAAAAGAATTGCCATTCCTATGTAAAAATCAAGGAACGAGAATGTTGTAGCAGAGTAGAGAGAGCTGAGAGCAGAGCATGGTAGCTTCACATCTCTTCCCGAGAGGTCACTACCTCTTTCATATTAATCCAAGTGTGTTATAGGCTCACATCACATCTTAGAGATTGCTACATTTTTTCTGTAACAATGCAGGGAAATAGTCTGCATCTCTTCTAAAGATAGTCACACATACCTCTCATACCAATAAAGTAGTATATCCTTTATTTCATAAATCATTTTCTTTGTGTATATTTTATCTCCATTCATTTATTGTTCATTTAGTTACAATTATGCAATTATCTCCTTTGTTGAGATTGTTGTAATAAATTGCTTCTACCTATAAGACATGTATGTTCCTACAATTTAGTATGTTATCGACTGGATTTTCAATCCAACTGGATCAATGGTTTTGTTATCACCAAAAAAACACCCTTTGATTTGCATGAATTTATGGATGAGCAATCGGTGTTTTTGGGTAACATGGGACTCTCTCCTAGTTGTGGGACCTTCTTGGTTGAGTTGAGGACCTCTGGAGAAGGCCGGTTCCTCTACCTATTCCTAATGCTAAAACCATAGTTCAAAAAATCGTAAATCGGGATTAATCGGCAGGCCAAATTTTGAATCGAAAATCGGGAATCAAAAAATCGGCAACTTTATCGCTACTTTTAAAAACATTTAAATTCATAAAATATACTTAAATTAAATGTAAAAACAATGTTAAATGATGCGAGAAGTGACTCTATAGAATGCCATAGGCCCATATGCATATTTTCGATTAAGTTTTGACCAAAAAAGAGAGTACAAAGTTTGCAAACAAAAATGCTCATAGAGTCATGTCACATGTGACTTTTGAAGTATCACTATCAAATATCAATAATATTCTATTTCATTATGCACGCCTAAAATAAGTCTGTTGCACTTGCGGCTGCCTCGTGGAAGTGGAAGGTAAATATTCCTCCTCTGCAACACCAACATTGTCATCTACAAACATATCATTTGGATCATCACCAACTTCTAATGTCCCTGATGGTATTGCTTCTTCAGTCTCCCTCTCCAAAGCTGCTATCTCCTCTGTAGTAAACATAGGCTCCGCATCATCAGGCTCAACAATCCAGTCATCATATGGATCAATGTCAGCCAAGTCAATTGCATCATAACTCTGTGCCCCCTCCACTTGTCTCACACGAAGACGAAGATTGTATCGCACGAAGACAAGGTCATTGAGGCGTTGTGTTGTCAACCTGTTGCGCTTCTTTGTGTGAACAACTTCGAACATGCTCCAATTACGTTCGCATCTAGAAGCACTGCATGGCTGACACAAAATGCGGATGGCTAGCTTTTGAAGATTTGGTGTTTTTGCACCATAATCTTCCCACCACAAATCTGCAAATAAAACATTTATAATTTTGTAAGTTAACTAAGCTTGAATAAATAAAAGAATTCTAGACTTCTAGTTTCTAGTTCTACGTGTAATGAGACTAAATACAAATGACTCAATTTGTTTTTACCTGGCTGAGAAGTGTTTCTTCTTTTCACACATAGAGCCGAAGAAAAGAGCCTCCCCTCTGTAGTCTTATAAATCTGCAGCTCATCAACAATTGCATCTCTAATATCTTCGTCAGATACCATCCTCTCTATGCATGTATTAAGGCCATCCATAACCTCCTCATCAGACCTTAAATGATGGGGAATAGAAAAACTTCGGGTTTAGGTAGTACGCCGTTGCATGTATATGTCGATGAAGTGTCTTGTTCCATCTGCGATCAATTATGCGCCAAATGGGTTCATATTTTCGCTGATTGTGCCCATAATATTTAGCTATGGCCTCCTTGGCCACATCCATAGCCTCATACAAATAACCCATTGGGTTTTTTCTCCCCATCCACCATCCGTAGAACTCGAACCAAAGACTCTGACACCTAAAACAAAATAACATATATATTTAAAATTGAAATTAATAAAAAATTATATAACAAATGATAAATAAACAAATATTCAAGTTCAGATTACTTTCATGATTTCTTCCATTTGCTTTTCAAACATATCATCAAAAAAGGTCTTCACCACCCTTTCCGGTTCGGTTTTCTTAGCATAGGGAGACTCCAACCATCGCTTGCTCACAAACATCTGCTTAAGGGATGTTAATGAGGTCAGCAATGCTCTGCAATGTAATGAAGTTTGTGGCGAATCGTGTGATCCCTGATCGCACAAGCTCCTTTCTATTGGGTGTGCTCTCTCATCAAGTTTAGCACCCAAGTGTGATCAGAGATTAACTTTGTAATATTTCTTACGTCCTCAACCACATTTTTCACCCATGAGAGTTTTCCTATGTCCTCCAATAAGAGATCCAAACAATGGGCTGCACAAGGGTCCAAAAAGTGTAGGGTGCCTCTCAAGAAGTCTCCCTCTTGGTACATACATATGCATTGCATTATCGGTCAGTCACAACTTGGACGACATTCTCCACACCCACCTTTTTCACCACCTCATCTAACATATCACACAAAGTGATTGCGTAGTTTACACTTGGTGGGAGGCATCAATTGATATCGGGAAGACCAACCGCCCACCGATGCCACTTGGAACTTAATCAATGTGCGGTTTTTCCCATCTGTCCACCCATCGACAAAATGGTGCATCCTTTTTTTATCCACATATTTTTTCGCTCTCTACAAGAGTCTTGGTATGTGTGACAGAATCCTCCAACAATGGGCCACTCAAATCATGGGGAGTAAGAGCTTTGAACCCCTTCCCAAAGAATAAATAATCAATAACCAAATTCTCCCAATATGGACTTTTTGCCACATTGAAAGGAATGTTGTTGTAGTACCAAAAGTTTGCCGCAACTATTCTTGGTTCATTGCGCATTTCTTTATTCCAAGCAGTACCTTCGAGTGAAGGTTGTGAACCAGGAGTACTTCGAGGAACAAAAAACACCCCGCATTGAACTACTATTAGTGGATGAACCCCGTCCCAGTGTTTGACCTCGTGGAGTTGTGGCATTAGAAGATGCCTCAATGTCAAAACCTTCCCTCGCTTCCCTTCTATTTGCTAGGGCTGCAATGTGCAGCGCAGCAGCTTTCCTCTTCTTTTCTTCTTTTTTCTCTGCATAAGTTGCAAGGTAAGCAGACAACTCTCGTTGAGCCTCAGGCGGTGCTTGATTGCACACTGTCACTTCATTCCTTGGTATCCGTGCAATGTGGAACTTAAGGCGATAAACACCTCCACTCATCTTCATGCCACAATAATTGCATATAACACAAGTGCCCTCTGCTGGTTCACAATGCTTCCAAGAGGGGTCATTTGATTTAGGCTTACTACGAGCAGTTGAACCGAACCGGATCCCGATGCCATTCTACAAAACAAAACAAAAAACAATTGTCTTAGATTTACAAGCCTTAGAGAAATTAAATTGTATGACCGTGACGAAATTAAGAATAAAATTGCTATTGCATGAAGAAAAAATTACGAAAAAACTATATTGAAAATGAAGACGTTAGTAAATTATGAATCATGATAATTTCATAGATAATATTTTTAAAATCGTTAGACTATATTGATTCTTGAATATACTATTATTAATATATAGAATATGCAGTATTTATACTTAATAGTTAATAGTATAATACTTAATATTAATATTAATACTTATAGTATTTATTAATATTAATATACAATATCCACTATACACTGTATACACTGTACAATATACACTTACAATATTTACTATTTATAATATATATTAATATATATTATACAATATTAATATTAATATACGGTATTAATATTAATACTTAATATACAATATTTTTATTTTTACTGTAATAATTTAATATTACTGTATTTTTAGTATTACTATTACTGTATTTAGTATTTAAGATTAATACCTGCTAGGGCACGATGCCACAAACTGCTGGAAATGAGCACGAAATGGGCACGGAATTGCCACGAACTGTTGGAAAATGGGCACGAAATGGCCACAAACTTGCCGCGAACTGAACATGCGTGCTCTCCACGTTGAATGCCCTCCTACAAACGTCGAATGAACACGGATTGAGTAAATGCAAGTCGCAGCATAAAAAACGAGTTCGTGGAAAGAGAAAACAAGATAAAAAACAAATCGATTTGGTCTATTTTCGTGTTAAACCCTAGGCCGCGTTTTTCCCCACGATTTTCGCCGATTTTAGCCACGATTTTCAACGATTTTGCAGGGTATTTTATCGCGATTAATCGGCGATTTATCGGGATAACAAAAATCGCGATTTTTCAGAAGTTTAATCGTTTTGATGAAGGCAAACGATTTATCGCCGATAAATCATGATTTTTGAAATAGAGGCTAAAACTACTCCTAATGCAGAAAGCAAATTCTAAACTAAACATGCCAAGGGACTAGGGTTAGAAGGAGATGTAGAAAGGGAAATCCTAAGCTAAAAGGGCGGTGATAGCACCAGAAAAGGGGTGAGAGACACTCTTGTGAGGGAAAATGGGGAAAAATGGGCATAGAAAGGGCAGACAGACGTGCCACAATTTAGAACACATTCAACTTTCCATTTTCTCGTGAAACACAATCAAAATGGAGCTGTAAATGCAAGAAATATGCACAATCCATTACAACTGCAAAGAAGGCAAGACTACAATAAAACTAGCTAGGGCAGACAAAACATGCCACAACAAATTTTTATTGCTTAAAATATGCACAATCCATTACAGTCAAAACAAAAGGAAAGGAAACATTTACAGAGGCCAAAATGAAGGCTTGTCACTCACAACTGCTTGGGAGACCATTTTGACATGGTTCCTTTGCATATTTAGAATGTCCATCATTTCAAAATGAAAGGTTTTACAATATATAGCAGAGAGAAAGAGAAAGAAGAGAGAAGAGAGAAGGGGTGCGACTTTTCGAACTTTCAACCACCAATAGGCTGCATCAAGTCCTTTACAAGCACATGGGCACCTTACAGAGCCATCATTCAGTCTATTACATCCTGCAGAAGGAAATGAAGCCATGCTTCATCAATTCTAGTGGTTGAGCTACTTGATTTGATCGATTGCATGCCAAAACCGCTCTTTTCTTCCTCGAAGCTTCTGTTTGCCATTATGACCAGCCAAAAGCCACCAAAATCAGATTTCGATGATGTCGAATTAAAGAGCTCGAGGAGAGCTTTCCAATGATATAATTTTTGTCCAATTTGGAGCTCGGGATCAAAAGATATGGCCATTTGAAGTTTTACCAGTCGAGAGGCACAAAATTTTGACACGTGGCAGCCTCTAATTAGCTCGGGGATTGATTTCTGCCAACGTGTTCTTGCTTTTCTCTTTGCCATGTGTCTACCTCCCATAGACTCATGGTTTCGGGCTTTACTTCCCTGCTTGCCATCTGTCCCTGTCCTATACCTTTTCTAGGCTGCCTTTATGAAATTACGGTCCAATAAGACTCGCCACGTTCCCTACAATCGCCGACTGTCCTTAGCTCTTTGTCGAGTCTCCTCTCGAGATGCGAGTCAATATGATCCAACCACGTTGCAGACGCCATTTGCCTTTATAAAGCTCATCGATCGACCATTGCGAAATGCAAGCCAATAAGAAGGATCCACACGGTTTAGCATGTCAGTCCTTTTGATTCGCGCCTCGACACTGCGAATTATTAGCGAATAGAGTCATTCCACGCTCCAAGGTTGTTAGACTCTTCATTACTCTCGTCGACAATTGCGAAGTGCTAGCTAATGAGAAAGCTCTACGCACTTCGCATTGTCAGTCTTTTCTTTTATCTACTCTTACAATGCGAATCTTTGGCCGATATAAATGCTTCATGTTGCCTCAGTGGCCGCATCAGGACTCCTTAGCTCTTAATCGTTAATCATGAAATGTGAGCCAATGAAATGGCTCCATGTGGCTCTGTTGTCAGACTTGTTAGAATGCGAAATGCGAGCTAGTGAATATCTCCGCATAGCTCTTCGCATCGCAACTTCTAAGTTTGGGAGACTTAGAAACTTTTTAGCTTCAAAGAATTGCCACCTATCCCCTTTGAGCCACTCTAACTGCGGACCCGACAAAATATGAATTGTGATTGATTCAGGGACTTGGGGTCCGGATGAGCCAATCTCTTTAGGAAATGCCGGAATGGCTCCATGTGTTGGTCTTTCATTGGCTGTGTCTTTTCTTTGTCTTGCGGGTTTGAGTTAAACCCACCTAAGTCTTTGATCGAGTTCCTTTGTTTTGCGGAGTTCGAGAACCCACGGAACACTAAGTTCCATACAAACCCGCGGTAAACTGAAATAGTCTACTATGGTTTTTTTTGAAAGCCAACGGACAATGCTTTTGGGCAATGCAATTTGACGGTCGTTTAGACATCCTGAACTCGCTAAAAATGGCTGTCCATTTTTGACGTGTTATCCAAATTAACCTAGGGGGTAAATTTGGGATAACAAGTTTCTTAGTAGATTTTCTACCACATGGTAATGGTATCACGAAAGCGGGTTTCCTATCATCTACCAACGGTATCTCAGAGCAGATCATGGGAAATGAAAGCATATAAAAGCACTAAGAGGAATAAATCCAAGATGTGGATCTGGTTTCAACACCCTAGAACGACTATCGGTCACTTCTTGGAAGAAAATCAATACCTATGCCCCGAGGAGACAAAGAAAATTACCTATTTCTTCTAGGGATGGTAATCAAGATCATATTCATCATTGTAAAATACGCATAACTAAACCTCTAATGGTCAAGTGATGGAAATTGTTGATCCAAAATTTCCAATGACCTTGACAACAACAACCAATGAATTTTATGTGGAACAAAACAAGAATGTGTTAACACTTTTTAAAATAAAGAAAAGGCTTTCAAAAAAGAGTTAAGTTATTGAGGGATGACACAAAGATTGTACGAGAGATTTTGAAGTACGAAGAAGGGAAATAATGGATCATGACGGTGTTAAATTGTTGGTTGAAAGAGTTTATATGTAAGTTGGAGAACCCTCTTGCTTTGAGAGGACAAATAAAATATGGTTTATTACGGGGTGGAGACCAAACTATTGTACTAAGATAAGGACAGTGACCCCAACTACCTACAGTTATTCCTATGAACAAGTGATGAATCTCTAATAGCGTAGTTGAAGCTCAAACAAACAACCATATAAGTTATAACCATAGTTACCTAAGACTCCAGGATGGCGGGATGCGGGGACGGAGTTTTCGGGATGACAAAAAGTTTCCAAAATTTCGGGATGACTATTAAAATAATATATAAAATTATAAATATTAAAAATATACAAATAAATTTTAATTTTTTTATGAATAGCAATTCATATTTATATATCAGTCCACCATGTGCATACAGTCCACATTCAGATGTCCATATTAAAAACTCGCAGCATACATATAGCTATACTAATGTTATATGTCCATATAACTTTTAATATTAATATGTATGTTGCTGGTTTTCATAGCATGTTGTTAAAGTCCATGTGCATTTGTGCTCGAAATTTTTGTATTCATATATCACTCTTGTTTCTTAAAATGTCTTTGTAATACAATACAGTCGGGTTATGGTTAACGGGTAAACATTTATAAAAAGAAAACAATAAACAAATTAATTTAAAAAAAAAAAGAAGTCCCCAAACGTTTGAGGACTTCAAACGCTTCGAGGACGCCCAACCGTCCCCCAAATGTCCCATATGTCCCCAGACGTTTCTCCTCCTCTCCAAACGTCCCGGGACGTTTCCTCTATTCCTTGTCCTGTGGGAAACATGGGGAAATGTTTCTCCTCCTGTCCGACATCCCCAAAATGTTCGGGACGTCCCGGACTTAAGGATTTTGGGGGGACGCGTCCCCGCGTAACTATGGTTATAACATAATAGGGATAGATAAAGAGAATCTCATGCCATTGAAAAGACCTTTTCGTTAAACTTGTTGAATTTTTCAGATAACTTTCTACTATATTGATAAAGGGATCCATAACAAATTGACATTATCCACTCCATATCAGAGGGTCGTAGATGACTGCGTGGAAAATTGTAGTGAATCCATTAAACCCTTTGAGATGAGTGCATAGTTCATAGTCCATTTTTCATGTATCCATTATCATTGATGCAAGTGGGCCTGCTGATCCTTAATCTATCAATTGTTTATGAGCAATTTGTTGTCTTTAGAAGAATATTTTGTAGTCAGCGAGGGCGAGTTGTGGCTTGCAAGTGCTGGGGTTAGAAACTTAAATAGTTTTCTTTGTCTTCCCCAATCTTCTCTTTTATGGCCCATTCTTTAGTGCTATCTACTTTTAGTTTTAGATACTCTTCATAAAAGTGGCCATGGTGTTTACAATAAGTGCAATATTAAGAACATTTGATCCGAAACAAATTGGGATCAATGACCTCCCGAGATGTCTTGATGCTTCACCTCTATGATCCCATCATTCAAGCTCATGAGAGATGGATTCTTATAAAGCACTACTAATGAAAGATGGCTCTTGAAGATTGACTCGATATTAACAAAAAAATGATTGTCAAAAATAGTATTTACATAATGATGCACCATGGAAAATACAAATATATAGTAGTGCATTATTTTTAAGGCTTGTTGTCTTGAGACTTAGCATTGTGTTGGAATTTTAAATGAGTCACATTCTTTTGTTATGTACAATGACCATAGAATTTTGATTGTTTAATCAAGCAATTTTATGTTTATACTTTATAGCGTTTGATGGTTTTGCGTGGGAATATTTTGTAGCAATAAGCACAACCTGTGGATTTTGAGTATTGGGGGTGGAAACTCCAATACTATTCTTTTCTTCCTCGGTATTTTCTTATGTCCAATTCTTTGCGCTTTCTACGAGAGTGGCCACAATATTTACAATAAGTATAATATTTTTGAGGCATGTTGTCTTGAGACTTCATCTTGTAATGGAATTTTCAAGAAGATTCATTCTTTTTGTTGCATAGGAGCACAAATATGTTGATTGGAGATCAATATGAGACTTATTGAGCAAAAATTTTAACAATCAAATTTTCTATTGGCCCCTTCCTAAGTAGCTACACTCTACTCAGAGCTACCCAACTTAAGCATGAATTGATTTGATATTGGAGATGTATGTTTATTTGAGTTTCCAAGATAAGGGAGTGCGTTTCTGGGATAAAAATCTTTTTCCAGATTTGGGAACATCTAATATATAAAAATAAAAAAATACAAAAATTTATAGCTTTTCAGTTGAAAATTAAACATCGTTAAACATTTTATACTGTTGAACATTGAACAATGAACATTTACCATGGACCATTGAAATAAAAATTAATCTTGTCAAATATGAATGTGAAACTATAAACATGAGTATTTGATTGTTATATTATCAATGATCGAGAAAATAATTATAATTCTAGATTCTATAACAACTATCAACTACAAGAGTCTCATATGAAAATGGAGACCAGAATGAATTTACAATGTCTTTTTAATTTATGAGATGCTATGATGTCCGGGACGTTTCCAATAGGTTGAGGACCTCCTAACACCCCTTCGGGATGCGCTTTGGTTGTGCCGGGATAGCAGAGAGCCTAGAAAAATGCCAAAATTAGGGGGGTGCTACCAAGATGGCATGTACAGGCGCTGGAATGTCTTGGGAACTTGGGGGAAAACTGCAAAAAGGGAACAAAGAAGGGGATGTTTGGTCCATGTCTTGAAGCACTTCAGGATGTCCCTTGTGCTTCTAAAGGGCAGGGGATGTGTCCCTTGGAACTCTTTTGGAGATCTTGTCTACTTTGATTCCTCTGAGCACTTGGTACTGCCCATCTAGTATGATTGGGAGCTTTACTAATCATTCCTACACCTAGAATGGTGCATTATTCTGATCCAAGCTTCAATGAGTAGAATTGGTCCCCTTGGATGATTCTACTGACTATATTGATAACTTCCATTGAGGGTGTGATAGGGAATAACAAATATTATCTATCAAATAATTTTAAATGCCCACCAATTTCAATTAGAATCCAATAACATTTTTAGTAACTTTGCCTTTTCCATTGACTTTATATATGCCTATATTCTAGGTGATTAGCAATTTATTTGATAGTCTATAATTAGAGTATCATCAATTACTTTTAAAGATGTCATTGAAATAGTCTTCAAAATATTAATGTAGCATTCAATATTGTTAAGAAGTCGAAAGTTTTTAGAGTAGTTTTTGTATATTTATTTTTACTAGTGGGATTTTCTATCCATATATTGAGTCTTTATCGTGTTATTTTTGCTTTTGAAGACTGAAATAATTCATGTATTTTTCATTGTCGTCTTCTAAATAATTTCTGTTATGTTTTCTAAGTATTTTCATAATCTTAGGTAAGTCAAAGGCTTATGGTGCAAGGCACTACCGGTTCTACTAAATACAGTGGTGGTCTTGACGTTGCTCGTAAGATTATCAAGATTGATGGTATACGTGGTTTATATAGAGGATTTGGTATGTCTGTTTTGACTTATTCTCCTTCCAGTGCTGTTTGGTGGGCATCTTATGGTTCAAGTCAACGCATCATTTGGAGGTAAGAAATAGAGAGATGAGTATATTCATAGTGCAAATCTGTTCATTTTTTCTTTAGAAATCCGAAGTGTATTGTCACCAACACACCCAATTTTCGCAAATTTGAGGTGACACCTTTAAATTTTAAATGAACATTTGAATCGAAAATTCTTCTGCATTTGTGCAAAATAGATTTCTTTTAATGTTTGGTATCTTGTGTGTCTTAAGCTTGTATATTTTTTTGTTCATGGTGAAATATTTTTTAATTGTTTTGTCAGGCATCTGAGTCTAATAATATTTTATTGTTTCCTGTTAAAAAATTTCTTGGCATTTTAACATCCATCAGCGATTTTTATTTTTGATTTTGTGGATTTATCCACTCCATTCTTTTGCGCTATGTGAAAAGAGAGTCATTTTGCAGTATTTTTAGATCTGGGTGAATAGGGCTTGATGTATGATGGTGAAAAATTGGGTGAATCTTAGTTATTTCTGCAATATTCACCACTTCCTTTCTAAAGTTGCAATCATTGTGTAGAAAGAAATGAGCAAACAATTCTGGTAAAATTTAATTCGGGAGAGGACCATTTAAATTTAAGACCCGAAAGCTTTTGAGATGTTACTTGGACCAATAAGAACAAAATCTTATAAGATCCATGCTATAAGAGCCAAATGTGCACTCATTTGCAACGATCTTGGGCTGTTTTCTATATTTCACACTATAAAAAAATGACTGCCAGAGCGTTTTGAGATATTAATTGGAGGCTGGGTTGATGTGATCGATAGATTAAAATTGACGGGAATGTAGAAGAATGTGAGGATAACACTGTTACAAATTACACAGTCATCCACAGCTTTTTGTAGTCTTACATAGCAATGGAAAGTAGCATCCGAGTCATTTTCCAAAAAAATGACTGTCAGAGCATTTTGAGATACAGTTTGGAGGTTGGGTTGATGTGATCGATAGAAACCCTCTTGGTACAAGTAGATGATGAAAAATATTTTTTCCAACCAAAGTCTGAATTTATTTTTATTTATTTTCACACCATAAAACAAGAAAAATACCCGCATAAGATTACAACAATTTTCTCACAAAAGACACACCGGATGACAAGAGGAGACCAAAAGAGACATTGCAAACTGAAACCAACCAATTCTGTCCATTGCTGATGCCCTAAACGCTGATCTGAAATCCAAAGGGGTGTAGATAGCCCTAGAAATGGTTGCAAATCGTGTCCTAGTGGTGATGATCCAAAATTATGCTCAAATGTGACCTTGAGTGAATCCACCAAGAAGATATTGAGGGTTTTTGTCCTCAATGGCTGAAAGTAGAAGCACAAGTGCCCGAGTTCCTAAAATCAAGATGATAGATGACCGCAAACGAACCCCTCCAGCTTTTATATCCTTCCCTTTCTTTAATTTCTAATAAGTGTCGGCCCACTTAAATTATAAACATGAGTGGCTGACATAAAGTACCTTTTTGGGCTCACTTAGTTTTAATTTTACCATGTTCCCCTTTCCTTCATCCCATTAGCCTGTGGGAAACAATAAAATAGGCTAAGGGCCTTCGTTACTGCTTTAATTTCAAAAAGTGGACATTACGGTCTATGCCTTGTGAAATAGATTGTTTGAGATCCACCAATGGTTTTTTCATGTGCACAATCAGCTAGTTGATTTAGTCATTCCACTCCTTTGCCACTTTACAAACTCTTTCAACACACAATCTCACGAGCAGGTTCTTAATATCCATGTTAAGAATGTCTACAAATGAGGCTTTAACGTTCTTACCTATCACATTTTACTTGTCCTTCTAACATGCACCTTCCTTTTTTATGCCACGCTTGCATGCAGATGCCTTTACCAATTTAGCAATGATTTCCAAGGAAGGTTGGCTCCCGAGCAATATGTTTACAACATTGCCCAAATCACGTCCGCTTAATTAGTATCGGGCAACTATTATTTCACACAAAACAACTCATAGGGCCTCACTTCTCATTAATAGCTCACACAAAGTGTGAGGGCAAAATAGATAAGATAAGATAAGATAAGATAATTATATTAAATGTCCAACAAGTGACCACAAAATAGGTCAATGGGACTGCACCATACAAAGCAAGATAGAAGTAGCAGGAAAAACCCAAACGGGTCCCCAAGAACAACAAAGAAGAAGAAAGAGAGAACAAAGAAGAAGAAGAAGGGGAGGTGGAGGGAGAGGCCTCGACACCAACCCTCATGACTGTCGCCCAAGGTCAGCCAAAAAGAAACTGGTGATGTGCTGATGTCTGGTGTCAGGGACTGGAAGCTGTCTGAAACGCCTATGATCCGTGGAGAGTCGAGATCTCCGGGTGAACCTGGTGTTCTGACGTCCATGAGAAGGGGCCCTTGGCCGGGTCTGGGTCCATAAATCTCTGGCTTGGGAAGAAGCACCTCTGGTCCTGACAGATCTAGAATGAGAGTCCCCACAAGAGTCAGGTCTCCGCTTGGTGCCCCTCTCCCCGGGATCACAACAAAGAAAGATGTGATCCGTCTAGTAGTAGTCTCCTTGGAAGGTGGATGGAGGACCCGTCGCGAAGCTTAAGAGCTTCTTGTAAATAGAGAGCGAGACACCTCTGATCATAATACCTGAAGAAGGTCGTGAACGTGGGACGTTCACGGAATAGACAGTGAAACCTCCCTCTGATCTCATAGTAGATGGGGCATCGAGAAAATGAAGTGTTCCTCTGTCTCAACCTCTTGGAGGGAGAAAACAGCAAATCCGCTCGGTCCTATCCAATTGGTGATCACTCTCGACCCGAAGCCTGTGAGAGCCAACTCGATCCGCCTGGGAGATGCAGAGAGCATGTATCCAATGACGGGAGATATAGGTGGGCCGAGTGATGAGTCCATTGTTGACATCAAGAAAGAAATTGCCCTATATCATTAAAGGGTGATATGATTGAGGAGATTACCATCCTCTCTTCAAATTAAGATTCTATTTCTTAAGTGACATACCATTTCCCAAATGCCTATGAATCATGAGAGAAGAAGGCTCTTACATCCTACAAGTTTCCCTGTGTCTTTAGGAAAATTATTAGTCGCCACTGGTTGGGGGCTTTGCTATATGCAAAAGGGAATCTTTTCCAAGTTTGCATCTCTATCCGCCTCTTGAATCTTTGTGCTCTTGATAAGTAAAAAAATTACCTGATCCAATTTCGAGACCAATGACAGCACATCTTCAATGATCATTCTTAGGTGCCACGATTCAATCTTGTCGTCTTGCATTCCATTGATCAAAATTTGAGAATCACCTTTGACTATAAGTCTCTTACATCCCTTAATTACAGCAGTTTCCTATCCTTTAAGGAAGCCAATCTTTTTGCCTGATTGTTGCTCTCAATTCCAACATCTATTGGAATAATTAGAATAGACTCTCCGCTTCATCTTGGAAAATACATCCTCCTCCTTCCAAGCATGGGTTTCCTTTGTGGCAGCCTCAAAATTGAATTTAATGAACCCCTTAGGCGGTAGAAACCAAGTAACCTCGCACTTCCTAGGTGAATTTGATCCTACCCTATTATTAGGAGCACCCTTCTTACAGGTCCAAGAGATGAGAGACCACACCTTACTCTAGTCAACGTTCTCTTTTTCGGCCTCTGTCCTCTTCTTAGTCCCTGCCATACACACCTTTGAGACGGGAGATTCAATTGTCCCAAAATTGAATGCCTGATAGTGACTTTTCCATTAAGACTCTCCCATTCCTCTCGATCTAAATATTCCAGATGATGATAGCAGGAGAGAGTTTATAAATTACCTTTAGCGGCATATTTTCAATCCTCAAGAGCCACTCTTGTGGAAGAGCTCTAACCGTTTTGGGCATCACCAAAGTTAATATTCCATTTTTGCCTCCACATATCTCAGATTTTCTGTGCAAAGGAGCAATGGATGAAGATATGGTTGCTCCACTCATTCTCACCACAAAGAAAACAAATGTAGGGACCACATAAACCTCTTTTGATCATCTTGTCATAAGCGAGGGATTTCTCATGGATTTCCAACGATAGGAAGATAGTAGGATTTGGCAGTCCATTAGGTTGGAATTTAACAATGAGGAAAGCTGCCTTCCAAAAAATGCTCGTCCAATAATCTCCCTTAAAGTTTCGTCAACCACAACCTTGCCATTTTTAGCAACATCCCAGATTAGTCTATCCTCACCTTCCTCAGAATGTCCATTTTTAGCACCATCCCAGACTAGTCTATCCTCACCTTCCTCAAAATGTAAGGGATAGCATGTAAGGATATGATATAAATACTTTCCTTTTTCCTGCATGTTCTGATTAGGGCAGTCCAAGACCTTTCATTTTTGCTTCCCCTCCTCTGTCCAAATATATTGCATACTTTGGAATATCATTGCTGACATGTGTAAGCCATGAGATCCCCCAAATTCTCTTCCTGACAAAGGGGAAAATTGTTTAGCCAGGCTTCCTTCCAAAATCCACCTTCCTGCCATCCTGCACTTTCCATCTCTGCTTCCATATGATAAAGTTTCTGCAACTTTTTATAAAGTTCTCTTGAGTGAATGACCTGTTCTTGTTTTGGGCATCCAAGTACTTAGCGTGAAGAATTTGCTCCATAATATCTCTGCTTCCTCAAACGCTCTCCATAGTAACTTGCAGCCAAAGGCTGTATTCAAATCTTTGTTTTCTCTTATTCCCAAGCCACCGAAATCCTTAAGAAGACAGATCCAAGCCACCAAAACACTCCTCTTGTTTCTAATCCATTCTATTAGAAGTTTCATTGTATAGCATTAAATCCCACGGAGCTCCGAATTTTAAACAAGGACATGATGTAAGTTGGTATAGCTCGTAAAGAGGATTAAATTAACTGTGTCCTTCCTGCTAGAGTTAATCATTTTCCTTTCCATGTGCAGAGATTTTTGTACATTCTATCTAGCACTGGCTTCCATACCTCTTGTCCAACTTTCCCATCTGTTAAGGGCATACCCAAATAAGAGCTGGGTAAACTGTCATTTTCAAATCTCAGAATTCCTTGGATTCGTCATCAACATTAATGGAATATATCTTGGATTTGCTGGCATTAATCTTCTTACCAGCAGCAAGAGCACATTTATCTTGCATTTCTTTGATTGCATGGGCTTCCTCACTTGATAGGGCCCCTGCAAGAAATGTTCTCTAACTGCTTTATTCATAAATAATAAATAAAAAGGGTGAGATTGGGTCACCCTTCCTAACACCTCTTGTGGCTTGGAAAAAACCCAGAGGTACTTCATTAACAAGAATTGAGAAGGTTGGGGAGGAGATGCAACTGTAAATTAGCTTAATCCAATCTTCGGAGAATCCAAAATTCCTCAATACCTTGGCTAGAAATCTCTAATTTACTCTTCATATGCTTTGTTTATCTCAAACTTGAGTATCATATCTGATCTCTTTGTATGATTCAGAGAGTTTATGGTTTCATGAGCTTTAATAATGTCATCTAAAATTTGCTTACCCATCACAAAGCTGATATGTTCGTCGAAATAGTGGTCTGCAAATGCTTCTTTGATCTTCTAGCCAAGATTTTGGTTAACACCTTATAAATGGTTTTACATAGCACAATAGACCCGAATGAATCAAAGAATTCTGCATCCTCCTTTTTTGGAACGAGGGCCAAAAGGTAGCATTCCACTCCTTTAGGACAAATTTCCTCGTCCTGCATTCTTCCACTGCCCCCCGAACATCTTTACCCACAAATGGCAATTTTTTTGGAAGAAGCCAGCCTGAAAACTGTCCTGACCAGGGGCCTTATCTCCACCTAGAGATCACACAGCCTGATGGGTCTCTTCTTTTGTGATTGGTTTCATCAAATGCACATTATCTTCACCATATATCGACTTAGAGATATTTTTCCAAAAGGTCATTTTGAGCTGAGATGCTTTTTTCTTGCTCTCTAGAAAGTAGATGCTGGAAAAAGCTGACCCTGAAATCTCTGATTTCCTCCTTTCTCACTGCCCTGCTTGAGGGTAGGGTGAGCTTTTCTATTCTGTTTACATTCCTTCTTACAATTGTTGACATGGAAGAACTTAATGTTCATATCCCCTTCCTTAAGCCATTTTACCCTGGATTTTTGTTTCCTGTGTCTTTCTTCCATTATGAGGATCCATTGCATCTTCATCATCATTTCTCTTTCTTTCCCCAATAATTCCTCATCTATGCCAGATTCCGTTACTCTTTTGAACATCTCTAAGGTCTGCTGCATTAGATTCCTTTTTTTTAAAGATATTCCCAAATTTCTCCTTATTACATTTTCTAACTTCTTTCACATTTTTCAGTCACTGTGCCAAAAGAAACCTCTTACACCATCTATCATTTGTAATGGACTACTTCATCAGGTTTATTTCAAATTCTGGGTCTTTAAACCACAAATTTCATTTTGTATGAAATTCCATCTGGTTTCTTATCTGACTAAATCTCACGATTGATGGGCCAGTGATCAGATCCAAAAATATGGAGGATATCCGTTCTGAATCAAATGTTATCAAAGCCCCACACACGACTAAGAAGTAACCTATCCAGTCTTTCCAGAATGGCCTGATCTCCTTGCCTTTTGTTTGTCCATGTATAGAGACTCAATTTGGGTTCAATATCCAGAAGAGCACAATCTACACAAAAAGCATTGAAGACCAAAGCACTAGTAGGAAGGATCACATTACCCTCTTTTTATCCTTCACTTTTAGGATGGCATTAAAATTGCCCTCAACAATCCATTTCAGATTCTGATTGTCCCATCTTAATTTTTTCATTTCTTTCTTCTTTTCTAATTTAATTGGACAATCAACATTATAAAGTGGAAAATCAAAATGTTCTTGGAAAGCATCAAAAAACATATCTATACCATTTGCAGTCTGGGAGATGACTGTACCTTTTAGAGCTCTAGGATTCCAAAGCACAACTGTGCCACTTACACCTCCTTTTGCCTCCTCAACAGCCCAATCACCATTTTCAAGATACCTTTGACTATCAAATTGAAGTGAGATTGTTCTACCTTTTCTGTAGAAGAATATCAGGCCTTTCTTCTTCCAAAAGTGTTTGACTGAGCGACATTTGTCCGATAAGTTTAGATCTTTGACATTCATGCTTAAGAGATTCATAGTGCATTGGTGGAGGGAGTTTCCCTTCGACCCAACATGAAATCCAAGGTCTTTTGGTCATCTTTTTCCACAGCTACTTGGGATCGATTGGATTTTTTGGGCTAGTGGTTTTCTACCTCTGATTGCCTGATTCCTAGTGTCTTCTTGTAATCTTGTAGCTGGAGAAATTAAAATCTTGCTAGTGGTTCTAGGGGTTTTTCTAATTGCAATAGGCCAATTTTCTTTAGTAGTACCAAGGCAAGATATATCTTTGAAGGATTCCCAACCAGTTTTGTCGTTCTTTTTTATATCTTTGTCCTTCATTGAGCGCTGAGATTTTTTGTTTGTTGCATCTTCCACAAGGATCCTGGTGATATGTTCTCCTTGTTCTCTTCATTCCCAAGGATGGAACATGAGGTTTATTATTATATATCATAGTTACCATATTCGCCCGAACATGGTCGAAATTCGGTGCGGCTCGAACTCTTTGGTAAAACCGAACTTGTTCGGTTAATTCGTTTTGACCTTAGACTTTAAAATTTTTTTCTTTGAAAAATAAATACGTATCTACCGTAAACCCAAACCCTAAAGCAAAGACATTAACAACTAAAAGCTAAAGCGGCAAAATATGTGTGAAACGTGACAAAACGTGAAAGCCCTCCTCGCAGCCACTGAAAAACACATCGCAGCCACTGGAAAACCCATCGCAGGCACTCGAAAAGCTTCATCGCAGCTACTGGAAGGCACTGGAAAACGTGGAGCGGTGGAAGGCACTGGAACACGCAACAGGTAACACGCAACTGTAAACTACTAAACGTATTTGACTTTCCTTGTATTCGTGTTTCTGTGTTCGAGAGGAGTATAGGTATGTATCAAATTTAAATATTAATAATAATATTTTAAAACTATATACATATCGTGTTTACCTTGTTTTCTTTTTCCCTTGTTCGAGAGTAGCAGCATTTATTAATAATACTTAAGAGACTCATAGTAATCGGTAATAGTAATATTTTATTATTTAGAGACATTAATAATTTAATAGTAATGTGTAGAGATATTAATACTTAGAGACTTATTAAGTATTAGCCATCCGTAATAGTAATACTTAAATTTATTATCCAATGTTTACTAACTTTAATAACTAGTTATATAAATTTAATTATTTTAAGTTTAATTTTTGTATATTACTATTAAGTATTTTATTTTTATAATTTTTTTGATAATTATTTATATTTATATTTATATTTTTAAAAATTCATAATTTTTTTACAAACCGAACCTAACGATTTTTTTGGCAAAATCCCGAACTTCCGAACTTTTTTCCCTATCGTAACAACCCGAACTTTCCGAACATGGTAACTATGTTATATATAGATACACACTTTCACACCAAAGAATTATTCTCACAATGCATCCAATTGAAATAATAAAACATTTCAAGTCTTTCAGAATTTGAAGGATTGAGGAAATAATAAAAATGATCATGGTATCTCGATGGAAGTATTTCAGAATTTGAAGGATCGAGATGTAGGATGGTGAAAGGTACTAGAGTGGGGTTTATTGCATGAATTAGGATATCATTTTCAATCTTTGGAACCATAGTGTTACACTATGAGTTTGTGCATGTTGCCTAAAAATTGCATTAACTTTTCTTATTGAAAAGCACACTTATATTCATACAAAAATCTGGATGGAATGGAATCACACCCAATGCAAACAAATCATGCTATACGAGCCTTGAGAAACCATAATCACCTCATATCAAAGTCTCGTGATTATTACATACAATTAATTAAAAACTTTTCAATCAAAAAAGTTATAAAAGCAAGGTCCAATAACACAAACAACCAAAAACAAGGCATTGGGAAACAACATCAAACATGGTAGTTAATGAGAGGTGGAGGAGGAGCACTTTCGGGCTTATTCCCCCAACAATTGTCACTAGATGGATCTGTTGCATCAGTGTCCGGGGTCCCAACCTCATCAACATTCTTTTCTTCTTCTTCCTCGGGTTTCTGGTCGGAAAGATGGAGAACAAGGTGAAAAACCTAGCTTTTGAAGGTGCACTTAGGGACCGAACGCCGCTCTACGACCGTGTAATATCCTTGTAGGATATTAACTGATTATTATTAAATACTTGCAAAAATAAACACTTAGAAGATAAACCCTCCTAGGTTTACCTCAACGAACCCTAGTGTTAGCTTCAATACAACCCAAATAGGGTTGGAGTGAGCCAAGGTGAGGGTTTGATGGGCAATCCAGTTGGTATTTACACTCCTTTATCCAATACAATTTGCAGAAGTAAAAATAATAAATAATAATTGCTGAAAATTAGCTGAAACTTTGGAAATTAATAACTCCCAAAATACTAACTCTTTTAACTTGAAACCAAATGCAGTAGAAAGGGAAAATTATGAGCTTCTCATCAAAATAAATATTAGATCTTTGCATGCACTAGAAACCACTCAAATCAGCCCCCAAAATCCCAAACCCAGTCGCTAGGGTTAGGGTAAATTGCATAAATAATTTCCAGCACTTAGAACCCTTCAAAATACTCAATAACATGCAAATTTTACCCTCAATAAAATGCGCCAATACCCTAGACAAGTCGCCAAAGCTAGAGAGAAAATATCATGCACAAACACCTTCAACACAAGAGAGCAAAATGGAAAGAACAATGGAGTCTTCAATAATCTTCAATAATGGATCCAAATAAGAGAGATCAATGCAAGAACTAGGGCATACATCCCATGGGCATACATCCCAATTCTCCAAGCATGGAGTGAAATCAATAATTCATCAACATGCCCCTCTAAGGAAAATGCGACCTCCCTTTTATAGAACTAAGGGGTGCAATATCCAATAAAGACCGACCTTTCCCTTTTGGAGGGAAAACATAAACTCTCATTAAAATATTTAATACTAAGACTATGTGCACTTTATTTATTTATTAATTAAATAAATAAAAGTAACTAACCTATGTGCACATTAAACTAACTAAAAAGACTCCCACTTGTAGCGCTAGGCATGCCAAGGGGTTACAATGCAAATGAAAAATAAATATTAATAATGTCTTCAAAAAAGGGGACATTACAGTCCTCCCCTCTCGGAAATTGCTTGCCCTCAAGCAATAGCAAGCTCATAGATCCATGCATCATGCCCCTTAAAAGAAGATGTGGGGTGGTGCATCCAAAGTTTCGATCGGTGCTGTCAAGTGGCGAAGAGTTGGAAAGAACAAATTTCTTTCCCTCATGTCAACCCAAAAAGATGGGTCATCAACTCCATAACATGTGCTCCAAGAGATGGTGTCCTCAACATGGCATAAAGAAGCATCAATAGGATGAGCTTTGCTAAGCTCCAAGACTGCCCACTCAAAAACGCCCTCATGAAATGAATAGGACAACAATCTTCCATCATATGTCTTCAATCCTGCACATGAAGCAAACTCATTAGAAAAACAAGTGTTGAGAAACACTTTTCCTGTTTCTTCTTCATGTCTCCAAGGCATGGAGAGCTCCCAAATCTCCCTCATGTATGGGTTGTCCCCAAAATCTGTTATGTGGCTCCCAACACTGTTGTAATCATGCATTATTTCCTCGAAAATCAGAATTAGGATGGCTGGTTTCCACCCCCAAATAGTTACCCATGAGCCAAAATCAAATACCAACAACCATGTCACCAAATGTATGTAAAAAATCTGAATTTTGGGAGTGATAGTGGAGCTGGTCCTAATAGTATTATCCATAAAAATGAGAGGACAACAACTAGCATAATTCAAAATTCTTTTCCCAACATGAATGATCATCAACTTAGTGAAAAGAAATGGCTCCCATATAGCTGAAATTTCATCCTTAATCATAACAAACTGAAAATTATCCACATGCACAGCTGAAAATGAAATGCCTTGAGAAAAGTTCATACCATGTTCCTTCAAACTTCTTATACTTTTCATCAAGCCCAAAAGATGGTGGTCATGTAAGCAACATCACTCATACATTCCCAATACTTATCTTTGGTTGACTTTACCCTTGGTAGTATCTCAATCAAACACCCAAATGGAAGACATAACTATAACTCAAAATCTGAAAATGAACTTCTTACCATGCAAAGTGTAGTCCATGTGATCCATCCTTCTTTCACGTCTTCCCAAGAGATAGGAGTTAGCATCATTTGACAAAGGAAATGAAATGATATTCCTATATCCAAACCAAACTTGCAAAACCCAAATCCTTTTATTCTCTTACCATATGAAGCAATATGTGCAAGATAACACCACAATTTTCTCTTCTTCTATACTCAAAAGGAAATGAGAGAGTTGAAATATAATGCATGCATTTATGAATATTATCATAGGGAAACCAAGGAACCTTGTACCTTACTTTGTGCCAATGATTTACCCTTATGATAGGAGGCAAAACACATGAAATCATCATACCTTTGTGCCTTCTAATGATGAATTTTCATATGGACCAGAAAGATTATTGTTATGGTTTCCATCATTGGGAAGAGTGATAATCACTCTTTCTCCTTTTCCATCATGCTCCATATGCACCCAAATGTTAAGAACAAGAGTACCAATAAAAATGCAACCAATATGCTCCATGTTGCACCTCATATCCATCTCCCTATCATGCTCAAAATCATATCCATCAAAACTCAAGATTTGAGGAGAAATAAAACAAGAAAGATCATACCTTGGGCTGCCCCCAACATCTACAAAACTCAGAATTTCTGAGTTTGGAACAACACTTAGTTCCTCATTACTTTCCTTGTCTAAAACCCTTTTGTCCTCCCCACAAGCTTTCATACTTGGTGGGTAATGACTTGGAACATCCATGAGACTCATGCTTGGGTGAAAAACCTCATTCAATTGCCCATAAGGGCCTGTTGTTTCAGAAAATTACAGCGAACTGCAAATTACCATAAACATTCCATGATGTCCTTCCTTTATAAGCATATCTCTTCACAAACCCATCTTCATAGTCCTCTTGAAAACCTACTCCTTTTGCACTCATATTCAACTTGATGCAATTAGTAGGCACTAATAATTTGTCAAACATCAAAAGATTATTACCATACAATGAATGCTTCAAGATTTCTTCTTTTTGCCACATAGAAGTAGACACAAATGATGTATTATATGAATGAGTATACCCTTCTACGGTGAGATCATTGACCATGCCTTCTCCTTGCCCTTCAAATGGCTCGTGGGGGGGGTTTAACAACTCCGCCCAAATCTGATTTTTCCATCACATGTTCCTTTGCCATCATTTCTTCTTGATCATGCATATGCTTGACACTAATATTCTCTTCATGCCCATCAACCAAATTTGATTTCTCCTTGCACCCATTCAAACCCATGCAATCATTAGATGCCAAAAATTCATCATCAAAAACAAAAGTGCTCATACCTTGGATGCATGTCTTTACTTTGCTTGCACATTGATTCACAACTCTTCTTGCTAAGGAGTGAGCAAGACATGACTCCTTTTGTTCCAATCCTTCCACAAGTATGGATAACAAAGGTTGTGGAGGTTCTTCATACTCATTCAACATTAGAGACATTATTGTTTGCATAGAATCCATTACTTCATATGAATGTTCCTCATGTATAACATCAAAGAAAACTTCAAACATGTGCAAAATGAGGTCATTACAATCAAGATCTAACATTGGAATGCAAGACCTTACCTGAGCCATGTTCTTCAAGATCTAAACCCTCTTATTAAAGTGAGGGTTTGTGATGTCCCAAAGCTTTTGAAAGCTTCCAACCATGAGATCATATACCTCCTCCATAGTAGTATCATATATGGCAAACTTGGGGCTGTTATCCGTGTGACCTCACTAATGCATGCAATGACCAAAAGTCTCACATCCACCTCCTCATGTCTCAACAAATTAGTTCTAGCCAAGTGTGTTACCAAAGGAGCTACAACTGAAAACATAGAGCTATAATTAGATTGCTCTATCAAACATAAACAACTCACTATCTCTTCAAGAGTGTGAACAATACACTCTTCTCAAATGAAATCTTTTTGAGCCGTTTCCCAAGCTTATAGAGCTTGGTTCTCAAACCTCCGTTATTGACAATCTCCATGATCTGCAAAACAATACCCACCGGAAAAGAAGAAAACTGCTCTGATTTACCTCAAACAACTTGCAATAATTCTAAACTATTTTTTTCCAATCTGAATATGCCAAAACAATTTTTTTCTAAATCTGAAAATGGGAGACTTACTATAAATAGTAAGTTCGTCACTATCCCTAGCTGAATTTAGAAAAATGACATAACTTGCTCAAAACACCTCGGAATTGCATGAAACTTTGGGGAATGGTAGATAATATTATGAAGCAACTTTTCCAAAAGGTTTTTTCTGAAAATAATTGAAATCTGATTTTTAAAACCCGAAACACTGCAGAAAAATATAGAAACTTCAAAAATCGGTATCTTTGGCTAGGAAAGTCCAAAAGAACTGAAATTTTGGATCTTGGGTCACAAAAATATGAGTAACAATATCCCAAAATCAGATTTTGACTAGCCAACACCAAACCCTAATTTTTGCCCAAAAATTAGGTCGCCCAACACATTTAGGGCACCGATTCAACTCCAAGATTTATGAAATTAATTTCACTTTATTCCTCCTTTTTTTGCCACACAAACCCCCACAAGAGTAGAGGAAAGAAGCTCGATACCACCGTAATATCCCCTGTAGGATATTAACCGATTATTATTAAATACTTGCAAAAATAAACACTTAAAAGATAAAACCTCCTAGGTTTACCTCAACGAACCCTAGTGTCACTTTCCAATACAACCCAAATAGGGTTGGAGTGAGCCAAGGTGAGGGTTTGATGGGCAATCTGATTGGTATTTACACTCCTTTATCCAATACAATTTGCATAAGTAAAAATAATAAATAATTAGCCGATAATTAGTGAAACTTTGGAAATTAATAACTCCCAAAATACTAACTCTTATAACTTGAAACCAAATGCGGTAGAAAGGGAAAATTATGAGCTTCTCATCAAAATAAATATCAGATCTTTGCATGCACTAGAAACCACTCAAATCAGCCCCGAAATCCCAAACCCAATCGTTAGGGTTAGGGTAAATTGCATAAATAATTTCCAGCACTTAGAACCCTTCAAAATACTCAATAACATGCAGATTTTACCCTCAATAAAATGCGCCAATACCTAGACAAGTCGCCAAAGCTAAAGCTGAGTTTTGGACTAGTTTACGAGAGAGAAAATATCATGCACAAACACCTTCAACACAAGAGAGCAAAATGGAAAGAACAATGGAGTCTTCAATAATCTTCAATAATGGATCCAAATAAGAGAGAGATCAATGCAAGAACTAGGGCATACATCCCAATTCTC
The DNA here is from genome assembly GCA_018340775.1 of Taxus wallichiana var. yunnanensis. Taxonomy (NCBI): domain Eukaryota; kingdom Viridiplantae; phylum Streptophyta; class Pinopsida; order Cupressales; family Taxaceae; genus Taxus; species Taxus wallichiana. The sequence goes on from CM031236.1 coordinate 336,257,041, forward strand.
CAAGCATGGAGTGAAATCAATAATTCATCAACATGCCCCTCTAAGGAAAATGCGACCTCCCTTTTATAGAACTAAGGGGTGCAATATCCAATAAAGACCGACCTTTCCCTTTTGGAGGGAAAACATAAACTCTCATTAAAATATTTAATACTAAGACTATGTGCACTTTATTTATTTATTAATTAAATAAATAAAAGTAACTAACCTATGTGCACATTAAACTAACTAAAAAGATTCCCATTTGTAGCACTAGGCATGCCAAGGGTTTACAATGCAAATGAAAAATAAATATTAATAATGTCTTGAAAAAGGGGACATTATAGATCGCCACCATGCCAAACTCACAAACACTCCTCCGCCATTTTTGATAGGAAAAAGGCCGACGCACGCAAAGTGAGAAGCTTCCTCGGCTTTGGAGCAGCGATACCCCTGATAGTGCATGCCATGACCTTGTGAAGGAGAGTGGGGGTAGGGAATCAAGCGACACTCATCCGACCGCAAGGGGCATTACCCTAGTTGTCGAGGAGGGTTTGAATGTGCTCCACCTCCAAACGATTTTTTATCAGCTTGAACTTGAATTAAGCTTAGCATATGGACACTACAATTTTTTAAGTCGAGAAAATTCTTTATCCATATCTAATTTATTGAAAATGGCATGATTTATGTCTTTTCATATGTGAAATAAAATATCAACACAAAAATATGC